>JAKZGU010000008.1:0-642138 GCA_022837005.1 Calonectria pteridis | reverse complement strand
CCCCCCCTTGACGCTCCCCCGCCTCGTAGTTCGGCATCGACGCCGCCATGGTGTTCCCGGCCCGGATTATACAGAGTGACATTGCCCGAAGCCTTGCCGAGACCCACCAATGCTCGTTCGCCGCGGCGGCGACGGCAACGGCCCTGGCTGGTCATGCCATTTACATGTCCCAAGATAGTATTCACTGTTGTGCTTCTGCTTCAAAGAGACTCCATAATCACAATCGTAGGTTAATTTGGATAGGCAATTGTCATTCTAGCAAAATCTGTCTGTGCCGCAACTCAATTTTAGTTGTCCTTACACCGCCAGTCTCTTGCCCGCAAGGTTACCAGCCAGACTTCACCATGACTCCTGCATTCATCGTTCTGACTCTCTTGTTGATTCCTGTTCTCTTACATAGATCTCTCCTGCGGGTTCTGTCATGCCCAAATCATCGTCTGTATCGTCTTCTGCATCCACTCAACGCATAACCATTATCCACCTTCTTTCCTTTAGCCTCCTTCTTCTCGCGCCTGTCCCAAAACATTAAAAATGAGGGAGAAAAAATTCAAATCCAATCCCATACACATCTTGTGTGTTGCGATTCCATCCGTTGCTGTCCAAGAAATCAAATAGTCTATTACATAAGTGTATCGTCCCAAGCAAAGCTCCGTCTTTTATATAGTAAACGCCGGTCCCAATGCCTCGTCGCTGTGCTTTTTAAAAGGGGTATTATCGACGTAAGCGTCCTTTCTTTCCCGCTCATCCCATAGAAATCGAAATGTTGCGTAGAATGGCAAAAATTTGCCGTCTTGTCCCGTCGCGCCACAAAACGCTCAAAACACCGGAAATAAAATGCGTCTTCAGCTCTGCTGAAGAGGCGGCTTAGACTCTGTTGTCCTCTTCACCGTCTTCGAAGTCGGTGAAAAGGCCCTCATCCAGGAGGGGATCCTCTTCCTGAGGCGCAGGCTGGTCGTGGTGCCCACCGCCCTCAGTAATCTGGGAGCTCAGGTAAGCTCCGACAATGGTAACGAGACCGCTGAACCACCAGGCAAGTCCAGAGTATCCGGTCTGCAGACCAAGCGAGTACAGCAGTCCAGACAGAGTTGGTCCCAGGGCGCGGCACAAGCTGGCTGTCGATGCGGCAATTCCGTTGATCGTTCCTAGAACCTGCTTCGAAGGGGCCGAGTTTGCCAGAAGGATGGCGTTGCTGGGGTAAGCCATGGTCGAGAACGTGCACTTCCAGATGACGAGAAGGTAGATGGCGGGCATCCTCATGGAGTCGGGAAGCAGGATCAAGTAGGGGGTGACGAGGTACAGGGCGAAGTAGGAGAAGGCGAGCATCCGGAACAGTCGCAGAGAACCCAGCCGGCGGGTGACGGGAGGGACAATCAAGTAGTTGGAAAGCAGCGAGTAGCCTCCTTGAATCGACATGATGATACCGATCGTCTTCGTCTCAAGTCCAAATCCATCGGTAAATCGGAAAGGTAGCTCCTTGATCGGGTGCTCAGGTCGAGCAGTGCTGAGGAAAACAGGGAACAGCTGATCAAAGGTCATGGTGTGGCTGGTTGTACAGTTAGCAAGGAGCCTTCCCCCGAGTGAAGGCAATCGACTGGGCGACTTACAAGGCCAGAATGCCATATGAGATGATGTTCATGATAACTGGCTTGGTGAAAATCTTGGGCTTCTTCTCAATGGTCACCTCGGCGTCAAGTGGCGCGCTCTCGATAGAGCGAGAGTCGGCCTGGGGCACCAATCGTGGCGAGTTTTCCTGGCTCTGATAGGCGGGGAGAGCCTCCTCATCGTCTGCGTTGTTCATGGATGTGCGAGAGGATCCGTATCCAAGTCGCTGCTCGCCATCGAGAAGTGCCTGCTTCTCGGGGCCTCGAACTCGACCGTTGCATTTGGCAACGCCGCCAACCAGGCGAGCCACGTAGTCGCCCAACTCGCGGCCCCGATCCCGCTCCGTCTTCTTGAAGGCGTGGGTTTCGTCGAGGAAGAGGAGGCCAATGATAACACCAACAAAGACAGTGGCGGCACTGAAGAGGTTAGGCAAAAGGTAGGGGTACTTGTCCCAGATGGTTCCGCGGGGAAAGAGCTCAGGGTAGCTGATGCAGGGTCGCGCCAAAGCTCCTCCGATCATGGGGCCAATGATCGATCTGGATATGTCGGTCAGCGATGAGACAGTGCCAATCAGATCGCTATACTTACCCAATACACCACACCATCGGCATAATAGTATAGGCGCGGGCTGTCCTCCTGTTAGCATTGGCTCCCCTTGTCTAGACTATGCATGGCAACTCACGTTGGTGCTCCTTCACCGTAACAAGCTCGGCCACAGTAGTCTGCAGAACGCCAATGTTTCTGGAAAACTATGATTAGTCCAATGCTCGCCGCGGGTGGGAATCAAGGGCCTGCGTACCCGTTGAGAAGGCCGCCAAGAGCGCGGGCGAAGAGGGCCACGGGCAGGCTGGGGGCGAAACCGAATACAAGCACACTAAGGGCAGTTCCGAGCAGGCCAGCCAGAAGAACGGGCTTTCGTCCAATCTTGTCGCTCAATCGTCCCCACAAGACTCCCGTTGAGAATTCGGCCAGAGTAAAAGCTGAGGTGACCATGCCAGCGTAGACGGAGATTTTGCTGGTGTCATCGGTGATTTTGAAGTCTTCAATCATGTAGTAGATGTAGGGGAAAATGGACATGAAGGCAATCGGCTCGCATATTCTGCAGCATGCTGCGACCAATTAGCACAAAAACTCGGCGCAGCAGGGAGAATTCCGTCTGGTTCATACCGAGAACAAACATCTGCTTGGCGGGGAACGGAGGAAGTGTTCGGCCAGCATCGCTGCGGTTGGCCGCCTCAAAACGACGGCTCCTCCCCATGTTTGCTGCTTGGTTGGGTCTAGTCGCAACTTTGTTCGTTTACTTTGCGCAAGGGCGTGCTGCTGCGGGCGCTTGGCTGAATTGGCGGTAGGCAAGATAGTACAATTGACCTCCAAGTGTGATTTTCCTTGGGGTGTCGGGCGTGTGCGATGTGTTGTGGAATATAGACCGGGAGGCTGCGCGTGTCGTTGAAATTGATGTTGGAGAAGTGCGGAGGGCACGATGGTGGATCAAGGGCTGCGAGGTAGTCAAGTGAACTAGGACGCCAAGCAAAGCCAAACATGCGCGGGAAGTCAATCAGGTTAAATAAAAAAGGGTATCAAGACAGAGGCGATGGTTAAGGAAGAGTAAAGTAAGAGGATCACAGAATGGGCAAGAGAAGATTCACTTCGGGGAGTGGATACACTTATAACAGAGAGAGGGAGTGTGTAGCGACACCCCTCGGGGACTGGGGTACAGGCCACCACAGGCCATACTTTTGGAGCAAATTAGACCCAAGATTGGAACGGGCGGTGACATGAAGACCAGACCAGACCAGACCAGAGGGCACATCTCCTGTCCAACAAAGGGCACTGCGGCGAACGGCTCCAACTCTCGGGGCATGACAGTGGGCAGTGGGGCATTTGCAGAGCGCCGGGACGCCAGACAGCAAGCGGGATCCTTGTTGACAGGGCGGACTGAAATCGGTCGCCTGGCTTCGACGGTCCCAGGCCATGGGGGTTATTCGGCGAGGATGGACATGGGGCTCTCAGGCTCAGGCTATGACTCTTGGGTCTGGGCACGCAAGTACCTCGCAAGTACCCTGCCAGGATGGTGACTTCTGAGACTTGCATGGGGGCCCAAGGGAGCGACCCAGCAAGGGGGTTGCGCTCTGGCTTCTAAGGGTGACCCATCGCCGACGGGGACGTGTGCCGAGCGAAACGCTATGGACTGACGGCCGGGTTCGAGCTTAATTATTGGGAGCGCCGCTATGAGCCAAGAGCCCACACAACGCTAACCTGTGCTACCCCGGCATTTCCGTCGCGTGGCTCACGAAACAAGGCCCCCTTGGGGTGTTGGCGACGTTGGATGAGATGGGGGTAAGAGAGGGAAAAAAATTTGTGAGTGCAAAGGAAGGAGGGAAAGAAAAAAAAAAGGGTAGCACCCTCGTCACTGGTCTTTTTTTGCCTCTTACCCCGGCTGGGATGAATGGGGAAGTGGGAGGGGCGTGTAAATGCGTGGAGTGAGCGTGAGCATGAGTGTGAGCGTGAGCAGTGCACGCTGTTACAACCAGACGAGAGCAATGCTCCAGTGCTGCTAATTATGCCCTGCTTGCATTGTCACTGTTGCTGGTGTTGCTGCTACTGCTGACGAAAGAAGCTTCCATGCCAACGTCGAGGCGGTGAACTAACAACACCTTACCTTACCTTATGTACGGAACTGCCTACCTCACCTGCCTACGTATAACGGTCTCGCTATGGTCACACGGAAATGCCCCCCCCCCCTCCCGGGAGACCGACTGAAGGGAGGGGGACCGTTCCGGGGGCCGCCGCCCCTCCATCCCACTCACCGAATGCCACGGCTGCCATGCTCAATCGCCGTTTTGGGCAACCTGTAGTGGTGATGGTGGTGGTGTTTGAACCCGTCAACGCAAACACCATCAACCTCGCAGGGCAGGGCAGGGCACATGGGCGTGGCCTCGCCCGCCTAGTTCGCCTTGGCGGTGCGACGCACACTGGTGACGTCGATCTGGGGAGAGGTTTCTCGCCTGAGCAGCAGTTGTCGCTGCGACCAACCTATCCGATAGGGCCGTATATTTCTCTTTTCTCTTTGTGCACTTTGTGATTTCTCCCTCGCCGTGGCCCGGGCGCCCGTTGCCTGCAGTGGGCTCCGAGGCCGAGACGGGAGGCTGCCTGAGTCCCCTGTGTGGCGGCTGTGTCAGCTCTTCCTGGCCTATTGTTCAAATGGGCCGGCCTCTGCATGCGAACCACTTGCATGCTGCAGCAGACAGCAGACAAAGCCCTATTCACACAGGACCCATTCCCGACGACGCTGCCAAATGCACAAATGCGCCAGCAAACAACTACCATGCAACGAAGAGTCATACGGGATTCCACTGGTGATGGAATTGCCAACACCGTTGTGGCACTGCAGCCCCATCGTGTCGCTGTCATGTAACAGCGCACAGCCGCTTCGGCAGGACATTTCCCTCGCACTTTGTCTCTCTACGCACACCGAGGTCGTTGTTTCCTCCCCCTCAAGTCTAGCCCTGGCACTGGCACTGGCACTGGCACGAGACCGAGACAACTTGAAGAACAGCCTGGCGGGGCATGTCCTTGTTCTTGCTTGAGATGATGCATGTGGTGCGCGTCCGGCGAGTTGATCTCGGCCCCGATGCAACCTCTTCTCGCATCCGTCGGCCGAAAACAACCTATCTAAACCGAGATTCTTCCATCTCGGGGAAGGCCGCCAAGGGGGTGGCCTAAAGTCATACATAGATTGTCAAGCAGCTTCCCGCTTCAAGCTACTCCGATAGCCTTGAGATGTTTTGTTCGTATGCAGCATCAAGGCCCGTGGGAGCCTGGCGGGGCCGCTGATACCCATGATAATGTCAGGGTTCCTCCAAGGTGACTCCATCCAAGCCTGCCGGCAGGCAAACAACGGTTCATTGAGTCGAGTTGTCACATCAAAAGAGAAAACTACGGGTGACAAAACATGTTCTCACTTCAAGTTGGGCGAAAACTTGGTCGAAGCTTGAGAGAAAAAAAAATACACGCAAAGTAACCCCATATAAGAAACGGCGTAACAGACTACTAAGCTCCCACCATTGATTAGCCCGGGTTTGCGGCCAAACAAGTCTCCGTTGGCGGACCAAATAAATGGGGGCTTTCTGAGTCGGTCAGCACCAAACGGCGAAAAGAGAGAATTTTTTGATAAAAAAAGATAAAATGTCAGTTAAGGTCATCTTAGAAGTACGTCATTGAGGAGCAGCAAAGCCCGAAGCGATTACGATGGATGCATTCACGAACAAGTGTGACATGGGGGAGGGGTTGTTCCAAGGCGCATAACATAGTCAGCAACATATGTAGAAAGGTGTGGGCGAAACGGCGCGAAAGGGCCCCAAAAAAATTCTTGGTCAAAAAAAAAAAAAAAAAAAAAAGCACTTGCTTGTCATCCATCAGGAACCCGAAACAAATTGTCACCGCCAGGCTAAATCGGTCCCTTCACCTCGCCACCAGGCACGTGGAGCCGGCGGTGCCCGCCACCATCTCGCCGCCAGTCCAGAGCTGAGACTGGCGGTGATGATGGATATCTCTCTTCTGGCGGTGGTGGTTTCGAGCCAGGGCCCCAAACCGGGAAATTGGGCATCACGAATAGGCCCACGCCAGTCTCTGGGGTCTCCCTGACTCGCTGCTAACGACCCTGGAAATGGCCCACCCGCACCCAACCCGCTGGGCCGTCAGCCCCCAGCAACAGAGTGCCGGAAAGCCTGCCGACTCCACAGATGCAAACTAAAGTGAGAAGAAGAGTTTCCAAAGAGGAGCTTGGAATGAGGATTTACTTGCCCCGACAAGTGGCTCCATCCCATCAACACCAAGGATAGGGCTGTCACCAGCAATGGAGCCATCCCGGTCCTCAACGAGAGGCCTCTCCATCCAAACGAACTGCTCGGTACAATTCAGGTTTTGGCATTGCCGGTGCAGGGGCATCAGAATGAGGTACGACGTGCAGCGCAACATTGTCCAAGAGGGTATGTGTTCCCTTCCACTGCATCCGAGGGCTCCACGCGCTCCGCACAGGGCATTCCCAGAACAGTCGGTCATAAGATCAAAGTCGTTCCTTCTTGGAAATTAATCAACCGCTCCCAGCTGTCATCGTCATCTGTGTAGGGAAGCCCTTGGCAGCGGGGTGGAGGTTGTTGCGCTCCTGTTGCTATTTTACGCGTACGTAGCTCCTTATTGTCATACACACCCCAGGTGCCATATATAGTGGTATATATGTACGCATGTCGTGCAGCAGCAGGGACTCTTGTTCAGACTGGCTTGTTTATGGTCCGAATACCGACGACGTGGGCAGAGAAGAGGGCGCTTACCGAGGCGGCGACAGATCCCCCTCGTCGTCCAATGCGCTGTGATTGTGGCCGTCGGTGAAGCCCAAGACGTCAACGGTCATGCATTATGCCGATGCCGAGGTCGATGGCTTCCCCGACAGGGCCGCAGGACAGCAAGGCTCACCGCCAGCCGGGCACAGCGCCAAGGAGTCGCGTCAGCCGTGACTCCGCAGCTTTGGAAAAAGCTCCTGTCGTCATCGGCGAATGATGGGCGCTTGGCTTCGTCCAATGACGTGCCGCGGTGGCATAGGTTCCAACCTCCGGGTGCCTCTCCCTGGGTTCCGGCCCTAGCGACTGGTAGTGTGTGCCGGTACCCATTAGGTCTTGTGCTACGAGGAAGCTACCTGTCTGGGAACCCGTCGCATGGCGCCCCACCTGAGGGGAGCAGCCGAGTGGATAAGTGGTCGTCTCGGGTGGATGGGCCAGGGGAAAAGGGGCCGCGGGCGAGTGTCCCGGTGGACTGGGTTGATCTGATTGCGTCCCGTCAGTATGGGCTCTGGAATGACGGATGCATTACCGGTCCTCCGCCTGTCAGAAAAAGGAAAAGGAAGGAAAAGAAAAAAGGAAAAAAAATTGAAGGCTCCCCCCCCTCCCCGCGGTGACAGGACACATCCCACCAAAAAAAGAAAATAAAGTGGCCGCAGAGTGTTAGAGTTTCAAAAGTAGCGAACACCTCATCATGACACTATCCTGTCAAATCAATCATGTAATGAAAGGGACTTTTTTCTTTTCTGGGAACCCGAGCACCTTCTCACCAGCGCGTCGCTTGGCGGACATGGGACGGGGTGTGGGCAGCAGATTGATTCTCGGATCATTCTGATGCATCAATCAATGCCATGACCGCTTGTGCTACCCTCCCTTCTCCCCGCCTCGAGACAAAGCTCGAGGGTCCGCGAGCGTGAGCAACAGTGTCGAGGAGGGCGCACGTCCACAAGCACAAGGCACCTGAAAATGGCAATTTGAGAGGATCCATTCATCATCTCGTGTTGATTGCCCTGCCCAGCGCCCCGCCAGCCTTCGGCGCAGACCGTTGACCGTCGATATTGGATACGTAGGCGCTACGTAGGCTCACTGACCATAATTCCCCGGGGATGACGGGTGCTAAGTTCCTAGGGTACCAGTTGGCGGGCTCGCACCAGCGCCGAATCCAGGGCTCCAATGTTCCATCCACAGTCGACGCGCTCCAGTCCAGGGCTTCTGGGGCCGGGAGCCGGGGGGCGGAACCTGGACGGACTGGTAAGCCAGCTGAGGAGCCCCGCGAGCGGGCGCATACCTCTGGAGAAGTGCTGTAATGAGCTGCGAGGGTGGCAGGGGCTGTCAGACTGACCGCTGGTCGCCCCAATCTTTTCTCGGATTCTCGAAGGTTTCGAAAAGGGGGCCAGGGTGGTTGGACGGGTGGAGAAGCCTGCTTGAGGGTCCCGATGGGAGTGGGAGGGAGGGTGCTGGATGCCAAAAATGAAGGGGGGTTGAGGTAGAGAGCGCCCATGGTATGCCATCGAAACTTGTCACCAGCGAGTACCGGCCGCGTAGTCGCGGGAGAGCTATTCCTCCCTCGCTTTCGTGTCGTCAGTCTCAAGCTGCGGGAGCTGAGCTGAGGTCAAGACAGTACTGCAGGGGCGGCACGATCCCGTGATTCGCAGCAATTTTCCATCACGGGGAATGGCGCTTGCGCTATCCGGACGAATTGGGTCGTGGAAGGCTCAACGAGAGACTCACACAACCTCCTGCCAGCACGCACATTAACACAACATGACACAACACAATACGACACGATACCACACAACACACAACACATCCCTCACCCTCGCCCTCCCTCCATCCCTCTCCATCTCGTACCTGACACATTGATACGGTGGCTCTCGGCCTCTTTTGTTTTTTTTGGCTGTTTTTTTTTGTTTTTTTTTTCCCTTCCAGGAACGCCTCCCTAACCCCCTAATTCTAAAGCCAGGGATAAACACAAAACCCATCCCTTCTCTTAAACGTTTCTTTTTCCTATGTGCCACCTCTCCCTGATCGCCGTGACGTCGACCACGCCAAACCCCCGATCGACGGAGAGCCCGGCCCAGATCCCTGAGCAGGAGACAAGACATGTGTTCCTCAGAAACTTTGAGCTCGGATCCTTCGAGGCTTGGAGCGCCCTTTGCCTTTTTTTCTTTGCTGCATCTGAATCTGGCATCCCTCATAAAAGGGACAAGGGCTGATCCAGATCACTGGGTCTCGTTGCGCCCGTCGTCCTGTGCCAGAGGGGCCGCACGCCACGTCGACGAATCCAGGCACTTGATCGGGCCCAATCTCACCTCTCTGCAGCCTTATTTCTGGTCTGGGGTCCGACTTGTGTGCGAACACCCCCGATTGCCTGTTTCGGTGAGCCAGCTCACCGGTCTCGCGGGACGGACCCTCACCGGGTACTGCCAATGTTCACGTCTCGAGTGACCCTGGAATGGCCAGCCCTGCTCCATCATGGTCCCATGCCGTCGATCCCTGGTAACAGCAAATGCGACCAGATACCAATTCAGCGTAAATTTACCAATTCAATCCAGAGATGCGCTCACCTTGTCCCGCGCTCGGATCTTTCCCATCATCCTTCTCCAGCAGCCGCACGGCACAGTCAAGACGCATTATGGCACGGTTGGGGTTCGGAGCACATCCGCCGTGATGCTCGAGACAAAGCCACATTCCTATCTCTTTTGCGACATCAAAACGCGATGACCTGTCACATCTATTCCTGGGCCTAGGGCTGATCGGTGATAGCAGGGGTCGCTGCATCTTCCAACCAACCACCCAATCTAAATTCGTCCAACACCACATGCTCATGGACGGGCACAGAGCTGAGTCTTCCTTCAACCCTGGCAACCAATGTGCCTTTACGGCCGATGACCACCAGACTCGGGTTGACTGTGCCGCCTGCACGAGGGCAACGCTTTGATGTTTGCGAATTCCCGAAGGATTCGCCGACAGCAGGCTGGTACGCCGCTGCCTTACGCACTCCAAGCATCAACTCGTCCAAGGTTGACGTTGATGGCGTTGGATTGTGGTTAGCGGATATGCAAGGGATCAAAAAGAGGTCATCTCGCATCAAGACATGCGACGTAACACAAATGGTCAACATGCGATTTTAAACGCGCCTCCAACCCTGGAAGCGGTATACAACCTTGAGAAAGGGGAGGGGCTCCGGCTTACCCTGCCTGTCCCCAGCTTTTCGGTGCTGGCAAGCAATTGGTGCCACGGCTTCCCTCCAATACCAGTCGTCGCTTTTTCAGCTTTCGCCATGCCCCCTCCAAAATTGAACGCCACTCGACAAAAAAAAAATACATTGATGGATGGGCCAAGGGATTACCGAGACACAGATGGTGCACATGTGATGGCGCAACACTTGTCTGTTGTCACAGGGTTGTCATAATTGGTTGGCAAGGGTTAAACATGGCGCACGTTCAAGTCCCTCTACCTGCCGCACCATCTCGATCGCAAAGCGGACGATTGTTTAATACAATGGGAATTAGCTGCCAAAAAAATCAATGTAGCGCCTACCGCGGTCATTTCTTTTCAGCTCCACCTCGCTGCAAATTCGAACATAAGAGCCGTCACGGCCAAATGAGACAACCTTGGCAAGGTACCGCTTACGATGAGACAACACGAAACTATCCAAACGAGGGGGTGCTGCGGCGAAGCAGCATTTGCCCTCGGCAACCAGTTTCGAGGCTAACGGTTCCATTTCCAATCTTGGCACCTCGCACAACGACGATGGACTCATATCCTGGACAAGCGGGCAAAAGCAAAGGCCAAGAAGCACAAGAGAGGGTATCAAGCCTGGACAGGCTCCTTGAGGCTTGGTCATCTCACCCCGCAAGGTCTAGGGCTATCAATAGATCTTCGGTCAGCTAAGTCTTGTTTTAGACATCACCGCCGAACTACGATACATGGCGCACAATGGTGAGATAGCCGGTCAACTCGGACGCTCGCTCCCTTGCGCAAAGGGGCTAACAGCTGACTTCCTATCTCGTCGAGTTGCGCAAGCCCGGACCAATGGGCACATGTTCCGGTAATGTTTCAACCGCTATCGTACTCATCACATCCTAGAGCTCTGTTAAGGGGGGGAGGGGAGGGAGAGGAGGCTTGAAGACTTGCCTGGTACCCACAACTCCGGGCCTGTGGACGGTAATAGCGACATGGGAACAGGAGCCTTCCCGTCGGAGTGGGACAATTGCGATGCCAGCCGCCGTATCCGGAGGGGGGAACCTGGGCCCATCCCGGGCTCTGCGCCATAGTCTACGGCCATGAACCAGTCTCAGGGTGCCATAAGAGACCTCTGCTGTGATCCTGGCTACCAATCCCTTGGTCAAATCGGCCATGCCAGACCATGTTCATGTATAGTAGCAGGGTTTTATAGCGCACGAGTGCGGCCAGGTGAGGTCAGGTGGCCCGCGTTGTTCGCATCCCCGACTCGATCGGGACGATGCCTGGATTGATCCATTGATCTCCCCTCCAAAGGCCCTCCCCCTCCGGGAATGCGGGGGGGGGCTGTCACAACCCTTGTCCTTTGGATCTTCAAGAAGGAGCATCGAGAGCAGCTCATGATGCGCGCCGTGCCCGTTTGGAGAAAGAGAGTGAGATGGCTGGTCAGCCTTGTATGCACAATGTACACACAGCCAAGCCACGAAATGCAGGGCTACAAATTAGCTGGTACCCTATCCCGTGCCGCGAATGCGCTGCGCGGTTGCATTTGCATTTGCAGTCGTAGTGGTAAGGCTATGTGAGATGCAGACATGAGAGACCCAGTCCCCGTCCAAGGGATCGGGAAGCACGATGGCCCTGATTGGGAATAACGTGTCTTACAATGGCAGACTTGCACGGCCCGATGAGGCCAGCCAGAAACTAATCTGTCACTGTGTATGCCACCAGAGGCGTGTCTGAGCGCCCGGGAAGGATTGGTCGCGATCCGGGCCGTTAGTGCTGCCTGCCCTCCCTTGTGTTTCGTCCAATCTGACTCAGAGTGTCGCCGCATGGGCAGTGACGCCTGAGTGACGGAATGTACCTTGAGCATACCCTGTACGTGTGCGTCGTGACCCAGGCCCGGAGAAAAAGATCCCAGCAGCATCGCTCACCTAAGAGCTCCGACTGCGTGGAACCCGCCCTCGTACAACATGAACCTGCATGAGGGCTGTCAGGTGGGTGCCTTGGGGAGGCAGCGCAGAATCCGGCGAGAATGGTGAGGCTTGGGTTTTCATGACGACTATTGATGCGTGATGCCACAAACTGACATCGCATGCTCGCTTCCGACAGAGCTGCCAGGGTCGCCTGCCGATCACGCCCCGCCTTGTACTCTGATCGAGCAGACATGAGGCGGTGTCTCGCTCACTCGCCCATGGCCATGGGACTCTCGGCGGTATATTGTAATCATTGTATCAGAGGGCATCGGGGGGGCAGGGCAGCGCGCTGAACAACGACACCGGTGTGGAGTCGCTTCCTGCGCCGAACAGTGAGAGGGCGTCGCAGGAAATGCTGACTGACTGCGACAGCCGGAGCGACAATGCGACCTGGCTTGGACCGACCTGGCCGAGCGAGTGAGTACAACTGGCTGGCTACCTTGTCTCTTCTGACCTTGGCAGGTCCTCGACCTCAAAGTTGACTTGGGCTGGGTTGGTTGGCTCAACGGGCAGTGCGTGATGCGCTGCGAAGACTGTATGCCAGCACTGTCCGGGCCGGCCCACCACCCTTCCGAAGCGAGATGCCAGGCATCAGCCTGGATTAGGCGACTTGCACCACTGTACGAATTCGCTGTATCTCAGTCCAACGGTACCAAGCAACAACGTCAGGCCTCACAAGCCTCAACGCAAAAAGTCGTCCCACGGTCACTGCAGCCCCGGAATCCTCATTTCCACATACACGACAGCGCCCGTTTCTCGGAAGCTTCAGCCACCCGGATCGCCCCGACAGTAGTAGCCATGGCCGGAAAAAAGGGAGGCGAGAACAGCAAGAAGGCTGCGGGCAACGCTCGCAAGGCTGAGGCCGCTGCCCAAAAGGCCGCCACCGATGACGCTCGCAAGGAGGTTGCTGAGGACGAGAAGTGGTCGAAGGGCGCGAAAAACAACTCAAAGAAGTGAGATGCCGTGAGACACGAGCCCCCATCATGCAGAGCTGACACCATCCATCCGAATAGGGAGGCCGAGGCCGCCAAGAAAGCTGAAGCTGCACGAAAGAAGGCTGAAAAAGATGCCCTGGTGGCCGAGGACGATGCCAACACACCCGGCAAGGGCCCCAAGAAGTCCAAGGCTCCCGTCAAGAAGTCGCGCGGTCTTGACCTCTCCCAGCTCGATGACGACAAGCCCTCTGCGCTCAGCGCATCCGGTATCGACAACGCCCTTGATGCGCTGTCGCTCACCACGGGCGGCGACGACGGCAAGGTCGACCGACACCCCGAGCGAAGATTCCCGGCCGCCTACGCCAAGTACGAGGAGCGTCGCCTCCAGGAGATGAAGCAGGACGGCAGCGGAACCGGCCTGCGCCTGGAGCAGCGCAAGCAGAGGATCAGGAAGGAGTTTGAGAAGCACCCCGACAACCCATTCAACCAGGTCACGGCCTCTTACAACGCCACGAGGGACGACATCCAGCAGATCAAGGACCAGGAGAAGTCCAAGATCGAGAAGCGCCTCGGGAACTAAGATTTCGGTCGCGCGCGCTCAAAAGTTTGCGCGCAAATGAACCACGACGAGCATGTTTACGGGCGGCGGGGGATCGGCATACAAAAGGCTATCATGATGGGAGGCATATTTACTTTGAATTAGACGACTGCTGGCCAGTATTCAGCCATCTAAAGAGACAATCTTTACTTCTTGCTTGCAGCTTCACTTTTTTCTCACAACCAAAGTCGCGCAAAGAGGAGAGACAAAAAAAATTCCTTCATCATGAGTCTCACGGGCGCATGTCGCGTGTGTGTGACCCCGCCATGCGACCCCGCCATCGGTCTTGGCTCGTGTTCTGTCCGGCAGAATCGTAGACCGCCCTCCCGTCACCGCCCCAGTTGTGTCTGAGGCATCTGTACCTGTATGCAACCACGTCAAGCTGTCGCTGGTAGCTGTGCGTCTGAATAACTTCTTTTTCTTTTCCACGTCGCATAGCATCGATTACCCGGTCAAAATGGCCTCGCTCAAGGCGGGGACCCTGCCGTCCCTGCGGAGGCAGCATCTGTACTCCGAATTGTCCGTACCGACCTCCTTTCCCGAGATTCTTCCCACCCTATACCATCATGCTAACAGGAAGAGCAGCGCCGGACTCAAGCAAGCTCGTCTCGAGGGAGTTTTCGTTAGCTTAACCCCGGGGGATCCTACGATGTGGTCTGGCGTCTTGTTTGTGCGAGATGGCGAGTTTCACCAATCGCGCCGGAACGCTCAATGCTAACGTCAAGCTCTCTCAAGGCCCCTACGCTCCCGCCGTCCTTAGATTCCAAATCTCCTTTCCCGATTCTTACCCCCAGTTCCCGCCACTGGTTACCTTCTCGACCGACATGTTCCACCCTCTCATCACACCCCTGACCACGTACATGTATACAACCGACATACAAGATAGCGGAACAGTGAGCGCGTCGGACCAAGAGCGACTACCCCCTGGCGGGTTCAGCCTGCGCCACGGTTTCCCGCAATGGTTTGGACGAGGGAGGCGAAACGCTGGGACGCCCAGACAAGTGAGCGGGCAGCAGGCTGCGACTCCTACACAGGGGCAAGGGGTTGCCAGCAACGCCAGCACGCCGAGGTCCAAGACCTCGTCGGGGGAGGACATGCCAATTTACATGCAGACAAGCAAGAGGGGGGTATCCGCGTACGAGATTCTGCGATACATCCGGGATGCCTTCAGTTCCGAAGAGATGCTGGACACTCTACCGTTGGAAGCGGCGGGCAATCCTGGAGCCTGGCATGCTTGGAGAACTCATCGCCGAGCCGCAGGGAAGCTGCCCGAGGAGCCCGCGACGACAGAAGAGAATGCTGAGGAAGGGGAAGGGGAGAATGCGCAGAGCCTTGAAAACACTCCGGACAAGAGAGCATCGCCGACCGGCTCGAAACATCCTGGGGAATGGAATTGGGATGGTGTCTGGGAAGACAGAGTCAAGAAAGGCGTTGCGGCGAGTTTATCGGAACCTGTTCTCTACGGTTCCGTAACGACACCAGACGACTTGGTAAGTAAACGCCTTCAACAAAAGTCATGAAAGAGAAAAAAAATGAGGACAATTTCTGACAGCGAAAAGTTACGGTTTCTGGCCATGGAGGATAACGATGTGGAATCAGTAAAGGAGAACATCCGACGCACGCTGGGAAGTGCGTCATGATAACAAGACATAGCGGAGATTTCTGTCCGAGCGGGGTCTTGTTTCCTCAACTCTCAAGCTCTTTGCGGATGAGAAACTGCAATTGCCGCCCTGGGTGGCAATGTCTGAGCTGGGCTAGTTCGCGTCACAACTACCTACCTATTGGGTAGTGCCTCCAACCCCAACTGCCCAGTCGCACTTCGCCAACGCCAAGTTGTCATTGCTTGAGTTTGTCGCATTGCAGCAATGAAGCTGCTGATACCCATTATAGCCTTGCTTTTCGTAGCCAATACATCGACTGCTCCTTACCACGTCTCATGACTCGGTGTGCTGCATCGCTCATGCTCTGAGCACTGCCAACGCCACACGTTGTCAGAGCATCATTATTGTGTCGTCTGCTTTGACACCCAAGAGCAGTTTTTTGATGAAGCAATACGACACATCAGATCTCATTTTATCGTCCTTGCAGTAGCGCTTTGGTCCTTTTTTTTTCCCCATCGAGTTGAATTATTGCAGTCTGCAGCCCATTTGTTTCATCACATCACAGCACTACATCCCGCAGGCGGCCCAACCGCGAGAGCCTCAAAGACTCGATCCAGACTCTTGCTCAGCGACACTTGTTATGCAGAAGTGCTGGACCCCAGGGTCTGAGGAACCAAAATTCCGCGATCGACAACTTGGCGCACACCCTCCTCCTCAGCCATGTCGTCTATGAAAAGTGAGGCGCTGCCTCTTGCGGAGCTCCACGCCAACAGGCAGCAGAGCACCCGTGACAAGCCAAGCCCCTTGCGAATAGTCAAGACCAACGTTCGCTGCGGAAGAGATGTGACGTCTATATGCACGGGTGACTTGACTGCCAACGGCGCTAGGAGTGGGCTCGGCCTCAAGGATGGGTCTGAGCTACCTTATGCCTCGAAACGCCGAAGATCTGATGAGGCCCATCCAGCGGCAAGGAAAGAGAATTGTGCTGTTGATCGTGGATTTGCATCATCCCATAGGCCAGATCATGACCGTCTTTGCGCCATGCAACAAGTTGGGTCTTGGGCGTCGGATGACAGCCCACCTCATCACCAGCGCCAATTCGGATCATCTGCGCCCTTGACTGTGAAGAAAACACGCAGAGGATGCATTGGCACCGCAGCTCAAGGCCAGGAGAAAGCGCCTTAGGGTGGATCATCTGCGGCCACGTTTTCAGCCGGCTGCGGCGTCCGTCGGGCTCCAAAATCGCGGGTCCCGATATCCAACCTCCATGATACATTGGCAGAAGCCCCGTGGCAATTCGCTGCCGGCCAGGCGCATCCATTCTCGCTCAAACCTCTTGTTCCAGCGGAGGCCCTGAATAGCCAACAGCGGCCAGGACCGGCATATGTGCTAACACCTCATGTCCAGGTCACGTCAGAGGTTGCTGCTCTCGACAACGGACAACACACTTGGTGGGCAGCCATTGAGGTCTCTGGACGCCCCTCGCCGGTGATGAGCGGGGAGATAAACCTGGGGACACATGGGCGGTCAGGGACATGCATGGAGCGGACCATTGAGCACCAAGGTTTGTGGAGAGAGTGGACATGCCCAAGTGTCTGGATAAACGGTGTTGCTGACAGCTCCTCTAGGAGTCCAGTTTGAATTTGGTCGTCTTTACGATCTCAACATTGAAGTTTTGCCCACTGCGAACTCATCAATTTTACAAGTATTGCGAGAACAGACTTTCCCGATGTAGGTTGGATGGACCCCAGGGAAGATGACTGGGGGGGGGGGGTGACTGACAAACAGGGCCCAGCACCATTGGCGCGGGATCAACCGTCCTTATTTTGGCCCAGATCCGGATCGATCTCGAAGCAACCCAAGATCGCAAATCGCGATATGGGCACGCCCGACAAAACTCGGACGAGTTGATCGAAGACCTCGTGGCGGAATTAGGCGACTGCGAGGTGGGGTATTCTCATATTCGGCTCTCCTATCGCCATACAGCTTTTCCCACTCTCATAGGATCAGACATGTCAAGCTAGGGCAGCGGCGTGTCGAGTGTGCAAAGTAGGGTAGATACGGTGGCGACGGCATCTGTAAAACTCCACAACTCTCTTTCGTTGTGGTCCCCTCGTCCAACGCGAGCGCCAAGCCCCCTGCCGCCGCTCATTCAACGGCACTGGGGTGTAGAGAGTGCAGCGGAGGCAATGCGGCGGATGGCGAACTATGACCCACGCGTGCTCGCTCAGACCAAGATTCCGTTTTCGGTTCAAGCATGCCATCAAATGGACGCGGATCATGATGCACATGTGTTTTCTATGCCGGTAAGTTCCGCTCACAAGGCACCATCTGTACCCATAAGACGGACGAGCCTCCACAGAAACACACAGGCTGGAGACCCGAAGGTGGCCAGGGACCCGGCGAACAAAGCAAAACGTGTGACGTCCAGAGAACTGCCGACATGTTCGTCACAGGAGTCATCCTCACCCAACCTTGGTTGGGCAGGAAAAGGAATAGAACAGCCCGCTTGTGTAACCAGAAAATTGCCGGACAACAGGATGCGAGCGCAATCTCCGGCAACGGCTGAACAAGACGTTGACCTTTCCGGGGGCGGTTTGAAGAAGCGGTCGCCCGGGGCCGAGACTCTTAGGGATGTGATGATAGCGGCTACTGCTACTGGTAGGGGCGGGCCAATGCAGGAGGCTCAGACCAGGGTCAAGAAAGATGCAGCAGGTCGATGGGGATGGGCCACCTGGTTTTAGCAGGACGGAAACAACGATTAGTCTTGGCTTTGCAGAATATTTCGATAGATTCTTTCATGTCTACTCTAGTTCATCCCTCCAGGGAATTGATACCTGAGCACCTTTTCGCGCAACTGTGACTGCCGAGGCCTTGTTTGCTGCGGCTACGGCAGCATCGATATCAAAGCTGCCGTTCTTGGCGGCCACGACAGCAAGGGCGTACGAACCAACAAATGTGTCACCGGCAGCAGTCGTGTCAACGACAGCTGTTTTAGTGGCCGGGAGCAACGTGCTCTTGCCATCCTTATTGGCGTAATAAACACCACGGCCGCCCAGTGTAATGATGACATTACGGACGCCACGGCCGAGGAAGACTTTTCCGGTCTGGACAAGGCCATCGAGAGTGTCGAGGTCAGACTCAGAACAACCGGAAAGAATGGAAGCCTCTGTTTCGTTCACAACCAGGTGAGCAAGGCCATCATACGCCTCAGCGGGAAGCGGTTGAGCTGGGGCTGGATTCAAGAGCACGGGAATGCCGGCGGCCTTAGCGGCCTTTAGTGCTTGCATAACAGTGTCAAAGGGAATTTCAAGCTGCATGATTAGCAGATCAAGGCGGGGGTCTGGCAGAGTCTCAAAGTCTTGAGGATGGAGAGAGTGGTTGGACTCGGGGGATAGGATGATGCGGTTCTGGCCAGTGGGCTCATCAACGACAATGATAGCAAGACCAGTGCTCCCATCCTTTCGCACCGCAACGCCATCGACGTTAACCCCATAGGATCGAAGGCTGTCCAGGAGAAGGGTTCCGTAGCTATCACCACCAACAGCACCGACCATGGACACAATGGCAGAGGGTTGCGATAGGTCAGAGGCGCGGGAAAGCTTGCCGCACGCGACGGCCTGGTTGGCGCCCTTGCCGCCAGGAGAGGTTGCAAAGCTGTTAGACGTCATGGTCTCACCAGGAAGGGGATGGTGCGAGACGTAAGAGACCAGGTCCATGTTGAGGGATCCCAGAATGGAAATACGCGGAATTTCGGAGGATGCCATAATGGGTGGATATCAAGCTGGGCAATGGATCGACGAGGGGAGATTGTGATTGTGCTGGCCGGGGGAAGATGGCGTTCTTGGTAGGATATCTGATGATTTGCCGCCTTGGCTAGGGTCCCAAGTTGCGTAAGCTCAGTTTAGACTGCCGAGACCGGGATCGGTGAGACCAAAGTTAGATGAGACCAGCAGAGGACTCGTGACCAAAGTCAGGTGGCGGTCACCCGTAGGGCACAGCAAGACCAGAAGCACCAGCAAAGAATTGAGGCCAGGTCCGACGACGACGAGGCGTGGGGGGCTAATGAGTTGAGTTGATGCAAGGACGCGGGATCGGAGGGGGCGAGACGGGAGACTCAGGAGTCGATTTGGGTTTGTCTGCTTGCGTCTGTGCCTTGGTCTGTGCCTGTGATATTTTCCTGGTTTTTTTTTTTTGTCTTTTGTTTTTTGCTTTTGCTTGTGCTTGTCTCGTGACGAGGCTGCGGATGAAGTCTGAGCGCCGCGAGACAAATTGACGGGACCTTATGTGCGGTGAAGGAACTGGGTACGTCGCCACTCGGCTCGGGTAAGTGTGGCGGGGGGTTTTTTTTTTTCTTGTGCTAAGGAAAGAGAAGTGCCCCCCCATGAAGCTCTAAAGCGACAAGGGGGGTGCCGACCCGACGGGCCTGAGTAGGCGAGGATCTGTAGTTGATCTAATTGGATCTCGGCGATCAATCCAGCACCCCACCATGCACATGACCCCTGGCCAGCCCCAGCATAAAATACAGGATTGCAAAGGTGGACAAGGAAATCAAGTGCGTACATGGCGCATAGGGCCTAGGGCTGGCGAGGCTACTAACTTGAAGCTATCAGCTCCCATGCGCACCCAGGTGCCGATGTCGAGTGTGCGCGTGTAGATACCTTAAGCATGTACTATGTAGGAACATAAGGTACCTACCCATGCTGGATGCTCGACATAAGAGCCCGAATAAAATGCAACGCTGCTACTGCTGTAGGCTGTCGTAGGTGGCAGCATAAGGTAGCTCTTGCCATGTGCTGTGCTGCAGAGCGGATCAGATGCATGCACCATTAGGACCTTATGCTTACGCTGAACTCCTACAAGGCCGACTCCGTCACAGTCGTGTAGTATGTTTTCTTTTTCCTGCGCCATTGTACATGACTTTCTCGCCTACCTGTTTTTTTTTATTCCGCTCTCGCTCGCTTTCAGCCCCATCCTTCACTTGCTCACTTATCACATCACATGCCACTTCTGCCCCCTACCTCCTAGGCCCAGTTGCCGCATCCCCGTCGCCATCTGTACCCTCACCTGACTCTCCTTTGTGTGGCTTCTGCCCCCGGCCCTCCTAGTGATACCCGATCCGACCAACAATTTTTAAGCAGAGCAAACTGTTTCATAGCGATCCTTTGATGCCGCACAAGCCTTGTTTGCTGCCTTAGTGCCAAAGGGTTGACCTCCTAGCCGGGAACAAAAAGAAAGCAGCGACGGACGAGGGTGAGACCGACCCTGGCCAGGAGGTGGGGAGGTGGTCAACAACTCCAGGTAAATTTTCGACTGGTCTTCTAGAAGCATTCGACTCATGT
Source organism: Calonectria pteridis (assembly GCA_022837005.1). Taxonomy (NCBI): domain Eukaryota; kingdom Fungi; phylum Ascomycota; class Sordariomycetes; order Hypocreales; family Nectriaceae; genus Calonectria; species Calonectria pteridis. The sequence continues at coordinate 621,568 of JAKZGU010000008.1, read as the reverse complement.
GTTTAGGGTGAGGACAAATTCCTTAGTCTAGCATGGAGCGCGAGGACAAAAAGCAAAAGGCGAAAGGTCAATGAGTGCGATTGAGACCGTGACATGCAGCTAAGACTAAAATTTCGGTCTCTCCCATCTTCCTACCTGCCCTTTCCGCTCCTCCGACACTTTTATTTAGTTTTTTTTTTTATATAAATTTTTTTTTCGGCCTTGTGCCTGGCTCCCACGTGGGAGTGCAGTACCTAAAGAGCTGGCGGGGAGTCACCCATTTTTCTGGGCATAGCTTGACGCAACAATCTCCCCTATCCTTCTTTTTCCTTACCTCCTTCATGCGGAATTAGCGGTACTCGTTTCCAATGACATCGTGGTCCACTCATGTTCGACTTGTCGGTCAGCAGCAGCAGGCAAACATTATCCTAGCGCGTCAAGTTTTCAAGTAATTCGCTGCCATCCCGACGGCGGGAGTGAGGCCAAACAAGGTCTGGGGCTTCCTGTCTGAACGCTCGGGACTAACGCTGGACGCAAACCAGCGCCTGTGCCATGCCATCTGTCACATTTTCTAGTGGTCTGTGTACGATGCTCGACGGTATGGAGTCGTCTTAATCCAAAGGATCCGACGACGGGCGCAGTACCGACCAACCATGGAACAAGAATACCGGCCATGCCTTGGAGTCGGGCCGCATAGTCGAACTTACGACTCCATGATCAACGGCCCACAGCGTGCCGTCTTCAGCCCACGTCAGGGTCCCGACTTTTGGTAACCTCTGAGGACTAGGAGCACTTGGCACTTGACGTCTGCTAATCTGTCCCACCCATCACCCCCGTCCCACCCATACCCACGCCCCGCGCCCGCGCCCACACCCCTCACAACGTCAACATACTTTGCAGAAACATGATGCAGGGCAGCGACGACGACAAGGCACGATGGGGAAAATCGACGCGAAAGACCAGGCCTAACACTGGGACTTGCCCTTACCCCTACCTCCTGGTTTCGCTAGCGGCTACCCTGTTGCTGCGATTTCGGTGGGAACCAGAACCAGAAGGCCATGAGATTGGCTCAGCTGTCATGCACCTCCAGCATAGCAAACCGACGCAATTTCCAATTTGCCATGCCTTATTTTCCCTGGGAACTCTCTCACGAGCCCCCAAGACACACCCCAGCGGCCCCGTCGAGGGGTCCCCTCTATCGCTCGCTACCATGTGGCCCGTAAATCCCCCCAAACGATCCCAAGTGGTCCATGACGGCTTTTAGATGGCTCTCGATGCGCATAGTCAGTCAAGCTAGGCACATCCGCAACATCTGCCTATCAACCTCTCATGGCATCCCACACCCACATTCCACTCGTCAATTTAGTGCCGTCACTGTCAAAATGTCACACCCTCCCTCATTCGATGTCTGTGTGGGAGACACGTAGCCGACTAGAGCTGTCGCCGATGCTTTAGAGGTAGCTGCAAGTCTGTGATTTGCAGTAGACCTCGAACATTGGCCGTGAGACAGTCCCTGCGCAACAGAGCCTCAGGTCCGAGCAGTGACCACGCTGCCCCTTTGAAGTGAGCGCCATTGTGGCCCTGCCTGCCTCAATTACCAGTCTGGTGCTGTGGGACAATCGAGGCCCTGAAGGGAGAAAAAGCTATACGGCTAAGAAAGCACCAGCTCGGTAGTCTTGAAGCCATCCCGTCGCCACTCAATTTAATTGCTCCAGACATCCCTCCTTCTTTTTCTCATCCTTTCATTCAAATACTCCCAGTCCTCTGCGATTTTCATTGAACCTCATCAGCCTTTCTCAGCTTCCTTAGGTCTTTGCAGCCTTTGCGCTTTGCAACTCCACAACTTCTGCCAACTCACCCCCCGGTCCCGGCAACTTTCGCAAACTCTCCCCGCAACCCACAGTCCGTGTTACCTGTCATGGAGCTCATATTCTCCAAAGCCCTGGTTGAGCTGGGTATCATCGTTTGCATTGTGGTTCTCGCCCTAGCGCACTGGCGATCAAAACCTTCGCTCCCGCTCCCCCCTGGTCCCCCAGGAGAGTTTCTGCTTGGCCATGCCCGTGTCATTCCCCAGGACAACACCGCTGCAGCCTATGCGAAATGGTCGAGAGAGTATAGTAAGCATTCTTGCGGATCTTTCCGATAGTTCGGAGCGTCTCTAACTCTGATGTGAATCAAAGACTCGGATGTTATTCATGTTAGATCCCTGGGACGCTCCATTGTCGTTCTCAACAGTGCCAATGCAGCAAGAGATATCCTTGAGAAGAAGGGTGCCAATTACTGTGACCGCCCAAGGTTTACTCTCCTCGAAGTGTAAGTCTTTGCCCCCTTCTTTCTCCCAAGGATTTGCAGATTGTTCACACATTTTGTTTCCTTTCAGCATGGGTTGGGGAAAGACCCTAACTTTTCTTCCTTTCGGAGAGCGATGGCAGATGCACCGAAAGTTGCTCCAGACTTCATTTAGCAACACCAATGTCCGAAAGTGGCACAAGCTTCAGATCACAGAGGCTCGCCGCACTGTTCGCAACATTCTGGGGACCCCTGATGGCTGGGAGACGTCGCTTCGGAGACTCGCCGTGGCCATTGTCCTCCAGGTGAGCTATGGAACCGACGTTCCCCATGATAATGACCCATACATCAAAATCGCCAACGATGCCATGTACGCAACCGGAAATGGCGGCGCTCCAGCAAACAGCATCGTTGATCTGATCCCACCTGGTAAGTAGTTGTTTGTTAGTTTGAATACCCCTGCTCGTAATCTTGAGGGAGGGCTGAATGTGTGATTGATTCTGACAACCCTCGCAGCACGGCATCTTCCAGATTGGCTCGTGCGTGACTGGGCGCTTCGATTTGCACGGCAGTGGCGTTGGGCTATCACGAAACTTCACGACGTGCCATTTGCTAGTGCGCAAGCGGAACATGTAAGTATATAGGAGCTGGGTTCTTTAGCCCCTTGGCTCGTGCCTGCATCCTGGAATTATGAGAAGTGATGAAAAAAAAAAAAAGGCCAGCAATGCTGACACAATGCCAAGGATTCTTCCGTTCGGGACAACACATCGTTGGCACACCAGTTGCTCAACATGTACAAAACAAATGAGGCGCTCGGAAACAAACAGGAGTGGACGCTAGACGATATCAAGGGGGCGGCAGGTGCCGTCTTCATCGCAGGGGCTGATACGGTAAGTCAATCCTAAAAAGAGACCAGTTGATTTTGGTTACTGAACAGCAAGCGTCTAGACTTGGGCGACGTGTGTAATTTTCATTCTCAATATGGTTCTTCACCCGGAAATCCAAAAGAAGGCTCGGGAGGAGTTGGATTCGGTCATTGGCCCCGACAGGCTTCCAGAATTTTCAGACAGGGGCTCCTTGCCATACATCGAACACATTGTCCAGGAAGTATACCGGTAAGTTTTGAAGCGCAACCGTTTGAATTCTTATCCCCGGTTTCTAGAGTCTGTGCTAACGTGCGTCTGCAGCTGGGCTCCCTTGGCGCCACTAGGTAAGCCTCTCAACTCCTGGACCCTGACCTGGACACGCTCTCACGCCCGTGTGTAACATTAGGCATCCCTCATAAGTCACTTCAGGATGACGTCTACCAGGGCATGTTCATTCCTAAAGGTATGTTTGCGCAACTCGATGAGACGATAGAAGAGGCCTCATGACTCACACATTTTTTTCTTTCTCACAGGGTATGGATCTCGATAAGTCGCTATCTCGAAAACGACGTGGATGAGTCTGACAAGTTCCAGAACCGTGGTGTACGCCAATGCCTATGCTATGGCGCATGATGAGCGCATTTACCAATCGCCCCAAGAATTTAATCCCGATAGATACGAGCCCCAGGCGAACGGCAGGCCTGGAGAGCCATTTCCAGTGGGGAATTTTGGTTTTGGGCGCCGGTACGTCTTTTCGGGAGGGGAGGAAGGGGCTTGGAGCTGAGGGTTGGGTGAGGCTTCATTGAGCCACTTGCCAACACGCCCCTCCTACCCAACCCCATTCTTTGTTGTGCTTGCAGCGTCACTGACTGTCGTTGGGCTGTAGTGTTTGCGTCGGCAGATTTCTCGCCGACAACAGTGTCTGGATCATGGTTGCGACCATGCTCGCCACGCTTGAGTTCCGAAAGAAGTTGGATCAGGATGGGAACCCCATCGAGCCCACAGTCAAGTTCACCAACGGTGGCACCTGGTACGTTTGCTTGAATCCTTCCGTGTCCCTTCTGACGGGCCCCATCATTTTCCGCTCTACCCCGGGAACCCCACTGGCACTATACACATTGCATCTGTTAGTGATGACAATCCCTCTTGCTGACTGAGCTGTTTGGCCGAAAATAGTCATCCGGAGCACTTCGAATGCGATATCAGGGCTAGAAGTCCCAAGGCGGGGGCAATGGTGGGTACAAACTAGACTGGGCACGGGTATGGAGTACAGTAGGCGCATGTAAAGGCAAAGGTAAAACGGGTTGTTTAGTTGGGATTTGATGTCGTTGGCTAGCTCAGCCCTCCACCGATTGATCCTGGCGACATGATGAGTGGAGTGCTGACTGGTTTCTGTGCTGGAATCGGGCAGGTCCTGACTCAAGCAGCAGATCTGGTGTTCGGTCTACGGAGTAATTGGGAGCGCCGAGGGGTGAAAAAAAAAAAAATCCTTTTAGATAGTAAATCCTTTTTTTCTTCTTTGATTGCGACATCTCCTTCGTAGTTGGTGCCTGGCTAATTGCCGTGACCAGATTGACACATTTTGCGGCTTCCAGCATTAGAACACGGAAACTTCCACCCCCTTTTCCCTTCTTTTCTCTCTCTCTTCTTGTCTCTCTCCTTTTCTGCTTTCTTTTTCGCTCTCGCTATTTTTCTCCCTTTTCGTTTATCCATCTCATTTCCAAGGGTCGGAAAAAAAAGAAACTTGGATCAGGTTGCGGACTGGCAAGTGGGAACCCGCCGGGTGGCAAGTTAGTTTGAAGACCATTGCCATGTGGCGGACAATCCAGACAAAATCTAACCCCGGTCATACTAGATTGAGATGGCGGTGCCAACAAAGCACCATAATCGAGACTAGCGGACAGGGAGTTGTTAGGTTGGGAAACTGGCTTTCCCATTGCATTTGCTACATGCCGGCAGACCAAGGCGGCGTTTGGTCCCCCCCAGCGGATAACTCCGTGGTCTGTGGGCCCAAGTTTTGGGATTCCAATCATTCATTCAACAGTCGCAGGCTGAAGTCGAAAAAAAAACCCCAACCCTATCCATACAAGATTGAAAGGGTTGTTGACCTCAATCTTTTGTAACTCTGAGAAAAAATTCGCTCCAATTTTCCTTATGGTAACAAGTGTAAAATTCCACTTCGGCACCGAGAGTGAAGAGGGTCCGCCTATCAACTTGGCGTTCACATCGTCTCGTTTCGTCTCGTCTGTATCATGCCATTTAAACGACTAGATCTGCATCGTACGTCTCCCTTCGTGCTCGCCGTCTCCGAAGTGGCAGTTCGGCACGACCCAACCTGGGAGCCGATCGGCAAAGCGATGAGCTTGCGATACTGAAATTGGTCAGCAAATGGAAGGAGGAAAAAAAAGCCGCCCCAATCACTGTCGCGTCATAAATCAGATTTGCTGTGTTTGCTGGTCCAAGTGTCCATGTGACATCCCTCGCATTTTTTGTGTGCAAACTCCATGCAGCATGTAAATCGCGCACAAGCACAGGATCGGGGATTTTCGAACTTGGACAGCATGGACGTGGCTTCACGTCCAAGCGAACCTTCAGTTGTGCAGTGCGATAGTCCACTAATTACTTCCCTCACCCTTTGGCGTGATGAGGAAGAGGCCAAAATCCCTAAGGACACACCCTCTCACATCACTCTCCAAAGTAGGCACGCCGTCGGCGCGATGCGTGGAGTAGCGGGCCAGGGCCCGCTCCAAGGCGTGAGCGAGTATGACGAACCAGTCCCTAGTCGCGGATCACTTTTCTAGTTTCGTTCGTGGGACTCTGGTGTCCAAGGAGATGTTGATGTTTGAGACAATCCCTCAGCACCAGCAGTTTGTTCTCGTTGGTGACCCACTCTTGACCCGCAAGCCTGACGAAGAATATGGTGCACAAACGGATGATGGAGCCAAGTTTGCAAAACTGATCCCACATTTGGGCGTTCAGCCAGATGCTGGCAATTTTGCGGAGTCGCGCCTCAGCAAGGAAAGCCCCTGTAATACGCTCATTGCAATAAAGTCCTCAACTGCATGAAGCCCAAGAACAGCATCGCGGCCTTAGAATGCCCTCAATTTGCATCCATCGGGTTCCACACGACTACGGCTGCGATCCGGGCCGCAGCGCCCTGCAACTTCAGCCTGGGTTACGGCAGGGCGATCACACTGCCAAGTCGGTCTGTTGGCTGGACCTCGGGATGGATGCAAGGAGTTGAGGGGTTGGAGGGTCCGGGTCGCACTGGCTGGCCTAAAACTTTGTCGGTGTGAAATGGGTGTTAGTGATGCACGTTGAGGTGCCATTATGGCTGATGGTTCTTGGGCCTTGGGCGGCACGAGCACCGCCTGCCTGTTGCCAGCGACCAACGAGACGCCAGGTGGCTGTCCAAGTGCGCGCGCCTCGTGCGCAGTGGCTGTCAACTGCCAAGCCTCGTCTGAACCCATTTTCGAGGTCCAAATGACAAGTCAATAAGGGGTCCTGGATGCAGGGCATGGTCTCAGTCTCGATCCCCAATGGCACCACACCTTGGCGGAACGACCCAGAATTTGTTCACCGGCCGAACTAGCCTGATCAATGCCCAGAGCACCATGGAGGTGACATTCTGATCATCGAGCATTCAGTATGGCGGGAACAGCTACCCGATGCGCTTTTTGACATAAAGGGTCCCTCGCTCTTGTGACCGCCTCCCATGTTGTGATAAAAGGCTCATATCGGTTCTTGTCATCAAACCCCACTTCTCCCTCATCAATCTTGTAGAAACCTCGTTGGTAAACAACCTATCGGCCCAGTGCATTGTGGCACAATTTATCAAGATGAAACACCAAGCAGAGCATTCTCACAATGATCTCGAGGCAAGCATAAACAGTGAACCTCGGCCACTCGATCAAGGACCAGCCTTTGAGGTTGTGCAAGATAGGGGAGATGGTGATGATTTTCGCAGTGAAGTTTCCGAAGTGAAAGGCGTATTGGATGCCTCGAGGTGGTATCGAAAACTTCTCAATGCCGGTGTCGAGGAGAACGGAATTAGGCCTGTCCCACTTGAGAGGCGAACAGAAACGGCATATAACAACCTATTCACAGTCTTCTTTACAGACCTTCTCTGTGTTTTGCCGTAAGTTGATTCAAAACCCCGCAGTCAGCTGAAGTGTGCTCAATCGTGCCAGCCTACCGACCGGTGCACTGGGAACGGCCGTGTATGGCCTAAAGCTTCGAGACGTGTCTCTAATAATAATTTTTTTCAACATACTCACATGTATTCCCCCCGCCTTCATCAGCATCGGGGGCATGAACACGGGAATGCGCCAGATGATCCAGGCGCGATACTCATTCGGGTGGGTGGTGTATTTTCTCTTTTCCCATCCACAATGAACTGTTGCTGATATAAAGCGACCCGAATTTAGAGCCTTCTTCGTAATGATACCCATTATCTTCAACGCCGGAACAGTGACCGGTTTCACGCTCGTTGGATCAATTGTCAGTGGGCAGGCCATCGCAGCAATCAATGAAGATGCACACGTTAGCGTGAGTCTCGGCATCGTAATCGTTTGCATACTGAGCTTTGTCACGGCCTTTCTGGGATACCGCGCCATTCATATCTGGCAGCGATGGCAATGGATACCAAATTTGATCGCTATTGTCATTGCGCTGGGTTGCGGAGGTAAGCACCTTGCTAACCAAGCTGAGGCAGGTCCGGCCACGGTCAAAGGTGTCATTGGATACGGCAGCTTGATGGCTGGATACTTTATGACTTTTGGTGGTACGGCGTCAGACTTTACCATTTATCACAGCCCGGATGTTTCCAAGTGAGTGGTTTTGCGGGAGATGCCCACTTGAACCCCATTATGCTGACAAATTTCTAGGTGGAAGATCTTTACCTACGTGTATTTGGGTCTCTTAACACCTTCAACACCTCTCCTCATCCTCGGAGCAGCAATAGGGGGCGCTATACCAAATGTTGAGTCCTGGCAGACAGCGTGGGACGCGTATGGAATTGGTGGCGTTTTGGCAGAAATGCTTCGGCCAGCAGGCGGCTTCGGAAAGTTCGTTCTCGTGATCCTGGCCCTGAGCGTCATCGGGAATACGGCTTTGTCGAATTATTCTGTTGGCCTAAACTTGCAAATGCTTCTTCCGGTCTTTGCAAAGATCCCTCGAGTCATATTCATCATCATCACGATGGCCATCATGATCCCCATGGCCATCTACGCTGCCAATGAGTGGGCAACGTCGCTTGAAAATTTTCTGGCCCTCATCGGATATTGGGCAGGATGTTTTGACGCGGTCGTTATGGAAGAGCTCATCGTCTTTCGGAGAATGGACTATACAACATACGACCCCCGAATTTGGAACAAATGGCGACGCCTTCCTCCAGGATTTGCGGCAATCGGCGCCTCGCTCATCAGTCTTGCGCTGGTGGTACCCGCCATGGATACAACATGGTATTCCGGTCCCATTGGTTCTCGGATTGGCGATCTCGGCTTCGAATCGGCATTCGTCGTTACGGCTATCGCGTACTACCCGCTGCGTCTTTTAGAGATCAAGTGGGTGGGTCGTGTCTAACGGGCGCCTCGATATCGGATTGATGATTCGCATGAGGCCGATCCTGGACGGAATTGGATGTGAGGCGACGGTGATGTGGGTGATGAAGATCATTCGTTCGGGCAATCGAGGCATTGATGCAACGTCGGTCCACATTGCAAGTTTGAGACACTCGGCGATGTGCGAAGCACAATCCGTTGGCAAAGGAAGGAAGCAATAGAGGACAATGTGTTTGCATAAGTGAACAGGTGCGGGAGATCAAGATATTTATAAAAACGGTCCCCGACACTAGGTATGCAGCTTCCCACATAAGACAACGTCCTCGCCAAAGGGATGCCATGACACATCCGATAGCCTCGCAGCCGAAATGGGAGTTCCAGCGGAGTCTTGAAGGCGATCTGGAGATACAACAACGCCCCCTTTACCGAGCCAAGTGGGCGCAATCGTCACTATGACGGAGTCAATTAGTGCGTGGTACTTTGGGTCAAGTAAAGAGTTTATGATCTGGCCACCCCCCTCGACCATGACACTCGACAAGCCCTCCTTGAGCAATACGCCGAATACGGTGTGCCAATCAAATCGCATTCTCCCATCGGGGCCATTAGATGTGGCTGGTACCGATATATACTTTCCGCCATGTTGTTCGAGAAGGGCCACGTTCGCGGCAGGCAAAAACTGTGCCTCCACCCCAGTCAGGACGAAGGGGGCTAGCCCGTTTCCCATTCGGGCGACTTCAAAGACCTTGTCCGAGGAAGAAGGAGTCCAGCGAAGATGGGGATCGATAATGATGGGACGTGGCTGGCTTGCAGCGCCGGCGATGCGGCAGTTGAGAGCAGGCGAATCGGCTAGGAGAGTGGATACGCCGATGAGAATGGCGGCATGGCGCGAGCGGAGATAGTGGGTCATAGCTTTTGACCCGGGCCCAGAGAGCCGGGTCCTGACGCCAGGAGCCAGGGACAGCGATGAGTCAAGCGACGTTGCAAAGGTGAGGGTGACGAAGGGCTGCGATGGCGAGTTTGGCGGTTGTGACGGAGGTAGACGAGGCTCGAGAAGAGCGGCCGATTCGGCGGCGAAAGTAAGAGTTTCAGCCATGGCGGTGGAGGGCAGGTCAGAAAGGGAAGTTCCGCGAGAAAAGAAGGGGATGAGAGGAGACGTGACTATGGTTAACGCGAATGCGCGGTTCCTGAGTGAAAGCCGATCTCCTATATGACTGGTCAAGAGAAGTTCGTACGGCGTTGAAAGAGATGCCGGCGGCAACCGGGCTTAGGCGGCCACGTCCCGGTTGAGCAACGACAGCGCAAGCGAAGCTGGTGAAGCGGGCCTTTCGCAGCGGGAGAGGGTATTCCGTAACAACTAGCAGGAAACCAATGCGGGTCTAAGGGCCGAGGGCTTGGCGTGGCTGCCACTTAGGTTGAAATGTCTTGCCTGGTGCTGTGGAAAGGGCAACTCCGGCGCTGGCAGTCCAGAGATTGGAGAGAAAAGTCGGCCTTGCGGTTTAGTGGATGGGAAACCAAACGTGATGCTGAATTGCCATTACCGAATTTTGTCGGCCGCAGTTGTGTTAGAGGGGCAGGCGGGGCACTGGCTGCTTTGGTAGGCGCGACCCCACTACAATGTCCCACAGCTGAATGCCGGGATCCTTCCTCGCCAAGCACCTTTCAACCTGCTACCCTTGTTTGCAGCCATGGGATGGGAGAAAAGCCGCCACAACACGCTCCTCCTCCACATTTATATGCCCACATTGTCTATATTTCCAAGGCAAACAGAAAAGGTCGATATGATCTAGCTTTCTGAGTGTGCTTGGAACGTCGTTGCATTGTCCCAATTCGCCATGACGCATGTTTCCGTCACGCCTTTTGCATTGAGGCCGTTCAGTTTCTCCTCCCCTGTCAACACTTCCGCAATCGTATCGAGTGCCAACGCGGCGCTAGCAGAGGTTCCCCGATGTAGCATTATGTTGCAGTGTCCTCCATTCTTTGCCAAGCGAGCGCTTTCTCGCTAAAGAAATTTTGTGCCCAACGTCCGAAATCTATCTTGAGGCCTATCATACCCGCTGTATATTGTAACACCCCTCGATACACCCCGGTTCACGACTGGGACCGGACCCTGCTTCGCACAAATCCAAACCTGGTCTTTCAACCTCTGACTCGTAAGTAACTCCATCTAGCGTCTCTCCCTCAAAATTTTCAATCGAAACCTATCTTCATTCGCCATTGTTCACGCCACGCCGCAATGCCGATGCGTGTTGACGACGCCTCTCACATGGCCAAAACAGCACCTACCTTGCCGGGATAGGTATGCTGCCTCCCGCGGCGCTAGTCTATTGAACCGCGACGACAAACTACATGCCATGCTTTGGGCATACCAAGCTTGTTGCGGAGGTTCCTTGTCCGTTTACATAATGATGGATGAGGTTGAAATGGACAACTTAGCTACTCGTACGTGGCCAGGCCCCTCTATTGTCCCTACGAGCCACCGTAACACGGCATCGATCCAGCTTCTTCTCCACCTCGTTGGCATTGCCGTATGCATGAAGCTCACCGACCACCAGAAGTTCGCCCTAAGGTCTGGGCCTTCCGACTGGACAGTGGACCTTGTCTTAACCTTCAAGCGGCATCTCTCTTAGTATGCAGCACGCGATGACGGCCACATTTTTGTGCCTTGCTTCTGGTGTCAAGGTACAAGAAAAGCCAGAACGCAATATCGAGGGATTATACCTTTTTTGTGTTCATTACTTTGAGCACTGTGAGCCGGCCCTCCCGAAAGTGAGGCGAGAGAGCGGGTATGCAAATACCAGGTTGGGAAATTGACAACTCCTGATTCCCCGGAACCCGCCAATCCACAACTATGTTGGCGATGGCACCCTTTAGGTTCTAATGAAAGTGATCTGGGACATAGAGATTACTACTGGCCTGATCCCGCGAGCATGGAACCTAAAACTTTCGATCTCGTTTTCGGGTATATCCCGAGTCTGCTCAACTTCGGATGATGTCACAAAGTATTTACAGAATTGATTTGAGTCCAGGGGTTCTCTTGGGAAGAGGTTCGTAAAAGTGCCATGTGGCCGGCCTCTTCCGCCGCCTCACCGGCAAAATCCTGCTTTGTGCCTGCAGGCCGGGCCCCAAAGCACTGGAGTTGAAAGATCAGAGACAAACAGTGGAGAACGGGAAGCAGGACTGCCCTGCAAAACTTGCTTCAGGAGACGGGAAGTTTCTTTTCTTAGCCTGGGCTAACCGCTCCGCACCAGCGATCCGATAGGATCCAGGTGACAGCCGCACCGTTGTAATCGGAACCGCGCGCATGCACGCCTCGAGGCTTGCATGAGCCTTGAGGCTTGATCCCGCGACCCGATGGCATGCTCAAAGTACAAGGCGGTACCGAATGCCAAGTCTCGGTTCGCCGACGTCTGTAGCGCAGCGGCCTGCAAACTTTATATCGCGATCGGCAGCCCCAGGCCTCGTACACACAGCTTACCCATGGCCCTTTATTCGGAACAACTGCAAGAAAATACAAGGTGAAGGGGTGGCAGCCCTCGATTAGCTTTTAGCCATGCCCGATGGGTTCTGAGCGTTGCGCAGTCCGAAGCGCCAGGGAACGCGAGACCCTGTTAGCCTGGGCAGCTGGGATTGAACCTGAGGGTGTACCACCGTAAACCCAGGGTCCAGCCCACGGGACTGCCCAGGGCCTTTCCCATTTGGAGATGCCGGTCGGACCATAATCAGGGGACCCAGCCTTTTGTCAGTAATCACTGGCAAATATTCAAAATTTGATCTTATTGGCACGCGCGCACACATCTTCTTCCTCTTCCTCCTCCTCCTCTTCACCAACGACAATAACTACATCCATATCCAAGTAAGCCTGATATTATTGGTTCCAATCTATTTTGAAGCCATCACCGCTGTGCGGACCTGCGTCAAGGCGGCTTTGAAATCTTCTTGCTGAACAAGGGGTTCCCATCATCATCAAACTCTGCCCATTGAAAGAAGCCACAACTCTCCCGGTTTGGGTCGGTGCTTGCGTCACACATCCAAAAGTATCTGCCAAAGTTCTCCTTCTTTCGTTGCACAACACGCAAGACACATGGATCTTTACACATGCATTTCAGTGTGTGGTCGGGATGCATGTTTGCGCGGTAGTCTCGGTATGTAATATTTATTCGTGTGGTTCCCGCAATGGGATGCGGGTCGATCGACGCTGCAGCTGAAATACAGTGCTTCCACTCTTCCTGCATCTCTGCGTGCATAACAAGGAGTGAGTTATGGGGCAGGTGGATGGATATTTGACCCTCGGCATCTGGCTCTTCCGCTGGTTTTTGCTCGCCGTCCTTGGGCACTATTCTGCGGACCCGAAACTCGCGGGCAACACCGAGTGACAGCGAACCGATAATAGGTCGGGGTCCGAGATAGGTAAGCCGATCGCTGTGCCAGCCCACGCTTTCTTGAGGCCCGTTGTAGCAATTGACAAAAGCTGCATTGGGGACCCACGGGTCTGGTGGTTGATATTGTAGCTTTCTGCTGCCGGGGTATCGGGTTTCTATGCGTCTCTGGACCTCTGCGTTCACTGCTTCTTGCACTTTGGGTTTGATCTTTGCTAGTTGCGGGGTGAGCCGGCGAACATCCTGCAACACACTAAATCAGGCATGGTTAACAGCATCCGTTTGTTCATCAAGCTTACCGTCAGCTTGCTACCATTGTAGTTGTATTCTGTTTTCTGTCGTATGATTTCATCGTAGCTCTCGACGTAGAAACTAGATGTATGTGGGCTGGAGACGACATTATCAAACATCTGAAAGGTGATTTTCTCAAAGGATTTTGACTCCTCCAACAACTCCTTTAAAAGCTCATTTGCGTCGTCCGTGGAGAGGAAGTTGTGGACAATAGTGCACGGTGTGTGCTCCGCGATGTCTTCGGGATCGTAGAGATGCAGCGTGCTGCCCTTCTTTGACTTGAGTTTCTTCTTAACTGGGGACGTGGGGTCCTTGGCCGTAGTGTACTGCCTCAGCGATTGCTGGTATCCAATGACCTTCCCGCCCTTCTTTGATTGTGAGGGGAGTTTAAGGGAGGCTGATGCTTCAGATACGGAGCCATCGTGGGCAAGAAGAATGTCAAGGAGTGCCTCCTGGTCAAGGTCAGGGTGGAGCGAGGACAGGAGGGCTAGCTTGAACTCGGTTGGCTCCTCAGGTTCCCCCTTGTCCGTTGGGTCAGGGCTCGACTTGCGCTTGCGACGCGTCAAGAAGGCCTTCATGATCTCAATGGCCGGGCATTCATGTGAGCCCTGGAATTCATCGTCCCTTGTGCGAGCGACGAAAAAAAAAAAAAAATAACGCTCCAGCGGTGCTCGGCGATGAATTGGTAGGCAACCTTCGTCCCGCTGCTTATCGATTAGACACGAAGGGCGCGTTGTGGCGTCTGCCTTTGTCAGCGCAGACACGCGAGGTCACATGACTGGGAAGCAAAATTGACTCGCTAAGTGCATTCAGAGGCAATGACGCACAGCACGTAACGGCTAGTTGCAAACGGGCAACACCCCGCGGCTTAGCCCCATTACCGAGGCACATGATAGTGGGAGCTCCCAAGCCGCCCAAACTCAGTCAGCCAAGGCAAATCATGTCGGATCGCAGCTCTGCTATATCATAACAAGTTTCTAGTCGACGTGCTGGCCTCTGGCGCCTTCTTCTCGGCACCATGGCTGCAATGCTGGAGTTCCGTACCAATGGGTTCAACCCCTACGCCGTCAAGTACTCGCCGTACTACGACTCTCGCATCGCCGTTGCGTCCTCTGCCAACTTTGGTATCGTGGGCAACGGCCGCGTGTTTGCCCTGGGCTTGACGGCCCAGGGTGTTCAGGTCGAAAAGACGTATGCGCAATCCTCTTTTGGGCTTGGGTGCCCGTGCTGTCAAGTAAATACGATGATCCGAAACTGATTGTGTGCCCCTCTTGTAGCTTCGATACCAACGATGCCCTCTACGATCTGGCCTGGTCGGAGATCAACGAGAATCAGATGGTGGTCGCCTGCGGAGATGGATCATTAAAACTGTTCGACCTGGGCGTCGACGACTTCCCGGTCATGAATTTCCACGAGCACAAGAGGGAAGCCTTCTCTGTTGCTTGGAACCCAATCAACAAGGATACATTTCTGTCGAGCTCATGGGATGGCACAGTCAAGATTGTTAGTCGAGCCAGTGGCTTCTAATTACCCCAGCTGCTAACAATAACCAGTGGTCGCCTACACGAAACCATTCTCTCAAAACTCTGCCGATTGGAAACTGCACCTACAGCACATCTTTCTGCCCCTCCAACCCCGCCCTTATCTCAGCCGTCTCCTCCGATTCCCACCTCCGTATCTTCGATCTTCGAACACCGTCCTCGGCCAAGTACCACCTCACCACCAGTATCCCCGTGCATGCGCCGGGCCCAGCCCCAGCCCCTCTTCCAGGCGGCCCTATCCCGAACGCACCGGCCGAAATCCTCACCCATGATTGGAACAAGTACAGGGAAACCACGATTGCTACGGGCGGCGTTGATAGAGTCCTGCGCGTCTTTGACATTAGAAACCCGGGTGGCGGTCCGCTGTCCGTCATGCCTGGCCATGAATACGCGGTTCGTAGGTTGGCATGGAGCCCTCACAAGAGCGACACTTTGATCAGCGCAAGCTATGACATGACGGTCCGTGTCTGGACAGATGGCTCTACAACTCAGAACCCAGCTTCCCCGATGCCCACTATTGGCTCCCAGCTGGGTATCATGAACCGTCATACAGAATTCGTCACTGGAGTGGACTGGTGTCTCTTCGGCATGGGTGGCTGGGTGGCCACGGTTGGCTGGGACGAAAGAGTTCTACTTTGGGACGCCAATATGCTCATGGGTTCGCAAATGATGTAAACACTTGGTAGTAGCAGGTTATGGGGGTTCTCTTCCGGCGTTGAAACCAGAGATTTCTTGGGTATTCGTAACGGTTCGGCGTCTGGCGTGCTTCTATTGAAGCAGTCGCTGGTGTACCGAACCGCATTCCTCTCCCTCCCCCCAAAAAGGAAGAAGAAAGAAAGAGCCGCCCAGGGATCGAATGACATTACGACCAGCACAAGTAGAAGCTGGCTTTGTTGCTGTTTTTAGCTTTGTTTTGATTCCCAGGGCGTTGGCATTTGATACCATATTATCCCGAGCACATGCACGGATAGGGCAACCTTTTCAGGGTGTATTATAAACTTGGAACGCAAAGCACAGAGGGTGAGAAGTGTCAAATCATAGTAATCAAATCATGATTCTGAAGTAGAGTGTCGTGGATCGTGGCCACATGGATATAACGTCGTGCTCATACTAATTACATGCCGTGTATCCCCTCCCGTTTTAGTCTATCTTACACCCCCATACCATACAAGAATGCCCAGTATAAGTACAATTACCATGCGGTAATAAGTAGAAGTAGCAGTGATTCGTTATTACATGTTAGTGTCGTAGTGTGAGTTAGTGTTGGTGCCTGGCGCCGAATGGCGATAGTGACCGAGCTGTCAATGCTATTAAAAGCTGGCACCACCCCAGTCATCACGACGACCGCCGCGGCCGCCACGACCACTTCCACGGGATCCGTAGCCGCCGCGGCCTCCATCGTCGCGAACAATGTTTCTTCGCATCATGTCGAACTTGTCCCCGGAATCGTGGGAACGCGATCCTCGAGAATCTCGTCTACCATCTCGTCTACCGTCTCGTCTATCATCCCCTCTATCATCGAAGCGAGATCGGGGGACATTCTCCGAAATGTTCATTCCGGGAGCACGGTTCAAGCCCATAAGAGTTACCCACCTGTGCGAGACAGAAGGGGGCTCTTGCCAGCCCCAACCGGCGACAGCCCACTCATTGACATCTTCAGCAAGCTCAATTTTGTCTGTCGCGGTGCCAAACATCGACGTGTAGGTATTGACAAGCATACTACGAGGAATAACACCGAAGAGCTGCTTCACCTCGTCATGAGTAGGGGTGGTTTCACCGTTTGTTACGTCAACCTCGGAAGTCTCGAGGGTGCTATTCTGTTTAATTGGTAGCCCTTTCAACATCTTCCTAGCGACGGGGATAGATGCGTGAGGGATGATGAGCCAGCCCTCGCCCTCCTTGCCCTGGCGACCAGTTCGTCCCAGGCGGTGAATGTATGACTCCCTGTCTCTGGGGGTATCGATCTGGATAACATGAGTGACGTCGGGGAAGTCCATGCCTCGAGCAGTTACGTCGGATGACAAAAGGATACCAGTCTTGGCGGAGCGGAACAAATCAGCAGCCTTTTGTCGTTGTCTCTGGGTGAGCTTAGACTGCAAGACGTAGGAGGGTAGACCTTGGCCCCGGGGTCGGTTTCGGTCGCGCTGGTATGCCAGTTCACCGGCGAGTTCAACGAGAGAGGTAGTGTTCAAGTACACAATAGCTTTAAAAGGTCGGCTGTTGGGGTCCGACTTAGTCTTGGCAACCTCGCGGTCAACGAGTTCAAACAGCGAAGGGAAAACGTTGGTCCAGTTGCGGACGGGAGCGATGTGCTGTGGGACCTTGTCGTGGGTGAGAGACTCATTCTCAGGAATAGTCTGGACAAACTCAAAGTCCTGAGGGCGAACCATGGTGCGGGCAAGACGAATGACATTGTCGGGGATGGTTGCCGAAACCAACATGGTCTGGCGAACCTTTTCAGAAGGCCGAGGTAAGGCCTCGGTGATCTCGTTCAGCTCCTTCTCGAATCCAACATCAAGCATGCGATCGGCTTCATCAAGAACAAGAGCGGCCAGGTTTGGCGCAGCGATGCCACTTCGAGGGTCCTGCAAAAGGTCATTCAGTCGACCAGGGGTCGCAACCAGAAGGTGGCAACCCTCTCGTCGGGTCCTGCTGAGCATGGCACGCTTGTCAGTGCCTCCAACAGCACACTGGACGACAAGGCCGGTGTTCTTGGTGAGGCGACGAGCCTCGACGGCAATCTGCTCGGCAAGTTCTCTGGTGGGAGAGAGAATAATTCCACGGATATCATCAGATCGAGCGTCGTACTTGGAGCCCCTGCGGGCCAGAGATGGATCTTCGGTGATCATTCTCTGAAGGAGGGGGAGAAGGAAAGCAATGGTCTTTCCGGTACCGGTCTTGGCTTGGGCGACACTGGACTGGTTAGAAAACCGAATGTACAAAGGTGGGACAAGAAAGATACTTACATGTCAGTGCCCTTCAGCGCCGGTGTAATGGTTTTTGCCTGGACAGGCGTCATTTCATTATAGCCCATGCCCTGGGTGATAGCATTGAGGAGATTGGGGTGAATGTCCTTCAAGTCAGCGAACTTGACAGCCTCGTCCTTGGTTGCAGCATCCTCAACAGGGGCAGAAGCCGTCTCAGCGCTGTAGGCGCGGGAAAGAGATGCGAGTCTGTTCAGAGGAGCGATGGCGGAGAAGACGGGAGCAACCTGGCGCCCAGCAACGGGAAAGGTGGTTCGGGTCTGAGAGACGATGGAGGCCGTTGCTGCCGACCTGGCTGCAGTAGCACAGCGGCGGAGGCTGTTTCTAAACATTGTGATAAAAACCAAAAGTGCCCCTTGTTCCCAGTGATAAAACAATGCACTTGTGAAATAAAGAAGAAAGGGCAGAAGTGGCAATGCGCTGGAGAAGGAGAAAAAAAAGTCTGGCAATCCAACGTTGCGACACCAGCAAATTGGGACTGAGATGAATTTTTTATTTTTTTTCAGTCTAGACCACATACAAGTCCAAGTGTCAGTCCATCGCCCTATCTTATCGCCTATGTGGGGGGGCTGTGCCAGTACCTGTACCAATTCCAATCAGTCACGTGGCGCCCCCAATGCTACAACACCTCATGTTAATGCATCTCCAAAGGCGAAAGGTGGTTGCACCACATCTTTCCTAAGGCAAAGCATGAACCAGAACGAAACCTTACAGCTTTGGGATAATGGTACTTGGTGCTCGTCAATTCGTATAGCTATATAAGGCTAGATTCATTCACATGAAGATTTGTGTCTATATCTCTATTATTTCCATCCAAAACCAAAATGCAACCATGTCGTCATTAAGCATCACACATTGCCATTTCTAGCCCCAACAATTGAAAGCCCCTCGCCAACCCCATCCGAGATACCCTGGGCAACTCCATCAACGGTCCATATCACTGCTTCCAGGAGCGCATGCCCAACTCTACCATCGTTCATCTGGCACATCGTCTCGGTGAGGGAGGCGCTCTGCTTCCCTATCGAGTTAACAATGTCCAGGCTATGGCCGACTACCGTCTCGGACACTTTGTACTTCCGCTCCATTCGTGCAGCATACCTAAGCAGGTACATCAAGTATGGCATGAGGAAGCTGAGCACGAAAATTAAATTGACCACAGTCATTTGCACTCCGCGGTGAAGGATGGACCTCGGTTGGCTCGGCGCTGGCAGGGACACGCGAGCAGGTCCAGTCTGGGTCACGGCAAGGTTGGGTTGAGTGACATCCTCGGGCAGTGCAGATTGGATGCGCCTCAGTTCGCAAGCATCGAGGTCTTGAGGCAGTGCCTTGAGAAGATAAGTAACTCCGTCGATGAAAGCCTTGCGTTCGAATAGCACGTCCTCCTCTGCCACTGCTGGCTTGCCTCCGTCGATGGAGATGTTGACAAGGCTGGTGCCTACACCAAAGGATAGTTAGCTGGGCTGCAACTGCTGATCGGGATAATGTGTGCGAACGATACCCTGTCTTGCAAACTTCCAATGTACGCCAGAGGCAGCCCGAGTAGCCTGTTCGTCTTCTATGACTTCGGAATAGAGAACTCTGCTCATCGGCCGCGGGCATATCGCCTTGGAGTCGGGTTCAGACGGACCATCATCTGGCTCTAGTATTTCCGTGACGATTGGCTCCCGCGTCAGGTCCGGGACGTCTGTCTCGGAGTACGGCCGCGGCTTTGTTTCTGAGACGAGCACGCCGTGTCGCAAGGTGTGAAAACTGATACTGCGGCGAAGGAACCGAATAGGTCCCATGCCGGACTGAAGCGATGCGGGAAGCATAGCTACAACGTTTGAGATCCTGCTGTCGGCAAAGTGGTCGACCTTGGTCCCGTCAAAGGGCTGGCCAAAGCGTTTGCGGGTGAAAGACATTGTTTCTGTGGCGCGAGATGTGTCGCAGTGCAAGGCTGGTTCTAATCGTCGGGGAGGGTGACCGAGAGTCTTTCTAACGCTCCCACAACCAGATCATGATGCGAAGTCAAAGCCGCAGGATGATAAGCATGTGAAAGGGTCGATCAATGGGAGAGGCGACGATGGTCGAGCCCAAGACCAAGGCGTGTCAAAAAGCAATCACAAGAACAGGTCCAAGGTCCAGGTGATTGATGGGTGAGATAAGTTTGTATGGCAGGGGGAAAGGGTCCAGGCACGCAATTATCGGCTTGCCTTATCTACTTCTCCTTTCCCGGTCCCGGTCCAGCGCCAGTGCCAGTGCCAGCCACCATAAAACGCTCCCAGCGAGGGCGCCACGCCTCCGGGATTGACATGTGAAAGCCGCCCTAAGGGAAAAAAAAAACTTGTTGGGTCGCTGAACCCTGCACCCGTTTTCCGTGATAAGCGTCAATCTCCCAATGGGATCCCAGCGGGTGGAGCAGATCCATCTCGAAAACCACTCCTCCGCGTCCAACGTGCCTCTCACCCGTTGCACTCCCACTGTTGTCTGCATAATCAAAAACACCAAGGCACCACGGGTGGCGTTGCAGCAAGCCAAAATTCACCGTTTCATTCATTCCTAATGACTAATAACTAATACCCCAGTCCAGACCCATTCGCCGTGCGCCAAACAGATATGCCGATAATCTCGCCCCATCTATACCAACCAATGCGCAATTTGCCATTAATGATGCCATCTTTACTGCAGCATGCAGTTAATCCACTCAATCATGTTCCAATGTGCCCTGTTCCCTTGCCATTACCACCCCGGTGCCTTAGGCTAGTTCCTTGTAGTGTAAAATCCCATTTTTGTGAAGCATTACATCATGTCTCGACTCATCTCATACGACCATCCTCCCTCTCTCCTCATTTTATCACGAGCCGCGATATCCTTACGGATGTCTTCCTCCGTCAGACGATCAGCACCACTCCAGTTGGCACTCGAGGTTCGAGCCCGAAATTTGTGGAACTTCTCCTTGCCCCTATTAAAGACCTCCTCCATGTTCAGAGGTGCCGGAGGACCAAAGATGGCCGCAGGATCCATTGTTTCCTGTCGCATGAGAGCCCGGCGAAGATCAGGCGAATCTGCCCAAGCAGCAACAGTCATACCGTTAGTCTCATCATCATCGTCATCCTCGTCATCAGTGTCAATCTCGGGCAGCTCAATCAATTCACCATTCTGGAACCTAGGCGAAGATCGATGAGCTGACTTGGGAGGCGGCTTGACGGCACCAGGACGTGCCGGTGTCTTGTACGACTGGCCAACAGAGTTAGGCGCGAAAGGAATGGCCCCCTTGGAAATCTGTGCCATGTCCAGAGGATGAGCCGCCTTCGCCTGACTCGTGTGTTGAGCAGTAACAGTGGCCTTAAAAAGATCCCGTGAAGCGCTCTGGGGAACATTGGAGTAGCCATTCTGGAAAATGGATTTCGCCTGCAGGTCCTAGTCATAGTTAGTTTCGGATTGTCACGAGACCCAAGTAGAGGAAGGTTTGGATAACATACCTTCTTAAAGCCAGCGGATGGACGGACAGGTGGGCCCTTGATGTTAGGTGGATGATCCATATCCAACTCGTCCGCGAATTCATCACTGGTTCGGCGACGCTTTGCATCCTTGGCCTGGTACTGCGGTCCACCATATGAAGGAGCATGTCGAGCCTGGCTTGCATCGCCATTGTCAAGCGGCCGCTTGGACTTCGCAGTCGATAGAACGGCATTCACTGGCCGTCCAAGATCTTCCTGTGATCTGAAAATACCAGAGTTCAGGCGTGATGGGGGTCGAGGAGGCTGCATATCTTCTCGCTGAGAAGATCCCGTTTGAGTGTGGTCAGGGGGACCATTGGGCTGTGATCTCACGGCTGGAGGAGGCGCTCGGGTCTGCTTGGCCTTCTCAATAGCTGCCTGCCTCTGAGAATTCTTCTTAGCCTCGGCTTGTTCGCGCTCCTTCTGCTTTTGTTTCTCTGCCTCCTGACGACGCTGTTGTTCTTGCTTTCTTTGCTCTTCCTGAGCTGCTGCCCTCTTTCGCTCTAATTCAGCCTTGGCATCACGTCGTCGCTGTGCCTCGCGCTCGTCTTGCTCCTTCTTCTTGGCAGCGATGTCCAAGGCCTTAGGGCGACCAGTGCTGGAAGAAACAGAGCTCTTCAGACTCTGAGCCGAAGGCTTAGTCTGCAGAGATGCCTTGCTTGCCTTACTCAATTGTTGGGACTGAGAACCGGTATCCTGGAAGCTCGTCGACATGGTACTGCTAGCAGGATGGAATTGAGAATGCTGGGAACCCGTATTGACCCTGATGACAGTTGGAGTTGGCTTGGCTTTCGTCTGCGGTTCCTTTCCAGGCTTCACCGGTCTCCTTGTCTCCTTATTGCGGATGTTTGGACCAGGTCCAACAGAGCGAGACGCAGACGGCGGTATCGTGGAGGGAGCATCAAACATTTCGATATCTAGGTCTGCCGATTTCGAGATGGTGTGTTGAGCCTTGCCCTTTCGAGGGCTGGCTCTGTTTGGCTTTGGCGTCTCCTTGGGAATTGGATTTTCAGTCTCTTTTTTGGAAGCAACCTGCTTTTCCATGGCGGCCACCCTCTGCTGTTCCTTGCTAAATGTTCGGACCTTTTCCCTTTCTTTCTCTCTGGCCTTCTCGAGTTTGTCCATTTGCTCTGCCATGAGCATAGCTTCTCGCTCCCGGCGCTTCTCTTCTTTCTCGCGCTCTGCTGACGCCCGTGTGCGCTTCGCCACAGGACGGGTCGGACTTGTATCTCGCTGGAGAGTAGGGCTTTCAGGTTCCACCTGCTGGGATTCTGCGCTTCCTTTTGGTTTGCTAGAATCCGAAGTGTTGGCATATGTATCAAGTCGAGCGGTGGAAGGTGATAAGATGGATGACTTTCCCTCCGCACTGATGGCAGCACTACTAGCAAGAAGACCTTTGGAGGTCTTCAGGATGGATGAGAGTTTGTTCTTGACCTGCTTGAGTGGGCTATCACGGAGATTCCGGGATGGCGATTTATTGAGTGTTGGGGCGCGATCAGCTTCTTGGGTAGCCATGGATGTGATGGGAACAGAAACAACCGTCTTCAGAGGGCTGCCGTCGCGATACTCAGAAGCAGCAGGGATGACTGAAACGGACGCAGATTTACCGTGCCCGATAGTAGCAGGCTGCTGAGACGTCTTCTGAGCTTTGCTCGCTCCGTCAATCCCTGTAGCCACATCCTTGTCATGGATCCCTTCCATAACATCGGTTGAGTGGCTTTTAGGAAGAGCTGGGCGTTCAGGCTCAGAGGATTCCACAGCAGGGGGGTCAATCCAATCGTCGTCATCATCTTCAGGGAAAGCACCTGGTGTTGTTGCTGTGGGTTCCGGCTTTCTCGGAGATGGTGATCTGGGTTCTTGAACTGCTTGAGCAACGACAGATGCGTGTTGTGAAGAAAGGCTGTGGAACGACTTAGACGTTCTACTGCCATTTGGCTGTGACTTTCCAAGCATGCTGATCTGGTACTGCAGTTTTTGGGTGTAGGTCTTGTTGTGATTTGCAGCGACCTCCGTTGCGCGTTGTGAATCTTGTGCTGGGGCTGTCGTGAGATCGTCCACATCCATTTCATCCCTATCTTCATCATCATCATCTGATGAGTCGTGTCTTGTATAATTCCCAATACTCTTGCCTCCAGTGTGTCTGCCGTAGTAGCTCGTCCTGTTATTATCGAGATGACTGGTCCGAGATGCTCGAGCTTTGCCAGCTGTGAGAGGCTCTCTTGCGGGCAACGATGCAAAATTAAGGCTGCCCTTTCGTACGGGAGGCCGAATCGGGCTAGAGGTGACGGATGGAGATCGAGCTTCTCCGGGAGACGAATGGTCTGGCTGAGCCTCGGTCTGCTCCGGCTCCGGCTCCGGCTCCTGCTCCTGGATCTCAGCTTCTTCATCGTTGGTCTTGCGGGTGTCGGCCTGGTTCTTGGTTGGAGAAGAGGGAACGGCCGAAGTGTGACGCGACGTGGGATCCGAGGCAATAGATTCTATGACATCTGTATGCCCCTCCTCCGCAGCTTGAGGGGAAACAACCGGGGCATCGTGGTCGGATGAGGCGTGAGTTGCTTGGTCTTCTTTCCCAGATTGAGAGGTCTTGGCAGGTGACTCCAAAGGAATGGCACGTGTTGGGCTCTGTCTCTCTTCAGGTGAGGTCGGGGGGTTCAGGATGCTTTGGTCAACTTGAGAGACGTCTTCCCCTTCAACGAGGTCAACATCCATCGAACCAATATCCTGGCTCCCATAATAGCCAGAATCCTGCGTTGCCGGCTGGGGCAGATTCGGCTTGGGAGAAAACACGTTGCGGCGGGGCGAGGATGTCTTGACAGGACTAGGAGACGTAGGTGGGAGTCGTGGTGATTGGGTTTGACCGAGTTGTTGTGCGATACGGTTCGCGGTACTGCTTGGTGTCGCGCCGAAAACATTCGATAGAGGCTACACGAGTTAGCATGTTTGTCAAACAACATCAGGTCCTGAAACTCACGACGCGAGGTTCTGCGGGTTGCACCTTGCGCGCTGTACGGGGAGTCTTCCCACGAAGTTTGCCAGGCGTCTTGAAAGTCTCTGCAATGTTTCTACAGCCAAAACAGTCAGTTCCTAAGTTGCCCACACGAAGAATAGAATCGCGTACGTCTCATTCTCGTTAAAAATACCTGCCATGTGCTCGTTGAGCCAGTCAAACTCGTTCCGGGCAGAGTAGGTGAACTCTTCCACCTCCGAATCGGTGATCTGGAGAGCAGAGGCGCGTTCCTCAGTGACCCACGCCGCTGAGCCGACTTGGAGTCGCGGTCCTCGCATGGCCGCCATGGTGCCGAATTGGGTTATGAAAAATACAATGTCGAGTTTGAGGGCCAAGTTCGACAATATTAGTTAGTTGCAGATTGTAAAGGCATCGAGGTGGTGTTGGGTTGTAGTCGGGATACGTAGAAGGTTGAGATTCGATGCGACTTGATGATAACATGGAGAGCTCGCGCAGGGGAAAGTGGGCGGTTAACATTCCAGGTCAATGTTTTGATTGTGTCCTAATTAGGTTAGCCTGGACCCCGGTTCGTTCATGCCCTACACAGGCCAAATCGCGTCTCGAGTCTCTCATCTACACGTGATGATGTCAGTAGTCACGTGGAGATAAGTCGTTATCAGCCACGAACCCCCCATTTGTTTACTTTGCGACCGCGTTCCGAAGGGTGCTGAGCGACGCAACAAAGCATCCAGGAATCTCGCCGTTGACACCTGGCTTCGACCAAAATGAGGGTCATTGAAGTGATTATTGACGTAATTCCGATCCCCGCTCTGTTAATTATCTCCATGCAGCCTTTTAACTTTTTTCATAGGGCTTCAAGTCGTACGCCGTGCGTACGGTAATTTCAGGATGGTAAATAAACCCCCTCTGTTGAAGTTGGCGGTGACTGAACATGTCCAGGGACGAAAGTTTCAACTCGATCACTGGCCTTAACGGTAGCGGAAAATCCAACATTCTAGATTCGATCTGCTTCGTGTTGGGTATCACCAACATGTCCACGGTTCGAGCGCAAAACCTTCAGGTACCCAGCTCTTGACAAATTTCCCCATCAACAACATACCAACGCCAAGACTATAGGACCTAATCTACAAGCGCGGCCAAGCAGGCGTCACAAAGGCTAGTGTGACAATAGTGTTCGACAACAGAGATACCAAAAAGTCCCCGATCGGTTTCGAAGAGTATGCCACGATCAGTGTCACACGTCAAATTGTACTTGGAGGCACCTCGAAATATCTGATCAATGGACACCGCGCGCAACAACAGACGGTTCAGAATCTATTCCAGTCGGTTCAGTTGAACATCAACAACCCCAATTTCCTCATCATGCAGGGTCGCATCACCAAGGTCCTAAACATGAAGGCGGTTGAGATTCTGGCCATGATTGAAGAAGCTGCTGGAACCAGAATGTTTGAGGATCGACGAGATAAAGCACTCAAGACTATGGCTAAGAAAGAGACCAAATTAGTGGAGCTCCGAGAGCTACTCAAGGATGAGATCGAGCCCAAACTTGAGAAGCTACGCACTGAGAAGCGAGCATTCTTGGACTTCCAACAAACCCAAAACGATCTCGAGCGCCTTACAAGAGTTGTTGTTGCATACGATTATCTCCGTTGTCAGGAGAAGTTGAAACAATCAGCCGCTGATCTCCAAGGCAAGAAACAAAAACAGCGAGATCTTGAGGAATCTGCAGCGCGTCTCAAGAACGAAATTTCCAACCTTGAAGAGGACATTAAAAGAGTACGATCTCAACGAGACAAGGAACTCAGAAAGGGCGGAAAGGCACAAGCGCTCGAGGAGACTGCGAAAAAGCACTCTAATGAACTTGTGAGGCTCGCCACGGTTCTAGACCTCAAGAACACCAGTCTTGCGGAAGAAAAAGAGAAGAAGGCAGCAGTTGAGAAAACAGTTTCAGAGCTGGAGGCCGTACTTGAAGAAAAAACGGCAGGCTTCGAGAACGCCAAGGCTAAATATGACGCAGCAAAAACCGATCTTGAGCAGCAGAACAAAGACGCCGAGTCGAAGGAGGAACTCCTCCAGACACTACAGACGGGTGTCGCTTCAAAAGATGGGCAGGAAAACGGTTATCAGGGGCAGCTCCAAGATGCCAAAGCTCGCGCCACCGCTGCTGCAACGGAACAAGAGCAAGCCAAGATCAAAATTTCCCATTTGGAAAAGCGCGTCAAGGAGGAGGAACCCCGAGCAAAGAAGGCCAAGGAACAAAATGCTGGCTTGCTCCGTGATCTCGATGGCTTGAAGGTGCAGGCTCAAAGGTTAGAGAAGGAACTTGGTCGAATGGGATTTGAACCAGGTCAAGAGGAAGACATGTACAAACAAGAGTCTAACCTGCAGCAAACCGTTCGGAACCTCCGGCAGGAGTCAGACAAGCTCAAGCGGCAGGTCGCCAATATCGAGTTCAACTACGCCGACCCAGTTCCCAACTTCGACCGATCCAAAGTCAAGGGATTGGTGGCTCAGTTGTTCACGCTTGACAAGGAACATACGCAAGCCGGCACGGCCTTGGAGATCTGCGCTGGTGGGCGCCTCTACAATGTCGTTGTTGACACTGAAGTGACTGGTACCCAACTGCTACAGCGGGGAAAGCTCAGAAAGCGAGTGACCATTATCCCTCTCAACAAGATCGCTGCCTTCAAAGCTTCAGCTCAAACCATTGCCACGGCACAGAAAATTGCACCTGGCAAAGTCGATCTCGCCCTCTCGTTGGTAGGATATGACAACGAAGTTTCTGCTGCAATGGAGTACGTGTTTGGCAACACTCTTGTATGCGCCGATGCAGACACCGCCAAGAGGGTCACGTTTGACCCCAACGTCAGGATGAGAAGCATCACCCTCGAGGGTGACGCCTACGACCCATCTGGTACGCTCTCCGGAGGCAGCTCACCAAACTCGAGCGGTGTTTTGGTGACGCTCCAGAAGCTCAACAACCTTACCCGGCAGCTGAGCGAGGCCGAACTTGCGCTCAGGGAACTCCAGGTCAGGATAGCAAAGGAAAAGTCTAAACTCGATCAAGCTCGTCAAATTAAACAAGATCTAGACTTGAAGAGTCACGAGATCAAATTGGCGGAGGAGCAGATCAGTGGCAATTCTTCCTCTTCCATCATCCAGGAGGTTGAGAACATGAAAAAGACGATTGTTGAGCTGAAAGAGAGTATCACAGAGGCCAAGGAGCGTCAGATCAAAGCTACGACGGACATAAAAACCATTGAGAAGGATATGAAGGACTTCGATAACAACAAGGATGCTAAACTAGTCGAGCTGCAAAAGAGCCTTGACAAACTTCGAGCGGGTCTGAGCAAGAATGCCGCGGCGGTGAAGGCTCTGCAAAAGGAGCTTCAGGGTGCCCAGCTGGACTCCGAGCAGGCCGGTGTCGATTTGTCAGCCGCCCGCGAGCAGCTTCAAGAGGTCGAGGTCGGCATCAAGGCACAGCAGAAGGACATTGAAGATCTTGTCAACCAACAAGCCAAGCTTACCGAGACGCACGACGCTGTTCAAGCTGAACTCGACGACGAGCGTGCAAAACTTCACCTTTTTGACGACGAATTGCGAGCCCTAGAGGATGCCACTCGATCCAAGAACGCACGTATCGCTGAGGAGAGTCTTGAGATGCAGAAGCTTGGTCACCTGGTTGACAAGTTTGACAAGGAGCAGCAAGGCGCGGCAGAAAATGTCGGGCACCTTGAAGAGGAGTACGAGTGGATCCATGACGAAAAGGAGAAGTTTGGACGTAGCGGTACACCTTACGACTTCCAGGGTCAAAACATTGGCGAGTGCAAGGCCACGCTCCGAAACCTCAGCGAACGATTCCAGGGAATGAAGAAGAAAATCAACCCCAAGGTCATGAACATGATTGACAGCGTTGAGAAGAAGGAGGTCTCGCTCAAGCACATGATCAAAACAGTCATCCGCGACAAGCGAAAGATTGAGGAGACGATTGTGAGCCTGGACGACTACAAGAAAAAGGCACTCCAAGAGACGTGGGAAAAGGTCAACGGCGATTTTGGTCAAATTTTTTCCGAGCTCCTTCCTGGCGGCAGCTTCGCCAAATTGGACCCTCCTGAGGGGAAGACTATAAGCGATGGTCTTGAAGTCAAGGTTTGCCTGGGTAAGGTGTGGAAGCAAAGCTTGACCGAACTGAGTGGTGGTCAAAGGTAAGGGTTCCCCTGTCGAGAAAGCCGATCAATTTGATTCCACACGGATACTAATCAACCGAAACACGTAGATCCCTCGTCGCACTATCACTCATCATGGCTCTGCTCCAATTCAAACCTGCGCCCATGTATATTTTGGATGAGGTCGATGCCGCACTGGACTTGTCGCATACGCAAAACATTGGTCGCCTTATCAAAACACGCTTCAAGGGCTCGCAGTTCATTGTCGTCAGTCTCAAGGACGGCATGTTCCAGAACGCCAACCGCATCTTCAGGACGCGGTTTAGCGAGGGCACCAGCATGGTCCAGGCACTGACACCGGCTGACATGAAATAGTAGTCACCCACAGATTTTGGGGAAGCACGAGTGCGTGCGTGCGTGCGTGCGTGCGTGCGTGTACGTGCTTGCATGAGATATGACGGAACGTTATGGCGTGTCTTTTGTCCATGGCATGGGACATGGGAGCAGGCAAAGCATGGGGTTGGGCGCGGGTCGGTTGGCGGTTTGTCAAGATAGCGATTGGTGATTGATTGATGTGTAATGAATCAACATGGATCTTTTGTTTGTTTTCGTTTTATATCAATGAACCTTGTCTCTTTTTTTTTTTTTTTACTTTTTACCGCCCCCAAAAATGATGACCCCATTCGAGCGCGGTGATTAATTGACTACTGTTTGATGTTGACATGCGACCCTTGCTTCAAGACGTCTATGCACATGCCGACCTCGATGTGGGATACGAGCTCTTGTCCTTCAAGGCTGGTGGCTTGCGAGAAGATGGGGCAGAGCTGCATGCCCAAGCAGCCTGACTTTGGGGCGCTCGCGTCAAGGTTGCGAAACTTCCGCAGCGCACGGTCCGGCTCCGCCTTGTGCCGTATGCCCGTTTCGGGATCAACATTGGGGAGCTTGTGCCTATGTAATGAATGTTAATAGATTGCAGGGTTAATTATCTCCCCATTTCTGCCGGCTTTTTAATTTTGGTGGAGAAATTATTTAACGATTTCCCGGGCATGGACCTACCGAACGGTTCGGCACGCGACGTCGAACTGGCATACCTCCTTCGTCGATGGGTGTTTGAGATTGATGACGTTCCACGCCTCTTCCTCGTATTCTTTGCTTCCAGAGACTGTGGGAGGAAAGTTCAGCCTTTGGCCCTCTTCTGGGCTAAATTAATGGGAACAGTTACGCACTGATAATGTTTGCCCGGAATCTGCGAGCGTTGAGCCCCTTCATCGCCTCATCCTTGAGAAGCAAGGAATCAAGGTTCTGGATGCTGGTGAGACTAAGCATGTGGACCGGATACTAGGGTTGTTCGTTAATTACGCGGGAGGAGTTCTTCGTCAGTTGATTGACAAAGCACTTACACTGTCGTGGACGAAGATACTGGTTTGATATTCCAGCGCGCTCTGCGGCTCTTCGCTTCGCGATACCTCCCGCCGCCTTGATGGATCCATTCTGAACAATCCCAGCCTATACTTTACCCCGAGGTACTGGGACAGCTCGGGCGGGATCTCGGCTTCGAGATTGAGCGCGCAAATGATGTCCTCCCAAATATGGACGTCAGCAAAAGTGTAGCCTCGATCTTTGATGTCTTGATTGGAGGGAAATGAGACAGGCAACATGAACTCCTTTTCAGGCACCGCTCGGAGACCGCGACTGATCTTTGCCGCGATCCACTGTATCAGGCCTCGGAAGCCATGGTCCATCCATGGAAACTTGAGTACGAGAAAGGCGTCCTCCACTCTGCCCAGCTGCCGACTTGACTTTGCCGGGTCCGGGACCCAAAGATCAACATGAACAGTTTCCAGGAGAGGAAACTGCCTCGGGGTCAGAAACTCCCATAAGGGTTTGGTCTGTTTGCCGTCTCCGGTAGATGAGGCTTGGCCCGGGGCGGGAGCGCGCAGCTGCGCAAACATGTACAAGCGATCATGCTCGAGCCCCGTGGGTAAGACCTTGCTCCGGGCCAGCTCGATGCCCCTGCACGACTTGACAGGATAGATGTGCAGGCTCTGGACCGTTGGCTGCTCGCCCGTACGGAGGCCGTGAACAGGCAAGAGCTGTTGGCGAAGGTTGGAGCGCTTCTGAGCCAGACCAAGACGAGAGTGGGTCTGGCCTAGAGCGTCGCTGCGCTCGACCGGGACAGGCGGGAAGAGAATCAAGACAGGGACGAAGAAGGCAATCAGGGTCGTGACGAAAAGGACGAGCGTAATGGCGTCGAGCTGGTCCAGCAGCTCGGGTGGGAGGATGCTCGAGGCGGCGGCCCGCTGCACGAGAGTCGCAGTATCATGCCCATGCATCACAAGCCCGTCCTGCAGGCCCAGGCCCAGCCCGGATCGATCCATGGCTAATATCAACGGCACGGCAGCGCACGCAGATCGATTGGTGACGATGCAGGGAGAATCGATTGGAGCGTAGTGGTGGCGAAGAGACGGAACACGTGGAACCAGCCGCGGCGCGTCTCTCTATTGCACGGAACTCGCTACCGTGTCGCTCGACGCTAGGCTGGCATTTTTTGGGTTGATGGTGTGCGTTTTTCTGTCTCGGTATGCGCAGTAGTTTGCGAAAGCGAAGTGTCGTTAAGCTTCTCTCATTTCCAGCAGCCTAGCCTCAGCGCCTACTGCACTTAATAGGGGTCCACTTCTTTGTTCCAACGCCCTGTCCACCCTGTCCACTCTGCCCGCCCCGTCTCCCCGTGCCTTCCCCATTGTCTGAGCGCTGCAGGGTGTGGCGCATTGGCCGTTTGGAAACCGCGTGATATGTGGCTAGTGGACGGAAGCATCTTGCGCTATGCTGTCTTGTTTCATTTCCTGCCTACATATGCGAAGCAGCAGCTCATGCAATGCTACGGAGCGGCGATATATTCCAGCTCGATGACAACGTCCCACCCTGGCATCAGTAATTGCACAGGTTCAGCCCAATAAGACTTTTCCTGCAAAGTCATCATTTAGTCTACTTGATCCTCCACTTACACGTTGGGTAGTTGCGTCCTAGGAGATGCGTCATCTTGTGTGGTGGGGCTGTTTGCTAACTCGGTTCGTGCAAGATGTGTTTGAGGTGCTGTCAGGTACAGGGTAGTTCGGTCACCTCTCCCGGGAACGGGTACGGGTACGGGGACGGGCAGCTGCAGCGGCCCAGGATATCCATCGCAGCAAAGTGTATCCACCGTTGACAACCCTTCAAATGCACGAGTGAGGCACATACTCGGATTGCGGTTCCTCCGTCTGTGTGTTTGCAACCGCCCTGTCAGGAAGCTTATGCTGTTCTTCAAGTTGTGTGACAGGCTTGGGTGGGTAAAAAATGCATGCATGTAAGTCAGAAAGAAGAAAAAAACGCCCGAAAAAAAGGAAAAAAAAAAAGAAAAAAAAAAAAGCCGTGCACCCAGTAACTGTGGATGCGTGTATGCAGGGTAGGTAAATTTAAGGTGCTTCACAGGATAGAGACGGGGCTTGACACGAGGCACGCCATCATCAAGCAGCTCATTCAGACCATATTCCGCATTTCACATTCCGCGTTAAGAACACGGATCACCCGTTCCCAACAGAGTCCGCACTATTCTCAACTTGGCGCTTTTCGACGAGACGTCAGGTAGTTAGGTACTTTTCTACGCAATCCCATGCCCTCAAGTAACGAGACTGAAGCCCACTACCGGTGACGCCTGCCCCACCCTGCCGGTCTCAGTCCAGGAGAGTGAATACGTGTCGATGTTCCCAACGGCAGTGGGAGGCGAGAAAGGAAAGAAAAAGGGACGAGTGTCTCCCGAAAAAAATTAGCCTCTGCTCCCATCCCGTTTTTAGGGGACGGCTCATGAACCCTGATACACGCCACGGACCGGTCTAACCTCTCGAAGGCGGTCAACTGGCTTTCCCGTTTCCCGGTCGGTTGCTCGTGGTTAGTCTGGCGCGGCTCGCTAGAGATACATTACGTAGATGTCGGGCAACGTGTGGAACGGGTTTTGGAGGAGCCGGTGTCACTTCAGCTGAACTGGGGTAGCGTCCTTTTTGGAACAAAGTACATTGGAACGAGAAGGGAGGAGAAAAGAGGAGAAGAGAGGCATTTAAAAAAAGAAACGATTAAAAAAAAAAAAAACCAAGACAAGCCGAAAGAACCCACACCTGCTGAATCCAGTAAGAAATCGACAATATCGCCTACTAGTCAGTCAATTTGCAGGCTCCAGACAGCTCTTCTACTGGTTGCCCTGCCATGTCAGATGAGATTTACCACGGTATCGTACTCGTCGCGAATTCTGCATCGCGATTGATGATTGGCGGCAATTACCCACCCGTAGTAACGTCAGGGCTCAGGGAGTGATCTGCCCGCTTTGGACGACCGGCCTGGAACTGAATTATCGTAGTGCCATGTTCCTGGACGATCTGCTCAGAACGGACCCCAAAACTGCAAACCGCGTTCGATATGGGTGGTGGGATGCAAGGCCGGCAATATCGGGAGGGAGTCCCCCCGCGGCGCCCGAGCCAGGCTGCAATCTGTACTCTCGTTCTGCCCTCTCCCAGCCCCGCGCGGAGACACACGACAATACACAGCTACCTTCTGCACTGTTCACTGAGAGGCCAACGGCGAAAAGCCGTCCACACCACCATTTCCCGATTTTCCCTCTTGTCCGTCAATGACTGACTCGTATTGGTACTAGCGACGGACAAGAATGCTGTAACTTATACGTGTGCCGGCGTGGCCGTGAGGTCGCCTGGATGGTGTGTAAGTGGGAGGGTGTTTAGAATACATCCACAGTGGTTTAAAAAAAAAAAAAAAACTGATGCTGCATGTTGGGGGTACGTTGTGTGCAGTATTGGTTCATGCCCGTTGCAACCTCACATGACGAGACCGCGGGCGACCAAAAATAGGTCATTGGCGGGCGGGCTACTGTAGCTTGCTCATTGGAATCAAGCCTGGGTGAGGTATGAACGTGGCGGCTCGGGCAAGGGTTTCACTCACCCGCCGCTGGGGCGGAATGTCTGTTGGTGTGAATAACTGCGACCCACACACATCCATGGCGCCCAAATGTACCACTCCGTTTGGACCGGCCACACACACTCTCTCACGCATTCCCTGTGTAATGACACACGCGCGCGCACCCCCATCTGCAGGACAGGGCCGATACCACAGGAACACACACTTCCGCAGTGCCTAGTGTTGGGCTGAAGACCGAACGGCCGAATCTGCGACCAGGCGGGTGGACGGGTGGCCGTAGTGGTGCAGGGCAGATCCTGGGAAATTGAAGGATGGACGAGACAAGGCAAACCAAAGACAAGACGAAAAAAAAGGGTTTGGTAGGCTCACATTTTCTCTGGCCCTCCGTTGGTGGGGCCGGTGGGCGGGATCTGTACCCCCTTCGACCTCGGCGAGCCTGAGCCACACTTGCCGTCTTATCCAATGGGCTCCATGTGTTTTCTAGACACCTCACCAAACAGTCTTCAAGGAGAGGTCAATGTAATTGGTGTCGGTCATCAGTGAAAGACCAGCCCGACAAAGAAACTGGCCCGAGTAATTATCACCGCCGACTAAACGACGCTGTGGTGGGGCAGCCACCGGAGATGATTCTGACCGATATGTACCGCAAGGTCCTAGCATGAGGGTAATCAATATGCGGGTTGGTGAGGAGCAAGGCCGGTGTGATGACAGTTAGCGATATCCGGCATTCAGCTGCCCAAATGCAAGTTGCAATAACAAGGAGCTTGGGTCAAGTGACAAGGGTTGGCATGTATAATCCATCCAGGATTCAAGGGATGCCTACCCGTGGGGGAGAGGTTAGTTTCTCCTTCTGGCCCTGGCACGATTGGGGGGAGTCTTTTTTTTTTTTCTGGCAGAGGGGAAGAGGAGACAACTTGGAGAGGAGCCACCCCCAATCAGTGGGCGGGGAGGATAATCGTTGACCAGTTGCTTTGCATCTGGCCCGAACGCCCGCATATCCATCCTTCATCATATATGTCGCCTTAATGCCAAACGTTGGCTAGGGCGAAGAGCGGAATCAGATCAGGGTAGTGTCGAGAAAAAAAAGGACCATGGAAGCGGCTAGACCGTTTTCCGTGCGAACAATGTTGTTTGAAAGTCATGAGGCTCTCGACCTTCACTCACTCCTCGGTGATCGGGGTCATCGAAGTCGGGTTACGTATGCACCCGTTCTCACCGGCCCTGACTTCGCCCGCATGTCTCTCTCCACCCGTGTCCACATTGACCCCCCTCCACCCTCAGGGCTCAAACATAACAGAAGGCTTCTAGACCGGTAGACCCCCGCTAGATCCTTGACCCCCGGGATGGGTTGATGCCAAGCAGACCGTCAGATTTCCCTTTCAGGCCAGCGGCTGCATGTCGTTTTGAGCTGGCTGCTTCAACTTGGTGGCGCTGGCGGGGCGCTGGCACACTCTGGCACGCTTTCCCTCACTCTGGGTGGCTAGGGCGCTTGTAGCCCCCATGCTTGAGTAGGCGCCGGTGCCAACCTTTAGCACCGTCCTAAAGACGCGCTGGATGGCGTTTTGCTTCCTCGTCGGACCACTTCGACGTCCACACGACGTCAAGGCTGCAAGTCGAACTTTGTCGAGTGCCGGGGTGGGCAATGGGATACGATGCCGCTCTTCCCCTCCCCCCTGGGCCCTTGCGACGTACATTAGCGGGTCGCGGCAAAGCGTGATGACGGCGACTAGATTTTCGCATTCGAACAGACATTGAGAATTTGAGATACAAGGAACGGAGAATGCGGGTTGGTGTTTGCCAGCGACATCTTTTTGACGCACTTTTGCTAACCCTGGGCGTATAGAACGCACACCTCCGGAATCGCCGCCCCTGCACGAAATTTTCCACTCTCCCCTTCTTTCCCGCGCTCACACGGAGTGCTAGGTAGGTAACCGCGGTAAGGCAAGGACACGCTTTGTGCAGTCCAGCATCCGTGCCAAACATGGAGCAAAGGCAGCACATCAAATGCCAAAGTAGGGAAGTGGTACTTCCAAGTACGGAGTAGGCTAGAAACAGCTTTCTGGGGGAGAAATCGCCCTCCGCCGGGACAGCAACCGCGCTCCGGCGTCAACGCTTTGAGCGCAGCCTGACCCCTAGTGGCCTAGCACCAAGGGGATCTTCCCGGCTGTCACTGAATGCAACGCGCCTGATCGATGTCGGTCTGAGGTGAGGGACTAATCAATAACATTTACTCCAGCATACGTACCTGACACAATTCCGCCATTCACGGGCCAAGCCGCCAGTACATCACCGAATGTCACAAGTGTGGTAGACCAAAACAGCCGCCAGACTTTTGTTTTTACCGTATCTGGACCAATGGAACAAGGTCAATGTGTCCGACCGATATAAAAAAAAACGATCCTCCATTGCTGTTGTTCAGCATGGGATTGGCTGGACGAACGACAGAGCCGCTGGGATGTTGGACCACACCCTCGTTGGCGCTTTGGGGGTCTCCATGCAGCTGCTGAACAAAGAAAGGCCTTGCTCGTGAAGACATCGGCCTCACTCGAGCTACCTTGCAACGGACCCCCCCCGAGTGGAGTCAAGTGTTGTTGGCTGGGCGCAGCCAGGCCGTCTTGTCGGAGGAGATCAACATGGTCCGAACTTGACTTGTCATCTTGGACCCTGGGGGCGACTGCTGCGCCGTGGTACGAAATAGAAGGGGGGAAACCACCAGCACAAGTTCCTGGCACATCAAGATGCTAGAGAGACGAACCACATCCAAGATTTTGACCCGCCCAATCACCTCGTAGTCTTTTCGATGCCGTTGACATTGTTCTAGAACTGGGCTGGAACATGAGGTCCCCGATCCGTGTAACAAAGTAAAGTGGCGGGTGCCCTTGTTGGCACACCTCTATCAATACTTACCCATTCAGTGCCTGCCTTCGTTTACCAATGAGGCCTTATCCAAGGCCCATATTCTGTGCGACTAGACACCAGATTCGATTCTGCGATGCCACGTGAGGTGAAACAAATATCAACGCACAACAGGGTGCTAGTTTTGAGCCTGCAGATGCATGCTGTAGCCACCAGGAGTTAAAGAGCGCACCACCCCCTTCAGTTGCGAAATGTTACGCATCGCATTGAGTTGCAGGTAGCATCTTACCAAACCAACCAGGGCTGGCCGCGGATGCAATCGATCGCCCGTCATCAACTCTCAGGGAGGAGCTCGAGGCATTGCCCGACCGGAGCATTCGGGACTGAGCCCAAATCATAGCTAAACACCGGACGGGGGGCGATGCTTGCTGCAGGGTCAAGCATAGCATGGTACATAAGCTGCGTCTTCAAATCTCCAACACATCCCGTTTCTCATCTGGCCTGTGCTTCAGGTTGGCCCGAACTCTTCCTAGTGCTTAATTAAGCCCAGACCACACAAGACGGGGATTGAGGATATGGCGGATAAGCACAGCCCATGGCCGGCGGCGACTGACTCTCCGAATTGAGGTATATGAATTGAGGGCTCTAGTTCTGCGTAGGGCCGACGAAGGACGGGACCGGAAAATTCCGTGTTTTTTTTTTTTTTTTTTTTTTTTGCCTTCGGGCCTCCGTCCCCGGAAGTGCTCCGGTCCGGCCGAGTCGAAGGCCACTGAGAGGGCTGAAAACCGTGCAATACCTAGTCTCGGCGGCTTGGTACTTTGCCGATGGCGGTGTTGGCATGCCGAGGCCCGCTCCACAGAGATTGTCAACTGTCGGGTCGAAGTCAAAAACGAAGCCACGGAGGCGTTGTGGTGCTGCTGGGTCGGGCCACGCGACGACCCATGAGAGAGAGCGCCGAGAGCGGTAGCTGATCCAAGCGCCCAGGCGCCGTTGCTGTGTGGGTGGTTGTCAGATGTTGGGATGGACCCATTGCTTGGGGCAGGTTGATCAAGGCTTTTTTTCGAGGCGTGTTCTGGTAATTCTTAAAGGCCCCGTTTGCGGGCCCTATCAGATCGCCATCTATTCCATAACTGTGTTTCGGCCGGGGAGCCATGGACGGATGCCACACCAGGATGCCCTGTCACGCCGGCGTCAAGCCTGGCACCCTGGAATCATGGGAGGGGGAGGAGGGAGGAAGAGGCGTAGTGCAAAGGACTGTACGAGGAAAGACACTAGGATAGGACCGAAGGTAGCCAAGGATGTGTGGGCGATGGGTGTGTCGTCGTCGTCGTCGTCGTGTCATGGATGGATGGACGACGGACGTCTCAAAAAGCTGCTTCCCAAGCAGGATAGATCGGGACGAGATAGGGAGGACAAAATAAAAAAGAAACGACGGGCCAGAACGAGGAGGGAAGAAGACAGTGACAACGGTATGTACCCTCAAAGTTTGCATCGACACCCCCGGCTGGGCTGGCTGGTCGATGTTCCCTTTCCTCGCGCCGTCAAACGCCCCTCCCACCTCCCTCCCACCCAAAGCGTTGCATCACCGCCATGCAGCCCCTGGTCACGGCCATTACCAAGTCGCCCTTGGTGCGTTTGGTGCTTCTGCAGACACAGAGTGTGGTCGATGCCAAGCGCGGCGGCCGCAACTGTGAGATGCCAAAAACAGGCACCATGGATGAATGAGAAGTTGCTCCGACGCCACAGCGGCCTGATCCACCTGCCCCCAGGCGTTCAGCTCCAGTCGGCCACCGTCGTTTTCACTTAGGCGGTCCGGTGGCGTGGCTGTCTAGAAACGTCAAGGGGACGGTCATTCGAGGGGGCGACTAACAGTCAGAGAACAAGGGATGTTTGGCGCCATCAAGTCCAGCCCTCCGGTTTCCTTTCCGCGGTCTTAAGCTCTTTCGGGACAGGTACCCTATTGCCCAAGCCCAAAAGGCGCTGCAGGTGCCGTCCCCATCTGCCATCCAGCGTCCATCGTTAGCGGGCTAGGCTGTGGAAGCCGAGCCTAACTGCCAAGGGTGAGGGCGAGGACATATCACAGAATCGGAGCAGTGCTGGAACATAGCAGAAGAGTCAAAGCCAACCATGGAGAATCAGCACCTACCTCAGGTACCCAGCACCCTTGCTCCTAGCTGCCTACCAGGGTGTGTGGTCCTTCCCCCTCTAGTGCTCCAGCGCATCAACCCTCCAACCCAGCCCCAGTCAAGCCGCCCCGCGCCCACTACCTGGAATAACATCATCCATCCACTCCTCCACGGACCCAATCTATCACATATCCTCCGCCGCGTGTTAGTTCAATTGTTCCCTTCTTTTTCTTATTGCTGATGCTCGGACCACCGCTCGATGCTCTCTTATTTGGGCAAATTCTTCGTATTGCTCGTTTTTTGTAATGGTGCTGGCGTTTCTCTCGCAGTCTACCTTTAAAGCCGTCATCCCTGGCCCCGTTTGCTGCTTTGGTTAACAACAACACACAAGAATCATGGCCGCCTCCACCACCACCTCCTCCACCATCGTAACTGCTGAACGGCTTTTCAAAAGTACATAATC
The DNA here is from genome assembly GCA_022837005.1 of Calonectria pteridis. Taxonomy (NCBI): domain Eukaryota; kingdom Fungi; phylum Ascomycota; class Sordariomycetes; order Hypocreales; family Nectriaceae; genus Calonectria; species Calonectria pteridis. Next base: position 582,664 of record JAKZGU010000008.1, on the reverse strand, counting down.
CGGCCTCCAAAAGGGAATTTCACCTCGTTTTCTCTCCACTATTGTTGACGCCTCCATTCTTGGCCTGCCCCCCCTCCTCGGCCGAGTTAGCCTCTCACACACCACACACACACATGCACACACATTCTCTCATATTTCTCTTTTCTCTTGACTGGTCTTTCTTCTTCCCGCGCTGTGTTTTTCTCAAATGCCACACGCCCGCATCCACTCACACCCCCGGCAGACCCATCCCTCCCATCCGCCTGTGCAGAATCTCCAACCTGGATCCGCACCCACGACAAGCAAGCAACGGCAGCACTTGAAAGTTACAGGGCTCTAGCTGCCGTCAACTTAGCAACACCACTTTCACCCAACTTTCCCACTCTCCTCGCCTCACTTTGTTGCCACACCGTTGCCTCCACTTGCAGACCACACGCAACTAGTGGCCTTGTCCGTTCAGCCGCTTGCCGTAGTCGTGTCGGATCATCAGAGTCGCCAGGGATAGCATTTGACTGGGCTCCCGAGACCCACGATCATCGGTTGACGCCCCGTTAGGTCTGCATGCGACAGCACTCTCCCGCAGAATACGACGTCTCTGGCTCTTGTCTTCAGGGGTCCTAACCAGCCCGCATTGTCCCAATGTCCATCGAAGACCACCCCGTCCCCGCTATCCCAAGGCCTTGAATGGACCCCCCTGATCAGTCTACGGCATTCCGCCCAACTCTTGCTCTACAAAGGGCCCTGCGATTGCTCCATCGACAATCCTCCTCTCTGCTGCTGCTGTCACGACGTGACCACCCAGCAACTCCACCACTCAGCCGCCGTACATACAAGTCCCTGCTGCCACTCGCCAACCCCTCTTCCTTGACAAGCATCCCGGAAGCCCCCCACCAGTAACCAAACAGCGCCCTTGCAACCCACGTTTCACTAAACCGCGGACATCTTGCCGCTTTCCTGGATCTATCCGCAAGCCCAAGGTGCTTGACGGAGTCGTCCCTGTAGGCTCCTTTTTGGCCCAAGCCCTCTGTCCATCTCCAGACTGGGCCACACTCTGACATATTGATCCTCATCCATACTCCCCATCCATCCCATTCCACGCCTTTACCACTCCGCCGGTTTTCTACCAGGGGGGGTTGTCAGTACAGGATAGACTAGGGCTCGACTGTGGCCCTGTCGAGTCACCTCTACCGACAGCAGGCAGAAATTGGCACCTGGCCCCCTGGAAATTCTTAACCCACCCCCGTCCATCTTGTCTTCATCAGATCCTTTTCTTCACGGCTGGTCCCAACTTGGTCGTTGTCTCCAAGTTTGTTTGATTTGTTCTTGTCACCCTTGGGAAGCGCTGGACCGGAGACGCGCAGCTGGCGTGCCAACACCACTTCCACCTCTTGCAAAACCACTCGCTTGGGTTTTCCGACGCAAGCTCGCCGTGGTCTGTGGTCTAAAAAGTGCCACATTCTCGCTAAGCATGCAAATTACGCCCTCCGTCGTCGATATTAGCCAAAGACGTTCTTTATCGGTCTCGAAACGCTCCGTTCGCTTGGCTAGCTCGTGATCTGGCTGCTATCATGGGCGACTACTACCACCAATTCCTCTCCTCCATGTCTGGGGCGGGGCTTAATCCCGTCACAACCCCCGATGAAATGTTTGCGCCGCAGATGCATGGCCAGCCGATGGCCATGACGCCTTCCCCGATGCCTGGGGCCTACCAGCAGCTGGGCTACTTTACAGGTTTTCCCGAACCAATGGTGTTCAATCCGTCAAAACCGCAGAAGAACCGAAGAAAGTCTGGTCCCCCAACTACACCCGGAATAGATCACGTAAAGCATCGTCGCACACGCTCGGGCTGTTTTATGTGCAGAAGTCGGAGAGTCAAGGTAAGAGGGGGAATCTTGTCGAGTCTGGAAATAGGGGCAGATGGCTAAGACTTTTCCAGTGCGACGAGACCCGTCCGATTTGCGAACGTGCGGTTTTAGGATTCCTTTGGTCAAGACAAGTGCTAACTTGAATTAGGATGCAAGAAAGGAAACCGTGAATGCGTTTATCCCGAGCCTGCTAATTCAAAAGGTTCGTCTGGGGCTTCCGGAAAATCGAAAGAACACGGACTGGGGATCCAAACCAGCCCCTCGTCATCAAACGCCGACGATGATGAGGATACGGAGCAGGAAAGCAAACTCGAAACAATACCAGACGAAGAAGAGCCGGATGGCCAAGCCCCAAAGACGGCCAAGACGCCCAAGAGCTCAGCAACCTTCCCTTCAAGACGCCAGACCTCGGAGGCGCCATCTCAGAGTAGCACCAAGAGCTCGTCCCCGTCAACTTCAATAGCAACCCCTATCTCCTTTCCAACAACGTCATATCCGTCGGTAGATTTCCCGCTGGATCTTGGGCCGGCGGATTGGTCCCATCTTCAACCCGAGATTCAACGATGTCTTGCGTATTATGTCGAAAATGTCACCAACTACCACTACTGCATACCCCATGATTCGGATGACTTCTTCAAGACAATTCTTCCTAGCGCGGCTTTGCGCCACGAACCTCTTCTTAACGCGCTGGTGGGATTCTCTGCGTATCATATGACGCTACAGGATCCTAATGGGAAATTGAAAACCTTTCTACAATACTATAATAAAAGCGTTACGCTCTTGCTAGGAACTCTGAAAAGAAACGAGAAGCATACAGTGGCAACCTTGCTGACCATCCTACAGCTGGCCACAATAGAGGTTTGTCAAATTGGTTGATTGTTGTGTTTGCCGGCTGTGCTGACGTCAATGCTCAGGAGTATTTGGGTGACTGGGTCAACTTGATGGGCCACCAGAAGGCGGCATTTGAAATTCTAACCAACATGTTCACGCCACAAACAATAATGCAAACGCCAATGGGCAGGATGTGTCTCCACTGGTATGCACGCTTTGATACCTTTGTGGCTTTGATGGGCGGATTCCCAACGGACCTGCCTCGTGAGTGGTTTGTTGCCATGGTGGAATACTACCAGTCTCAGATGACGACATTTCCCGAGGAACTGCGCTGGAAAATGGAAGAGTGGTCTGCTAGGTTGCGTCTGATCTCATACGACATGTCGATCTTGTTTGCGCGAGGGAGCCGTGGCCAGATATCTCCGGAACAGTTCAATGTAGACCACGAGCAGCTGACTCAGAATCTTATCGACTGGAAGGAGTCAAAGAATCCTGCAATGTCCGATGCTCGATACCTCGTCACCGATTTCCCGAAAACGCGAGCTTTGACCCCTGACGACATTGTTGACCCGTACACCCCGGATATTCTTTACGAACATCCATTGTTTACAACGACAATACTTTGCGCGGAGTGGCATTCAATCATGATTATGCACAAATGCCAATCGTCAAATACCTCCCCTGAAAGGCTGTTTGGGGAATTGAGCCAACATGCGTACACGACTTGTCGTTACTTTGAGACTCTCGAATACTGGCCTTCTACGCCAAAGGGTGTTTTAATTCTCGCACAGGCGTGTATAGCTATTGCAGCCCTATTTTTACCCCAGGACGCACGGCACCATATGTGGTTTCGACGAAAATTTGCTTTGCTTGAAACAATGGGGTAAGTTTGGCGCGCCGGCACTAGGCCACAGCCGACCCATACCGCAAAACCCACGACCTGGAGACTGACTACATAACTAGATATATCCATCCCATCACCCTTCGATCGAAAATGGCCGAATTGTTTAGAGAACCATCCTGCGCCCGATGGTGGCTACCGAACGGCGAGGGTTTTAGCCCAGTATTGCAGAGCATTCGAAGTTTTGCCGATGAGCGCAATGCAGCAGCCGTGACGGCGCAGCATGAAAACCTCCGGGAAGTTAAGCATATATTTGCAAAACTTTCCTTGGGTGAAAAAGGCAGCGGTTAGATGAGTACGAGACGAGACCCTGCAAGTTGAGATCACAAATCAAGAAATCAACAGCTCAGCTGCCCCTGCAAAAATCAAAAGATAGCCAGCGTGGGCTGTTCCGACGCGTTGATGCAGAGCTGGCCCAGCAAGTGGAAAACTAGTACACAAAAGCTGTATCAACAGTGCCAATGCCACTGCAATAAATGTCGCCCTAGATTCTTCGAGAGGATTGGGCTTTTTGGGTCAATTACAGAGAAAATGATCCTTGGAAACTGGGTTACAGGGGGCCGGATGGGCTGGTTCGTGATCAGCCAACGGCATCATTTCTGGCCATGTCTGGCCATTTCCTGTTGGGTTAGTGCATAACTGATTGACCACATGAACTTTGGGGCGATGATGCGGATACATAGACGGGCAAGAAACGTATTTAATGGACAAGGTCTTGCTGGACGAGGTATGCCCTTCGACAAAGATACCCATGTAGTCGCATGGTGATGACCAAGCGACACAAAAATTGAATAGAGAAATTTTGTAAACAAACAAAACAAAACAAGACAGACGCCATAGCTTTGCAGGCCAGGGACACTAGGGCCTCAATTGTTCACAGCGTAAAAAAGAAGAAGCAGAGGCTGATTAATCATCCATTTACCGTGCGTTCTAGCAAAAGAAACCCTCATGTCCCCTCATTATGTTCTCGAAGGAAAGATATTATACATGATTCCAACTACAATCAAGTCAGGCCGAGGCCCTAAATAGAAAAGCCGAAGCCAGACACCGTCCTGTGACCAGGCATGCCTAAAATAATCAGAAACATAATTATTAGCCACGGCTGCTAGCTCATTTCCCGTCCTCGCCCGGCTCCTTTTCCGACGGGGTTTCTGCTGAAGTCTTCTCCTCCTCGGGCTTCTTCGGATCGCCTTCTTGCGCTAGCAGCTCGGGCTCGGGCTCGGAGGCAGCCTCCTTGTTAGGCTCCTCGGATTCCGCAGAGGCTGAATCATCGACTGGTGTCTCTGATGGCGCCTCGGGTTTCTCCTCAGCCTGCTGTCCATCATCGGGCTTTTCATCTTCAGGGACAGCCGAATCTTCACTCGGCTTATCTTTGGTGTCCACGGGCTCGGGGTCGAGGCTCGCGTCTACAATTGTCTGATCTGCATCCGAAGCATCCTCATCTGTATCTTCCTCCTTGTCTTCATCTGTGGAGTCTTCATTCTGGGCTGATGAGTGTTCAATGACAGATTGTTCGACTATCACAGGGACTTCTGCGACCTCAGGCTCTTCGTCCAGGGCGGTTGGGGCTGAAATGTGCATGTTCTTGAGTTTTCGGGAAACGCCATCGGCTTCTTCCTCCTCTGCCTCAATCACGGTCGTGACAGCGCTGCCTGTCGAAGGGCTGCTTCTGATATGCCGGCGTGTATTAGTTCTGACGTGGAGGTTATCATCTTCACTGCCAGGACCGCGTGGCTGAGTCTGGGGCTTCAGGATAGTTGGTGCAGGCTTTTCGGCCTCGTGCTCGACTGGAGCCTCAAGGCCCTCAGCCTCGGGAGGCAACTTGTAGTTTTCTGCGGGGAGCAAGTCGTAGAGATCGCAGACTGTTTTGAAAAATACATAAAGACCCGTTTGCCCTTCCACCGACCAGAAGACGCCGCGATGCTGGAACCAAGCATGGGCAAATATCCGATGCAGTCGACGGAAGACATTGACCAAGTTCTTGACACCGACGTTCTTGCTATGATTATCGGTGAGGACAACGAAACGGCTGGGAAAGATCTTTTGATCCGTAACCACATTTGCTGCCCAATCGAGGGTGTGGCAGCAATAGTCGATTGCGCAGCAGCTTTTAGGCTGCTCGTGGACGGCGCATAGGAACTGCCACTCGGAGGCGCGCATCTCGGGACAGGTGCTTGCGCTGCATGGGGGAGTGTCGAAGAGGAAGCCAACGATAAGGGAGTTGCACTGGGAGATGAGGAACCGGCAAAGCTCGTAGAGCCAGATGGTACGGTCGATGCTGGGTGGAGGCTGCGCAAGCTGAAGAGCAGTCGAACGGGACAGTGGTTTGGTATTGGAGGCAGTGAGGGAGCAGTGAAGGGCGGCTAGATGTTCTTGAAGTTGAAAGGCCGAGTCCAGCTGATAGTGGTTAGCTTCTGGGGGCGAACCGGAGGCGCAACAACGAACCTCGTGGAGGGGTATCAAGGGAGGACCAGCAGCCATATCTGCGGCCTTGGTTCCCGGGTGAATGCGCCGCCTGGAGCTTGCGTCAAGCAGCGTTTGCTCGGATGGTGTCGTCTGGGGACTGGCCGGCTGGCCGCCAGAGGGAGACCCAATTTGTATCTCAGCTGGCGGCGGGGGGCTTGGTAATCGGGGCGAGCTGGGTGCGAGCGACATTTTTCAGGTCGGTAAAATGAGAGGATGCTGCGGCGCGCAGCTTGTGGTAGGATTCGTCGAGATGGCGAGTTGCGACAGGGTCGGATGGAGAAGGACTGTTGGCGTTTAAGACAAACGACACGAGGCTGGCGGATTGACCTGACCCACGCTGGGCTGGCGGGCGTGGGCTGCGTTTTCTAAAATGAGCTTGGTAGTTGCATACCTGTGGGCCATTATGCATGTATCGGGCACCATGTAAATGTTCCCCATGCGGATCATGACGGGATTGGCGTGGGTTGGGTGGGCTGTGTGGTATTGAAACCCAGTTCCAATTTCTCTTTTTGAGGCGAGCAAAACCAAAGACGAGATTAAGGCCGTGACCTTACAAATTTCGACGTGGTTGCATTTGCGATAATTTAAATACCTTATCCGAAACTGCACCCATTTGCGAACAGCTCCCAGCTAACCAGCGCATCATGGATTTTGACGACGATGCTCCGCCAGAGCTGGTCGACACCACTGCCAACGATGGTGAGGTACAGGAAGAAGTCACGGTCAAAGTACCCATCACTATTGTGACGGGTAAGATATAAATTTTACGCTTGTATTGTAAGCTATAAACTGCACCAGATCTGACGCTTTGCAGGGTACCTGGGGGCGGGGAAAACGACGCTGTTGAATTACATACTCACAGCTCAGCATGGCAAGAAGATCGCCGTCATTATGAATGGTTTGTGGACTCCACATTGATTTAAAGCAAAACTTGTACTTACACATTTTCTAGAATTTGGAGACTGTAGGTTCTTCCGTGCCTTTCGTGAGCTGTTTCTCTAAGTGGGGTTTACAGCACTCGACATTGAGAAGTCCCTTACTGTGAACAAGGGAGGGGAGCAAGTTGAGGAGTGGCTCGAGGTTGGCAACGGCTGCATATGCTGCTCTGTAAAGTAGGCCGTCGCACACACGTTATATGAACCAACTGACAGAGGTAGGGATACGGGAGTCAACGCCATCGAGTCTCTGATGGAGAAGAAGGGCGCATTTGATTACATCCTACTTGAGACTACTGGCCTTGCCGATCCCGGTAACCTGGCACCCCTGTTCTGGGTCGATGACGGCCTTGGAAGCACTATTTACTTGGATGGCATTGTCACTTTGGTTGATGCGAAAAACATTTTGCGAAATTTGGAAGATCCTGCTGGGAAAGTTGGAGGCCATGATGATCATGATGACCATGGTCCCCTTCTAACTACTGCGCATGTTCAGATCTCGCATGCAGACGTCATCGTCATCAACAAGGCTGACATGGTAAGCGAGGAGGAGCTTGGTGCCGTCAGAGCGAGAATTGAGTCTATAAACGGGCTCGCAAAGATCCACGTTACCGAAAGAAGTGTTGTACCACAACTTGAGGGCTTTCTGCTAGATCTGCACGCCTACGATCAGTTCAATGAGGCCGAGGCTAGTGCAAAGGGACACAGCCATCTTGATCCTGTAAGTAGATGGAGGCGAGTGAATGTAATGATGAAGACCACGCGGCTGACTCGTGCAGACAATCTCAACAGTGGCGATCCCCGTCACTCGTCTACAGCCTGGCCAATTAGACCTCGTCGATCAATGGCTGCGAGCAGTGTTGTGGGATAGTAGACTCCCCGAGACAGAGGATGCAGGTAAATTCGAGATACATCGTTCCAAGGGGCGACTGGTATTTGAGAATGGGGATGTAAAGATGCTTCAGGGAGTGCGGGAGGTTTTTGAGATCAATGACAGCACTGCTGAAGAGGAGGTGCCAGCGGAGGGCAAGATCATCTTGATCGGAAAGAACGTGGCTGGTGTAGACTTTGAAGGCAGCTTCCAGCGGACCATCAAGCAGAGTCGATAGATGCACGAGGGAAAAAAACAGAGTGCAAACACCGGATCAGCTGCGAGAAATGCATGCACCGCAGCCAACGTGTCGAGATTGAATAATTTTGTCGTTTGCGAAGTTGATCATCACTGTCAGCCTTGGCCCGCTCAGAAAGACTTGATTGGCGGGGTCGTCGCTGTCGGTGCGGACCCACTTGAATCCGGCCACGGGCTCCAAGGTGCATCGAGCCTTCACAGCCTTCTCGACCAGCGCAGCAAAAGTGCAAGCAGCATCCCGACGCCCAAAAACGTTGCCTCACAATCAACTTCGACTTCGAGAAGCCCGATACCGCGACAAAAAGACCCACGAAAACCCCGTCCCCAATCCAAGTCGCTCGCGCGATCCCTAGCAATCATGAATCGGCCAGGTAGGACCGCTCCCAACCACGTCCTCCCTCCTCAGCCTTAGACCCCGCTGTTTGCCCAATCTACGATGCCACGAGCTCAGTCCGCCGTCGAAATGCTGGGGGGCGTCGAAACGACATGACGCGACGTTGTGCGCCGGTATCCAGCACTCCTGTGATCTCGCACTATGCCTCGTGACTGTGCCCCTCCCTTGCCCTGACGTCCCCTTGCCACTGGGCCACAATATTGCGAGCATCGCGGCGCCAATGCGAGATGCCAACGAAACGGCGGCGGATGAGGGAGATTTATGTATCGCCGCAGCTGGGGTGGCGGCTTTTTTGCAGCAATCGATCGAACAACGGCTGACCAAGGTTTCGGACGGTAGGGGCAGTGCCACAGACACTCCGCGGAATGCCTGGTGGTTTTGGAGGTCAACAACAGCCTCAACAACCGGGACGAGCAGGATCGAACCGGTTACCAAACGGCGGAAAGTTAGGTACGAGCTCAATACTTTTGATGCTGTCAGCGGCAGCTGGGTTGTAAATGAGGGGCTGACTGGTGAGCTATGAATACAGGGAACAATAGCTCAGGATGGGCGTTTGGAGGAGGCGTGCCGATGGGTGGTGCAGGTCTTCAAAACCCAAACCGCCAACTTGGCGGAAATGTCAGCTTCGCACAGAGCCTGAGCGGTTCACAGCCCGCAACACCTCTCGATTTGTCGTATGTGATCCCCCCCCTGACTGTTCTATGTTTGCATTAGCTCCCCCGCATCCAACCCCGAGTTCGTCTTGGGTTTGCACAACCTGAAGAAGCCCAGACTGGTCTGAAAGCGCAACAATGCCGGTGTCGCTTGCCTAATGCACAGCCAGCCATATGGCCTGCCTTATGCATCCATTGCGAAGAGTTATTGCTTGGCCGTTTGCTTCCCCACCACATCCCAAATGACTATCTTATAATTGAGAATCGTTTGTACTGACTCCATTCTCAGGGAATTCCCTTCATTATCCAACAACTCTCAACTCTCTAGCGGTAACCAAGCCTCGATGTGGTCAGTTTCGGGATCCAGAAATCTGGGTGGCCCCATACAACGTAATCAATCTACGCCCCTGTCCCAACAAGGAGGCCAGGATGACCTCTTCAGCCCCAACTCTTCACGCATGCCCTCTGTCCAGGGTTCATTCCGGTTCGGAAACCAAGGCAGCCTTGGTGCTCAGCCGTCTCAAGTGCAGGCCACAAGCATTGACGACTTTCCGCCACTGAACAGGACCGCAAACGGAGAAATAGGTTCTGACCGCACCGCAAGCTTGATGTCGTCTTTGGGCTTTGGCCCCCAGGCTGCAGCACCAGGTCTTACGCAAGGAAACCGGGGGAATGGTCTTCTGAACGCGCTTTCGGCTAACACTCGAGCAAGCGAACTAAGATCACCGCCTGGAGTTGGTACACCTGGTGAGTCGTGTGTTCTTTCTGCTGTGGATGCATGCTAAGTTTTGGAGGCTCCTCCCGACTGCAGGAAAAGATACTTGGAAATGAGGATGAGACGAGACAGAAGCTCCGAGATGATGGTTCCGTTCGAGCTGCCTCTGCAACTGACGGAGCGTCGCAAGATCTGGATGCTCACACCCCAGGCAACGAGGCCTCCATAGGCAAAGCCAACGAGGAGAGTGACCAAGTTCCTGAACTTGTTGATCCTCTTTCTGGCATGCCGGCTGTGGACAAGTGGGGAATCAAGGGATTGCGGACGTTGATGAACAATTACCCAGACTATCATGCTATGGTTGTGGGAATGGACCCTACATCACTCGGGTTGGACATGGGCTCCCAGGAGTGAGTGAAGCAATTCCAGTTCTCAAATCCTTGACTAACAGATACAGCCTCTTTTCAACACAAATTTACTCCCTGTTCGATGACGCTCCTCCCAGGCCAACGGCAAACGCTAGCAAGTTTCGGTTACCCGAATGCTACAGTGTAACAAATGTTCAGCCAATTGAGAGCAAGATCCAAAGTTTCAACGAAGAGACCCTATTCTGGATCTTTTACAGCTGCCCAGCAGATCTCAAGCAGCAGATGGCGGCGGTGGAGCTGTGCGTTTAAGAAGACCTCTTCTCACTTAGCAATGTGCTAATTTTGAACCAGACACTCGCGGAATTGGCGATGGCACAAGAAGCTCCAAGTATGGCTCACAAAGGATGAGCACATGACTCCTCAGATACTGAGTCCGAACCACGAGCGAGGATACTATATCGTATGGGACACTTCCTCCTGGAGGAAAGAGCGAGTAAGTGAACTGATTTGGTTCCATGCGAGTATTTAGCGCTAACCTAGTTGTCCAGCGGGAGTTCACGTTGCACTACGGTGATCTAGATACGACTCTCAACCAGGCACCTATTGTGTCTTAATTCTCATCAGCTTGACTGGAAAGCTTCAGACAGGGGTCGTTTGGGTGATGCTATGGCATGGCTGGTTTTAGCCAGGAAAGGTGTACCACCGGACTGTTTCTTGCGGTTATGGATCGGGTCTGCTGGCACGGGGGGTTCTGGGACGGTTCGATCTGGTCATCAAGGTAGACGATTTGTCACCTGGATTTGAGGGCTGCACCGGGTTAATACAGGATGCTTCCCCGTCTCGAAAAAGCAAGTTTATGAGGCGTACGTGCGAGTGAATGTTTGTATATCTGGACATTTGTTTGATGATGAGGCTGGGCCGGGAACTGCCTAAATGACTAGAGCTGGTCTATGGCAAAGGCACGGAAATACAGTGTGTTTTGGGGTTCACGAAGTTGCCGCAATTGGTTGGAGCTGTTAATGTGACGTGCGTGATATGAGCGATGTCGCGTGAGAGGCTAACTCCCCCCCCCCCCCCTCGGTTCAGATTAGCCGAGGTTCCGCCACGGTGGGCGGGCTTACGCTAGGTGGATGGAGTGGACGAGTGTGGAATTCCATGTTCTGAACTCTGTCCTGATAACTAGCTCGAGATCACATACAGATGGGTGCTGACCCTCGACTGTGGCTTTACGATCAGTGTAACCGCTACCCCGTGTGAATATCCCCTTCCGACATCGGTTCCGCCGCTCTCCAATTGCCCTCGTGTCCTGAGGCTCTCTTGTTCGCCCAACTCGATCACTCTCCACACACGAGGTCCGGCCGGTTGCACCATCTGGCTTTACGGCGCAGCCATGTCAAACGAACAGATTTCGCTGCCATACTTTGTGGCCATCATGGTCGTCTTTGGCCTGATAATCCGCTATCTATTCTTTGGAGGGTCCGCGCCGCAACAACCTACCAGATCACCCGAGGCTTTACTCCGATCAAGAGAGGTTGCCGTCGAGAGAATACAACAGATGTTTCCGCAAGCAGACAGACGAAGCATCCTGTGGGACCTGCAGCGAAACGGCGGCAACATCCAAAACACCACTGAGCGTATCCTCGCAGGCCGATTGGATACGGTATGCCTGGAGGCCCTGGTTGCCAGCTTCTTCGAAGGGGCAGCTTTTGCACATACATGAATTTGCTAACGGTAAATTCTTAGCCCCCCATCACCTTCCAGCCTCCCCAACCGCAAGGCGGCAGCACCACAGCCACATCGACAGCGCCCCGACAACCAGAGAAGCCGGCGCAGCCGGACCTGATCACTCGATACAACCTGAAGGACAGAGTCACGACTACGTCTGAAGAAGATGAGAAGAATGCGAAGGGATGGAGCTCAAACAGGGAAGAGCGCCACGCCTCCCTGCAAAAAAGGAGAGACGACATGATTCTAGCTGCTAGGAGGAAGATGGAAGCAAAGATTGCGGCCGAGAAGGCTGCGCAGGCAAACTAAGTCGAAGATGATTGAACGAATAGAACATGATATGGCAGAATAATTGTTGAAACAGCTTCTGTAGCATTGCGAGGGTGGCGCGAGTTTTCTTTGGAAGTCTTCCTGGTGTGGGCTTGATTTCAGGTTTCCTCCCCCCAAAATACGATAATATCTGCAACACAATACAATTGTCCTGGAGCGGCAGGAAAATACTCGATACTCAACTGTGGCCACTCGTGAGATAGAATGCTTGGTGTCTTAACATGGTCTGCTCGAGATGCTGTGGGGTCCGGCTGACGTTGACGTGCGTTGGTCACATGCAAGTCCCATCATTCAGGCAAACACGCGCCCCGTTTAACCCACTGACAGGCGATCGCGCGAGCGGCAGAACACATGGATCGAGCTCAGAATCTGGCTGAGTGCAATACTGCCAAGGGGCGGCGTTATTGTTTTGCGCGTAACTGGCAGTGATTGACCAAATTGTGGCTGGAGTGAGGCCGTGTTCTCGGACGTTGTGCCGTACTACTATCGCGGCTAGCGTTGACGCAAGAATAGGTAGGTGTGGCAGTGTGGAGGGGGAGGGGGTGCTATGTAGATGCCAAGCGGTACTGTGGCGGGCGCGCAGCAGGCCGAAAACGGTTTTGCTAGGTTGTTGGAGTGTTACTTGCTTAGCGATGACGATATCATGTGGCTTGGGACGGGGGCTGCCATGGCTTGTTGTTCTTTCTGCCTCTGGGCGCTGTGAGTGTCATGTGAGAGGCATCATATGAGATTTGAATGAAGAATCGGTATTTCGCTTCGGGCTTCATTGCGATCAAAATTTCGGCTTATTTGAGCGCGATAAATTAAGCCCTTGCTCTGGGACCAGAGGCATTAACCGTGAAGACAGCTAATATGAGTTAGCTCTTTTTTCCCGGTTTATTCATCTGTGAATACGTCTGTTAGCCAGCAAGTGAATCAAGGACAAGGATGTTGTGCATCTGTAATTACAGCCCGAAAGTGGGGTAGGTTGCTTGGTGCGCCGGGACAATGACCCCGCCACTAGCAACTTGTTTTGTTTTCTTTCATTTTGGGAAGCACTGGAGAGAACAAGGGCATATGTATTGCGTGCATGGCACCTCCCGGCCGAAAGAAAAAGAAAAAAAAAAAAGAAAGAAAAAAGATAGAAAACCCTTGCACCTTAGCGCCCAAGCTCCAGATGCTTTTAGAAACCCGCAGCGGAACACTCGAGACCCTGAAGTGATGGATACACAGGGCAGCTGTGGTTTTTCAAGCCCCAGGTGGCAATGCCCCAATGCCCCAATGCCCCAGGACCCTGGACGACCTGACAATGAATGACAGCCTTCCACAGTGCTGAGCCACGGTCCCCAGACGCGGCCCGTTGTTTGTACACCCCAATACATTTTTACGTTTGGCGGTACTTCGCACTTTAGCGGCATCAGGGCTGCCTCTCCACTAGCCCGGTGGTCCCCTGTCGTGCAACTTCTTCCATCCGTGACCTCGACCGCAGTGCTTCGTCCCAAAGGTTGCTCAGCGTCCGGCACTTCGCCTTCAGCCTTCACGCTGCGCTTTGCACATTTGGACGTCTGACCCTCTTTTCCCTCCTGTCCGCCTGCCCTCATCTACTCTGCTTCGCTCCCTGTGCCTGTCATCCCGTCAAACCGCCTCCCATCTTGCTCGACCTGACGTCATCCCAGTAAGTCAGCATTCTTTCTTCTGATCCGCGGCCCAATCCTCTTGTTTGATTCTCGGATTCTCCCTGCGTCGCATCGCGAGCGAGGAGCCCGACTCGATCAACGAGGCCCAGCCCTTGCTCTTCCGGACCTAACCGCTCCTTGCTGCCCATCCCCTGCTATCTTTTCACAGGCCGCCTGCTCCCTTACTTTACCCTCCCCTTCCCAAAAGTCGCCGACTCCTTCACATACCTCACGGTACTCTTGACTCTGCATAGCTGGTCATCCGCTCACCCAGTTAGGCTCACGGTCAGAATACCATTCGCTGATTCTCGCCCTTTTTGCGACAATAGAACCTGCCGTTGTATGTACCCCAAGAACCATCGAGTCGATATATTCGCATTTCAATCTCACCCTGCTATGTCTCTTTGCTCCGATTGGGCTGAGGCCACTACAGCCGACCATAATGCTGACCGGTTTCTCAGACGACAAAAATCCCTAGTTCGAGGCCGCAAACAACCCAACCCCGCGTAAACGAACCCCAATCTCATTTCCCCGAGGCCTCGTCATTTTCGCCCAAGAATCGATCGTCAAGGTTCCACATCCTCGTTGAAAGGTTCGCGGCGCCCTCGAGTCTCCGACTGCAATGGGGACACCCCGAGATTATTATGCAGACTTGGAGCTGCCCCCTTCAGCGGATGTTCAAGAGATCAAAAAGCAGTTTCGGAAATTGGGTATGAACTTTGTCTAGGTTGAGGTCTTGCATTGACTAACCTGTGTTGCAGCCTTGAAGTATCACCCGGACCGAAACCCTGGACATGAACAGGAAGTGAACGCCAAGTTCCAGATTATTCAATCAGCACACGAGGTCCTTTCAGACCCGGACCAAAAGGCCAAGTATGATGCCAGCCGAAATCGATCCAGGTATCCTACAGCGTCAGGTGTGAGAGGCAACCCTTGGTCTAACGTGAGCGAACAATTTCCGCCACCTCCTCGCCGTAATGGTGCAGCACAAAATGCCCCTTCTGGCGCACAAAGATGGCAAACCCGCTTCACTCAAGGGGTTCCTCCCACCGCGAAACAAACGGCATCCAACCCAGAAATGAAGAAGAATGCCTACCGCGCATTCGAGAAAATGAGCAAGGGGAACCAAAAACCTGCTGAACCTCCTCGACCGAACCCCCCGCCTCCCCCGCCTCGAACCGAGTCTGCGAAACAACGTGCCGAGGCCTCTTTTGGAACGAGGAAGGCGGGCTATCATCCTCGGTCAGCCATGCACGGCGATGAGCCTCCCGTGACGAGCAACAATTACAACACAAACTACAATACCAAACCAGCGCAGGAATCAACTGGCCATGATTATTCACATCCAGGTAAACCCGGTCAAGCGCCTATGCCGGATCCTTTGAGACAATTTAGAGAGCAAGCCGATTCCCGACAAAGTAATTCCCGAAGTAGCTCGAATGAAAGAGTCAACACATCTGGGAATGTTCCCTTGAGCCGAGCAAAGAGTGCCCGCGAGCCCTCGCGAGCAGACAGTTCCTCTCCAGAAGCCGACACGCCTTCCAGACAACGCAGCTTTAGTGTTCCAAAGGCGAATGCAGACGAATCAGAAGCGGGGGGGCAGGAACAAGAGTCTCCTTCAAAGTTCCCGACGGAAGCTCGGCCCAAAATGCCACTCAGGAAAACTAGAACTGGCCAAAAGCATGCCACAGCCGATGCCGGTAAGCTCAAGAGGCTTTCTTCTTCTTCTTTTTTCTCTCAAACATCAAGTGGCGGTACTGACAATATTCGGTAGAAACATCTCACAAAAATACCGGCGAGCCATCAATGTATGATCCATCACCCTCCGCACACGCCAGTCGGACCAATTTGTCCGCCAAAAATAGTAGCCCCTGTCAATCAAGCGATGGCATTGGCCCCCGTCAAATCCAGGCAGATTTTCATCAAGATGATGCAACCTGTGTATCTGATTCAGACAACTTCTCAGCCCCCAACCCATCTCCAAGTGGAAACCATCACACACCCATTCAGTTGACACCTTTCGAACGGCAACAGCATGAATTGTTGTCTCAGCTTATTCGAAATGCTGAGTCTGTTGGGTCGACCAGAAGAAAAACACACAGCAATCAGAACACCAAGAAATCCGTTTCAAAGAATTCTGCTAACCCCAAGTTTTCCAACAGCTTCAACATTCCTATCAACGATGACACCTTTGCTCCCAATTCTCCTACACCCCATCCCTTTTCGAGAAAAAGCACCGAGGATATCAACACGAGGTTTGCAAACGAAGAGGACCCGGAATCATGGCATTTTAGCGCTGGTGGCTCAGAACAAGATACCCCGACGAAGTCACGACACGCGCCCGGCACTCAAACTGGCCGAGGCTCGCCGAACAAACGCCCTACGGTTTCCCGGAGTGATTCTTCAAGTGTTCCACCTGAGTCCAGCGATGGTGCAGAACCTGGGTTTAACGCAGAAGGATGGAGCAAGGAATTTGGGCCGCATAATTTTGCTCCACCACCGCCACCCCAGCCAAAATCGGTCTCCCCAAGCCGATCCATGCGAACCAATTCGAGGAAGGGTAGGCCAACCAGAATGCCTGGGGCTCCAGGTGCAGATGGAGAAAGTAGCGACGGGGAGGATGAGGAAATTCCGTGGCCTGGGCGCAAGCTCCATCAACCAGGCCCAGCCGCAGCTGAGAGTCCGCAAGCTATGGACATCGATAGCCCCCCTGGCAAGCCGTCCACTCCGTCGGGAATGTCGGAAGACAAGTACGAATCCTTGAACGGGCCTAGAAACATCAATGTGGAACCATCGAGACCTGAGTGGCGTGCTGGAAATGCCGAGGCTGTTAATGGCAGCGCGAAGCCTCAGGTTCCCCGAAAAATACCATTTGATGCCAACGCTGTGGGATCAGAGGATAGCGAGGAATTTTTGGCTAGCGTTGCCGACCTGAAGAACGTGGCGCCTTTCACGCAGCAAACCTCTGGTTTGAAGTCGATGAACGATCTGAAGGACAACTTACCGTTCGAGAGTAAACCGTCCGCCGGGATTTCCACAAAGCTTCCAAAAGCGCCTTCGTTGCTTTTCCCGCAAGCCCCTGTTGCTCCCCAACTCCCTACCGTCGCTCTCAACGGGAGGAAGCCTCACCACACAGCCTGGGAAAAGTATGTCAAGGAATTTGAGACGTACTTGCAAGAATGGGACGTTTTTAATGGCAGGGTAGTGGATCATTTTGCTACTCGAAAGGCAAACATCTCAAACTTGCGGAAGGAAAAGGGTTATTCGTTCTTGGAGTCTCGCAGCGACGGGGCAGTTAACGAGTATTTCAGCTGGGTGCAGCAAGATGGCGAGGTGCGCAGGCAATGGCTTGCTGCATGCGACGAGCACGAGAAACGGTTCAAAGAATTCATGGCATTTCGAGTCAAGATGAAATAACTGGGTTTTTAGCACTGCCGACTGACTCGGCTGTTTCAGGGCAGGGCGGCTGCATGGCTGGCGTGGGAGATGAGGTGGCTGCGACCTGAATTGGTTTCCTGTTCATCAACGCTCCGCAGGCAAAGATGGCAAGGATTTGTGAGATTTGTGCGACATTCTGCGAGATCACGATTATCATCAACGTTCAGGATTTTGGGCTAGCGCGAAGGGTATAATGCGAGTAAAGGCTTGGCACGAGGCATGATAAACTTGGGATCCCGACAACGGTAAAGTTTTCACCATGGTCAGGCGTGGGTTCTGGGCAAGTTATTGTTTAGCTCATGGCGGAATCAAAAGGCTTGAATGGCAGCTCAGGGACATGGTTGTGGTTTTCCGGAGTTGGTTTATGGAATGTGTACACGAAGGTACGAACTGGTACATAGTAGACATAGATGGGGGGCGGCATCGCTGATACTCTAAGAGCGCCCTAATGCAGCTCACGTCTCTGGAAATGGATTTCTAATGAAATGCCAAGCATGTGCTGCCTAGATGTAATACAAGACACAAATAGAAACTGTGCTAGACGTGCTTACTTTGCTGAGTTGTTTGCTTGTGCTAAGAAACTCGTGTCGACTTTAGGACTTGGGTATACTCCGATCTATGGCCCTGATGATAGTTAGTTTCTTTGCTCACCCTGTTGTCAAGGTATCCAGCAGACATCTATCACCTCCCCTTTCACCTTCTCTTGGTTAGCTTCGTCGCCCTTCATGACGATGCTTTGCAAATATGCATGCATTGCTTGTTTGCCAACATTCAATCCCCTTTCTCGAATTCGCCAGAGATATTTTGCTTGTGTGATTGTAACCCTTGCGTTTTCTAGTTGCTCTCACTGTAGCAACCGCGCAATCAGTTGTTTGCTGCAAGCGAAGACGCACAGAAAGGCCTTCGCCTGTGTTTTCTTTAGGCACTAAGCCTCTGAGTGGTTGTTTGTTTGTTTTCCTCCCCCCTCTGCCCTTATATTCTTCTCTCGCTTTCCGCCACCTGCTGTTTTTTTTCGCCTTTTCTCCTCACCCACCTCGCTCTCGCCTATCAACCTTTCTTACTATTCTCTAGCCCACATCATTACGGTCCTCTTCAAGGTATATATCCGTTCAGCTTTTTGACCTTAAGTTCTTCCGGATTCCCTCCCCCCTTGCGTTTTCCACTCTTCTTGCTGTTTTCAAGCTGTGCCAACCTGAACCACGCACTACTATCGCACAAAAAGCAGCGCTGACATATTTGCAGAGCGCTTTACTTTTCATCATTTCCTATCATCTCCTATTCATTCTCCACCATGTCTGACACCGAGAAAAACGAAGGCAAGGCTCTTGCCTGGACTGAGGAAGCAAAGGTGAGTGGCCACTGCGATCCGCACTTCTCCAGACTTGGCTAAAGCTCTCCCAACCAGTACCAGTTCCTTCTCCGTGTCATCGCCCAGTTCAAGGATGAGGGCAAGCAAATCAACTGGTCTCGAATTGACATGCCTGGACGGACCACCAAGTCCCTCCAGAACCAGTGGACCAAGATCAACAAGGCCATTTCCGAACTCGAGGAGGGCCAAAATGGCGACACTGGAGCTGCTGCCGCTACCGCCACCCCCAAGAAGATAGCGACTCGTACGTGTAATCTCCAGTGACTGTAGATGGAACGAATCTAACTAACATTTGTTACCATCCAGCTCGCAAGCCTCGCGCCAAAAAGGTCGAAGTGGACGCCGAAGAAGATGGCACTGAGGCTGGTACTCCAGCTCCCAAGACTGCTACTCCTCGCAAGCGCCGTGCCCCAGGTAAATCGATCGGGATTTCCAGTCTTGTAATGCAGCAAGCTAACTCTTTGTTGCAGCTGGCACTACTCCCAAGCGTGGCGCCAAGGCTCGTAAGAGCGAAGAAGATGATGACGCAGCTTCCGTGGTCAAGACTGAGGCAGTTGATGGTGAAGATTTCGACAATGACGACGAAGCCTAAGTCGAAAGTCGAGTGCTATTATCCCGGGGATGCTCGGATGCTATGAAGGACTACTTTTGGGGATGTACTTTTTTTTATTCCTACTTGGACGTGATGTGAACTTCATATTCTTATCGTCCTAGGCTTTAGTGGTGTTTTTATAGCCTTATTCTGAAAAAACAAAGGGCAGTATGCAAATCAGGCATGCGATTGGGGAGCTGTTGTGAACTCGAGCAAGGACACTGTGCTAGGTAATAGCCAGCAACAAGTTAAAAACCCACGATTAAGTGGTGCGGAATATTTCGTCACAAAAAAGTATACTGAGTGTCTGTGCATGTGCGAAGCTGCTGTTCTGTCAACTCTGATATTGATGCTCCCGGGCTCCTATTATTGAATTTGCAATTTGCGCTTTCGTAGCTACAGGGTATTGCGTATCTATCTATGTGTTGGAGTGAGCGCCCTCAAAGCAATTTACGCGGATCGGAGCGAAACAAAGGAGAGAATGTGGGCGGTTGGCCGACATCCCACGGCAAGGCTGTGGGGTCATAGTGACAGGGGAAATCGAGAATCTTGCAGGAACGGCTTTTACGCATGGTTAAACTACGTCTCTAAAGTTAAGATAATTCCTTGTTGGGGAAAAGTGTCGGGTGTGGGCCGACTTCAGATGTTGAGGATAAGGACGGGCGGGGAGGGCTCGAACCGAGCGAGCGGGATCAGCCCATGGCCCCGGTACTCGCTGTGCCCTTCCGGAGCCGGGGGGGGATCACCCCAAATGGCGGTTAAATTCCACTGCATGCCAGCAACATGACGGTGAAACGGTGGCTTGGTTGGAAAACCCAAATAAAATAAGAAACAAACGAGCGTGACAGACACCATGTATCAGCCAGTTGACCCAGTGAGCCCCTCGGGGCCAGGCGCCGATGACGAGAGGACGCCTCTGCTCGATGCTCTGCTCGATCTTTCACCACCGCCATCTGGTGGCGACGCCGACAACGGGCGCGTTGGTTTACGCGGTGCCGATGGCTGGACGCTGGAAAAGAGCACGCGCCGCCTCTACGTTTCGCATTTCTTGTCGACGTGCAATTCTCGCATCTTCGAATTTGGCAGCGTCTTGTACTTGGCCTCCGTTTTCCCCGGCACCTTGCTGCCATTGTCGGTCTACGCCATGGTCCGTGGCGCATCCGCGATTGCCTTCTCGTCGATGGTTGGGCACTACATCGATCAAGAGGATCGGCTGAAAGTCGTCCGCTTGTCCATTGGTGAGGAGGCGCAGCGCCCTTGTTCGTTGTAAGCTAGGATTGGCCATTGCTGACATGTACCAGTCTCACAGCGGCTTGTCGTCGCAGCATCCTGTGTCGTCTTCTACACCCTAGCAAGGGTGCAAAGCGCCTCCGAGGGGCTGAGGGTTGGTCTTCTTGCTTTTTTGGTCTTGATGGCTTGCGTCGAGAAGCTTGCTGCCATGATGAACCTGGTGTCCGTTGAGAGAGACTGGGTGAGCTGCCGCTAAATGTGCCTGTCTTGCTAAATGTGATCTAACATCCGGCCAGGTTGTAGTTGTGGCCAAAGATGACGTTGCTGCACTCAGAGGTGAGACATTCTAGTTGATTGCTTTGATCTGATTTCCTAACATGCATCGGAAATGCAGCCATGAACTCTCAGATGAGACGCATCGATCTGGTATGCAAGCTGATGGGTCCGTTTTTCATTGGCCTCCTTGATGGTGTCTCAACCGAGACCGCGATTCTGGTGAATTTAGGAATCAATTGTGTTTCCCTGATTATCGAGTATTTTTCCATTGCCAAGGTATGTTCTTCAAGGAAGGCCACTAGCTCATCGACTAAAATGATCTAGGTCTATCACCAAATTCCAGAGCTACAGCGGCCCAAGACAATACCCAACCTTACACCAGAGCATTCGGATCAAGCACAGCAACCTCGATCGAGTGGCATTGCGCAAGCCGTCAGGAGATCCGGTGAGGGTATGGTGTTGTACTTCAGGCACCAGGCTTTCATGGCCTCGTTCGCTTGTACGTTGTTGTATCTGACAGTACTGGCTTTTGGCGGCCAGATGGTGACGTATCTGCTTGTTTCTGGCTACACAGCGACTCAAATTGCTTCTGTGAGAACGATATCGGTGGCGTTTGAGGTCTTGGCCACATGGATTGGGCCGTGGTTGATTGGCAAGATAAGTCCGGTCCGTGCGGGACTCTGGTTCTCAAGCTGGCAGCTCAGTTGCTTGGCTGTGGGTGTGTCTATTTTCTGGATGTATGCCGACAACACCCTCGTTTCAACCTCGGGGCTTGTGGGTGGCACAATCCTCAGCCGCGTAGGACTCTGGGGCTTTGATTTGTCGACTCAGCTGATTGTCCAGGAGGTGAGTTTGCTGATGCTTCATAAAAAGAAACGACGCCTAAGCCACTGACAACTATGGTAGGAGGTCGAGGAGGAGATTCGTGGAGCTTTTTCTGCAGCAGAAGCAAGCTGGCAGAGCATTTTTGAGATGTGCTCGTACACCATGACGGTGGTTTTCTCATCTCCAGAGCTGTTCCGATGGCCGACAGCCATCAGCGTTGCAGCTGTTTCTCTGGCGTGGGCGCTGTACACGCGGTTCGTGAGAGAAAGACGAGGACACCTCATCCACTGGCCTGCGTGCATTTCGCATCCCGAGAAGAGGCAGAGATCGACGGAGGATTTTCTCCAAGGCGTGTCGCGCAGGCAAAGGGATGCGTTCTAAGGTTGCTTTTCCCCGGAAGCAAAAACGGCCTGGTGACCAATATAATTTTTTGTGAGGGTGTAGAGCACGTTAGGATACGAAGTAGAAAAGCAAAATATGCATAGCACCGCCCGCAAGTATCCGAGCAGCTCGGCCGATATTGCGCTATCTGGCCGGCAACCTGGGAATCACTTCGACCACCTCATCCATCTCGTCCACCTCACGGTATTGCACGAGACACTTTTCATGGTCACCTGGATCCCGGGTGTGGTGCAACAGGAGCCGCGATGGGACCAAGCCTAGGTGCCGGAGCCGTCCAAGCTTGGCACCGTGTCTCAGAGGCCCTTTGTCTTGGATGCATGCATGCATGGAAATGTGTCTCCGGCACTCCCTGCCACCGATTAAGCAGGTTACCTTGCGACGCACGACATGGCGGGCTGCTCGAGAACCAAGATGAGGCCAGCGCATGTTGCAAGTCCGCGTCCAGGCCGGGCTGAGATCTGGGGCGTGAGTGCGAGACGTCCACCCACCCCGACAAGGAAACGAGGTCAGCTGCGTCGGGGCCGAGACGCGTGCGCGGAGGGCCAAGACGGATAGAGGTGTGCTAGATATAAGACATGCAGGGGAAAAAACGGGTTTAGATGGCACATACAACACAACCAAGCGGGTGACTGGATACATGACACACGAGGTGAATCCCCTCCATTGGTAACCGTAAAACAAGTGGGCCGATAGTTGGAAAATCAAATCAGGGTCGACACAATATCCCGGCATGATACCCGCTTTTTGTCGTTCGTTTGTTTGTTTAGTATGATTGTTTGCCTTAGTTCTTGTCACCAACCCGCCAACTTGTTCAGCGAACAGTCTAGCGTCGCATTGTTTCGCAGCGCAAGTAAGCACACGCTCCGGGAGAAGGTCTCAACTACCCTCCACCACCGCCTTGGGGAGAGCGGTTAGAGAGTCGGTCAGGGAGCTGGTTGGTGTTGTGGCACACACTTTCGGGGGCACTTCACACCTCTTCCCTGGTCGAGCCGCGACGGGTATGTAGTGTCGGGATAGTCCACTGTGCTGATGGTGGGTGTCGAAGCCTGAGCTGCATCGACCGAGTGAGAACAAACCACTAGCACAACATGGACGGTGGCGTTGCCTTACATAAGGGGGCCCTGCTAGCGGCAACCTGGGCTGCATGGCCCCCCCAAAGGGCCCCCCAACGTGGTGGCACTAGGAGCACTGGCAGGGCGCAGGGTGGCACCCGGAGACCGTGATAGGTAGCCCCGATGCCGCTGGAGGTGAGATGATGTAGCGGATCGCCTCCCCTGGCTTCTCTTGAGCCATCCCCTGAAGCCCCCCTGTGGTTGCAGCGCAGGGGGGGTAACTCTTTTGTTAGGTACATTTTTCCACAAATTCTCACCAAGCAGAGCAGCGGCTTCACTGACCGCGCTGGGTCAACAGTGGCCGAAAGCGTGGCGCTGAGAGGGACCCACCGTCCCGGGGCCGTAAAGTTGGGCCTTATGCAATAATCCTGCTGATCCACACTTGCGAGGCCAAGACCCCAAGTACATCGCAAAAGGTGTCTATCTTTTTTTCCCCAGACCTTCAGCCTGGTCGTCACATGCGCCGTGGTTCACTCCAGCATCCAACTTTGCAGACTCCCTCTGCCCGTCTCCTTCTTTAATACCTGTCCATCCCAGGCCTTTCTGGATGCGCTGTTGCCCATCGTCGCGCCGAATCTCGACCCTGCGACCCTCGGTACGTCGTCGTGCCTGCACCTCAAGCCCAGCAATCTCAACGTCACGTTTCCGTCTTCTTCCCCAACACGCGAGCTCCCGACGCAATCCGCCCACGCCATCCCTCGCCATCGAAACGCTGTCTCGTCCCTCGCTCTAATTCAACCCAATCCATCATCATGAACGGCACCGCAGCTTCGGCAAGGGCCAAGAGAAAGGCCCCGGGTTCGCCCGACCAGGTCCCCCCGGCGAAGAGGGCCATCAACGGAAAGCATTCGGCTGATGACAACACACCCGACATTGTCGAGTACGACGACCGCTCTGAAATCTCTGAAGACATTCACCCACACGCCGCAATGTATATCGGTACCCCCGGAAGCTTGGGAGAGTGGCAAGACACCATCCAGAAGGTTGTGCGCAATGTCGTCGCCATTCGATTCTGCCAGACCTGCGCGTTCGACACAGACCCTGCCGTAGCTAGCGAAGCTACCGGCTATGTTGTTGACTCAGAACGAGGGTATTTGGATCCATTGCACGTCACCCACCCGCTTCGTTGCTAACAGCTCGCAGCTACATTCTCACAAACCGTCACGTCGTTGGTGCTGGTCCTTTCTGGGGCCACTGCGTCTTCGATAACCACGAAGAGGTCGACTGCTACCCCGTCTACCGCGATCCTGTCCACGATTTCGGTATTCTGCGATACGACCCCAAAGCGATCAAGTACATGCACGTGGATGGACTAGAACTGCGTCCCGACCTAGCCAAAGGTGAGCTTGCTAATCTACGACTAATCCTTGACGGCTGCTAACGGTAACTTCAAAGTTGGTGTCGAGATTCGAGTTGTTGGTAATGACGCTGGTGAGAAGCTCAGTATTCTTTCCGGTATCATCAGTCGTTTAGACCGAAACGCCCCCGAATACGGTGAAGGTTACAGCGATTTCAACACATGTTACTACCAGGCGAATGCCGCCGCCAGTGGAGGAAGCTCGGGCAGTCCAGTTGTGAACAAGGATGGATGTGCCGTCGCGTTGCAGGCTGGCGGTCGCTCCGATGGCGCTTCGACCGATTATTTCTTACCTCTCGACCGGCCACTGCGAGCCTTACAATGCATTCAAGAGGGAAAGCCCATCACGCGAGGCGATATCCAGACTCAATTCCTCCTGAAGCCATTCGACGAGTGCCGTCGGCTGGGCCTTGCCCCCGAGTGGGAGGCTGCCATGCGCAAGCAATTTCCCGACGAAACCAACATGCTTGTTGCTGAGATTGTTCTCCCTCAAGGGCCTTCAGATCAAAAGATCAAAGAAGGCGATGTTCTCATTAAAGTCAATGGGGAACTCATTACGCAATTTATCCGACTTGATGATATTCTCGACTCCAATGTGGGTGAGACCATCAAGGTTCATCTTCAACGCGGCGGCCAAGATGTGGAGGTCGACATTGAGGTTGGCGACCTCCACAAGATCACCCCTGACCGCTTTGTCACCGTGGCTGGCGGCAGCTTCCACGATCTCTCGTACCAGCAGGCCAGGCTCTATGCCGTCCCAGTCAAGGGCGTCTATATCTGCGAATCTGCCGGTTCGTTCCGTTTTGATAACTCGGACAACGGTTGGATCCTCCAAACAGTGGACCACAAAAAGGTCCCTGATCTCAAGACATTTATTGAGGTCATGAAAGGTATCCCCGACCGTGCTAGAATTGTCGTCAGTTATAAACACTTGCGCGATCTGCACACACTCAACACGACCATTGTCTATATTGACCGCCACTGGTCATCCAAGATGAAGATGGCCATTCGTAACGACGAGAGTGGCGTGTGGGATTTCACTGATTTGGGTGACCCGCTCCCTCCTGTGCCCCCTGCTCGACGATCGGCTTCATTCATTGAGTTGGACCATATGCCCCACCCAGACATTGCGGATCTCATCAAGAGCTTCGTTCACATCAACTGCACCATGCCCGTAAAGCTGGATGGTTTCCCCAAGAACAGGAGATGGGGTATGGGTCTCGTCATTGATGCTGAAAAGGGTCTGGTCTTGATTTCTCGCGCCATTGTCCCTTACGACCTCTGCGACATCACTGTCACAATTGCCGACTCTATCATTGTAGATGGAAAGGTTGTGTTCTTGCACCCCCTCCAAAACTACGCCATCATTCAATATGACCCGTCACTCGTTGATGCGCCCGTGAAGAGTGCTCGCCTCAGCAACGAGATGCTTACCCAGGGAGCCAAGACGTACTTCCTTGGCTACAACCGTATTGGTCGGGTTGTTCACGGTTCTACCACAGTGACTGAAATCACTGCGGTTGCCATTCCCGCCAACTCAGGTGCGCCTCGTTACAGAGCTGTCAATGTCGACGCCATCACCATTGACAGCAACCTGGGTTCTACGTGTAACAGTGGCGTACTCGCTGCCCCTGACGGCACCGTGCAGGCACTTTGGCTATCCTATCTTGGCGAGCGCTCACCGTGCACGCAGCGGGACGAGGAGTACTACCTAGGTCTTGGCACAAAGACCTTGCTTCCTGTTATCGAGGCCATCCAGAAGGGAGAGACTCCCAAGCTGTGCGTCCTCTCGGTTGAATTCAGGTCCATTCAGATGTCGCAAGCGTCCGTGATGGGTGTCTCTGACGAATGGATCAAGAAAGTCACACAGGCTAACCGATCGCACCACCAGCTGTTCATGGTTAGCAAGCGGGCATTTGAGCGCACCAACCACCCTGTTTCGCTGCTTGAGGGCGACATTGTCTTGACTTTGAACGGCAAGATCTGCACCACTATCTCTGACTTTGATGTCATGTACTCGCACGAAGTCCTCGATGCAGTCATTGTTCGTGAGTGCGAGGAGATACACCTTCAGCTTCCGACCGTCTCGGCGAACGATACAGAGACAGACCATGCTGTCTCATTCTGCGGTGCGATCCTGCACAGGCCTCACCAAGCCGTCCGGCAACAAATTAGCAAGTTGCACAGCGAGGTTTACGTGTCGAGCCGCATCCGCGGTTCCCCAGCCTATCAGTACGGTGTTGCACCCACCAACTTTATCACGCATGTTAACGACACGCCCACCCCCGACCTCGATTCATTCATTGCCGCCACTAGAGAAATCCCTGACAATACTTGTATGTGTCCCCCATGTTTCGCCTGCATTGATCTCCAACTAATTTGTGATAGATTTCCGATTGAAGGCGGTCACATTCGATTGTGTGCCATGGGTCATTACCATGAAGAAGAATGAGCATTACTTCCCCACTATGGAGCTTATCAAAGATAGCAAAGAAGCATGCGGATGGCGAAGGGTGTCATACGAGGGCAAGAAGGTCGTCAAGGGAGAGACAACCGATGGTGTGCCGCCAGTTGTTGCGGATGCCGAGATGGTGTAGATTAGTCACAGAATGGGGATGGCGTATTCCCCCAGATGAGTATGGCATGGGCCGCGAATAGACGGCATGGCTGGTGTATTGGCTTGTAAGGCTTGGGGTTGGGTCACGGCGTTTTATGGCGATGAAAGATCTCTTACGGTTATCTTGAGCTGAGCCGCAGCATCGGGAATGGTAATTCGCCTGCGGACAGAGCTACAAATCCCCCGGGCGAGTTTGTTCAAGGGAGTGTATCATAGAATAAGTCGGTTGTGGGATAATTCAGGACGGCGGCAACATCGTTGGGATGTTGGATTTGAAATCACATCCTTCTTTATGATTTAAATGTTCCAGCGCTAGCGAAGTGGATGTTTTTTGGGGTGGGTTTTTTTTATCATTCAGCTTCTCGTCCAAATCGAGGTCTCAAGTAGCTGCCTGGAATTAAGGTGGCTAGTGCTGGTTACAAGGTTGCCTGCCTGCACGGCCGCGTATTGCAAGTAAATGAAGCTCTCGCGGTGGCTCCGGTGCGCCAGTGGGGCTGGGGCTGGCCAGTGAGCTCATGTGCGGATTGTTTCTGCCTTGTCAACACCACCACAACATCTTCCCCCAAAAGATCCGTGTATCTTAGGATTTCTATTCTACGTTTACACCCTTCTCAGCTGAATTTGTCTCTGTCGATTCCCCTATAGCCTCCATCAATTATCGCATCATGGCGCCTGCTGGGGCCACTCTGCTGGTGAGCCTTTGTCCCCGCGCTACCCCGCCATGGTCATAGAGCCGCATGAGCCAGTGACGCAATTGCTAACCACCGACCGGATGCGTAGACCAAGCTCAAGGTCCAGCTCAAGCTTGCCATCGCGCGCCTCCGCATGGTGCAGCAGCGTGACGAGCAGCTCGGGAAGACGAACCGAAGAGCCATGGCCCAGCTTCTCGAGGCCGGCAAGGAAGACTCAGCGCGTATTCGAGTCGAGAACATTATCCGAGCCGACATCATCACCGAGCTACACGAAATCCTAGAACTGTATTGCGAGCTGCTACTTGCACGCGCGGGACTGATGGAAGGTCAAACAGTTGACCCAGGGCTTGAGGAGGCCATCAAGAGTATTCTTTACGCGGCACCCAAGACGGAGATCAAGGAACTGGGGACGGTGCGAGTGCTGCTAGCCGAAAAGTACGGCAAGGAATTTGTCCACGCAGCGATGGAGAACACAGATGGAAAGGTCAACCCAAAGGTCGTCAAAAAATTGAGCGTGGAGCCACCACGTGAAGAACTGGTCGTAGGATACCTGGAGGAGATTGCAAGGGCATATGGTGTGGATTGGCCTAAACGAGAGGTGGCCACACCGCCGCCTGAGCTCTTGGATGATGACGATCTCGGCGGCGGTGACGATGATGATGATGATGCAGGTGCAAAGGAGAATAAGGTGCTTGCCGATCCGCTGCTGGCGGAGAATGTCAAGACGATGGGAACTCCACTTAAGAAGATGGGAGGTGCTCCCAAGAGCCCGGTGACAGTGACACCGCCACGGATGACGACTGATAATGTGCACCCGAAGGTGACGCTAAACTCGGTCGAGCTGAAGCCGAATAAGAAGATGGACGCGGCGGCAAAGAAGAAGGGGCCCGATGGCGATGTTCCAGACATCAAGGACTTGGAGGCAAGGTTTGCTGCTTTGAAGAGAGGCAGGTAGTCGGTATGCAGCACGAACTCAGGACAGTGAGTCAAGGAAGACGGAAAGAGGCCCAGAGCCGCTGGGGGCATTTTGTTTCTATTGTACGACATAGGAGTTACGTGGGTCCATTGATTAGTACTTTTCTCTCAAGCTTCCAACCTAAAGTCATAACCTGGAAAACCTCAGCACTTTTTGCGTGAGTATGATTGCTTGTTCGGAAACTTGTGGGATTGTTTTTTTTTTGTCCACGACACATGAGGCGAACGCGCCTTCCGCCTTAAAGAGGCGTCGAGCGCATATATAATTGGTCCGCCCGCTTCCCATCTCACTTTTCCTTCATGTCGGCTGTGCTTGGCAGCTGCCAACTACCCGGCATGGATTCCTA
This sequence comes from Calonectria pteridis, assembly GCA_022837005.1. Classification (NCBI taxonomy): domain Eukaryota; kingdom Fungi; phylum Ascomycota; class Sordariomycetes; order Hypocreales; family Nectriaceae; genus Calonectria; species Calonectria pteridis. Next base: position 553,486 of record JAKZGU010000008.1, on the reverse strand, counting down.
CCTCGCTCATCTCACTTGGAGTGCGAAGTTGGGGGAATAGATCAATTCTTTTGGTCTTTTTTACCTCTTCTTCGTCGCTCTCATCTCATTCTTTGCTTTCTCTTTGTACAACGCCCAAGCTCGTCTCCCCGTCCTCGGTCCGGTCCCCAGCCTCATGACCGCCTGTTTTCGTCAAAATGGACGCTGATTCAAAGATTCTCTCCAATTTGCGCGACGTTGTTAGCTGCAACGGCCTTCGCAATTTTACTGACCTCATTCAGATGCGCCAAGACACTCTTGAAAAGCGCCTAACTAAAGTTCGGCGAAACTTATCCGCCGAGGGCATGGCTTCCATCTATGTATCGTGGCTCTGCGGCACCGTCTCACGATTCGCTTCTCGAACCAAAGAGGGAGATGCCATCGTCAAGCGCTGCTGCAACTTCATGAGCCGCTGGGGCATAGACATTGTCAAGGCCTCTGAATTTTGCGATGCCTGGACTGAACGAGAAATCAGCTGTCGGAACGAATTCGACGCTAAGCAACTAAAGATGCGCATGTTCAACGTGCGAGGCACGGTGCTTCAACGATATCCGCGTCCTTCTCAGCCTCAGAAGCAACAGAAGCAACAAAAGCAACAAAAGCACACCACCCCATCGGTTGAAGCGGATTATGCCCTGACTTCCAACCCGGATTCGACTCCAATGGCTACCTCAGTTCCCGAGCCGGAAGTCAAGAGGAAGCTATCGGGGTCGCCACCCCTCTCGCTACAGAGACGAAACGTTTTCTCGCTTACGCTGGACACGAAAAAGGATTCGTGGGATGTTCCTCCTGAAAATGCAAGCCCGAGCTTTGCCAATCTTGGTCGATTGGGTGAGACCATCTCGCCAGTACCAAAGAGTTATCGGTGTAGGCGATGCGGCCTCGGTGGTATGTACTTAGCACCTGTTGACCACTCCCATGGCTCATTCTTTAGGACACCTGATCAAAGATTGTCCAACGAACTCCAATCCGGATTTCGATCTCTCGCCAATGCCCGGCTATACGTGCCACCTCTGCGGTGCGCAGGGTGATCACTACATCACCAGTTGTCCTAAAGACAAGAACAGGACCCATTCCATCAGCCCGCGCGGCCAAAAGCGTCAAAGGGCTGGAGATGATGCCGGTCCTTCCGTTACAAACGTTAGCGAAAGGGAGGCGGGAAGGCTCTCGCCATATGAGGTAAATGTCGTCTACTCTTTTTGTATGTAGCCCGATTCTGACGGTCGCCAAGACCTCAAGCAATGCTGGCCAGGACTCAAGCCCCCAGAACAAACAGGTCAAGGAGGAATCTGTTGCACAAGACAGGCTCTACGACTACCCTTGGCACGGTGGCTGGGCCTCGCCTCCCCGCAAAAAGAAGGTGGCGCTCGAGCCTACATGGGGATATCCTCTAGGGCATGTCTCTTTGTTCGAGAGACCCATGCTCTCGTCTAACAGCCGAACCTCTGGGGCATCGACTGAGACCCCCGCGGAAGATGCAACCATCGTAACTGAGGACTCGAAGTCACCCGTCACCCCAAATGCTGGATACACTTCAACATCACCAAACTTTGTGTTGGTCGACGAGAGTAACGCCACGCAGAGCGCACCTTTTGCTACTGAGCAGCCGACCACACCCATCGAGGCCTACGTCACGGAGAAGCAAGTAAATCATCCAGCCTATGGGGCGGCCGTCGTCAATCTCTTCGACTCTCACAGCAATACATTTGTCAATGTCCGGCGACACATCACAGCCCTCGATTTGTGGAAGCCTAAGACGGCATGAGAGGAACACTGGCAAATGGCAGTGTCATGAGAATACGATGAATGGAATGAAACTACGGATATGAAGTTTTTATGATCAAGCCATGGAGTTGGCGATGCTTCGGTATATCATTTTAGACTGCCTTGTTATTTTCGGCTTGGAGGGAGGAGACCACATTATGATGCAATTACGTCTTTACACTGGCAAGATACTTTGAGAAGTCCCAAAAGTAGGGGGTTGGTTTCAGCATTTGGTGTCAAAAGGGACATCTAATTAGATCCCGATAGTATATGTACGAGATGAATTCTGACCTAAGGTCCTGGAACGCCTTGAACTCCTTGCTGCCTCCCAAATCTATGTGCAAGAATAACAAACGTCCTCAGGTTGCAGAGGAACGGGAGTTTTCGCAGCCCCATACAATAACAATAGAATGACATTTACTCAAGTTTATCGAGATGTTCCAATCTAGTCAGGACGACTTGTTTGCTCGTCTCCTCGATTTCGCCAGCCAGGAAGACCTCGTCGAGGATGGCGTATACTTTGTAAAAGTTGAAGACGAGATCAAGCTCGCAGACGTTTCCGAAGAAGGCGTCGAGGACCTCAACGAAGAAGTGGATGGCCTCGAGGTAGGCGAGCTCGTTATCGTTGGTGTCGACGCAGGCGCAGAAGAAGAGACCTGCGTAGCGGCGGTAGACGATCTTGTTGTTGCGGAACTCGACAAAGTTGGACTGGTACTTCTGGTCGCGGGGTGCCACGAGGCGGTGGACCTCACCCTTGAGCTTGATCTTTTGCTCGTCGCTGAAGGGGGCGTACCACTTGGCGAGACGGGTCTTGCCCCTGGAGAGAGAGAGACGGATAGGTCAGCAGATTGTGGTGGAGCGAAGGGCGAGGGTATAGGGGGAAACGCACTGGCGGTTCTGGATGAGGATGAAGGATAGCATGGCGACGGTGTGCTCTGTTTTGTTGCGGGATCAGGTCGGGGCGATGCGTGGCGGCGGGCGTGGGTGGGCGCGGATGCGGACGTGGACGTGGGAAATGTAGCTTCGCGGCAGCGGTGGGGAGCAATCATGGGTGCTGCGCCGGGAATGGCGGAGCGACGTTGGATGGGATGGGTGAAGAAGGTGCGTGCCCCCCTGCCCCCCCCCCAGGGGCCGCGCGAGTTCGCGGGGCAGAAGGGCTTGCTGTGATTGGGCGCGTGCTGGAGGGCCACTGACGAGCCGCATGTCGCAGTGCTGCAGCGATGCTTGATTGAACGAGCAAGACACGCTACGCTAGAACGGGTATTGTTCGTTTCTTCATCAATTGGAGGGGATTCAACTCGTACTTGGCTCAATTACTTCTGCTATGATGTTATAAAAAATTACAAAAGATTGGCAGGAGATGCACGCATGTTAGCCATCAAGGCGTGCGTCAATGACACACACCTTCGCTACATATGAGACCTGCCCGCCAGGCCTTGTGACGTCGCAGCACCAAAGGTCTCGTCCTGCATCTCTGTTCCATCTTGTGCGTAGTAAAATTGTGCAGCAAATCTTGTCCGCCTCAACCACAGCGTCGACGCGAGGTTTCAACTCAGGAACAGTGTCACACACAAGTCCCGGTAACACATGCACTCTGCCACAGAGCAGAGCGCGGCTGACACACAGGCCGTGCTGGGAATAAATTTCCAAGTAGGCGCTGTGGGAAGCCAGTTGATTCGGTTCCATGGTCTAACGGTTATGACTGCGGATTCTGATTCCGCCAGCGAGGGTTCGACTCCCTCTGGGACCTTTCTTTTTGCGTTTTCTACCTCATTAGTCGACGTCATTGACTTTTCTGCTTTTTTTTTTTTTCTTTTTTGCAGGCATCTGTGACGAAGGTGCATTGTATACTTGTTGGGACTGGCCAGGATGTAGGCTGTGGCGAGTCACTGATCAGAAGCCATGGCAGACATAGCAATTCATCACATAACTCTACCGTAGAGCAGTTTTGTCAGAGCGAATGTACCAAAAGGACAAACATTGATAATTGCTGAATCATGGAGCTTTGTGCATTGTTCGACGATTGACTCGTGTTATCAATCGTGTGTAATGTCTTCTGGTGGCAATCGTGTTTTGCTTTTACATTAATGGGGGCAAGCGGCTGAGAGGCCATCTTCCACCGGCCGTGTAAGCCATAATCCTGTATGAGCAAAATTTTTCAACTGGTCCTCCTGGTCTGGGTAGTTGTATCAAGCTCTGTTTCCTCCTTTCTGACTCCATATTTGAGGACCTGTCTTTTCAGAAGCATCAACAGACCCTTGCTAGTTTTCTCGGGAAAAAAAAAAATTCAAAGCCGAATCAAACACAGCATGGAGCCTGTGGCGCACAAGCTAAGAGTGTCAGGCACTGGAAGTGGACAAGGTATTGATTTCAGGCATTGTTTGACAATTTGGTTTGCTTTTTTCTTCTTCTTGGTTACTTGACCTGTCTCATGTCACGATGCGTCATGCACAGTGGCGGGTTTTTCATGGCGGGCCTTGTCATGCTTTACAGAGGACGCCATAAATTACAGGACATGGGCGGGTTAGTGACTCGTCATAATACAGTAGCTTGCATCGCCATCTGCTGTCGTGTGCTCGGCGCGAGCCAATCAGGCCTGACGACAGGAGGCGGTTTGGCAGATGCAGATGCTAAGTTTATGTGCATGTGTAGTGTGCAAGCGTGCTGCAGAGACGCACACAGAGCAATGTTTAATGGAATTTGTCCACTAGAAGCGGCCGCTGCCGAATGGCGCCGTTAGTTGACTTGCGCCCACCGAACGCTTCGGCCTGGGCCCGTGGCTTCGGGTCGTCGTGTTGACGTCGGGCAGCAGGAAAAAGCAAGGAAGGACGGTGGCAGGGACCGCGGCGAGATCCAGGAACCATGAGTTTTTAATGGCTGCTCCACCGGGGAAGCTCGCATGGTGATGAACATGGAATTTTTCCAGTATGTTTTAGCCCGTCGAGCACCGTGACAACCCTGAGCCCCCCCGCCAGCCCGGCACGACTCGAACACTTGAGCACTGCGACGGGGGGCGCATTCCCGCCCAACGGCCCATCGGCCATCCTGGCGCACCCGCCGTCCAGGCTTGATTGGCGCCGCGGCCAGTGTCTTGCGTTGCCGCAACCATGCTTTCATCAACAACAGACGCCGTATCTATATCAACCAGTCCTCCCTCGCACACAACTCGGGCTGCCTCACCAATTGCTCGTCCATCGCTATCATTGTCCTTGGCAATTGATAGGCTCTTGCGCCGGTTGCCTTTTCTAGACTCTTCGGGTCCTCGCCTTGAGAGGGATAATCTTGATATGGCCGATGACGACAACGCTCAGAATCCATCGCAAACACTCTCTCCTCGGCATTCGCAATGACATCTCTCACAAAACCCGTCAAGAAGCTGGCCAGGGCCATCTGGGCCGATGGCCAGACCAATGACCTCTGGCAGCGCATGGTCAAGTGCACAATTGCAACCACCATTGCCGTCATCATCGTCGCCATCCCGGCTGTCTCCTCCGCCTTCGGCCCCTCTACCTTCCTCTGCCCCATGGCCACTGTTTTTGGCCACCCGGGCCAGCGCACCGGCATCATGATTGAATCGCTGCTCATGATTTTGCTCGGTTCCCTCATTGGCCTCGGCTGGTCTCTTCTCGGCATTCATCTCTTCAGCCTGGTCCTCGACACCAACAAGGCGGCTGCATACGCTATCCGCGCCATCTTCTTGCTTGTCATTCTGCTTGTCCACGGCTATGTACGCTCCTCTAGCCCGCGTCTCTTCACGTTTGTCGCTTTCCTCCTTATTGCCACCATCATTGTCATCCTTGGAAATGCGCAAACCGTTACATTGTTCGTCTTTACTAGTGTCTACTATCCTCTGCTTACTGGCGGTGGTGTGTCCCTCCTTGTCAACATATCCATGTTCCCCGAGCTCTCAAGTAGCTTTCTTGGTATGTCCACTATTGACACTCTATGTGAAACCATGGATACCTTGACCCGGGCAACTTACTGGTTCATCACTCCCGGTGGGGATAGGCTTGCCGTCACGACTACCGCCAAAAGTGCAGGAGATAAGCAGAAGCGCAAGAAAAAAGGTACTTGGCAGAAGTTTCTCGCCGAGTTTCCGAATCCATTCCAGTCGGCCCAAGCTCGATACCTTGCCTCCACTGTTCCTGTACAGCAAACCACCGTTGCCAGCTTGACAGGAAAGAAAGCCAAGCTTCGTACTCGTCTTGCGCGTTGCAAGGCAGCCCAGAGGGAAATTAACTATGAGGTATCAGTGTCTCCTCTTCCTCCCAGCAGTATGAAGCCGCTGAGCACTGCCTACATGTCGAGCCTGGTTCAAAGCACCATCACTCTGATTGGCGCTTGTGAGAACAAGTTCATTGTGCTCGAAAATGAGACTCGCTCTATTGGCGATGATCTCACTATGGTTGATAGCTGCTTGAGCGATCCCAGCGAACTTCAGCGAGTAACCACGCTTGAAGATTTCTTAAAGAGAGTGGAAAACGCCAAGCCGATCAGAGAAATCGAGGGCAGCAGTGCCAATCTCTTGGAAAGCATCTTGGAGCAAATTCGAGAGCCGATTCAGGAATTCGGGGCCTCTTTGAATGAGGCGGTGACATTGGTCGCGTCATGCTTGGCCTATTGCTACGATGTGCCCAAATTACCTTCAGGTTCACCGGCTCCGGCAGGTATTCATCTTCAAGAACTTGATCTCAGGATCGATGAGTTCACGGATGCCCTGGCACAATTCGATTCCAGTTGCGCAAGTGAACTAAGGCGGTTAGCATCAGGTCCGGATGGGCGAGGAGTGGACTTCATGCCTCGAATGGAAACGTTTCTTGTTTCGTCATTTGTTCTTGGATTCCGACAAGCTGCCATGCATGTTTTACAAATGCTTCGACATGTCAGGCTTGTAGTCGAGGAGAGAAAATCCAGAAATGACAAATCATCTCTCTGGCTGCCCCGGTACACAAGCATCCGACAATGGCTTACCTCTGGTGGTGAAAAGGATGGTTTGGTCCTACCAGAAGAAGCTCGCAAGGAAGTTCGCAGAGGCAAAGTTGCTCCGGGATCCAAGCCCAAGGCACAGGCTCATTCTGCAAAGAATGAGAAAGTTGAACGTGAAAAACCTGCAGACGAAGAAAAGGGCGTTGTGAGAAGCAAGAGCCGGAAGGCACCGACCTCTGAGAAGAAGAAGAAGGAACCTTCAAAAGATAAGCCTAAGGAGACGTATTGGGTATTGAAAATGAGAGGCAAGGCAGCCGATGGGTTAGAATGGATTCAGGATTCCGATGACCTCGGGTACGCCGTCAAACTATCGATTGCCGTCTTTCTCGTCAGCTGGCCGGCTTTTGTGTCATCCTGGCATGGCTGGTACTCTGATGTAAAAGGCATATGGGCGCCCATGCAACTCTTTCTTGTTTTCGACGTTGCCGTGGGCACTTCGTTTTTTGTTTTCCTGGTTCGATTGAGTGGTGTCGTTTCCGGCTGTGTTTTGGGCTACCTGTCGTACGAAATTGGGAGAGGCAACAGGATCGCTATGATCGTCATCCTGGTGTTTGGTATCATTCCCTCTTTTTACGTTCAGCTCGGAACCAAGTACGTCAAAGCCGGCATGGTCTCTACCGTCACCATGGTCGTGGTCGCTCTTTGTGAGTCTGCTTATCATACCAATTCCATCAGCCGCTAACAAGTCGCAGCTGCCCTTAATCACAGCGGTACCGTAGTTGAAATCTTCTACAAGAGACTCACGGCGTTCGTCATCGGTGGTGCCGTAGCCCTGGTGGTTGAAATGTTCCTCTACCCGGTCAGAGCACGCCACCGTCTGGTTGAATCCCTCTCTGCTTCGGTGAAGCAGATACAGAATATGCAGGCCGCCATGGCCGTCGGCGTAGACAGCGTGGAGAAGCCTGACTTTCGCTCTCCCATCCTGCACAAACGCTTCACTCACGCACGAAACAAAGCCCGAGGCGCTCTCGCAGCAGCAGAGACTTTTCTTCCATTTTGTTCAAAGGAGCCGCGCCTCAAAGGCAGTTTCAAACCTCTTGCGCCCATTTACCAAGAGATTGTCTACGTTCTTCATCAAATTATCGATCGAATGGACAATGTGGTGCAACTACGAAAGGAATATGGCTCCTCTTTGCTTGAGGATTTGGTGGCCGATGTTCACCCTTATCGTCGAAATCTGGCTGCCAGTATCATGATTGTTCTCTATTCTGTCAACGAGGCTCTCACCACCTGGCAGCCTCTCCCGCAATTCATTCCATCGAGCCGACTGGCTCAGCTCCGACTCGTCAACCACGTTCGCGAACTGCTAGCAGCACGCAGTGGCACTCAGACCCCAGCCGGACCACCCTCTGCTGGCTTGGACACCAACAACGAATTAGGACAAGAGATTGCGCATCTCATTACTCAGAAGCGCTTCCTCTCGTGGAACGCCATAACAGCAGGTCAAATGGAGATTATTGAGTACCTTGAGGAGCTTGTGGAGCTGACGAAATTGCTTGTGGGTGTAAACGCATTCCGCAGTGGCATGCTTGAGAAGCCTGACTACAGCAACTACCGACAGCGCATTCGCCGGACGGAGCGTGTACCACTCGTCTCGGTTCCTACGGCCCAGGATAGTCTGGCGGGCGTCCCGGTCGAAGAGACCGCCACAGTGCCTGAGACCTCATCCCCTGAACAAGATCCTCAGGGGGCAAAGACTATGCGCGAGCGTGCAGGGCAACTTAGAGACAAGTTGCGGAAGAAGGAGGCCGTGGCTGAGGCAGATGAAAGTGATAGTGAAGAGGAGGTGCCGATGAGTCTCCAAAGAGTCGGCACGCGACTGTGGGAGAACGATGCCGTCACGCGGAGGCGTGCTTTTACTTTAAGTCATGATACCAGGTGATTACAGGCGTGTTGGATGTTTCGGTCGCGAGGCCTTCCTTTGTTTTTGTTTTTTTTTGGATCAGTCATGTTGGGGCGAAATGGTGGGTGGTTAATTTTTGTTTCATCTTTTCCTTCATATACCCAGAATTGGATTACAGCCAGTTAGATACCAGAATTGCAAAATTCGTTCCTTGTTCGATTGACCTAATCAAATTTCCTAATATGCACATGATCATCAGAGCCCATTTCGCCATTTGCATACTCCTAAACGCCACTAAACTGTTGCAAGAAGCATCAAAACACGACAATCCTCCATGTATCCAATTCTTGTTCTAGAAAATATTGAGAGGCGTATGCTGCGGAAGCTTGGTGCCGTTGAGCATGGCCCGGGACTTCTTGGGTCGTTGCTGGAGGCGACGGGAACCCTCCTGGACGTGCCTGGGTTCAATGGGTGTCTTCCCCTCGCTCGGGGGATCGAAGAGAGCCTGCTCGTGCTTGCGCTTCTTGGTGGTGCCGTCCTTGTCGCCGCCGTTCAGGGCACGAGCCAGATCCTCCTGCTCCTTGACCTTGAGGGCCATTTCGGTGAGCGTCTGCACCATTTCAAAAGTCAAGAAACCGAGGATATCGACAATATCGTCCGAGGGCTTGCTGTCCGTCACAATTCCAAAGCCTGCCCACTCACGGAAACGCTTGCCCTTGCGGTATGTGAAGGATGCCTGACGGTATTCAGACCAAGTGACGTATTCTTCCTTGGTCATGGCCTTGGTACGTTCATCTGCCTTGCGGAGGCGCTGGAGGGTGATGTAGTTCATTTCCTCCTCTTCTTCGTCTTCCTCGTCATCTCGCTCAGGCACTTCAACAGAGTAGAATGACGACGGCTCCCACGGGAGTCCGACCTTTGCCTTTTTGTTCTTCTTGGCGGCCTCGTCGTTTCCAGCCGTGCCTTCGACAGGATCCTCACCTCCAGCAAGATCGGCATCGGCTCCCTTGTCGTCGGAATCCTTGACGTTCTTTCGCACATCTTTCCAGGACAAGAAGGTTCGGAGACGAGACACCTTGGCCTGGTCATGGCGAATCTGAAAGATGAGGTCATTAATACCAATAGACTTGGAGCCACGTCGTGAAGCAAGTTCCGTGCAATTTCGAAGCTAGTAGTGAGTTAGTGGCAGCTCTTCAGATAGACGTATATTACGTAAATTACTTACCAACTCTATCACTTGCTGTCGAACAATATCCTCGATGATGCTGGTGGTTTCAACAGGAGGCTCTGCAGTCTCTCCAGAGACGTACATCATCTGGCGAATAGTGTCAGCGAGGCGGTCCTTGAACTCGTCCCATGATTCGTCCGGTCCGTCATCAAAGAAATCATCATCGGATAGGTGGTATTCTCCAGTAGAAGCGATTTCAGAAGTCTCATGTTGCGTGAAAGACCGAGGAACGGTCCCGATATGAAATTCTGGAATGAAGCGAGGCTCACGTTGACTCTGTGGCCCAACCAAATCCGTAGGCAGAGTGGACCAGAGCCACTCCATAGGAGCGCCTTGAGCATCATCTGAAAGATGAGTTGGAAAAGTCTCCCTAGGGGCCCAGTCGCCTTTATCACTAGGCGAAGTCTGAGCTGGGATGGGGGCACCGTGATCTGGTCGGATGCGTGAAGGCTGTGGTGGGCCGGGCAGATGAATAGCTTCATTGTTACGGGCCAAGAACCCAGGCTTGGCACCATCCTTGTAGGAATATGACTTTGGCCGGTGGGCTCCAGGCCCAAAGGCCCGGTTCTTGGGTTGCGCCTCCATTTAAAAGTCGCTCCAAGTTGTGAATGTAGTTTGCGAGGTTGTGTCGGCGATGAGATTGGCGGAGGAGTGAAATGAAAGTGATTGTTGACATTTCCTCTATGCAATGTTTGGTTTGTTTATTTCAAACGGGATGAAATAAAAAAAGCAAGGACGGCACGCAAGGTGCAGCACGAACAGCAGCTGTATGCAGATGACAGCATTTCACCTCAGCCAGCGCAATTCCATCACTGCAAGGTGATAGTCGCAGCGGCCACCCGCCTGCATTCTCGGGGAAACCAACCAAATCACGGACGGACCAGGACGAAGAGGAGAGGAGAGGAGGAAGCTTAGGAAAATCGGTGCCTTACCTGACTGATTTCCTGGCGATATTTATACGCCTTACTATCTTTTCCGTCCGACATGTTTGCGACGGGCCCTTACCGGGGGGGCGGATATCAACACAATGCCCTTACCGGGATACGGGATACGATGCGGCTCTGCGGCAACCAGCCAGCTCTCACAATAATTAATACAAACCCAGTGCAATGACGCCAAACGCTGAGCAAAAGCGGTAATCCAAGAAAAAGCCCGTAGATGTCGTCGGGGAGAGTGAGAAGCCAGCAGCAGGAGCGCGAAAGGACGAGGTTGAAGGCGTCACGCCAACAAGCGCGCAAGGCAAGGGGGTGAGGCGCTGCTAGGTGGTGCGATCCAATTGGCCAGCGATGCAATGCGCAAGAGCCTCGACCAATGAGTGGGCTTTCGCGCGACGAGTCCAATCGCTGAGATGATACGGGAGGAGACGCTGCGCGCGGTGCGAGGGCCGGCGTTGAGATTAGGATGGAGAGTCGGCGACGTCGCTGCGATGAGGCTCGGCCCAGTAAGGGTAGGTAGGTGAGGTACCTGGCTGTCCCACGCTAAGGCCACCGCGACGCCATGTACCTGGGGGGACGTCCGCTACTACCCCACGGGTGATGGAGATGGGTCACGTGATCTCTAAGAAGGCAATGCTTTAAGTTGCAAATGAATCGGCGTGTGACAAGGCCAGTGGGAAAACGAATGATCCAAGAGGCCTGTATTTAAATTACAATAGCTGGGGGTGTTTCATGGAATCACGGTTAAAAATGGGCTCTGTCAGAACGTGATTTGAGGCTCTGTGTAACACCCAGAACCGCCCAGGGCGTGTCAAGGCTCAACATATTTGTGCTCATGAATCAATAAATCATGTCATCATTTATCTTCTTTTCTTTCCGGCCTACCAAGCGCGGTTTTGTTGAGGAGTCATATCAACCAGTCCCGGAAATCCCTTGACCGATTCTCGCCCACCGTCCCGACATCGCTCCCTTGGATCCCCAAATCACAATGTAGTGGTCAGCCAAGAGGTGCCACTCTTCCACCTCGTCCAGCCCTTCCAGGGAATCTACTCTTTCCTTTTCGTCAGCAGAGACCCATTTCTCCCAGATTCCCCGGATGGTCATGTGTTCAACCTGCTCAAAGCTGGCCGCCCGCAGCCGCGCCTCCTGATCGCGGGGCTCGTGGTACACTTCCAACGTGGGCATGCGAATGTGGCGCTGGGCGAGGTTGGACACCATCATTCGGCCAAAGGCATCCTGGGGCCTGATTGGCTCGTAGATGACGGTTGATAACCTAGGAATCCGTGAGGTGAAGTAGGCAAGTACACCAGATGCATCAGATGGCGAGAGATAGCAGAGACAGCACTCGGAGATGAGAAGCGTCGGAATATCACAACGGAGCCCAGAAATGATCACTTCCTTTGGAGCCTCCTCTGCAAGTTCTGCTTCAGCTTCAGGGTTTGTGAGTGTTTCGGTTTCTGTAGCAGGAGCAACAGAGAGTGCGCGGAGATCAAGGCCATGGCAATAGTATTCGCCCCCCTTTGGCGGTCTGCTAGACCACGTGAAGCTGTTCTCGTGTCTCGAGGCATCACCCAGGATCCCTCTTAAAATAGGGTTGGCCTGAACAGTCCGAAACTTTTTGGAGCTGGTCACCTCAAAGTCGATCTCGTGATATACCAGGCCCGTCCTGGCAGGTTGGGCAAACAAGCGAAAGGGCCGTGTATCAGTGCCAGCACCCAGCGACACGATTTGCTTCTCCCGATCACCGTTCCCGGGATCCTCTCCATCGGCTAAAAATGCGTCGACAATCGTGTCGAGCGCGTTGGTGCGCACGTACGTCCCTGTAAGGAGCTCAGCTTGGTTCGGCCCAGTTGGAGCTCGGGGAGCCTCGCCCACCTCTGTTGATAATGGGCAGCCTCCTCGGCGCGGGGCCATCGGCGCTCTGGACGAAGAAGGGAGCGTAGGGGTCGTCGAGGTAGCCCAGGTCGACGGCGCTCAGCCTCGACACGGCGGCGTCGGTGTCGGTGCCCTGGATGGTGGCATCGTGAGAGACGGCCGATCGGCTCGGACCGCCGCCTCGACCACCGCGGCTGCGTGCCGAACGGGCACCCCGGGCAGAGCGGAGGGAGTCGAGCAGGTTCGGAATGTGCGGCGCCGACATCTGGGATTACCTCTCCCTTCTGCTTTCAAGTGGTTGAGGTGGGTATCAGGGAAGAGGCTCAGGGCGCTGTCTAAGCATGGGCAGCCCTATCCAATGCGCCAGTGACGTCGATCTCTCAGCCTGGTTTAACGGCTGAGACTGCGGGGCAGACGTTGCCCCTCCAAGGGTCAGCCAACGCGCCATGGTTGCCGTCGACAGCGGCCCTGAGCAACCAACATCAACATCCATCAACAACCGACATGCCAAGAGGGAGGCTTGAAATTTGTCCTGTGGCGAGTTGCGGGTTCCACATGCTCATTATGCCGTAATGAACTTCACACATGAACCAAAAACGGACATGCAGCTCGTGATCAGATCACCATTCCAACATCTCGAAGCTCCCGAGTGGCGTCGGATCTTGCTTATCGATGTATGACATCAAGTACGAATGAGGCACAAGGTGGCGAACCAAATTCCAAGGAAAATAATTACATGGTCAAATCGCACACACAATTTCTTAGACCATGGTATGACGCATCGAGACTATTTAGCCTTGCAAGGCTGGATAATGTCATGATTATGCATGGGGAATTTGTATCCTTCCACAACCCCTCCACACCCAATATTGATTTCCTGTGGCGCCCAGGCACACACATGGATTGTTTCAGTGCGCGCGCACCAGACGCGCGCGCACACACACACACCTGGCTCATGAGGCGGCGGGGTGCATCCAATCGTGGCGGAGTTGCAGCACTCAAAAGTCCGCACCCCTGCCCCTGAAGCTGAAGCCGAGAGGGCCCGGAGACAATCGGTGGGAAGCTCCTCCGAGTGCGACTGGGATATTGGTGTGACCAGAATAGAAATCCGCGAAACAGGGCAACACGGCCAACATGTACTGTGCAGCCCAACTGAAAAAGAACAAGATGCAAGGCCAGCGTTGAGTCACGGTTTTGGGTTAAAAAGAATGTGAGAGACAAAAAAAAAAAAACCACGACAACGTGCGTTGTCTTGTCTCGTCTTGTCTCATCACATATCTCTTTCAACGTGCATCATACACTTTGAGTGCGAGCTGAGCCGCCCATGGCCAAATGGGGCAATGCCCGAAACAAGGGGACCAGTCGCGAACATGGTGTCTACAGAAGAAGCAGCAAAAAAAAAAAAAAGAACCGAGTAACTACCCTAAGTAAAAGAGGCAAAGAGCAAGCTGCAGGGCCGGTGAAAAGGCATGTCCAGAGCCAATCGGCGGCGGCCGAGACCCAGCATCGTCAGACATGCTGCCCCAAACTCTGGCATCTGGCATTACTGGGGTCGCATCCTTCTTCTTCCCTCTTATCCGCACAGTAGCCTGTCTAGGTACTTACACGCACACGCATTTTCACGCGAGCCCACCAAAGGATCGGTCGGAGCTTTCGTTGGTGGCTGAGTCGCCCGCTGCCAGTGTGCTGCCTGGCGCTCCAACGCCAAAAAGGAACCCCACCCGCTATTTCGACCAGGGCCGCTAAGGCTGTAGGCCATCTCCCGCCGCGCATCCTTCCCCATCGCATTAAAGATTAAAGGCCCCGGTCCCCATTGCTGCCGCGTCCCGTCTCTCGTTCTCGTCAGCATCATATCTGCCCATTTCGTGGTTGCGGAACGACTTCTTGTTTCCGTCTCCCAAACTTGGTCTTCATCTTCGTAACAGCTCCCTCCTTTTTATATTTATTTTCCTTTGATTTTCATCAGCTCTTTTTCCTTGTGCTCTTCTTCCTCCCCCATTTCGTTTAGCTCTCGCCTCCTATCAAGGCCGCCAAGTACAGGGCGCCATGATCTCCTCCGAGCTCGTCAAGCGAGCCGCCGAGCTCACCTTCGACAAGGTCAAGGAGGCTCCCACCGAGTCTACTCGCGAGTTCTACAGCTGGGCGTGGACTGTTTTCCTCGCCGACTTCATCGTCTTCTTGCCCCTCATCGTCCTGGTACGTCATGCGTGGCGATCCATCTCCCCTAATTGTGAAGATGCCCACTAACACCGGCTCCCTCCCCAGGTCAGCTACACCTTTGAGAAGATCATTCCCGTCTTCGCCATCGTCGAGGATGAGCACCCTCCTGCCTACGAGCCCGTGGCCCTCGCCGAGGAGGTTCTCCCTGCCTCCGGCTCCAGCGCCGCTCCCGATGCTCCTGTTCCCGGCGCTCCCGTCAAGAAGGCCGCCTCGGCCGCCGTTCCCACCCGCCCTCTGAGCCTTGGTGACCGTGCTAAGCCCATCACCTCGTCCTTCATGGCCTCATGGCGCCTGTTGAGGTCCTACGGCGGCTTCCGCTCCATCTTCCGCGGCTTCGCCTGCTTCTTGTTCCAGGGCATGGTCCAGGGCGTCCTCTCTGCCTTCATGGCCCTCTTCCTCGGTCCCCTCTGGTTCGTCGCCCCCCTGGTCTCTTCTCTCCTCCTCGTCCAGTACAGCACCGCCTGGGTCCACATCGTCATGACTCCTCCCTCGTCGTCGCACTTCTGGAGCCGCCTGCCCCCCTTCAAGACCACCCTGGCCGCCACATGGCGCCCCGTCACCCTCCTCTGGGGCCTCTCCACCTTTGGCAGTGCCATCTGTTGGTTCTTCCTTTCCGCCCTGGGCCTGAAGCCCAGCCAGGACGTCGGCTTTGAGATGCCCCGTGACGTCGACAGCTGGAAGT
This sequence comes from Calonectria pteridis, assembly GCA_022837005.1. Taxonomy (NCBI): domain Eukaryota; kingdom Fungi; phylum Ascomycota; class Sordariomycetes; order Hypocreales; family Nectriaceae; genus Calonectria; species Calonectria pteridis. Next base: position 537,935 of record JAKZGU010000008.1, on the reverse strand, counting down.
TCTTCTCCGTCTACTTCGTCTTCCTCCTGTTCCGCGTCTTCCTCATCATCCCCGCCTACGTCACTCTCGTCCGTGTCCAGGCCTCTCTGCTCCCTGACGACCAGGAGACCATCATCCCCTTCGACCGCACCTTCCAGGGCAAGGTTGAGCCCGCCATTGTTGGTGGCACCGGCTACATCTCCCTCCGAGACGCCTGGACCACCTTCACCAAGGCCGCTTGGAAGCGCCTTGTCATCCTCTACGTCAAGGTTTCCGCTATTAGCACCGTTTTCGGCTTCGTCGTCGCTGCTCTCGTTATCCCCCAGCTCTTCCTTCTGAGCTACCAGACCAATGCGGGCAAGCAGTAAATGTACGTGTTACAAGAGCACCGTGTTGCATCTCAATGATGAGTTGAACAAAGAAACGGTTGTGTGTATTGGCCAGTTCAAGTTTCGAGTTTGTCAGAATTCCGACTCCTTGGTCACGCCTTGAGAAGCAAATGACGTATTTCTTACATAGTATTGAGCTACTCCAACAGGTCACTAAGATCAATTTCCTTGTCTCCTATCATTTCGTCTCGTCTCGTCTCGTCTTATCTCATCTTTTGATGTTTGAGCTGTGTACCGCGGCTGTGTGTTAAAAGAATTTATTCATCTAAAATAGTTCTTCTCATCATAAGAAAAGAGAATAAAAAAGAATTTTCACTATTTGTTGTAACTCAAATTCATACACTGTCTTAACCTGTCATGCGTGAGATGCGCGGTCGTGACAAAACTCCCGCCCATGCAAACTAGCCTCCCTTAAGGTTGCCATTTCTCGTCACGCAAACTAAAACACAGTGCACTTGCACTCGCACCCCTCACGTATGGTAATGAGATACTGGCTGCATCCACACGTTCCATCAATCTCAACAACATGTCATAAAAGATCCAATCATCGTTTTGCCACCCCCCATTCTCTATGGCCCTCGTTTAAAAAGTCACAAAAGAAAAGTAGAAAGCTCGTCCAATTGAACCTGGGGTATGATAGGGGGAGGGTCGGGGTTTGCCTCTGGTTTTTCTACTATTCTTTCTCACAACGCCGCCCAAAGCCGAAAGCCCGCACGGTTGGGGCACCTTTCTTTCTCTATGACTTGTTAAAGAACCAGCTGGCTCGCTTGTTGGAGGCTCCCTCGTTCTGGTGGAGGTTTTGGATTGTAGGGATCGTGGGGGCGTCGCCGCCGCCACCTCGGAGGGGCTTCGCGATGCGGCTGCCCGCATTGGCAAAGCTGAAGCTGCCTCCGGGAGAGTTGAGGCCTCGTGTGCTGCCAGCCTTGGCCAGCTCGAGACGCTCCTTGACTGCTGCGAGCTGAACCTCGAATCTAGGGGATAAATGTTAGCATCATCAAACGCATAGAATGTGGGGGAGGGAGCATACTTGTGGTTGGCAGCAGCCATCTTCTCCTGGCTGTCCTGGAGAAGGCTCTCCAGGCTCTGGATGCGCTCATTTCTGGCAATGAGCTTGCGCTCGGCAATGGCCACCTCCTTCTTGAGGGCCGAGTTCTGCTCAACCAGCTGTCGCTGGACCTGGGTGAGCTGCTCCAGGTTCCTCTCGAGGAAGGCCATCTTCTTCTGCTGGGCGCGGTTGTTTGACGAGCGCAGCACGTTGTTGTACTGCTCCCGGGTCTCGTCGAGAGAAATCTCCAGCTCCACAACACGCTCGCAGCGGTTCTGGAGGTCACGCATGAGACTCTTCTTCATGACGTCAAACTCAGCAATCTGCTGCTGAATCGTCTTGCCATTGGCCATGGGGGCGGTGGCGCCAGCCTTGACGCGCTGCTGGAGATCATCAATCAGCGTCTTCATCCTTGTGTTCTCAGCTGACTTCTGGCTGATCTCCTCCTTCAGCTGATCCGCAAGCTGAACTTGAGCCGACTGGCGGTTGGAGAAGGCGTTCTCCAGGCGGGCCTTGACCTCCTCAACATCTTCAGGTCCCAGGTTGCGGGCAAGAATATCCTCGTACTCTTGCTGAAGAGCCTCCAGCCGGGTCTCCAGCTCCTGTCTTCGGCGGCTGTCGAGGTCGCTAGAGGACGTGCCATACACGGACAGCTCAGCTTGGCGAACAATGCCCTGAGTCTCAACAAGTCGTGCCCGGAGGTCCTTGAACTCGTCGGGAGCGATGTGGTCACCAATAGAGCTGGTCTCGTGAAGGGCATCTACCTTCTCGATGGCCTCAGCAATATATCTTTCGTTCTCGCTGAACACATCACCGCCCAGATCGAAACCAGCCATCATCTTAGCCATCTTCTCGGCCTTCTTCTTCTCCTTCTCGTCGAGAGCAGCACCGGTCTCCTTGGCAGTCATCTTGACGTCGAGCAGCTGCTGCTTCACGTCATCAAGTTCCGTCGTCAATTCCGAGTTGGCCTCCTTCAGAGCATCCATAGTGATCTGAGCCTCTTTGCTCTCAAACGTTAACCGCTCCAATTGCATCTTGAATTCGTTGACTTCGGTCGTCAGCTTCTCGTTCTCCTTGCCAACCTTGCTGTCGTGCTCCTTGAGGTATGCCAGCTCCTCCTTAGTTTCCCGCAGCTGCTTCTCAGCGGCGGCGGCCTGGCTTTCTCGCTCGGAAATCTGGTCCTGCATCTCGTTCTCTCGGCGCAGGAATTCTTCTCTCTCGTCCTTGTCCAGAGGCAGGCTGGGGGTTCCAGAACGCTCAGGCATGCCCGGGGTTTCGGCGCGGCTCTCAGCTTGCAGTCGGGAGGGGGTGGAAGGTCGAGGGGCTCGGGCATCGGCCCTGGCCCCGGCAACAGCGTCGGAGGTCGGCACCGCCCATTTCTCCTTGGGAACAGACTCTCCAGAACGCCACATCTGAATCTCGCCCTCCAGGTTGGAAATGTAGCTCTCAAAGTTGGTGACCTGTCCTTGGGCCTTCTTAAGGAGCGCCTTGAGTTCGGCAGGGCTGAGCTCAGCGTTGACCTTGGCCTTGTTCTTGATCGACTTGGCTCGCATACCGAATCGCAATGTACTCAGCGTCTCGGCATCGTTGTAGCTACTGGGTGAACAGTTGATGATAAGGGTTGTTCGGCTGTTACCACCCAAGGACTCTTGCAGGATACGGGTCAACTTGGAGTCTCGGTAAGGAATATGTGAGGATTTGCCGTCGGTAAGGGCATTGATGACCATGCCCAGGGCACTCAGACTCTTGTTGATCTTCTTGGCTTCCTCGAGGGTTTGACCGCTGGCGCCGGTCTTCCCCACCTTTTCACTACCGGCCAAATCGACCAGGAACAGCTGTCCGCTCTTTGCCGAGCCGGTCTCGACGTTCTTCTGGGTAACGGTGATGACGAAAATAGAATGCGATCGCGAGGACTCCTGGTTCATGTTTGTGGCGGCCACGGCTCGGGCATTTCCTCCTCTCCTCATCACCTCGTACACCTCCTGAACGCTCGACACATAAATCTCCAGCAGACCCTTGACGTAGACTCCTCTGTTCTTCTCTTCGTGGACGGGGAGGTTGTCGTTCTGGGGGGCCAGCAAATCACGGATTCTCTCCATGTAGATTTCCATGTAACTGACTCGGACGGTGTACTCGATGGTGCTTGGGCTCGACATGATGCTGGCAAAAATCTGCTCGACAATACGGGGAATGACACCTCGGCCATCGTCGTCGTCGATGTTTGTTCCCATCATGGTGTACGACTTACCGGCACCAGTCTGACCGTAGGCGAAGACGGTACCATTGTAACCATTTAGGATATCGTCGACGGTGGGGCGGATGGAGAAGTCGAAAATGTCCTGCTGCTTGCATTGCATATCAAACACCCGATCAAAGGTGAAGCTGCCCTGGGCATCTTTGGACTGGTCGACATGTTAGCTGGATGCCCACGGCGCCCCTCCGAAGGGGTGGTGAGGGAGAAGGGGGGGTTGAAGCGGGAGACGTACATCGAGAGTACAGGTATCATCGCCATCAAAGCTAACAATAGGCGTGCCGCCCGACCCAAGCTCGACCTTGTTCTGGGGTCGGAATCGGGCGACGACCTTGATGCTGTTGGCAGACGACATTTTGGGCGCGTGTATCAGGTCACACAGGGGGAATTATCATGGGCCGCGCCGTCGAGAGTCGGATCAAGGGGGGAGGGGAGGCAGTTCGCAGCGGAGACGTGGGCAGGCGGGCTGCAACGGAAACGCACGCAAGGGCCGCAAAACGGCGACGGGCCTTTGGGGAGGGGTTCCTCGAGCGAGCAGAGGAGGAGCGTCGTCAGGGAATATGGCGACGGTGACAGGAGGGAGGCTGGACACGGGCGGCCGTGAGCGAGTGCGTTCGGCAACAGCAATCAACAAAGGCTGCGGCGCACAAACAAGAGGTGTGTAGGCACAACAAGCGGATGGGATGTCGACAGCAGTGACTCCAACACAGCGACAAGGCGGTGGGTTACGTTGTCCAAGTTCATTGGGGGACGCGCCAAGGCACAGTAGCTATTGGTAGGGGCCCCGGCCCCCGTTTCAGCCGGTCTACCACGCAATTTGGCTGGCTGCAATGCGTTAAAGCAATTTGATTTGACCTAGCCACACACGCGGTGGGATCCTCTCTGGGATACAGCAGCATTATCCACTGCCCGCTGTCGGCCAGACGGCCCCCCAAACCTCCCCCTCATGACCCCCCTTTGGGCCCCTACCGGCGCTGGCAGTGGTGCCCTGCCGAGCCGCCCTGGCATTGCCCTGACAGGCGTTGACAACCCCCTCCCCTCTCGCAAAAAAAAAAAAAAAAAAAAAAAGAAAGAAAAAAAAAAAGCAACCTCAGAGCCATCATGGCACTATCAGACACACTACGAGAGGGGTAGCCCCAAGGGAAATTGTCCCAACGAGGGGAGTCAACTAGTCAACTCGGGAGCGGGGGGGTGAGCCTCGGCGCTCCCTCAGAAATGTAAGCTGGCCCCAAGACAATAGGCGGGAGAGAGTCTGGACGCGAAACGACTACGAGGGGTCATTCCTCCCACTCAACGTTTCTCGCCGACATGCAGCCACCCAGGGTGCACCACGCAAACACAATACGACGCGTGTGGCTAGTGGCCGAGCAACTTGGCTTATGCTTGTTGTAATGGTGGCTGTCTCTGTTATCTATCTCATGGTCATGGTGTGGTGGCGACTGGTGGCTCGCGCGCTGGCTGCCCATGGCTGGGATCATCGCTGCTGTAAGCCACTTCCAAGCTCCTCAATGATGCAATACAGTATAGTGATTTTGTTCTTGAAGAGAAAATGAAAAAATAATGGGAGTGGGAAAAACAACGCCTCTCCTAATGAGCCTCGTGATATCATAAGCTGTACACAGTCCCTGGGGAGGGCGACCTCCACCCTCAGCACAGCTAAACGCCCTGAATGCAATCAGTCCCAACTCCGCGCACCAAAACGCCAGATAACTGCCCCGCCCTTCTTGGTCGGTTCCCGAAGGTCGGAGCATAAATAGAATCCAAGAGGTCCGGTTCGAGCCTCCGCCAGAAAAGCCAGGCCAGTCCCTGCGCACGAATCACGCTGCTCACGTGTCCATCCATCTGCAAGCCTGGGGTTGTCCTCTGTAGATTTCCTTCCTCGTCTAGTCCTCCCAGCTCTTCTCGACGGTTTCCCGGACTCGCTTCGTGTATTCCTTTCGGTTGTCCTTGTACAGGTTGGAGGCCTCGACGTTGGCGGGCGAGCCCGTGTTAGGGTCGTTGAGTAGACTTTGCATAAATGTCAGCAAACAATGCCCGTCTCCGCACGGTGACATGACAGCCTCCTCACCTCTGGATGCTGGTCAACACAGCAGCAACGTCATATGTGGGACTCCATCTGTTCTGGAGAATGTCCAGGCAAAGCTCCCCCGTGGCGTATACGTTGGGGTGAAACATTTGGCTGATAAACTTAACCTGCGGGGGCTTGTTTGGATATTGCTCCTCAAACTGCATGACCAGTCGAAAGGTGCCATCCTCAAATGGAGTGTCGGCTGGGCCAATAATGACGGCATTCCTACAGGAAAACGATCAGTATGGAAGCGGTCTCTCGGGCGGGCTTGACGGGAGCGGCATACCAAGTCATGACATTATCGGGGACTGGAGACGCAGAGACACCGGCGGGAGGATCGGTTTGCATCCGCTACATCAAACGTTTAGCACATGTATCACGCGTGGAAGGTGCCGGAGCTCCAAGCACCGGGATCAGGCGAACCTTGAAGTCTCGCATCAAGCGACGTCGTGCGGCGGTAGACATGGTAGTGATGGAGGGGAATCGCGCGAGGCGGTTGGGGAGCGATAGCGGGATGCTGAGGGGCACAGGAGACGGGGTCAGTGACGGTGTGCCCAGAGATGGTGACGAGGCTCTAGAGAGAGTCTTCCTGGCCAGGAGCGAGTGATGATGAGATCTGGTTCCCGGTTCCAACAATCGGCTGAGTAGAGAATCAGGACAGGCAGAAGGAGGCAGAAATGGGATTGGTCATCGAGGCTTCATAGGAGTGAATCGCCCAAAGCCCAGGACGGGGTGGCGACGCCTACCAATCACAGCCCGCTGGCGCCGGGGTCGGTCAATTGGTCTCCACCGCTCTTTGTGTCGCACGTGACGCTGCCGCGGGCGCCTGGGCCTGGCCGTGGCCTGGGGGGGCGAGCTGCGATGGAAATCACATGCACCTGGTCCAAAGAGTCAGTGTAGTCGCAGGTGTAAGTTGGTGTCAGCATGACGGCGGAAATGAGCGGCGTTGCTAGGTCGCGGCAGCAGACAAAAACAATTATGCTAATGCAGCTGGCAAAGGGCTCGGAAGCCATAGTTACTAAGCCGATAGGACGACGGCGTGTCCTGCGCAGTTCCCGAGTACCCAATCTGGCAGCTCAATCTCGCCGTCTCATCGAATCGCAGCATCGCGTGGGATCCAGGGACCCGGGGGCCTTGATCTGGTTCTAGTTCTTCTTCCCGGCGCCGTGGCTCGGCACGGTTGCAGTGACTACTTGGGGAACCCTTCCCTTCCCTGCCCGCCACCTCGGAAACACCCCCGCTGTAAGCCGAAGAGTACCGAGCGGAGGGCCGTGTCCGTCGCCTCCGTCATAGTTCCAGCTCCATACCCGAATCCGACGACCTATTAATCCGGTCTCGTTGGAAGCTTCCCTTGAGTGCCGCATTTATTTACAGACCTGCCCCTCCATCGTGTGTTCTCTTCCTGGTGTGCCTTTTATTTTAACGCTTCTCCCATCTCGTCCTCCTCCAAAATGCCTGTCCCATCCCAGCTCAGGTCCGCCTCGCGGCTGGCCCAGCTTGCCAACCATGTGCATGTGAACTCGGCTCGACGCTTCTCTACCAGCCCCGCGGTGCGCAAGGAGCTCCAGGACGCCTATATTCTAAGCGCCGCCAGAACCCCCACTGCCAAGGTAATTCAATTATTACCGTTTAGAGCACGTCATCTCAAGCTTGGTATTGACTCGGGCGTCTAGTTCAACGGCTCCTTCGTCTCCGTTTCGGCACCCAAGCTCGGCGCTGTTGCCATCAAGGCCGCTCTCGAAAAGTCCAAGGTCCCCGTCGAGAAGATTACAGATGTCTACATGGGCAATGTCCTGCAGGGCTCCGTTGGCCAGGCACCTGCTCGTCAAGCCGTGCTTTTCGCTGGCCTGCCCGAATCCGTCGAGGCGACCACCATCAACAAGGTCTGCGCTTCCGGCCTCAAGTCGGTCGCCCTGGCTGCTCAGAATATTCAGCTTGGCCTGGCTGAAGCACAAATTGCGGGTGGAATGGAGAATATGTCTCAGGTGCCATACTATGTGCCGCGGGCCAGTGGCCTCCCCGCATTTGGCCATGTAAAGATGGAGGACGGTCTGATCAAGGATGGATTGACCGATGTCTACGACCAGTTCCACATGGGAAACTGCGCCGAGAACACTGTCAAGAAGTTCAACCTCACTCGTGAGCAGCAGGACGAGTACGCAATCAAATCGTACAAGAATGCGCAAAAGGCATGGGCCGAGAAGGCATTTGCCGACGAGATTGCCCCGGTCACTGTCAAGACCCGCAAGGGTGAGGTCGTTATCGATACCGACGAGGGCTTCCTCGATGTCAAGGTTGAGAAGATCCCTACTCTCAAGCCCGCCTTTGTCCGTGACGGAACCGGCACTGTGACCGCTGCCAACTCTTCAACCCTGAATGATGGCGCCAGCGCCCTGGTTCTTGGTAACAAGGCCATTGCCCAGCAGTACGGTGCCGGCTCCCGTGTCCTGGCGAAGATTGTCAGCTACGCCGACGCCGCAACTAGCCCGATCGATTTCCCCATTGCCCCCGCAAAGGCTGTACCCATCGCCCTGGAGCGTGCCGGGATTACCAAAGACCAGGTCGCCCACTGGGAATTCAACGAGGCCTTTGCCGCTGTCGCTCTGGCCAACGCCAAGATTCTGGGACTTGAGAATGCCAATGTCAACCCCCTTGGCGGTGCCATTTCTCTTGGCCACGCCCTGGGCAGCTCGGGTTCGCGAATCTTGACGACTCTTCTGCATCAACTGAAGCCCGGCGAGTATGGTGTGGCTGCTATCTGCAACGGTGGTGGTGCTGCCACAGCTCTTGTGGTGCAGCGAATCGAGTCTGTGTAATGAGTATGATGTATGGTTGTTATGATGAAAGCCTTGTGGTTGGAACGGTTACCGAAATACCCAGACTGGAAATTCACGAATAACTATAAACAAAATTAATAAACAAGTTAAACAACATAACCCAAAATTGTGAAAAGCTTGCCATCCAAATGATGCTGAAACGAAAGCTTAGTGTTTGGTGATGTAGGGTAGCTATGCCGAACCTGCTCGAGATGGTAGCAGGTTGTTCATGCTAGAACGCAAGTATTTGTGTTACTCTAGCCTCCTTGTATGGATCCTTTTTACTTGGCTAGTCATCTTGTATAGTTCAATTAGTTTGATGATACATTTTTGCAATGATGTACCCAGAGCGGTGATGGTTACTTGACCACAGTTTCATTATTTTGTCGTCGACTCGATGAGAAAGCCACAAAATGTTGCAAATTAACCGCATAAAACCAAAGAACCAATACTTGTATGCAAGTGTGTTATGATATCGCCCAAGCCCTTTGTCATTTTCTGGTTGGTTTCTGGGATGTCGCTTCTCCCACGGAAGGACGGCCTCATAGGCAATCGCCAGCGCTACAGTGGAGCTCGGACTTTTCCACCAACCTCATCACCACATCACTCACTCTGACGGCCACACGACGCGCCCATCCTCACTCCCTGACGCACGCGCACCCGCGAATCGAGAGCAGAAACAGCGTCGCCTTACGCACAAGATGCCGCTCGTCATTCAGTTCCTCTCGCAAATCCGCCAATTCGTGCGTGCGCAGAACGGCGACGAGCTGCGTTCGTGGCTGCAGGTCGAGCCTGGCTCCCCCAAGCAGTACCATGACCTGGCTGGCGAGCTTCGCTCCCAGTTCCGCCAGCAAGGCCTCGATACTCTCGTCGAAAAGTCTCTCCCGCAGGAAGATGATGTCCCAGAGGGCCAGGCAACCTCGTGGCCGGGGTTTGTGGCCTTCATGAAAGATTACCTGGCGTTTTGGCGCGACATCAACTATGATGACTTGCTGGGGGCGCACCAGCTGCTCAGTGGACTTGTCAAGTATGCGATTCGCTTCCCCATATCGGGAGGCTTCCCTAGACTTCCATGCCCTACTAACACATACCCAGCTCATGTGCCACGGCATTTGCTCATCCAACATACGGAGCCATGCTTCTGAAGACTAGCATGTCGCTTTCTGAGACGCTGGCCCGCTTTACCATGACGCTCAACAGACGACCTGACCTGGCACGTCGGCTTCGCTCTGTTGACGAGGACAAAACCATTGCTGAATCCTCTGCCGAGATCATTCAAAAGATTTTCACCACTTGCCTGACAGATCGCTCCAGTGGCCGCTATAGTAAGCCAGAGGGCAAGAAAGTCGGTGTCTACATGTTTGCCAATCTCGTGCTCAAGTTGCTGTTTGCGGTATGCTTGCCACTCTTATGTGGATATCAATGGTTCATTGAAATGCTGATTCACCGCAGTGCCGGAGAACACACCTCGCAAAAATGATATTTGTCAACATCTCTACCATCTCTCCACCCTTGTCCTTGTACCCAGCTGCCCAGCGTGTCACCTTTCTCTATTATCTGGGGCGGTTCAACTTCTCCAACAACCACTACCTCCGTGCCTCGCTCTGTCTGCAAGAGGCCTATCTGCAAACCCCTTCACAGCTCGTCTCTCATCGCACAAACATCCTTACCTATCTCATTCCGTGCAATATCTTGCTTGGCCGCTTCCCCTCGCAGAAGCTTCTCCAGCGACCAGAGGCTCAGTCTCTCAGTCCCATCTTCTTCCCGCTATGCCAAGCAATTCGGTCAGGAAACTTCATCCAGTTCCAGCAGCACCTTGCCACTCACGAGACGTGGCTATTTGAGAAGGGGTTGCTGCTGATACTCACACACCGCTTGCGTCCGCTCCTGTGGAGGTCACTTAGCCGCAAGACGTTCCTCTTGACCTATGTTCCTCCCACTGACGCATCATCCCGTAAAGCAGCCACGCTTGACCTCTCAGACCTTCTCACCGTCGCTACATATCTACAACACCGTCTGGAGGGGTGGTTGCCTTCAAACCCCAACTCCCTCAGCCGCCCCCAGAATGTCAACGCTCTGCACATGAAGGCACTCATTAACAACGTTCAAGACGCTGGAACGTCTACGCTGGCACCCCCGCCTGGTGGCCCACGGTCTCTTAGGCCTAACGAAGGAATCATTTGGGGCAATGCCGAGGTCACGCCTGAGGATGTTGAAATGACGGTGGCCACGCTAGTTCACCAAGGACTGCTCCATGGATTCATCGCCCACGGACAAGGGCGGTTCGCCATCATTGGAGCCAAAGCCAAGGGTAGCCCCGTCCTAGCGGGATGGCCTAATGTGTGGCAAACGATCCGCGACAGGAGATACGAGGAGGATTTTGATCCTGACGAGGTGGTTGGCTGGGTGAAGGAATGATGGATGGCGGATTTTGAATAGCTTGGGGAAAAGGGGGAACCGTAGAAGAGGCTTACAACGGAACAGGATATAATGATACCCAAGGAACAATCACATGGCACAAGTCTGTTGCTGCCTGTCACACTACACATGTCTTGGAAATAATCACATTGATAAAAGCAACAATGGCGCGTCACTGTTTTAGGCAAAATTCATTGTCTTGATCATCCATATTTCTTTTCTTATTTTTGGTGACCGGGACTCCACAACGACCTATTGTGTTCATGACATGTTTGATCATCTTCTTTTCTTAGTAGAAAAAAAGTAAAAAAAAAAAAAAAGAGTTCCCTTAGAGGAACGCGAGAAGATAAGCTTTGAAGAAACTCATCCCTCGCAACGAATCTTCCACCCCTGCTCCGACACACAACTGGCTCAAAGTACATACATCATAAAAAAAAAAAAACTATAATACCGTCCAAAGCAATACACAATTCGCTACACATTTCGCCTTTTCCTCCAAAAGTAAAACCTCCAATACGTAAAGGGTATATCGACCGTGAACCGAATCGTAGAATATGTATCAATGCCCCGAGGGCCATAAGATTCTTGTGAAATGAAAAGACATTTTCCCCTTTGACTCACGCCAAAGAAAAAGAAAAGCAAGAGAAACGCCCGAAGGTGACGGGATTTTTTGCTGTGAGACCTGAAGCCGCCCCGAGCAGAGAGACGGACCGCAAGCGGTGTCAGGTGGAAAAAAAATTTGGGGTTTCAAACAATAAACACTATCGCCGATAGGTAATTTGGCATAATAAGGCAGCACAAAAAAGTTTCAAGGAACGTTTAGGTGACAAATAGGGACCCAACGAAGCGAAGAATGCCAGCTGCCACTGAGGGATAAAGGGAGGAGGATGGGTTGACGAGGGGTGGCTTGCGAGAAGAAAGAAGCGGCAGACTGGCCCGAAACGAAACGAAGCGTAACACGAACCTGCTTACAGGAAGCAGGCGGCGGCGACAAAGGCGACGACAAGGCTGGCAAACGCGCTGCCCTGGTGGCGGATGGCGTCGCCCTCCTTGGAAGAGGTCGTGGTAGCAGACTCAGAAGAGCTGCCGCTGCCGCTACCGCCGGTAGCCTGGGCATCGTCGCCACCGCTGCTGGCGGTAGGGGTCGTGGTGCCGTTCTCGTGGAAGATACCGGGGCCGACAACCAGCTTTGTCGAGGTGGGCTCGTCGTAGTCGTTCTCTGTTGAGACCTTCTTGGAGAAGGAGGTGGTCTCAGCCTTGGAGGAGGAGGAGGAAAAGGACGTGGTGGTCGACTCCTCGGAGGTGGTGGTAGCGGCCTCTTCAGTGGTCGATGTCTCGGGCTCCTGGGTTGAGGTGGGCTTGGAGGTGCTGGTGGTTTTAGCAGCAGTGGTGGTGGTGGCCGCCTGAGAGGCAGACTCAGCCTTGTAGTCGTCGCTAGAATCATCGCTGGAGCCACTGCTGCCGCCGCTGCTGAAGACGACGATCTGGGCGGTGGCGCCCTTGGGGACAGTCACAACACAGAAGGCAGCGCCACCGGCACCGTCGGCGGACTCGTTGCTGGTGACAGAGCCCTCGCCGTTGGCGGGATCGATCTTGCAGGGCAGGCCGTTGCAGCCGCCGTCGGGGCACTTGATCTCAACACCAAAGTCGGGGAGGGTGCTCTTCAGGCCAGAGTCCTCCCAAATGGGGTTCCAGCCAAGCTTGACAAAAGTCTCGCCGTTGGCCTCGGTGTTGGCACCAGCCACGTAAGGGCTCCAGTTACCAACAGGCTTGCTCTCGTCGCCCCAGATACAGCCCTCCTCGCCAGTGCCAGGGGGGTTGATGTAGAAGCTGGATGACACGGTTAGCTACAGTTGTTATTGTTTCTGAATCAACAGGACTTACTGAGCGGCAGTGGAGCACCAGTAGGAAGAGTCAGGGACAGCAATGGTGGCGGTGCCGGAAACAAGAGTAGGGATAAGCATAGCCTCGTTGCCAGGCAGCACGGTCTGGCAGAAGGAGACCTTGGAGCCGCACTTGTTGACAGCCTGGACGGAACCGGTTCCCTGAACACAGTTGGGCTGGCCCTTAAAGGGCTGCTCAATCTCACCATCGTCATTGCAGTACAAGCCACCGTTCTTAAACGCGTGTTAGTCAGAGTATCATTTTGATAATAGTAGTCCAGGTTTCACCAACCATTGAAGATGGGTAGCTGTAAGTGGAATCAGGCTCCCACTGGTTCATAACCATGCCAGGCTTGCAAGCAAAGGGGCAGTAGTTGCCGGGCTTGCACTCCTGGTCGGGACTCATAGCCCATCCGGCGTTCTTCGAGTCGGGGGTGACGGCGACCATGTTGGGGTCGTCGGTAGGGAACTGGCATTGTCCGCCGCGCTTCTCCGTGCGCTTCACGCCAACCTTGGAGTTGATCTCAAAGAAGGAGAGATCCTGGGGGCGCGAGCGGTCGAAGATGTGATCAAGACGGCGGTGGTGCTGGTGAGCCTTGGCGGAAACCTGAGGGGCGGCCAGCAGGATGAATGCCACAAGGGCAGTAGGGACAGTCGTGAACTTCATTGTGAATGTGTGTCGTCGAGGAATGAGCGTCGAGCAATTCTTCTTGTCTTTTCGGATAATCGTTTCAATGAGTGATGTTCCTCCTCAAGCGTACCTCAAACCGAAGGACGATCCTAGTCGGTGGTGGTGAAAGAGCGTAATGCTCGTCGTGTAAGTGAGCGAATGACAAAGCTGACGAAGCAAGATCAAAGCAGAAGCAGTCGCGGACCAGCAGCGCTCTGAGTATTTACATGGGAAAACCAAGAAGGAGAAGAACAATGGATTAATGAGATCGACAATGTGGCGACGGGTAGTGGCAGGCGGACAAAGCGAGGGAAGATGTGATGGGGACTAGGGGAAATGAGCGATGTGAACAGCGCCATGGGACCAAGACGGGGCCACTGCCGAACCAGGAGTCCAGCACGACGCCATTGCAGGAAATGGTCATGAAGCGTGCCCCCGGTGTGCCTTTCTGGGCTACTGTCTGAGTAGGGACCCTGTCTGTTCGACCTGTGTGATCCATCGTGGCCCGCCTTGACCAGTTCCATTGTGGAGTAGCGCCTCGGCCGCCAGGGGCCGGGGTAATCACACCAAGCCCAATAAGACAGTCACCACATCTCCCCCCTGGCGCCGTCTCCCACCCGGCAGCCAATCCAGCGGCGCGAATGGCCCGTTAGCCCAGGGCTAGCTGCTCGTCGCAGATTAAACATCGGCAGGGCTCATGCGTGCTTTGCTCTCAACAGTGTTCCCCCAGGCCAGGCGCTCAGATGCACAGCGACGCGCTGGCTCGGTGCTGGCTCGATTGGGGGAGTGCCATGCACGCTGTCGGTCGAACAGGCCCCGTCCTTGGCCGGACCCAGTGTTTAAGGAACAGAAACTTCGCTGAGCCATGGAGGAATTGCCAGTCTGTAATTCCCGCCGAGCCTCTCTGCTCGCTCGCTCGCTCGCTGCGCCGCACACTCCGGATTGCTGCTCCCGGCGTTGTGCCTGTTCCTGCGCCTGTGCCTGAAGTACCCCTGACTCGGCAGTGTGTGTTGTTATGCCCCTCGCAGCCTGGGCCTGTGCCTGAGTCTAGTCCTGTCGCGGCGGCCCGGCTGCATTGCCCCTCGCAGCGTGGCTTGTTTTTTCGGGGAGGAGGGGAGAGAGGCAAGCATATTGGTCCATGCTTAAAATTTGAGAAGCCCCGTCACCGCGGGTGTTGATGGGCTGGTGGCTGACCATTTTCGCTGTTCCTGGGCCAATGTAGGCGCCGTCGAGCGAGATGCCCATCCCGTCTTAGCGGCCACGCTTGGCTTGATAATCGGTCCATGTCGGACCAGAGCCACAACTGATTCGCAAAGGGCCAAGTGACTTGAGCCAAGCGTCATTTGATGGCGTTGGTGTCGCGCCCAGAGAGCCTAGTGGTCTGGCAGAAGATGATCAAAGCGCGCTGTTTAACTAGTCGACAGACAGACAGCTTAGCCAAAGTTTTGTCTGAAACGCGGCCTTGTGCCCGTTCCACCAGGTTCCCACCATTTCCTCTCCACATGCGGCGGGATCAGCACGACTTGAGTGTGTTGTAGCCCTGTGTGTAGCCTGTAATGGTAGTTGATCCACCACAACCGTTATCCGTCGCCAGCAGCTTCGCTTTCGCACCCACATCCTTTTCATGCACTTAAAAGTTTGCGGTGTATCCCATAGGGTTATGATTGGCACTATGATCCGAGTCCTCCGTCGAAACACCGTTCCTGAGAGTGGAGATTCCAGACGCGTTGGTTCGTCTGTCTTTGATTACAGACGGCATCCAGCCCGGCCGATATACAGCTGTCTTGACGCCGGTGGCTGGCGCCAATTAATTGTGAGGTGGGTGCAAGCTGAAATGTAGCGCGGCGGGGAATTTGTGGCTCCGCTCTTATTAGTTCAGATTGCCATTTCGTCTATTGAGGAAAAAGGAGCTTTCCACTCGGGTGACGGGAGATGGGTTTGCGGGCAAAAAAAGAGGCCTCGATTGGTCTGGGGAAGAAAAAAGCTTCATTGCCATGGAGAGCACAGACGTCAACCCAGGTAAGTGCAAAACTGGTTCTGTCCGTCTCCGAAGCTATCGCGAAACATATGTCGGACGTTCGGCGTGGCGTCGCTTCAGAAAAACAAAGAAAAAAACGTGCGAGCGCAACCCTTACATGAGACCCTGTTCGCCGTTGAGTGTTTTGCATCTATTACCCTAGGTTCAAGGCGAGACGAAAATTTGCAAATTTTTCGCGACAAGCCGCAGACGTAGCCATGTCTTGAAAACAATGCAGTGGGAGATTCGCGAACCGGGTGTGGCACAACGAGCCTTGTGGAGAGCAATAATGAGTGTGCAGGGAATAGGAAAAAAACGGCGAGCTGAGCTGACTCCGGCTGCAGCAGTGTAGTTATCATTTGACACCCGGCCTGAGGCGAGATTAGGTGTTTGTTGGTTTGGCGCATGATCATATTATCATCATGATGGTGTTGGGAAAAAATAATATTGATGGAGGCGTCATTTGAGAATAATGGTGCCTGAGGTAGCCACATGTCTTGTGCACAATCATTGGATCGATTCAGGTCAGGTCATCGGCGAAAACACTTTCATTTCGTTGAACTATTTTTTTTGAGGCGATCATGCTTACCCTACACACACACTCACTCACATGGCAGTATCTGACGTACCTCCGTCCCTTTCCCATTGGTTTGGGGTTTCCAATGAAGATGTTTACACATATCTGAGTGCTTACCAATTGTCACCTACTAAGTGCTGACGATAGGGTTAGTAGCTGTCAGTTCCCCGCCTCTTTCACCGCCATTATTATGCAGCATGGTGATGAGAGGCGGCCGATGAGGTTGCTTACGGGGATTAGCGTACGTGGATGAAGACGTCACCAAGATGCAAATAAACATCGGGACTTAAGGTTGCCGAGATGTTTTTTTTCCACACAGAAATATTACCAAACGAAACATGCTGTAAGCGAATGCGCGCGGGGAAATGGGTGAACCCTGCAACAAAGCTATTTACATTTTACATTGCTGGTGATGAATTATTCCAGCGGTCAAAAATATGGAAAATATGGGGATCCTCACCGGCTGGCTTGTTCCCGAGATGCACGCGCTGGCTGATTTCTGGGCCCCAAGTACCGGATCAGCGCCTCTCCGGGAGGCGCTGCACGCGAACAGTTCCCCGCTGCCAGGTGCAGCTGCAGCAGCCCCAGCCGAGTTGTCGGCCGCCTCACCCGGCTCCCACGGGTCGCTTAGCGCTTGGAGGAACGCCTCCCCCGCTGATATTTTTGGCGCGCGCGCAAGAAAACTGTGCCCGAAGCGCTGCGGTCACTCTCCCAGTGTGCTGGCAGCGGCATGCACAGCCTGCATGTGCCACACCACCAGCACTAACCTACAACCACTCAGACGACGACCTCGCACACCACAATCGGGTTTCCATGGTTGGCCCGAGAATGGACACATTCTTCACCATGTCCATTTCTGGAATCTTCATCTGCCGCGCCTGAGCAGCACCGCGCCTACCTGGCCAGAACGCCCCCCGCTTCGCCAGGATGACGGCCACGGAGGTCAGACTTCCGGATGGATGCGCCACGTGCGGCCAGGTTGTCTTTGGCATCGTGCACACGCATACATGCACACACACACAGTCAGATTCTAGCTCAGCGCAGCCTGAGCGGCAATAGGCGTCATCTTTAAAAATGGTTCTTTGAGGGTTAGGAGGGTTAGGGATGCCACACTCCCGGGGGCAAGATCGTTTGTATAAGAAGATGGCTTCATGCCAGCAATGAATCGAAACATCATCACACAGCGTCACTCATCAACAACAGCATCATTTAATACAACCAGCAGCCCTAAAAGCTTTATAGACTTTTGATTTATTCACACTCTACAACTTCTTCTTTGTTATCTCCTTTGTAGCTTTCAAAAAACAACAAAAACCTTCAAAATGCAGTTCTCTACCACCACGATCGCTGCCATCATGGCCCTCACTTCCTTGGCTTCTGCCGCTCCCAGCCGCCGCGACAACACCGCCAGTGCCAATTCCGCTGCCGCTGCCAACACCAAAATCCAGAACATCCTTCTTGCTCCTACGTAAGCCACACCTGGTCTTTGCTTGTCATGCGAATGTTTGGACTAACACAACCTGTCTAGTGCTGCCGACCGCTTCCAGTTCCTTGAGGACGACGACTTCGTTTTCGACTTCAACCAGGCTCAGGTGAACCCTGGAAAGGGTGGCGAGCTCATTGCTGCCAACCGCAAGACCTTCCCTGCTCTCATCGGTACTGGTTCCGGAATGGCCTTTGGCCGCGTCAATGGTAAGTCTCTCTTGCTTTCGCAACACCACGACAAAAGAACAGGCAGCTAACATTAGTCTCCACAGCCTGCGGCATGAACACCCTCCACGTTCACCCCCGCTCTGCCGAGCTCCAGATCGTCACCTCCGGCCGCCTCATCACCGAGATGGTTCCCGAGAACGGCGTGCTCGTCAACGGCACCCGCCGTGTCATCCGCACCGAGCTCACTGCCAACATGATGACTCCCTTCTACCAGGGCTCCATCCACACCCAGTTCAACCCCGACTGCGAGCCCGCCACTTTTGTTGCCTCCTTCGCCTCCGAGGACTTTGGCACCGGCCAGATCGCCGACGAGACCGTTGCGCTCAGCGACGACGTCATCGCCGCCACCTTTGGCCAGAGCATCGACGGCGAGGACATTGACAGAATCCGCAAGGCCGTCTCCCCAAGCATCGCCCTGGGCGTTGAGCAGTGCCTCACCAAGTGCGGCAAGAAGAAGCGCTCCTACTAAGCCCGGTCCGCTACGGGAGGGCGACTAGCGGCATTTCCTTCTTCACACAGTACACGCGGCGTTGGGATTTTGCGCATGGCATTTGCATTGTTTTTTGAGCGATAAGACACTCCCTCACCGATCGGTTTGGGGTGACTAATATCCTAGCATTTTTGGCATTCTTGCATTTATTGTTTAATCCTTTTGGCACCATATTTTTTTCTTCCCTTATATAGCATGTACATAGTCATAGATATTTATAGATCGGCTCTCACGTTTAGCCGGATCCTCCTTCACATTTTTTTTTGTATGCATGTCAGCTTGATCTTTCATTGTGATTGGTGATGGCGGCCACACCAAAAGTCATCCATTTCTAAAAGAGGAATAACTTGGAATGAATACCAAATCAAGCCGCGCTCAAACCTGCATGGGTGCTAAATATGCATATCTGTCGAGGAAAAAATTCATGCTTTGGGGTCCCAATCGGCTCCTTCGCCAGTTAGTTTTTATTTTGCATCTCTTTGAATGTCCGGAGGCAGCAGTGAGGTACCGCGCTAACTTTTGTCCAATGAGATATCACAGACTTTGCAAATCACTACTCAAGATATGTGTTTTTGTGGAGTAGGTACCTCACTGCTGCCTCCGGACATTCAAAGAGATTTCTCATAACCTAGGACCTTGGCATTTAAATTTAGTCATCATATAGTACACACCCTCTACCATCATGTCGGGCTTGGCAACGTTATTGTACATGCAAATATTACAATCGCCACGCACCATTCCTCAGTGCAATTCCTCGAGATATGGGTGCCTTACAGACCCTTCTCTCGGTGACCTACTACCTTGGCAAACGAGTCAAATGACATCGTCATTGAGTGTCGGCCTGCCGTTTTGCTGCGCAAGTGGTTGTCATAATCAAGCATCTCCTTGTATGGTACTTTGGCAACAATCTCCACCATGCGTGTGGTCGACTTCTTGCCGCGTAAAGATGTGACTGAGTCATACGGATCCGGTGGAGTATAGATCTTGGAGACATCAATGTGGTCATCACCCGTCGACTCAGCTGATCGATCATTTACCTCAAGAACCTGCCCGCCTGCCCCAGCCGTTACGTCATGTTGAACGGTTCCTGCTACCACCTCCGGGCATGTGATGTGAGCCAGCATGATGGGCTCGAGGATGCCGATTTGCTCCTTTTCAAAGGACTCCCGTAGTGCGGCCTGCACGCCGGTCCTCGAGGCACTACTGAAGTGCCCTCCGGTGGGAGTTTCAAAAGAACCTGGCGCAGTGTCCAACGTGATGGTGATGTGGCATCCGTGAATGGGGGCGGCTCTGCGCGGTCCCCGAGCCAAACCGGCGATCGCTCCGTTGAGTAGCTGCTGCTGGGCCTCCTCCACATCGAACGTCAGCGAGTTGGGGTCCTCTGGCATTGGCACGACAATGTTGTAAATGTTGCCATCTCTCTCGATACCAGATTCCAAAAGTGCCTCTCGATCATTTTCCTCGATTGGCTCCAATGTGACAGTGCAAGATACCTTTCCAGCTTTGCTTGCAATGGGTTTGTCAAAGACAGTGTGCTGGGGCCGCGTGGGCATCGTAACGCACTCCTTATAGTCAACCTCGATGGGACCAAAGTCGGCGTCAATCTTGTATTTTTGCTTCATGTTATATAGTGAGACGTCCAAATGCAACTTTCCCATTCCTTGGATGGTAAATTGTTCTGTCTTGGGGTTTTTGCTCCATCGAAGACTGGGATCTTCACGACTGGTATTCTCCAGCGCGGTCTGGAGCTGCTGCGCGGCCACATTTCCATACGGCTCTACCTGAAGAAAGGCAACTGGGGGAGGGATCTCCGGAGGGCGGATTTGAACATGGCGAAAGGCTTCAGGAACAGGCTTCCCGCCTACCGTCGTGATGAGGGTATCGCCCGTTCGTGCCTTTTTAAGACCTCGAAGTGCGCCGATCTGTCCCACGGCGAGTTCTTGAATATCTTGGGTTTTGGAGGCAGAAATTTGAAGAATACCCATGGGCCGTTCATTGACTAAAATGTTGGTGTTGAAGCTTGCGGCATTCCTCGTCATTTTCCCGTGGTAAACTCGTACAAAGCTGATGACGCCTTCTTTGGGGTGATTGAAGACCTTGAATACCGACGCAATTGAAGCAATTTGCGCCTTTCCTTGCCTTTTGCTGGCCAAAATATCATTGAGATGCTGCTTTGTGGACCCTACCCGAACTTCCACTGGTGGACGCTCTTGAGGGTTCGGCAGGTAGTCCGTGATGGCGTCCATCAACGGCTCAACTCCGATATGACGAAAGCTAGATCCAGCAAATACTGGGATGACCTTTCCATCGCCACTTTGGATAGATTTTCGAATAGCTTGTTTGATGAGCGAACCATCGATATTCTGGGTTTCAGCGAGGAATTCATCCATGATGACGTCGTCAAAGTCTGCCAAGCCCTCGACCAATGCCTGCCGGGCTTGCTCTATCTCGGCCAAGAGCTCTTGGTTTGAGCTGTTCAACTTCTCTTGAAGCTCCGGGAATTCATAACGTGTCTTTTCTCTTTCTGACTTCCATCGGTATCCCACTCTGTCAACCACGTCAATGACTCCGACAAAGTTTTCTCTTTCCCACCAGGGAATCTGACAGACAAGAGGCCATCCCTTGAGTCTGGTGCCAATCTCAAGAACCGCCTTCTTGAATGAAGCACCCTCACGATCAAGCTTGTTGCAGTACACAATCCGGGGTACCTTGAATTCGTGGGCCGAACCCCATACTCTTTCGGTATGCGCCTCAACACCCTTGACAGAGTCAATAATGCAAACTGCACCATCTAGGATTGGCAGACATCGATCAACCTCGAACCGAAAATCTTGATGCCCAGGCGTATCAATCAGATTGATCGTTTTGGATTGGGAGCCCGGCAGCAGATTTTGCTGAAGAGGCCAGTTGAACGTGATGGCAGCCGATTGGATGGTAATGCCCCGTTCCCGTTCCAGCTCCAGAAAGTCGGTGACTGTGTTGCCAGCATCGACATCTTTTGTTGTTAGCGAAATTGAGTTTCATGTAATGTAATGCGCATGAAAAAGCTGGAGCATGAAACATGGTGGATTGTTTACGAAATTGAACAGGACGTACCTCCCACTCGCTGTGTTACGCCACTATAATACAACATGCGCTCAGTGGTAGTTGTTTTACCCTAAATGTCTAGTGAGCCTTGTTTTTTAGCACCAGGAACGGCGAGAAGTAACCCACAGCATCAACGTGCGCAATAATGCCAATGTTGCGGATATTCTGCAATTGAGTATCAGTGTGTAGTCCTCGTCTCGACTGAGCCGAGTTTAGCCATTGGCGCGCCAGACAGTGGGTCGGGCCCCGAGCAGTCGGGCTTCGTCGGAGGAGCGAGAGAAGGAGCATTGCCAGCTTGATTCCGGGCCTGAGCTAGAGCCAGAGCCAGCTTGTCAATTCTCGGCTTGACTGACTCCAGCAAAAATCAAGCAGGAATCGAATGTGCTGTCTTGCAGCTGGTTGCTTTTGCACCAACCATCTCATTCGCAGATGCCTTTGCCAAAACCGGGGCCACTGCCCCAAGGTTACAGGCATGCCAAAGTGGCGCCTTGCCGTATGTAGAAGGCGGTGACGCACGGCGCGAGCCCCTGTGTGGCTGTACAAGACGCCACCTTGGTGCATGTCCCGAAAGCAAGCTTACAGCGAGCTACCTGCGCCCAGCTACGTAACACGCTCCTCTTGGACTTTTCAACGACGTCTCGTGCCACGCATTACGCATCACCCTCATCGGATTCCGGTCTCCTAAATCGCTGCCTAGATACGCGCATCAAAAGCGAGCAAGCTTCTCTGCCTCTCTGCCCTCTCACCTTCATCCCTCATCTCTCAACCGCAGCCAGCCATGGAGCTTTCCGACATCTTGTGAGTTAGCACTGCGCGCAACCCTTTCCCAACAAGAACGTCATCGCAACTAACCAAGAACTTCTTTTTCGCAGCCGCATTGTCAACTTGGTCGTTGGTGCCATTACCGCCCTCGGTGGTATCACTCACATCTTCTCCCTCGGATTGTACGTCCCGTGCGAATCGCAAACCCTCACCTACCTGCGCAACCCCCAACCACCGTTATCATCGAGTGCGCAGTGTCGCGATCCCAAGACGTCTACTAACCATTCATGCACAGTCAAAACATCATTATTGGTGTTTACATGATCATCTTTGGTCTTTCAATTGCTCTTTTGGGTAGGACCAGCCGTATTCTATTGTCCCTTCTCTCGGTCTAACTGGTCGCAGAATTCCAGATCCCTCACCAGCTCTCCCGATACGCCTCGTTTCTCTTCTCCTTCATTGGCCGTGGTGTCTGTAAGTAATGATCGATGTCAGTATTGCTATGCGCAACGCTTACACACCTCAGTCTACATCTTCATCGGCACTCTTCTTCTCGGTACGCTGTTCATCAGCAAGCTGGCTGGTGCCATTGTAGGCATCATCGGTATCGCCTACGTAGCCCTAGAATTCATTCCTTCTATCGAGCCCCCTAGCAACATGCGCGATGCCGAAGATGCCGGATGGGGCGCCGAGCAGGTTTAAAAACCTTGTTCCCCAGCATTCTGCCCCAGTGCATGAGTGATGATGGCCTGCCGCGAAAGTGCCGGCTGTATGTTTCAACGGCACGCCAAAGTCTCGATGGATATATCTACATATGCACATGAAGGCTGCCTGAGAAGAACCGGGGGTTCTACATCAAAGCAGTCCTCCAACAAGAGATGGCAATTTGGGCGTCTGTACTTTTACAGCTCGCGATCGGAGTTTAATGAGAAGAATCCGGAATGGAATGGAATACATGGCTTAAAATGGTTTCAACGAATGGGATCATGCGGTAGTATTTTTCACTAAATAGATTCATTTCCCAAGCATTTACTCTCGTGGTCCTTTTCATCAAGTAGACAAGACGGTTAAAAAAAAGCCACATAAAAGGGCCAACTAAAGCCAGGGATTATAAACTATGTCCGGGGGCTTCTCAAAAAGCTAACAACGCCGCTGCAGTACCCAACTAACCCATCTAATCTTGCGCACTCCTTTTCCTGGTACTTTTTCCACTCCCCTAGGGCTTCCAGCAATGCCTCATTCTCCATGACGAGATCGAAATGCAATCGGAGGAACACGGTCATCCAAGCCTGGGTCAGCTCGTAATCGCGACGAGCCTGAAGACGAGTCGTGAGTGCGCGAATGAAGTGAAGGAGCTCGTTGGAGTCTTCTTCGCCAGTACCAATGGACAGAGAACGCAGCTCGAGGTCTGCGCTCGAAGGGGAGAGGGATTTGAGATGCTCAATGAACTCATCATCTGGGATATAGAGTCAGTCTTGTCTAAATATGCAGGATACTGGAAAAAAAAAACATACAATTACCCTCAGCAGCTCCGTTGCGGAGTTTTGAGCTGAGAACATCTTCGAAGCGAGACTTCTCCAGTCTTGTGATTCGGGACTTGCTCTCCTCTTCCGCGTTGGGTTTCTGCTCTTGCTCCACTGTGCTGTTACCATTGGCCGAGGGCAAGAAGAAAGGCGCCTTCTCTGGAGCTTTGGGCGCTTCCTTGGGCTTGTTGCGCTCCTTGATGAGGTCTAGGTGCAGGAGTGTTTGCCAGCGGCTCTTGGGGACCAAACTCAATGTGGTCAATTCCGAGCTGAGCTGCTCAATGGTCGGTGCCACAACTGTGTCCTCGGCTTCCTCTTGATCATCCTCAAAAGCGCCCTCCAACATGCCCTGATTTCCTTCTCCAGACACAGTTGGCACTGCAACTTGGCCAATCTCCTTTTCTGAGATCTGGCGGGTTGGGACATGCTTGAAAAGGGCCTTGTTGGTCCAGAGAGTGACTCCTAACTCATCCTGGATGGAAGCGGCGAGATACTCTCCTGTAAGCGACATTGACAGAGCCTTGCAAGGCTTCTCTAGTCGAATGGCGTCGATCAAGTGGCTCGTGGGAAGATCCCATACTCGGATGAGCGAATCTTTGGAGGCGGCAATGATCCAACGGCCATCGTTTGAGAAACAGAAGTCGTTGATTTCTCCCTGAGGACCCCAGAACTCTCGAATCGTCCTCTTAGTTTCCATGTCTACCACCCGAACGGACAAATCATCACACGAGAAAGCAATCAGGTTGCTTGCGGGGTGATATCTGCAGCCAGTTGGGAATGTCATGGGAGCCCAGTCAATTTGGTCCAGCAGGTTTCCAGTGAGGAAATCCCAGAACTTGATCTTTCCGTCCAAAGAGCAGGACACAATGGTCTTGTTCATCGAATCGATAATGAGACCGGTGATCCGCTTTGTGTGCTTGCCAGTTCCGGCGGCGAATTTCCCACTGGATTCGGCCTGGAGTTGCACAACGTCATCAGCCTGTCGCAACTGTTGCATCTTGAGTTGACGTGCTTGGGCTGGCGTGAGCCTTGAAGGGAAGCGTTGACGGTGAGTACCAGACTGGAGATTGTACATGTCAATCCCACCCGACTCGGAGCCCACGAGGGCAAACGTTCCGCAGGGACTGATGGCAACGGTAGACACATTGGAACCATCGCCTGTGGGGAACGCCCATCTACCAGCCCTCTTTCTACCCCAGAACCAGGTTCTGGCGTATGGATCGTCCTTGTGAGCCGTCACGACGCTTTCCCATCCCGTCATGCCACTGACCTCGGCATCTTGTGGTTTTTGTTTATTAACAGTCTTTTGCCAAATGGGTTGGTTGCCAGGCATGGCACCAATACCACCATCACGGTTGAGGGAGGACGCGATGCAAGTGATTTCAGGGGCCTTTAGGTCCTCCAGAGTGGTTGTTGGCCCATGTGTGAGGGCATTTGAGGCCAAAATTCCCACCTTCTTGGCTTTCTTGCGGATGTTGCCCTGACTGAGTTCAGCACTTTGGCCATCTCGGCGCAAGCTCCAGCCCCAGAGGCTTCGATCCTGTCCACCACTGAGAAGCCACTTGTTACCAGCCTCTGCACCATCAAAGTCGGAAGGCAAGAATTGGAGAGAGTTGACCGGGCCGGCATGTCCGCTTCGGGAGTGAAGGATTCGGGGAATGGGGTTGAACGGGGTTTCGTCAAAGATCCAAGATTTGAGCGAGTTGTCAAGGCCGCTGGTCAGAATAACGGGTTGACCAGGGAGGAATTCGATTTTGCTAATGCCACCCCGAACAGTTGGGCCGCTGCGGGAGGGTGGATTGTGGGCACTTCGTAGAACACCCATAACTCGACCTCCGCCGTTAAGGTCCCAAAATGTTACATCTCCAGTAGCGGCGGTTGAGGTTGCCAAAACACCGTCCTTTCGGCCATCGTGGCCCGCACCCATTCCATCGGTTCGGAAAGAAATCGAATTCACTGGTGCTGATGAGCTGCCGGCCTCAATTCGAATAACTCGCTTATCGGTCAAGACGTTGGTGATTACTAGAGAGCCTTCAGAGTATGCGATTGCCAACAGGGATAACGCGGGACTTGGTTCTAGACAAGTGACAGCGCCACAGTCGGGAGATGGAGGCAAGATAGTGTAGATGAGCTTTCCGGTGCTGACGTTCCAAATCTCGACCCAGCCATCTTTTCGGCCTACAAAGACCTTGTTCAGGAAAGTGGGCATGGAAACAACACCGCCGGTAATTTCATTGCCCCCCTTGCTGGCGGCCATTGTGTGAATTGTAGTGTAGTGCTCAAGAGTGGCTGTCTTGAAGACTTCGAGCCTAGTCACAGCGCAAGCAATGGTCCAGGTTCCCAAAACCAAAATCTGTCGGATCGGCTCGTTCAAGTCGGATGGTAGTTCGAGTTCATCAACCTTCTTACCTCTCTGGAAAACCCAGATGCCTTGGGCCTCACCCTTCCTTGATCCACCCCATGCTGCAAAA
The DNA here is from genome assembly GCA_022837005.1 of Calonectria pteridis. Taxonomy (NCBI): domain Eukaryota; kingdom Fungi; phylum Ascomycota; class Sordariomycetes; order Hypocreales; family Nectriaceae; genus Calonectria; species Calonectria pteridis. The sequence continues at coordinate 511,776 of JAKZGU010000008.1, read as the reverse complement.
ATCTTTTCTTTCCAAGCAAGAGTCGCGGTGATGTCGGCGGGGGTCTGAGGCCGGGTGATGAAGACGAGGTTGAGACCGCGACGAAGATCATATGTTTGGATAGATCTGCCAACCGAGGTCGAGATCTGAAATGTAGTTTTGCCGAGGGGAATCGAGGTAAATGGAACGTTCGTGGGTGAAACAAGCCCAACGGTCTATTGAAGTTAGAATTGAGGCAGGCAAGGCATGTTAATGGATGATGGGCGCCAGATGGAGACATACTCGGAAGGGCGCAAAGATCCTGGAGGAATTGGAGACAGGCTTTGCTGCGCTCGTAGGCGGTGCCGTCTTCTGGCGCTTGACCAGCGGTCGATCGGCGTCAGAGTAAGGCATTGTGGCCTTGGATGCGCGGTTGAGTGGGGGAATGTTCGCGAACCGCTGCTGATTATGCCATACGAGGCTGGTTGGTTGGCGAAGCTACACCCATCTCCAAAAATTTTTGGCGGTGTCGCCAGCGGGCACATTTTCTGCCGCTCCACCCATTTTCCCCGGCCACCAACCGCGTGGGTTTACTGCGGCGACCAACCAAATCGTCCACTGAAAATTTTAGGAATCCACACTTCGACACTGGTCAAAGAAACCCCACCAACCCACCATCACCAACACTGGGTTTGCGGGACAATGATTGGGATTACAAGCTCAGGGCCTGGTTGACCATGCATCTAGTGGACCGGGAAGAGATTTACCAGCCGCACACTCAGCAAAATCCAATCAGGTACACCGGCTTTTGGCGCAGCAGGGGAAGCCCCATCTGTAAGAGAGCCCTGGGACAAGCGAGGGAAGAGGGAACATACGATTGGGGCGTGTATTGAGGTGAACTCTGATCATGACCCTCAGCGCATCTGGGATTTCGATACCATTCAATGGGAGTGGGATCCTTCATACATACAGCCACTGTTCAAGTTGGCCCACTAGTACTATGTCTGCGTCACTGTCTATCGAAAGTGGTCGCGTCACCGCATTCATATGCCTTGAATCACAGATGCTTCCACAAAACAGTGTTAACGTACAAGCGGACCAGTCCAACGCTCAGTAGAAAAAGAAAAAAAAACACGCAAAGTCAAACGCCGGGTTCATCTTTTTTTTTAATTCGTTGATCCAAGAAGGGGTACTATCACCTGCATCTGCCTCCAAACCAGATGCTACCTTGAACAGGCCTGATCCCGTCTCCCGAAGCAATGACAGCGCCATCGCTACCCTCTTGCTCTCCATACTTCCCAAATACAGGTCCGGTGCTCCAAAGGAATGAAGCTACCAAGCCTCGTGGCCAGCTGTGTCACCCTGGATGGCTGCAGCTGGCCCAATGGCTCCCTCTAGTGCCGCCGACGCCGTTCCATCCGCTGTCGCTGAGCTGCACGTCACCCAGGCCCCAAAAATACCGGTACTCACCCTACCCTCCCAAACTGTATCAATGACGACTACTGGGTGACCTTAATTGTCGAAAAGAATGCGGTTTCTGTCTCATTCCAGCGCTTCCATTTCAAAGTGTCTTGCTTCACATGCTTATCTCCATCCGGATCCCGTTGGAACCACTAAATAATCTTCGGACAGCACCTTACTGGATAAAAGCACCGACATCTTATCCCACCACGATCCATGTGACCAACTTGCTGCCTTTTACCCCTCCAAACTGCCCCCGGCTCCAAGAGACGCTTCAAGCAAAACGCTTGCACCCAGCTGACCGTGCTCTTCGCCCCCCGCCATCCAAGCATTGTGCACTGCCCAGGGTTCGAGAGATTCTCAAACCCCGCCTGCGGATCCCGATGCACCAAGCGCCATGCTCATCGTTTCTCCATCGTGACTGATAAAAAAATCCATCCCCAGTAGCAACCGGATTTGGCCGGTGCCAGGGTTGCAGCCAAAGCCAACCGGGCCCTGTATCTGGGCCGTGACTGGATCCCACTGGTTTTCCAGTGCACCCTCACCAGATCTGAACCCGCCCGTGGCAATGTCTTCGTAGCGTTGCATCATCGAGGCCGCTGATTCGACGCTGTCGCAAACAGGTTCAGAAAAAAAAAAAAAGTGCCATCGCAGCCCTCTTGGGCGAGGTGACCTGCAGTGACGGGAATCCACCCTGCTTAGTTCATAGCTCCAACGTCCATTAACACGAGGCCGTCGTGACCCAGCCCTGGCTAATCACAATTGCATTTGACCTACCGAGACCTGACGTTCCGTGTCCCGACCCACCGGCTGCAGCGTCTCTCGGGCATGCTGAAGCATCATCACACTTTGACGAACCGTACCCCGATGACGGTCAAGAACTGTTCCAATAAACTTCGTACTACACTCCTAACCAGGCCGAAGCTTAGCATCGCCGGGAGGCTCAATTGATAGCTCTAAGCTTGCAGCTCCTAACGCAAGCTTACCGCCCAGAGCATCCAGCTCCAGGGCTCCAAGAGGTTGGCTCTCGGCTCCTCCTAGCTCCTCTCGGCACACGGCGCCCGCCCGCGCACATCCCCATGGATGTCATGGATGCCGTGGACATGACTGACAAGGACGGACCGGGCCCGAATATTGTTGGCACCATCGGCGCCGCAGATAACCCAACTTACTCGACTAGCCCCTCCGACGACGTTTCTTCCGACTTTTCGCATTACCCTCCTCCTCTCCCTCTTTCGCTGCCCCAGCCCAAGCTTTCCCGCCACTCTTCGCAATCGCAATCGCAGCCGCCCTTCTCCTCGTCGCCTCTCGCCAATTCCCTGGTTGGGAGGAAAGGCCGCTGTCCCGAACCTGGCACTTCGGAGGCACATGCTCGTCGTGCTAGCCTGTCTATCCCGCCGCGCTCCTCTAGTTCGTTGAGGAGCCCCAGATCTCGACTCGCCCGCACCCGCGGTGAGTCCACGGCATCAGACGCTTGGAGCGAGGACCTAGCACTAGCCGATTCACAGCTTGTCCTTGAAGATCCCCACCATCTGCACAACCACTTGGCTGCCGCCACCGGCGACAACACGCTCTTCACCGTCTCCGCAGATCTTGCCCTCATTTCCAGGTCTTTTTCTTCTGACCCCCAGTCCAAGAGACTTTCTGGAACCTCCATCTACTCATTAGCCTCAGCCCGCGGCGTTGTCACTCCAGCATCTGGGCACGGCTCCGAGTTTGGGACTCCTCCTCGTTCAGTTCCGAGTTTCTTGTCACCTTCCAAGGGCCTGGGCCCGTCTCCATCCGAAGCCGGACTCACAAACGTGACTGTTACCACCTCTTCGACTTCTCATTCAAGCCCTTCCGGCGCCGGACAGCATCACTTGGTCTTGCGGGACGCTCATTCTCAGCCACTCGACTTGAGAAGGCGAACCCACCGCGCCGACAACATGCAGAACAGCGCCCCCAATCTGCGCGCCCAGCCCGATCGCTCCCGCAGTCGGGCCAAAAGACGATTCAGCGGTAGCACCGCAACCAGCAGTCACAGCCCAAGCAGTGAGAGGGGTCCTCATCACCGCGAGAGAGAAGATGGTAAGCTTTGCCACGCCTCAGACAAGCATATTGTGTATGCATCAAAAGCCCTGACTTGGTCCAGTGAAACCAGCGCCATGGGGCGTCATCGGCGTCTGTGCGCTTGATGTCAAGGCCAGAAGCAAGCCGAGCAGGACAATTTTGAACCGACTCATCGCCAATCGCGAATTTGACGTTGTCGTGTTTGGCGACAAAGTCATTCTCGACGAAGGTACGTTGCCCCAAGACATTCTAGCTGTATTTCTAGAATTGCGCTAATCGCAAAGCCGCAGAGGTCGAAAATTGGCCCATATGGTGAGTGTATTCGGTGAACCGAAACAGCATAGTGGCTTGCATTCCATCTGCAACAGGCACGTGCTATCCTTCCTCATTCGATCACTAACAAAATTCCCAGCGACTACCTCATCTCTTTTTACTCGGATGGCTTCCCCCTCGAAAAAGCCATCGCCTATGTAAAGGCGCGCAAGCCTTTTTGCGTCAATGATGTTCCCATGCAGCAGATTCTTTGGGATCGCCGCCTTTGTCTTCATTTACTGGACAAAATTCACGTGCGAACGCCCAAGCGGGTTGAAGTGAGCCGCGATGGAGGACCCCAGATCCTCACAGCGGAAGTGGCCAAACATATCAAGGATATATCCGGTGTCTCTGTGGAACCAGTTGACCCCGAAAAATTCCTCCCTCCTCGCAATGTGGAACTGATTGATGACGGTGACGCAATTAGTGTTGACGGTGCTATCCTCAAGAAGCCCTTTGTGGAAAAACCAACCAGTGGCGAAGATCATAACATCATCATCTACTTCCCCAAGAGCACTGGTGGCGGTGCACGCAAGTTGTTTAGGAAAATTGGAAACAAGAGCTCCGACTTCATCGCCGACCTTACAGTCCCCCGCGCCATCACCGAACCCAACAGCAGCTACATCTATGAAAGCTTCATGCAGGTTGACAATGCCGAGGATGTCAAAGCATATACTGTTGGACCCAATTACTGTCATGCTGAAACCAGGAAAAGCCCCGTGGTCGATGGCGTAGTGAGAAGGAACACACACGGAAAAGAGCTGCGCTACGTCACAGCATTGAGTCCAGAAGAAAAAGAAATGGCCAGCAAAATTTCAACTGCATTCGGCCAGCGTGTCTGTGGTTTTGACCTCCTCCGGGCATCAGGCAAGAGCTATGTTATTGACGTCAATGGTTGGAGTTTTGTCAAAGATAACGATGATTACTACGACCACTGCGCCACCATTCTCAAGGACATCTTTGTCAAGGAACGGCTTCGTCGCGGCGGTGTCACCCCACCAATGCCTTCGCCTGCCCCCTCAGACACCGATCCCTTTAGCAGGGCCGCTAATGCATTCAAGGACCGCGAAGCTACCAGCGCACCCTCTGCTAACGGAACCAAGGGCACTACTACTCCAGCCACGAACGGCGCTGACACCCAGAGCATCGAGTCGTTCCGTCGGGTTCCAAGTGCCACTTCTTCGGTCCCTCAGGATAGTGCAATACCAACAAAACCTCAAAGTTCAAACCTACCTCCTCCTCTAGACTTGTCCATTCCAGGAGCAACGTCTGCCCCTTCATCTACCCAACGTTCTTCTATTATCGAACCTCCTTACTCGGAGAACAATGAAGAGAGTGCTCCCGCTCCGCCTCCCCCAACACATTCTTGGAAGTTGAAGGGCATGGTTTCCGTCATTCGACACGCAGACCGGACGCCGAAACAGAAGTACAAATTCACATTCCACACAGAGCCTTTTATTGCACTCCTCAAAGGCCATCAAGAGGAAGTTTTACTCATCGGCGAGGCCGCGCTGGCAAGCGTAATTCAGGCGGTTGATGTGGCGTTCCAAGAAGATGTCGAAGACAGAGGAAAGCTTCGAGCGCTTCGCAATGTTCTCGTAAAGAAAGGTAGCTGGGCAGGCACCAAGGTTCAAATCAAACCTATGTTCCGCAAGAAGAAGACGGAACCGCCCCCCACCGTGGATGAGAAGGTTGGGGATGAGAAGGTCGTGACCGAGAAGACAGCGTTAACTGCTGTCGAAGAAGAAGGCAACATATCCTCCAAGGATGAGCCGCATAGGCCTCCCAAACGCCACGACTCGCTATCCGGTGTAACAATGTCCAAGTTTACAGCTGCCGAGGAAAGACTGGTCCTTGACAAGTTGCAGCTGATAGTCAAGTGGGGCGGAGAGCCAACCCATTCTGCGAGGTACCAGGCACAGGAACTTGGAGAAAGCATGCGTAACGATTTGATGCTCTTGAACAGGGACATATTAGACGAGGTTCACGTTTTCAGCAGCTCCGAACGTCGTGTCACAACGAGTGCTCAGATATGGACTGCGTCCTTCCTAGATCAGAAAGATGTACCGGAAGATTTTATTACAATCCGCAAGGACCTTCTTGACGACTCGAACGCCGCCAAGGATGAAATGGACAAGGTCAAGAAGAAGCTGAAGGGACTTTTGCGCAAGGGCAACGAGCGGCCTGCCCAATTTGCCTGGCCTGAGAATATGCCAGAGCCTTCCGAGGTTCAGACTCGTGTGGTGCAATTGATGAAATTCCATCGCCGAGTCATGCAGTACAACTATGGTAAGCTGTACAGCGGTGCTGCCACTTCTCTCAGCGCCATCTCAAACCCGAGTTCCGAGAAGCTCCCAGGCGATACTTCCACGTCCTCCATTTCATCATCGCTGTCACATGTTAACGCCGTCAACAATATACAACCTCGGTGGTGCTGCGGCGAGGATGCAGAACTGTTCAGGGAACGGTGGGAAAAGCTGTTTGCTGAGTTTTGCGACGGCGATAAGGTCGATCCCAGCAAAATCTCAGAGCTGTATGACACGATGAAGTTTGACGCTTTACATAATCGCCAATTTCTTGAATGGGTGTATACTCCGCCCAAGCATATGCTGGAAGAGTATGGTTCTGCAATTACAGAGGCAAAACCCAAGTTATCAGAAGACAGCAGAGCATCCGAGGATCTTAAGCTGGACCGGCCTCAAAATGCCTCACCGGAAGGTTCGGACAAGGTCGACGCGGGCAGTCGGTCAGCTTCCGTCAAAAAGCTCTTCAGGAGACGGTCGATTCTCAACAACTTGCGACACTCCAATGACGAGGCACCGCCGGAACAGTACTTCCGTCTCTATAAGGGTACACACCAGAACACTGCCAAGTCAGACGCACGTCATGAGCCCTTGCAGGAGCTCTACCGGCTTGCCAAGGTCCTGTTTGATTTCATCTGCCCGCAGGAATACGGTATCTCGGATAGCGAAAAGCTTGAGATTGGTCTGCTTACGTCCCTGCCCCTCCTCAAGGAAATTGTGCAGGACCTGGAAGAAATGCAGGCCTCTGACGACGCTAAATCGTTTTTCTACTTTACCAAGGAGTCGCACATTTACACGCTGCTCAATTGCATCATCGAGGGCGGCATTGAAACTAAAATTAAGCGAAGCACTATTCCCGAGCTCGACTACCTCTCGCAGATCAGCTTTGAACTGTACGAATCGGAATCAAAGACGGCTGTTCACGGGTCATCGGACGATGAGCCCACCTTCACCTACAGCATCCGCATCACCATTAGCCCAGGTTGCCACGTCTTTGACCCCCTCCACGTTCAACTGGATAGCCGGCATTGCATTGGATGTGCCCCGAGGCGCAGCTTAACGCCCCACGCGGATTGGCTGCAGGTTATCAAAACACTCCGGGCCAAGTTTAACCAGTAAGCTTTCTTTTCTTTTTATGCACACATTCGTTTTGACAGATTGACTAACTCAGTTGTGCAGGGTCAAGCTCCCCAAAACATTCCTGGCGGTCAACCTGTCAGAGGCCTTCACCTTTGAGGAGACTGAGAGGCAGGGGAGCGACGCCGACGTGCTCGAGATGAAGTCGGCACGTCAAAATCATCTCGGATCCGAATCAACCAAGCCCAATGGGGACATAAAACCCCTTCTAGGGAATGAAGCCGAGGCTGGTCCCTAGCTACGGCCCAAGTCCAATTGACACATCCTCCATGTTGGGCGTCGCTTAGGGTAGGGCTCCAAACGGTGCAACGGTTTTGCATTGCTGTAGCTTTGACGCACGACTTTTTTTCTCTCGTCATTTTTGCACCCCCGCATCCTGGTCTTGTCAACCCGTTCGGGAAGCAGGAAGGTCTGGCCTAGGTCAGGTGGGGACTAATAGAACCATTGTTTGTAGCAGCTGCTGCCTCCGTGGATTATCATGAGATTTTTTAAAAAAAAATTTTGGCCGGGTGGCCCACGTAGATGAGTCAAGGAACACAAATAAATAAACAAATATAGGAGATGGAGAAAATTGACGAAAAAAAATTGATACATCGGAGCATCCCATGATGTGTGATACGGAGACGAAGGATGCGGGCAGCATACGTGGAGTCAAGGGTGGGAACGAAATTGTTGAAGGGTGCCCTTGTCTGCGGAACCGTCATCGCTAGTGTGTGAGTGCGCTGCATGCAGGGACGGGATACTAATTAGCGAAAGACCACATTGCTATTGCATGTGTCGGTGATCGAGATTGATGCAAGACAAGAGGTGCTGTCAAAGCAAGACTTCCAGAATCCGAAAACCGCGGCGAAGGAGGACAAGCATGAGGCAGTTTCATATATATCAACCTGAGCTGGGGTTCATTGAGACGAGATTGGTCTCAGAGAGATCTCCATCTTGAGAAAATCGAGGGACCCAAAATCTGGGTACTCACCACATGGCGATCTCCTCACGTGGTGAATTTTCCCCTGAAACACGCACCGAGGATATGGACGCGGAACCGGGCGTCCAGGACCGGGGCTCATTGCTATGACATGGTACGCCATGTGGTGGCATCACCGCCGCACTCTTTTTTTGTCGGAATTTTGCTTTGCCCAAACGACGACTTCGTAGCGAAAAACAGTGGGGGTGTTCTCGCAAGCCAGGCCCAGAACATGACCTTTGTGGGGGACGGAGGAGCGGCGGCGGCGACAGGGTGGTAACCTTCGTTGGGACCAATATTCGACGGGGTGTTCTGGAAAATGCCTTGGGAAGTGGCCTGTCAGTGGAGAGGTCATCGCCTCATTAGACAATCAAATCCCAATGGAGAATATTGGCTTTGCTGTGCCTGGACATGGGGGGGGGGCGGAGGGGGCCAAAACTTTTCGATGCCGAAAATTGACCCCAGGGTAAAGCTATAACCCGGGATTTGTGCAGACGCGATGTAGCAATCCCAGACTGTTCCGCTGTTGTCTTGACATGCCTTTGAAGGAATGAACCCACTATCAAGGCAAACTGCAGCTGCAATATAAGTGGACCGAGGCGTGATCGTAAGATGGAAGTAAGGTGGCGGCATTACGCAGGGACGTGGGCACTCACTGCTGGTCGTCGACGTCACTGAAAGGAGTGGGCAGGGTCAAGGGCGACGGGGGCGAAGACCGGCCGGGGCAAGGAGAAATCCGTCATTGACAGATCCGAGACGGAGGTGTCTGCATATGAGGAACAACTCTGCCGATGGCCGGCAGATGGTTGCTTCGTTCGAAGACTGGTTTGACCTGACTAGAGACTGCACAAACAGCCAAGACCGACCTGAGTTCAAAGCGACCATCCAAGAAAGGGCACCCAGTACAATCTTTTTTTTTTCATTAAAAAAAAGGGATATAACAGTAAGTGAATAAAAATAATCCTCCAAAAGAGAAAGAACAATGACCCCACGTCCCCCCAAATATTTGAAAGCCGAACCAGGGCTCGAAACCAGTCGGTGCCATGGCCTTGAGCTCGGCCCTCGCGTGTAAGTGATGGGTTTACGGACCCCGCGGAGTGATAGACCACCAGTCGGCTATAGCCTCAGTTTCAGTGTCAAGGCCCAAGATGGTCATGCGGGCTGGTTTATGCTGATTTATGCCGGGGTGTGTTCGATGCTATACAGTAATAGCATCCCGATTGACGTCTTGACAGTTTGCTGCCCGGATCGGGGCGTCAACACCGTCGGCAACCAGTCGGGGTGGGCGGGTCAGTGCGCCGTGTCGCAGCGTGTCATTGAAGCGTCCGCGGGGTGCGGCTTTCAGTCCCGTAGCCGCTACTAATGCATCGGCGGAGAGGGCAAACATCACCTAGCGCTGAGATAACCTTTCTATGTTTGTGCCATAATTGTCGGGAGAACAAAGCATGAAGCCAAACACGACTCAAAGGCCGTGCCGTGAAACTTTGTTGCCGACCGGGGCTCTTCGGCTTGGCGGGGGCATGCCGCCGGCGGGTGCGACAAGGGAGGGCTCTGATATGAGGCTGGTCTATCCGTCCAGGGGAGAGAACCCGGCAGTACGGATAATTGGAGATGAGTGCAGGGCATGCTAAGGTATGGTGGCCAATTCGGTCGATCAGCCATGGTAGCAACCAGGAATGGTCGCTAAGGTTTACCAGGCGGCGTTCCGTCAATGCCTGCTTGCTTCACGCTGTCGTGTTCGGGGCGGTACTCTCCCGTAACAGGAGGAGAAAAGATGGAATAGCAGGGCGGTATCTCCCCGGCCCCCGGCATCCGGAAGAGAGCCTATTTGTTTGTCATGGCCTCCCTCAAAAAAGGAAAAAAAAAAAAAGGTTGATGACGCAGTGCGAAGGGGGTGTATTCGTAGGTAAGTTTGATGATTTGCGGGTTGTCGTTTGAGGCTCATCGTTTCGTTTTGGGGAACACTTGGCGACAAGGACATGGTGATGGATTTTTTGAGGCGGATGCCCTTTTTCAGAGGGGCGGTCTAAACTGAGACAAGGGTCTTAGGGGTAGGGGTGCTGGTGTTTGGTCGAGGGTGCAGGGCAATGAATGAGTGAGTGGCATTGATATGGGCGCTGGTAAGGCGAGGAGGAGGCCTGAACGGGAATCCCAGAGCGCGGAGGAGGGTGGGGTGTTGATGGAGTCAGACTACGGAGTTGAGGTGGAGGAGCTACTGTGCCTACGGAGACGGAGACAGACGTTGGGGCGGTACCTACGTTAGCTAGAGGAAGGAGCCACCAAGCAGCAACGCAGTGGAGGGGCTTGTGGAAAGAGCTCCTCCGGCGACTGCCGAGAACGAGCAGCAAGAAGTCGCAGGACGAAAGAGGCAGTAGGTCCTGGCAAACGGCGTATCTTCCGGTGCATCTCGCTGAAAGGGGATAAAAAAAATCATCAGACCACACAATGTTCACCGCAGAGCGGGCAGAGGAAAAAAAAGTTGCGCATGCGTACATACACCAACAACAATCGTGGGCAAACACGAACGCGAGGGCGGACACACGCACCCATCCTGGCATCTCACTAACATGGACGTGGCTCGCAGATGCGGGCAGAGGGAAACAAGCAGCAACAAACAAACCTGGCACGAACCAAAGCCCAATACCACATGTCAGAGCATAACAGAACACCTCAGCTTAGCTGCCGGCGACTGTGACGTTGAAAATGATTACTGACGCCCACGTTTATTAAAATGTCGTGCAATCCATCCACCGGGTCGTTGCCTGACGGCCCGGCCGGTACCCCTCAGTCTCGGCGACAAAAGCCCGATGATCAGTGGGATACAAGGACAAATAACACGGCATCGCGCGACGGAGAGGAGGGACAACTCCGGCAGAGCGGGTAAGAAGAACCCGTCGTAGGGCCGAGATGACACAAAGATGCCGTTTGCCCATGATCCGAAGCGGTGAATGCCATGCGTCGCTCAACATGATTGCCGGCAGTTTATGACGGATATCCATCATCATGTTGGGGAGCGGCATGCCTTTGAGCCTGTAAATGGTCCCAGTTGCTCGCATTGTGTGCGTGCATCATCCTCAGAGGTGGGTATGAGCCGACCACATGTCCCAACATGTACCCTCATCATCTTTACTTTTTCACATTCTCATCTCGCAAGCAAACAAGGAAGCGGCTGCGTCACGACATTCCTGGGACGCGGCCACTCTCCGCTCTGCACGCTGCACGCTGCGATGCGAGCGAACTGCAGGGCGTTGTTACAACCCATCCTAGTGCGACTGGTCGGTCGGTGGCTGATGACGGCGCAGTGGTGGGTGGTAACTGCAAGCAATCGCACAGCGGCGAGCCAATAACAGGGCTTCCTCATTGGTGACAACGCGACCAAAGCATTTGACAGATCTCGGCTTCCCTCTATCTCTGTGCTTGTGGGCACAGCTTGGGAGCCGGGCCAAGCTTGTGGCGCAATCCGGAGTTTCTGTTGATTTCTTGACCTTGGTAGGTGCTGCTTCACCTTGGAGCCCAGACTAGCTCAATTTCGTAAAGACCAGCCCAGGGCCTCGTACACTCCCGGAGCAAGCAAAAGATTCCCCGCGACGTGCCGTCCCTCGCCTTGAACCTTCGTTTCCTCCTTGATTCATCCTATCTCCCGTCGTGGAGTGCGGTGTGTGGGGATGGAATGGGTGGGCACGGCGGAGCCGGGAGAGGGGATAATTACAGAAGGGGGGGAGAAAACAAGCCGGGTATCGATTGCAAAATAAAACTAAAGCTAAAAAAGAAGAAGCAAAGAGAGAACCCCCCATCAAAATGTGTGATGCCGGGGTGACATGTCAGACGAAGGACAGGGCTCGTTGCTGTCGAGTCCTCGCAGCTGGCTGATTACCGACCTGTTATAGCAAAAACGTCGGTCGTCTTTAGGTTTCCCCCGAACGACGAGGTGGCCTAGCTTTGACATCAAGGTTCACCCCGTCCAGGTGGCCCATAGGTTCGTGGAGTCCGGACCCACGCTGCCGGCTGGGGATTTGGAGAAGCAAAAAAACACCAACATGACAAGTAGGCGAAAATTCAAAGACAGAAGGCATCTTGACGGTTGATGGCAGTGTCAGACTGCCAGCCAGAGCGACTTGGCAGCCGGGGTGCATGCCTGATGATGGCTAGCATCTATCAGCTGTCAGTTAGAGAGCCGGTGACAACTGAGATGACCATTGCCGGGGAGGAGGGGACGGACGCTTTGTATGTTCCGATGGTAAGTAATCCCTACCCTGCCATCCAACTGCCCTAGCTGTTCTGGTCCGTCTCCAACGTTCTGCCCGAATCGCATGCCACGCTGGGCAAACGTAGTGACCAGGTAAACCATGGCAGAGTGAGGCGGGAAGTGGGAGCTGGTAAACGAGACCCAAAAGTTATGGGTTACAGGCACCCATGTACAAGAGCCAAGCATTGTTCTCTTTGGAATACGCGGCACGCCGACGTGGGCTTGAAGAAGAGACATGGAAGGACTTGGAGAACTTTTGAGGAAGCCGATTGTTGACTAAAGCACTGACGGGGTGTGGGTAACAACTCGGTTTAGCACCGCAAACCATATTTTTTTTAACACCAAAAAAAAAAAAAAGATGACTGGGGTGACGGCGACCAGTGCAAACACCGGCGTTGTCTCATATGGTGTGTTGCTCTGTCCAGAACCGCACCTGCGACTGTGGCAGGCGGTAGTCGGCACGGCAGCTATTCCTTCCATTCATCTTATCCGCCACAAGAGTACACCGAGCGAAACTGCTTCAAGTTGACATTGCTCACTCTGCATACGCCCACCACTATTGACACCACCACCTCATACTGCTGCTGCCGCCGTTGCTGCTCCTCACCACCCTAGCATGCCCCATGCGCTGTCGCGACGCTCGCCTTGCCATGCTTTCTGTGGTACCTTAACTTTTTTTCTCAATTCTCCGCCGCTTAGGCGGTTCCTCGACAGTTATCCTCCACGCCCAACACCCTCCAAACCCTTAAAACGTGCATTCATCTCTGACCTCCCTCTTGTCTCCCCACGCCTTTCGCTTTCGGTATTTTCTGTTTCGCTCTTTCGGATTGCCAGTTTCGCAACATGGAGCGCACTGACATGCCTGGCAAACTACGACAGCCAACTGCCTTGGCCTCAGGCTAACTAAACTTTAGCCATAGCCATAGCACTCGGCATCGTTCCCGTCTAAAAGCTTGAACTCCATCGCGCTCCTATTTGGCTCTTCGCACACGACCCTTTTTACCCCCCTCCCCCCCGAAGTCCCCCATACCCATGCCTCCAGGTCAACCCTTGACCGTTCCAAGCTCCTGGTCCCCACCTATCGATCCTGGCTGGCGCTGGGCAGCAGCACCGCCAACCTGGACCACGGAGGACACCGGGGCAAGAGCGGAGCCTTGGCCGCATTCAAGGGCTATCCCATGTTACTCACTCGACACCCTCAGCATTTTCCGGCCCTCCCAGGCTTTCCCTATCATCACACATCACCTGTTCGCCATTGCCCGTCCCGTCTTCCGCGACGTCGTTCCCTTTTCTCACATCCCCTCGGCCCCCATTGGGCTCGCCGGGTCCGTTCCCTGCAAGCCGGCGGCCGTGGCCGCAGCGCCATCAAACAACGACTCGGGTACATGTCCCCAGCCAGTGGGTACTGCAGACTCATGTATTGACGTTTGTTCTTCGTGAAGAGCCGTTGACCTGTCCATACGCCCCCCTCGTCTCCCCTCCCCAAAAAGACCACAAGGTACCGCTGTCGACGGGGATTAAGGGCAATCTGGGACTCGCAGCCGACAGCCATTACAGACGGGAGTTTTTTTTTTTTTTTTACCACTGGCATGATATGGAGAATAGAGGGGCCGCACTACGTCCCTCCCCCCGTCTTCCGTCCGCTCATACCCATCCGGCTGGGCGCGCAGGGTCGGTTTATTTTATTGTAACAGAAGAAACCTTAACCAACGCTCGACCTACCTCGCTTTGTCTCCCGTTGTCAATCCCTAATCGGCTTCCTGGGTTCTCTCCCGCCTCCCTCCTCTTCCGCCACTAGAGATCCTGTCCCTGCTCATTCTTCCTAACGGCTGCCCGTGTCACACACCCCCCCATCATCACAGCCGTTTTGCAGAGAGTCAGAATCACAAACCATACACGCGACTCGAACAAACTCAATCACCGAAACCCCTCCTTCCTCCTTTATTCGAAAACATATAATAAGTCTAGTCGCCTTGCCACGAATTCCTCTTCTTCACTTCGCATCACCATTCAGACTTGTTTGCCTCAACTCAGCTCTACCACTACTACCGCCACCACCTGCACCACCGCTATCACCGCGGCTTCAACCAACTCGTCTTTACATTTTCCCAGCCTTCTCATTGAACTCGACTGTGTCAGCAGCAGTCGTTGTTCTCAACCCGCAAGGCCAATTAGACCTCAATTTTGCCGGTAAGCTCCCTCCCATCATGCCTCAAGCTCACTCCTCCGCGAGGTTTTGGCCGTCGGACTTTCGCCCTTCGGCTCGGCCTCCTTGATGGTGTGGGCAATTTCTCGCTATGCAAGGCTAACTTTGGTTCTCTCGCAGGAGCTCTTTTGCACCCAATCAGACCAAAGGCAATTGGAGGTTAAAGATACCTACCGCCCCCAGCACACACAACACCATTATCAACACCACCACCACCACTACTACCACCTAAAACTCCCCACAGTGGCTACTGACAAGATGGCCAATGCGTGTGCACACCAGTTTCGAATGATCAAGTCCGACAGCACTTTGATCCAGTGGGTTTGCCAACACTGCCGGTCCGGCCCTCACTGGATGATCTTCGAGTGCGCCTACTGCAAACTACACCTCTGCCGGGTGTGTACACAGGCAGCCTGAGTGCCCGGCTCTGGCGAAAACCCCGGCAGAAAAGGCATGTGCCACTGATGTATGTATGGTGTGGGGGAGTGGAGGGGTGTGTTTGTGTGCGTGCGTCTGAGTGTTGAATGAATGTGCGACCTGCGAGGGCGTGGGCCATCGTGCAGTTCCGTCTCTCGCTCGCGTGTTCCCAACAGTGGGCATGGCCTGACTAACATGACACCAGCCAGGTTCACGGCAAGGCAAAAATCAGAAATGCCGTCTGGGTCCCGGCACAAGAGCAATGGCAGATTGGCATGTTCCAGGCTATTCCTTTGATTGCGCTGACAAGGCTACCTGGGACTGGCTGCGAAGAAACGGTGCTTCACATTGCTTCATGAGACAGGCCCCACATCTACCTGAGCCGGTGACGACAGTCGGCTCGCTTTATTTTTGGCTTCTTTTTTTTTCCTGTCCTCTCCCCTTGGCTGTGGCTTGACCGAGCCTAGCTGGGGAGATTTGCAGCCTTATTCAGGACACACCAAAAAAAAAAAAGGAGGCGAAACAGCTGAGAGGGACCCGCAGGTATCATCTTCATCATCGGCATCGTCAGTCTACTCCATGGCGAGTGGGGAGGTAGCCAACGGCGACAAGTACATTGGATGACTTACAGTTTTACGGCTCTCCATGAGGGTGTTGTCCCCTGCACGATCCACGTGGTAGCCCCAGCCTCAGGACCCGTTTTGGAACTGTGCAGCACTAGCGACCCCCCTGGAGCAGCCTACAAAGCCAAGGGCCGGCCTTTAGGACATGCCGAAAGGGCGCCCTAAGTGCTTCTCCAGGGCTTCTTCGGTGCTCCAAAAAGAAATGGAGACCCTGGCGCTCACCCTGTCGTCTGGCTGTCGCTTGTGTCGGCTCCTCCACCAGTCCGCAGTTGGACCTCGTCACGCTCACTCACTCACTTGCTCACCCACTCACTCACTCACTCCAACACCCCACCGCCAATTGCCTGCCAATCACGGTCGCGGCCTTGGCCTGACCTGACCTTTGCCGGGGGATCGCTCGAACCGGCCGGCCCGGATTTTTCTTTGATACTTCCCTCCTCTCGTTGTTGTTTTCGCGATGTGTTATTTGGGTTGTTATTTGTTTCTTGGGGTTGCGCGCACGAAAAAAAAAAAGAGACGGAGTTGCTGCTTTGTGTCTTTTGACTGGGTTTCTCTTAGATGGGCCTGAATTCCCACCCCCCACCTCTGCCGGGACTATCATGGGAAAACCCCGTTTCATCTCGTGTGTGTCTTTTGTTTTATTTTGGGATCACAAGGCGCATTAAAAAAGGAACGGCGGACATTGGGGACGGTTGGGCGCTCGACATAGACTATGGTTTGAGACGGAACGGCGCAGGCCAAGAGGGACAAGGCAAAAGTGAAAAAAAGGGGGGCGGTATGAGTGTGGTTGGTTGTCGATGTTGCGAGGAAGCCGTCATTGATAGTTCCCACCAGCAGGCTACTGATTCACCATCTGCTTACCCCTAGATCACCAATACACGGATGTCTTGTTTAGGATACGCTCTTCCGTTTTTAGTTTATTTACTCATTTTTTAAAACTCTGCCTTTGCCATCGGTATTCGTTTTTGCAGCCAATTATTGAAGCCCAAAGAAGACAGTGGTATGCCTCTTTTCTACCCTTTGCACGTATCTGGCTGCCTATGCATGCAACGCAGACAAGGAAGCGGATCCTAGGAAACCTTGAAAGAAACCGCGCAATCGGGAAGTACAAGCTGCGAACCGTTGATTGGGGCAGCCAGCAACGATGGGTTGCAACAAAGCGTCGTTCTCATCTGCATTCGGATGGTGGAGAGGTCGGGCGCCAAGGGCGATGTATTGGACAGAAAGGTTTCCTAGGGCCGATCTTTGGGGCTGCGCTGCACAGCGAGCCGACGCAGACGGGCTGACCAGGATCGACGATCTTCATGACTCGGAAAGCTTAAAGGGTTCGTAAAAACAAGACGGGCCATGCTGACCGAGAGTGGAGATGTCTCAAAGTGCTTTCGGGGAACCAGTGCGAGTGGCAGGTCAGCAGGGAGGATGCGAGGCTTTGGCCGATGGGATTCTCTGGCGACGGTAAATCCGAATCGGGGTGTGGCACTTGGGCCAAAAACCGACGGAGCGAGGTTTACCGCGATCTGAAGATAGCAGGTCGACGACGCGCTAGAATTGGGCCGAGGTTTAGATTGATTTACAGAAGAAACCCCCTGGTGCAGTTGCGTTCCTGTAATTTCCTTGCACGTAAACTGTATCGTCCCAAGAAGGTGCCGCGGCCGATGACCTGGCGGGGGATGGATCGGCCGGACGCCGTGGTGGCCGTGCCGATCGTGGAATACACACCAGACTTTTTTTTTCTTTCTCGTTCTTATTTCGCACATCACCTCTCCAGGGAGGGTGCTCGACATCCCGCCACCCAATGGGAATGCAGCATACCCATCGGGGAGTTCACAGTCTCCGATGGCTAGCCATGCCGTCGCCTCGCTTGAGTCACTTAGTGCTTGCTTGGGCAGCAGCCTTGTCTCTCGTCTCTCCTTCTCGTCTTGTTCTTGGTCCTTCTGGGCAAGTCAGATCATGCCAACCCCCCGGGCAATGTCTCAGCAATCTTACAGCCTGCCCGCTTGGTGCTGTCACCTGCCATATCACCACCCATCAATGCTCCAGGCGAAGGCCCCCCCTCCCCGTTCCGTTCCGGCATCGTATCGAATCGATACCGCTCTAATACGAACCCCCTAGGCCTGCATCGCTCTCAGATTTCCTATTCCTCTCGCACACTGTTCTCTTTTGCATCATACCCCCACATCCCTCCACCAGCCGACCGGGGTACCTTCGCCTCTAGCTTCTTCAGAAGGCCAAAAAAAGCCGTTCCAAAAGCGCTGACAAGGATAAGGCTGATTGGCAGCGCACATGTGTTACATCAACTCGCAGCGCGGCATAAGTGGCTGCCAAAAATGCAAAACCATGCCCGGGGTGCCTGTGGGTTCGCCCAGGGCAGCTCGCGGGACGGGCGTTTTAGTGGGGGCGCTGGGCAAGCCAGAAGCCTTCCAGAACATCACCTAGAGGAGGTGACTAAAAAAAAATTATAGTACTAGAAAAAGAAAAAGGGAACGGGGGGGGGAGGTGCAAGGACGTTGGGCTTGTTTCCACTATCCCGCGCCGCCCCATGCGTCGCAGTCGCAGGTCCCGCGGCGGAGACGCAATAGGCCTAAGCCGCAAGTGCATTGCGGACAAAACCCACACAGAGCACAGCACAGTACAAGCACAGGTGCGGGTGCGGATGGGGGAGCACAGGTACAGCAGAGAGAGGCACAGGGCATAGAGCACGCAGGGCATCGCTGCAAGAAAGGTCAACGTCGTTGCAGCACTAATATCAACAATCACACCGGTCTCCAGTGTTTGGCCCCCTCGAACGGCAATTTTATATTGCTATTCATTGAGACCCAGCAGAATCCAAAACACAGACAGGCAGGCGCACGTGCGAGCGACGAATTTCTCTTCTCTCACCTGCTTGTCATGTCGACCACGCGGCGCGCACGGCTGCCACTTTCTACAACATGCCGACGGGGCCTCTCAATATTAACTTCACACGGGCATACACTCAGACAGAGATAAGACACCCGTCTCTTATTGCTGCAGCCCTGCTGGTGCATGCTAAATTTGCACATCACCGTCACGGGACAATCATATTGATGAGTTGCGTGGCACAGACGAGCGGCAACACGCACGTCCGCACACAGCGCATGCACTCTCTCGCGCATGCGAGCCATGTTATTAATTCACCTCCACAGTTGACTTCACACAACGTACCATGCGGAAGCTCTGGCGCGCTGTGTCAACTTGGATTGTCGTATTTACAGCGGCGACTCACACGTTCGCACGCCCCCTACCCCCCCGGCCACCGGCTCCAGCCTCCGGCCCGCCCGGTCGAGCGGACCCGTCGGGTAAAGCGCCCAGGCCTCGTTGCTAACGGCGATGTTGTAATTCCAAACTCTCTTTTTGTGAAGTTTGGCATCAAATCAAGGTTTACCACAGCCACGGCAGTTACAATCACGCCTTGGCTTGTTTCCTCGTTGCCTCGTCTCTTCTCGCATCGCGCGGCCTCCTCCCCCTCCGCCTCACCTCGCTTGACCTTGCCTTGGCCTTGCCTTGGGCTGGCCTTGGCTTCCTTCGCCTCACTCCCCGTGTATTGAAGATGAGGTTGTGTGAAACCTTCGTTGGGGGTGTGGACAGAGTGGTCAGGGTGGGTGTCATGGCCTCTGTCCCATTCGATAACCTCGCAATGTGACGTCGTCCCAAACATGGCAAATCATTGCTCAATTTCGGTGCTGGGGCAGGGGCCAGCCGTGGAATATTTCCAGATGCTGCCACTGAACGGCACCGCCCGTCCGTTTCCGTTTGGCGACGCTCCCCACATGACTTCCGACATCTCACATTTTTTGCTTGCCTGCACCCACAGCACCCTTCCCCTGCCCTGTCTGCTTGCTTCGCCTCCGATCCCCTTCCAGTGTAGCGGAACTTCCGTCACGGCATGCCGAGCATGGGGCCGATTCCCCGTGCCATGTCGGCATTGGGTTTCTTGGGTGACTTCCCCGGTGCCGTCGACTGACTGCCGGCAGCAGGGCGTCGTTACAACAGGTCAGGCAGACGCGTCAGAACTGACGTGGATCAGGCTCCAGGCATTTATGGTGTATGAATGCATCTATCTCTCGGTATACACCCGAGCCCATTTTGCCCTTGAACCCTGCGAGATGCGCGGATAATGGATGGATGGGTTGTAGGATGAGGCTCTTTTTTCGCCCACCTCATATCCAAGACCCCGCACATCCTCTGAGCAAGGGACTCTGTGCCTGGCCGAGTTCAGTAATAGCCATGTAAATATGGCCTAATGGCGGCACGGGCTCTTGGTTAGCGATGGCGGCGAAGCATCGGCGAACAATCCTCCGCAGCACCCCTGAAGCCTGAAGCCTGAAGCCTGAAGCCTGAAAGTTCTGGGCAGCTGCAGATGCAAACATCACGACACATGGTACAGAGCGTCGCTAATTAATTGCCGTCTAGTTCAGATCAGACACTCTACGCGGATCCCGTCACGGGCCAATCCCAGAGTTCTCGCTTAATCAACCTTGCCGCAACATGCACCTTGTCCGCGACCGCCACCACGCTTTCCTTATTAGTGAAACGGTATTTGCTATTCCTGCTGCCGATGGATGCAGGTGCGGCTGATGCCGCGCTGTGCTGCTGTTGTATATGTCGTTGGCCGTAGTATTGGTGAGGATATCCATACGATCACAGGAATAACCGAGAAAAAAAAGAAGAAAAAAAGAAGAAAAAATACGGGGAATACCGGACAACATGGGCTTCCTTCAGCACCGTGCCCATGTCCCACCCCCCATTTGCCGTTCGACCGGTGTCATGTCGAAATGTTCGATTGTGTACACCGGACACAGTTCTTGGTTAGGCGCATTCCGTGGGTACCGTTGTTGATGGAAAGATCTGCTCCAAAAGTCCGTCCCACTTGGTATCGCCGCCCACGGCCCAAGCTGGGTCGAAACACCCTCATCCCCACTTTGGTTGTTTGCCAGCCCGGGTTCTCTCGCCTTTGGGACCCAGCGAGAGAGATTTTGTGTGTGTGTTTCTTTCTTTGACGTTGCGACGTCTGCCTGCGCGCCGCCGCCGCCGTTGCCGCTGCTGCCGTTGCTGCCGTCGCTGCCGTCGCCCATTCGAATTGGTTTCCCAAAACAGCGCTCGCCATGGTCGTGGGCCACGATTGGGAAGCCGGCTGCGACTCTGGGCAGGGAGCTAGGCGAAATGGTTCCCAAAACTGAACGGATGCCGTACCCAAAAAAAGAAAACTGCGCGCGAGAGCCGTTGAATGGCGACGACCAGAGGGGCTGGCCGAGAACCTTTCGCGGTGCTACATGCTTTGGGAATCCCCTTCCCCCCTTGCGATACGCGAAGGAACCAGGCCTTTGATAAAGGTTTATATCAGCCTTATCCAGATCCTTGATGTCCGCGGTTCCCACGGCACCTCGCAAGCTGATCTCCTACTTCAAGCAATGGTGATACGACGGATCATGGTGGAGTCAGCTACCGAGCATGGATTCTGCTCCCCCCGCAGCATCTTGCGTGCGTTAGGGGGGGCTTGCTGCATTCGGGAATTTTCTTCGTTCACCTAAATCTTACTTAACCATCAGGGTTCTTCGACTTTGGCGTGGGTAGTATGAATACTTGGATGCATCTCTCTAAGTTTGACACCCAACGTCACTCTTATAGGGTAGGCTTGAAGGTTTATGTCCCTTCCCCCCTCCCCCCTCCCCGGGAAGTGACCCTCCTCCCATCTCGGGACCGCCTTTGTTGCTCTGCAATTCAATTTCCACTTTACTAACTATTTTAAGTGCTGTTTCTGCCGTTCCCTATCTCGCTCG
This sequence comes from Calonectria pteridis, assembly GCA_022837005.1. Classification (NCBI taxonomy): domain Eukaryota; kingdom Fungi; phylum Ascomycota; class Sordariomycetes; order Hypocreales; family Nectriaceae; genus Calonectria; species Calonectria pteridis. The sequence continues at coordinate 490,302 of JAKZGU010000008.1, read as the reverse complement.
GCTTGTTTTTCTCACTCACTCTCACTTATTCTCACACTTTTTTTTTTTTTTTTTTTTTAATTTTTTTTTTTAATTTTAGTTCTTTGTCACCCATCACCTTAGTCTCCCACCGCCCAAGGGACTTAGCGGGGATGATTGATAATCGAGATGAGAACTCCACTATCAGAGACGCCACTGGTAGCAAAAACTTTAGTATGGAAATTCGGATATACAGATTGTCCAGAATTTCATTTCACCGACTAACGGGACGAAGTGCGATGCCTTTTCATTGGTATTCTCGTCTCCAAATCCCAAACAGAGGCTCAAGTAGAACTGTTCCCCCTCAACACATCCATCCCAACGTGCATATGCAGTGAGATATAGTTGCATTGCGTTTTCCAAAGTTGACACATGAGATGGAAAACGCAGTCGTCGGGTGTTATAACCCAGTGCTGCTCTCGTATGTTGCCTCGTATGTTGTCGTCGTAACATGGAGAGGTAGGCCATACAGCAGCAAGTGAGTCACGAAACCACCAAAGAAAATAGACTTTCACTCTCGCATCCCATCTTTGCTGTTGTGCCACTATTTGAGTGGGAGATTTCTAAGCCATCTCATCTAGCAGTTTTCGTGACCAAGTTCTGTTTTCGTAAATCGCAGCGAGCGTATATATCCGAAGGCCGGATTTATTTCCCTAGCTCCCCCCTTGGCGGGAGTGGTTCGGTTTTCCTCCCGCAACCCGAGAAACCTCAAGTGGACCTTTTTTTTTTTTTTTTTTAATCGCGACGGCCAGTATATAGGACTTGGGGAGCCAGATACCATTCCCACTTTTTTCTTCTCTCGACCGACACAGCTGAGAGCCCGCCCGGAAGTATCGGGTCATTCTGGAGTCTGTACCTGCTCCGAAAGTTCTGTCTGAAGCTTCCCCTATTCCCCGGCGTTTCCCAGCATGTCCGACAAGACGGCGCCCGGCTCGGCGCTGGCAGACGGCGAACGGACCCCCACATCCCGAGTGACGAATGCAGCTGCTGTCGATGTCGATGTTGAAGGCAGCGGCGGCGACGATGCAGTCATCCAGAAGAGCAACGCGTCCAAGTTTGGAGAGCGACCTGCCTGCTTCAAGAACACGATCCATGAGGTCGCCTTTGTCTTCATGGCCACCGTGGCCATGGCCACAAGCACCTTCCTGACGGGCACCACTGTCATTGTCACGGCCGCTATCGGCAGAGACTTGAGCATGTCACAGAGTCAGATTTCCTGGATTGCAGCTTCGGCTACGTGAGTGTACTCCCTTTTTTTTTTTCGGGCCCAATTGGACCATTTTCCGGTTCCTGGGTATCACCCCCTCCCCCCTGACGGCGCATGCTGCCGCTTACACATCATAATGACCCAAGTAAGTGCTTGCTAACACGCATCGCAGCCTCACCGCTGGAGCTTTCCAGCTCACGCTGGGCCAGCTGGCCGACTTGCTTGGCCGAAAGGCCATGTTCCTGTTTGGAATGGGCTGCTTCAGCGCCTGCTCTCTGATTGTCGCGTTTGCGCAGAACCCCTTCTGGATGGATATTGTCTGTGGCGTCCTTGGTCTCGCCTCGGCCATGGTTGTGCCCCCGGCCATTGGCATCCTGGGTGCGGCTTACAACGTGCCCTCACGGAGGAAGAACTGGGCCTTTGCTGCATTCTCGGCAGGAAACCCTCTCGGATTCGCCCTGGGAAGCATCGTGTGCGGTGTTGCGGCGCGCATCTTTGATTGGCGCGCGAGCTTCATCCTGCTGGCCATTCTCTGGGCCGTCTTTGGCGTTGCATGCATCTGGATCATCCCCAAGGTCGAGGCCTTTGAGCCCGCGCCGTTCAAGGATCGGCTCAAAATTGCCTTGGAACGGTTTGACAGCGTCGGAACCGTGCTGACCATCCTTGGTGTGGGCATGTTTACTGCAGCTTTGACGTATGTACTCGCCTTGGTCGATTTTCTCTCTCCACGTGTTGACTAACACCATCTCAGGCTTGGATCATCTGATGGCTGGACGAGCCCTCACGTTCTTGCCATGCTCATCGTAGGCTTCTTCCTCCTCGTGGCTTTTGTCTTCTGGGAGAGCTACTGGGAGTACCCTCTCATGCCTCTTTATATCTGGAAGGACAAGAACTTCTCCCTAGTATGTATCCGTATATCCGAACAGCCCACCACTCGTGGACCCTACCCGAGGCCCTTGTTGTGTGCTACCGCTGCTGCTGAGTCGCTAGGCTAACTAGCGGAATAGCTTGTCATCGTGGCCATCCTTGGCATGATGTCGTTTTCATCCTCCAACTTCTGGCTGGCCCTGTACATGCAGGAGGTGTCCCTGTACGATGCCCTGACCGTGGCGGTTCATTTGCTGCCGCAGGTGATTGCGGGTATCACCTGGAACGTCGTGGCCGCCACCATCCTCCACAAGGTGAACAACACGTTGATCATGGGCCTTGGCGCCGTGGCCTATGTCGCGGCCAACCTGCTGCTCACGTTCCAAAAGACAACCATCATCTACTGGGCGTTGATCTTCCCATCGCTCGTCATGAACGTGATTGGCGCCGACTTTCAGTTCAATGTCACCAACGCAAGTGTTGCCACTAAACATACTTTCATATAAGCGCTAACCAAGTTGCAGATGTACGTCATGGCGGCGCTCCCGACCAACCAGCAGTCGCTGGCCGGTGGCATCTTCAACATGTTTATTCGTCTGGGAACTACCGTTGCCCTCGGCATTTCCACTGCCGTGTACGAGTCTGTCAAGACGGCCGAGGGATCCGATGGCAATGCCGACAAGCCCTTCCGAATGGCTTACTTCGTCTCCGTTGGCCTTGCGGGCCTGGCATGTCTGTTTCTTCCCTTCATTCGCATCGGCACCCAGGGCAATGCGCCAGCTAGCAAGCCCGAGGGCGACGCTGGTGTGGTTGAGGCCGTTGCGGAGCGCGACTCCCAGAAGGCCGACGAGAAGGTTGCATGGGAGCGAGATGACGGGGAGAAGAAGACGATTGCGGGCAGCGTCATTGATAAGTAATGGCGACTTTAAAACACGGGGTTGGACTAATATTTGTTTTTCTTTTTTACGATATATCCCTCTCAGCAGGAGAAGAGTAATTCCGAGACCGGTGGCAGTGTACAAACGCAGGGAACCTGTTGGAAAACACAGGTCCGAAAAAAGCAAAGAAGGTGTACATTGGAGGAGCGGACAAGAAGTCGATACATTCTCACGATACCATTGCTGTTGCATAGATAGACCAAGCAAGTTCTTAGAGAGCCTGTGCTGATTTTTGAATTGATCTAGACTTGTTATCTCAAAGTCAGCCTTGGCTCGGATGGTGGCAATGCTTTCCTACGAGGTGATGATTAAAACTCATCTCCCTGTTCCAGGTCCGTGGGTACATCAATTGACGTCGCTTTCCTTAGTCAGGTACGCTTCTGCACCAATTGGGATTCTCGCCAACTGATTGGAGGGCCAATTGTGCTCGCTTTGAGACTATTTCACCCACGCGAGATTGAGCGTGTCTTGGACGGTCCGGCACCGGCCGAGTCAGTCACAAAAGTCAATGCTAAGGCTGGAGGGATCGTCTACTGCCGAGGCTGAAGTCTGACAAATTTTCGACGGTCCCTTTATATTTAGCATCTCAGCTTAACTGATCCGCAGCTAGACAGAAACGAGCCTTGGTGCCATGACGTCCATAGGGACCAGAAGCTGGGGGGGAAGAATGGGGGAGGACCAGGGGACCAAGCCGGCTGATCGGCCCCTAGAGGACCCATCGCGACTTGTTTCGGCCTTGCATTCAGGGTCACGTTTTCAAGCCTAAAATGCTTCGGTTCTGCGACGGCGCGTTGATTGTACAAATTGGTGGCTACAGCATCGCCTGGCAAGGAAGCAGCAGGGCCGCTAAAATCTCACAGTCGGTCGATTCTCCGGCATAGCCCCTCGTGTCTCTGGGGCCCAGAAGCCCCCATCTCCGATATGGCCTTGTCTTTGTCCAACAGGGCTATCACCGAACAGGGCCATCACCGCCTTCTCATCTGGCCCGGAGTCGTGCAACGGCGGGGTTCCGGCCGACATGAACCCGCCCTGGAGGCGAAGCAAGACGCCTTCTCTGGGCATTTTGCTTCTGGCTCGTGGGTATTCGGCAAAAAAGGAAAAAAGAAAAAGGATAGCTAGTTGGCTGGAGCAATAAAAAGGGAAGCCGCGTCTCACGGCGTCCGCATCGGTCAAGTTTCACGTCTATGCTCGCCTCGTCGTCGTCGCTTGTCGTCGTTGTTCAACACCAGGCACGAAATGGTACACATCAATCCGGCCAAGCTGCCGCAGGATCCTTACCTCCCGCAGGAGGACGAAATCGACGGCCCAATCTTCCTCGACACGGAGGCGTGCCTGTGTGCCCTCAGGGAACTGCCCAGCGGTGTTTCGTCGGATTTGGGCGCCTGGCAGTGCATCGGGAACCAGACGCAGAGTGTCTATCAAGTGTCGTCGGGCAAATGGTTCGAGCCGACTCACAACGAAAACAGCGTCAACTCGAGCTACAATGACGACTCCAACCCGCCGAGAACCTCGATGCCCATGCTCTGGGACCGCAGCTCCAAGTCGCTCAAGTCGTTGACTGATGCCAAGCAGCTTAGTGTCTATGACCAAGCATGCACCGGTAAAAATAGGTCATCCTTCTCAACAAGCTATTACCAAGCCGCCATACAGCTAAGCGAGGACAAGCTGCCTGAAGCCGCGGCGCCGTGCTGGAGACCAGGCGCTTTCCCCATGCAGCTGCAGACGGTGGATTCTTGGCTCTCCCAGGGGTGCAGCGAAGGATTTCTATGTAAGTCAGCTGATTGCGCCTAAGCTAACACCTCTAACGGGAAAACTAGGCGAGAATAACACTGTGAATTCGTTGCCCTTGTATTGCCCTCCCCTTGCTGCATGTCAGATATCAAGGCTATCTGGCCGAGTTTGTGAGTTCGAGGGCAAGAATGTTGGCATGGGCCCCTTTGAGCCCATCGTCTGCCAGAAAGGCTGGTACTGCCCTCCGTCGGAAAAGGGAATGCAGACGATTCGCTGCCCGGCCGGCTCGTATTGTCAGCCCGGAGCCTCAACGCCAACGCCTTGCAACCTCGGCAGCAGGTGCCCCGAGGGATCTTCGTACCAGCAGTACCTGGTGCCGGTGGTTGTTCTCATATTTATCGACCTGCTCATCATGATCGGTGTCTTGTTTTTCAAGTTCCGGAACCGAATCCAGACAAGCTCCAAGCGAGGTTTGAGCTCGTTGCCGGTCAAGGGAATGCAAGGAGTCAAGACTAAGATGACAGGCTACAAAATGCTTCCAGAGGAAACTGAACAGGAAATGAAACCCATGAGCGCGACTTACATGCCGTATCAGGATCCCTGGACTGGATTCGAAGCAGCCTTTGACATGGTCTCTGTCCACCACAACGATCGATCACAGGCTGAGGCCGAGCTGTCCCCCCATCTGCGATCGTTTATTGATTCGATGAGAAGGGCCACTGAGGCCACTAATTTTGGTTTGTCATTCGCGTACCAGGATCTTATTTTCCATCCCAAGAGCAGTGCTAGGCCGATTCTTCAAAATGTGACGGGATCCATCGACCGCGGATCTCTCGTTGCCGTCATGGGCGGCTCTGGAGCTGGCAAGTCGACCTTTGTAAATGTCTTGATGGGGAAGACGAACAACACGGGCGGCATCGTTTCGGTCAACAATGTTCCAGGGAAGATGAAGCGTTACAAGAAGTTGACTGGATACGTGCCTCAAGACGACATCATGCTTCCAGAACTCACCGTCTACGAGAACATTGTGCATTCCGCCCGGATTCGCCTGCCGCGCACCTGGTCCGACTCCGAAATCAGAGCCCATGTTGATTCCGTTATTGAATGCCTGGAACTATCCCATGTGAGAGACTCATTGGTCGGCAGCGTCGGAAAGCCCGTCGTTAGCGGTGGTCAGAGGAAGCGAGTCAGCATCGGCATGGAGCTGGCTGCCGCCCCGATGGCCATCTTCCTCGACGAGCCGACGAGTGGTCTGGATGCCACGGCAGCATCGTCTATCATGAGGACGCTCAAGGCCATTGCGCGACTGGGCATCTCCATCATCGTCATCATCCACCAGCCCCGCATGGAGATCTTCGACCTGTTTGACAGTCTGATCCTGCTTGGAAATGGCCAGACCATCTACGAAGGGCCACAGGTCGGAGTCAAGACATACTTTGAGAGCGTGGGATTCCATTTCCCGGAGCACAGTAACCATGCGGACATCATCACTGACATTATCACTGGAAACGGCCGAGATTACAAGCGTTACGGAGATATCACTAAGGAATCGCTCATCTCACACTGGACGACTTGCCAAAAAGCAGGGAAGGAGGATAACCGGCACCTCACTACAGCCTCGATGCTGGGCGGCAGCTCGATGCACCAGGCTCTCAAGAAGCGTGGCGCGCCGCGTATCAAGCAGCTGTGGCTCTGTCTCCGTCGCGCGTTTCTTCATCAATACCGTACCAAAGGTGCCCTTTTCGCAGAGCTGGGCCTAGCCACACTCGCCGGAGGACTTTTGGGACTGGCAGAGAACCCGAAGCAAGGGGTTTTGTTTGTAGGACTATACAACGAACCGTACGCTATCCTTTCCACGGCCATGGACTTCAAGTCGGCGCCCGAGTTGGCTCTTCTCATGGCCATTGCCATTGGTCTGGTGGCAGGAGCTCCAGGAGTCAAGATCTTTTCCGAGGAAATGCTGCTGTACGAGCGCGAGGCTGAGGCTGGCCACTCTCACGTGGCCTACTTTTTCGCCAAGATGCTCTCTGTGTTTCCTCGCATGACCCTGGGGTGTCTGCACTTCACCACTCTGGTGCTTCTGCTCGCCAACCCCATCATCAACTGGGGCCTCGCCTTCCTCGCCAACCTGGTGTACTTCTACTGCATCTACGGCCTCGCAAGCGTCATCAGCATGGTCGCCCGCCGGGAGGACGCGCCCCTCTTCGCAACCATGATCAGCTTGATCGTGGGCATCCTCTCGGGCGCGGCGCCGCCGCTGTCCAAGGTCAAGGAGTGGCACATGGAGTGGCTGTGGCGAGCGTCCCCCGGCACATGGCTGGCCGAGATCTATTTCGGCCAGCTCGTGGCTCCGTTTGACTACCTGTTTAACGTCGACGCGGCCGCGCAGGTGACGGGGTTCCATCTCGATTGGAAGTGGCTCAACATTGGGGTGCTTGCGGCGATTGGAACCGTCTACAGAGTGTTTGCGTATGTCGGCATGGTTACGGGGCATAGATTACGAAGATAGGTTTTTGTGTTCATTAGATACCCCAAGTGATTCAATTAGAATTCAATGTTTTTTTTTCTTTCACAGGCATCTGAGCTTTCGCGCATTTATGTGTGTTATTATTTGACAAATAGCCGAGCTAGGAACTTTGCTCGTCGAGACGGCATCAATCCAGAATCAGGTCAACGGTCAACAGTCAACGGAATCCAATTCTCCAAACAAAAAAACTCGAATGTTTCAATTACACGGACAACTACCAAAGTTTCACCCAATGCTAGTGGGTTACGTTGGTTCGGCCTAAATAGCCCACGCGTTTCCCCCATCTCTCATGCTTCAGGGTTCTACCTTGTTTAGCTTGCCTGTCTTAACATCGTAGATATAGCCGGTAATAGGGACATCCAAGACCAGAGGCGACTTTTTCAAAATGGCAATATCATCCCGAACGCTCTTCTCCAGGTCCCCGAACGGGAGGAACGCAATGTGATCTGCGTCCTCGTTGAGCTCCTTTCGGATCTTGTCCTTGAGGTCCGAGTCGGAGAAGGTGAGCATGCCGCAATCGGTCTATTTTACAGCGTAAAGAAAAAAGGGACATGTCAGTCTTGGCTGCATCTAAATTGTAATTGTGCTGAGGGAAAAAAAAACTAACATGGTGGACAATGACAATCTCGCGGGTTCCAAGCAGCTGCTGCGAGATGACGAGGGAGCGAATGGCATCGATGGTTCGGCCACCGGCGTTGCGGATGACATGGGCGTCGCCTTCAGTCAGGCCGAGAACTTTGGCCGGATCCAGACGGGCGTCCATGCATGCCACCACTGCAACCTTCCTGGACAATAATAAAAAAGAAAATCAATAGCTGTCCCATAAGAGAAACACGAGCTGCGACGATTCCCGCGGGGAGAAGAGGGAACAAGAGCGGGGGAACGGAAGGGAACGGACGCACCGTCCTGGGGGCAGAGGCAGGCTTCCCTTGTCGAAGGAAGCTGCGTACTTTTGGTTCGCGGCCTCGAATTCGGGGATGACAGAGTTTGCAGACATGATGATGTTATGATGTTGCGTGCAGTCGTATTGTCAGAGTATTATTGAATTCGCTTTTTTGGGCTTTTTCCTGCCAGGGGGGTGGTTCAATCTGGCAACGCAGGGTCCCAATTGCTCCCTGGGACCTGTTTGCTTATATACTGAATCGCAATCGGGGTTCTGTTTCTGGATATGGGATGACACCCCATGTTGCGGGGTTCGCCCAATGGCAAGGGAGCTATCAATCGCCATTTCAGCCGCTGCTTTTGTCATAGGGCACGCGAGATTGGCCCCCTGTGGCACTCAACGAGGCAGAGGGGTTGCCCGATGGAGCATCGTCAGAGTTGCGCTGCTCGTGTCAGAGTCGTCTTGATGCGACTGTTTGGGTTGTTAGGTTAAGCCCCAAAAAATCTAAAAAATTAGTGACTGCATGCTGCTCTCTTGGTGAGCTGCAGTTATTCTCTGACCTCTCGGAACCCCGGAATCTAGCCTGATGTGGAATGTATTACATGAGGTGTACCTTTTGTGGCTTCAAATATACGAATTTTTCGGTATATCTGGTTTGTCATATTGTGCATAGGCAGTCGACACATCGAAGTAGTTGCCCGATCGGTGGGGCCGAACGATCCCCGAGGCGCCGGCGTCCAAGTCGGCTTTGTCTCTGATTGGCAGTTTGCCATGGGATTGGAAAGCATTCACTGAAACTATCACATAGTTTTCGGTCTTGGCTTGTCAGAGTGGCATTATAGTCATATCCCGTAAGCTGCCGTTTCTTCTTTTCGGTCTTGTCTTTGGAATCAGACGCGCGCGTGACTGTGACTTTGTCCACTGGCGCACTTGGACGCTGACATGCTCCTGAGCTTCCCAGTTCGTCCATGACTAGTCACTGGCAAGGCGTGAACTGATGGGTTTTACGAACCAGCCAAAAGAAGCGGATGTATTTCGGCGTACGAGTGGTGTGATCTGTGAATAATACCTTCACTAGACAACATGGCTGGCTGCTAAATTGCCCAGTGTCCAGATGGTCTGCGCCGGCGGTTTCGATGTGCACATGTCAGTCAACAAAGGGTGAAACCAAATCGCACGATGATTCATTCGAAGGAAGAGGGGCAGAGAGACAACAAGCCAGCGCGTCGCGGCTTGGACAGTGCTGCTGCCCGTAGTTTTCAGCTCCCTCGTCGTTCAAGTCCTTAGCGCATTAATTCGGCCGAATTTTGCTCAAAGTTCATCTGATGGCCATCACGAGCACATCACAGACACCAAGAGGGTCTGAGCAACGATGCTAAGCTAAGAATCCGATGGCTCGACTTTATTTTGGGTGTCGTCCCTTGTTCGCTCCAGCGTATGGACATACCGGTGCTTTTTCTGGCATGTTAATTATTCGTATCCGCGGCAAAAGGCAACGCGGAGAACGAGGCCACATTTTTCGGGGGCCGGCAAAGGTGATCGCTGAAGGTTGTTTTGCGGCGGGCGCCATAAAATGGCCAGAAGTTGGAGATGGCCATCATCAAAATACGAGCATTTCCGATATACATGAGTGAAATGGTTATAGATTACACTTGGACAAGCTTCGGATACCTGTGCGATAGCTCTGTGTCATATCCCAAACATGTCTTGTTTTTTTTTTTTTTGCCCATACAATTGGAATTGATTGAGGACATGGTTGGGGAATGTTTGAAATGAGTTGCGGTCTGATATGGGAAATGCGTTATCCGGCCGCAGAATGTTCTGGCCGCAAAATGTTTCCGCACAATGTTCAGATGGTGGCATCAATATCTAGACGGCATTGACGTCTATTGACCCGAGTCTGGGATATCCTCCATATGTTGCTCGTCAGTTGCTGATAGTAATAATCGCAATTGTTTCGTAAAAGGTAGTGAATGAATGATCTGATAAACCAGCACAGTAGAGGGAGCTTTGACGGAATTTGCATCTTCATGCGATTCGACAAACCGAAACATGTGCCCTGGTCGTGGCTGGTAGCATGTGACTGCTCCCGTGAGCACTGTGTTAATTCTCCGGCAACCTTCTCACTGTGCATACATACCCTTGGCGGTTCCTCAGGTCGCTTGTTTCCATCAGATACAAGCTTTCAAACCAGGCGCGAAGGAAAACGAAACAAAGCACATTAGCCGATGCACATGCATGGAGACCTCCCTGGACGCTGCTACGCCGTCAAACACGGGGGACTCGCCTGGCGTCACGCCTACCTGCTGCGGCGCACCAGGCGTTACAAGTCTATCTGGCTGTTGCCATTGAAACGAACGAGAAGGCAAGCGAGGAGGGATGGCCAGTGCAGCGGTTGACGCAGGCTAGGTCGTCAAACGCAGCGGGCAAGGAGACACGCGGTCGAGCGTTTCAAGACTGCATCCTTGGCGTTTGAGAACTGAGGCCGATTTGACAAGAGGGGCCGAATGCAACCGTCGACGGGAATCCCCCGGCGAATGAAATGCGCTGGGCAAAATGTCGATCAACTTTAACTTGGGTGTCGCTGGCGGCAATGGAAGAAAACCTTCTTCCTTTGCTTGGTCTTATCAAGCCTCTCTTGGTGAGATCATCGCTCCTTCCCGAGCCTCCCCGCAAGCAAGAATGACGTCCGGCAGTTGACTGGGCACCCGAATGACCGAGGCACCGGGCAGACTATCGATTCTAGCCGTAGATGGCGCACAGGCCGGACCTACGTAAATTGAAGACACGGCGGCACCGTCCACATGGACCGCGTACGCTTGGCCCCATCTTCCATCCCACACGGGAGGGGGAAGGAAAAAAGAAGACGGTATTATGCACTGGTTGTAGACTTAACAAGCGGCCCCCAGGCGCAAAAGCAAGCAGCGGTTCATGGTTGGACGGACGGGCGACGACTAAGCGGCTGGTGGTGGTGCGCTGTAGGGCCTGTCGTCCTGTGCCACCCCACACGCAAGCGACCAACGGGGGCTGGTTGGACGAGAGCAGAGGATGCGGCCCTGGTTCTGCGTCAAAATGGCTTAAAGATTCGTGTGTCCGGTACGTCAGCGGTGGAGACGAGCCCCAGCATCTGGGATCCTTCTTCAAGGCTTTCACAGCTCTGGCGGCGGGGAATGATAGTAATTTTTCTGCTCCCCTCTGCAATTCGTTGCTGGGTCGCCACGACGTCGTACGCCTCGACGCAGCTGTCGCATGTGCAATGGTTATCATACGTGCCGTCTCACGGCTGCCGTTGCATGCATTCCAGACGGCGAAGCCTGCACGCTGGGCGTTAAACCATCGGTTCCGGCTGGTAGAAGGCTTCCATGCAAAGCAGCCCCCCCTCCCCCCAAGCGGCAAAGTAAGCGTGGGGGGAAGCTCGTAGGCATGTGTTAGTGCCCACGCCGTACGAGAGCATCGCATGCATGAATTCGATAGACGGCGATGGTGTCAAAGACCAGCCACACGCGACCAGCAACCAACAGCATGTTAGCCCTATGAGGGTGAACTTCCCTGCCCGTCCAACTCTGGTGTGTGTATTAGTCGTTGCTCTCTCAGCTGCCCCAGGCCCAATCGGGCGAACCACGAGACATTGGTTGTCGCGAGTCCAGACTGTTGGTGACCGACGACACCCCCTTGACGCTGTGCCGCCGCCGCCGACATGGCATGGCATGGCATGTCCCGTTTCTCGTGCTTTTTAGCACTGCGGCGAACAAGCTGTGGCGCTTGGGGGATGACTCGAGCCTCGAGCGTTGCGTTTGGCATCGCCGCCTCTATTGGATACGGCTGGCTGATGGCGCCTTATCACACGATGCAATCCCACACACACTGCAGTTTGCTAGACTTCGCTTGTGTCCCGGAGGCGTCTCCGCGGGTCATGGATGGGCCCTCTTGTTGCCTCTCGACTGCCATTCCGGCTCCCTTCCTGCTTGGCTCGAAATCAACGTGTGATAGAGAAAGAAAAAAAAGGAATACTGGATGTGGGAACCCATTTCGCCGCGGGCAACGCGACAAAGGCTCAAAGCAGTCGATGTGGAAGACGCCAACGGAGCACTAACGCCTTCTGGCCTCACGGTCGCCTGGGACCCCCCCGCCATGGACACTTCCGAATTCTTTCTAAGTTGCCGGACCCCTGTTTAATACGTCTCCATAGTCTGCCGACTTACACAGGTCTTGGGCCAACCGCTAGCGGCTGTCCGCGAGGAAGAGATGAAAGAAAACGGGGCTGACGATCGTTTTTCTTCACCTCCCACAGTGGCGCGGTGTGTCTGGGATTTCGCTGCCCGGACGCGCAATAGATTATGCATTGGTCGCTGGCATCCGGACAGATGCTCGGCGTCGCGCACGCTGGGTCAACATGCATCTCACAGATGGTGTGCGGGAGGGGCAGCATGGTTGGTTGACGTGCTCGTTGGCAGATAAGACATCGATAGACGAGAGGGAGGCGAAAAAAAAAAGTATACATGGTAGTGGTCCTGGGCAACGCACAGAGACAGAGAGGGAATTAAGAAAAGACAGAAAGAAATAATCACGCAGCGGGTGACTGGAGCACACATGTCCACCCCAGCTGGATCCGACAGTCTGGTCGGCGTGCTTCCAATGAAGTCGAGTCGCGGAAGGCATCGCAGCGATCCGGCTGAAGAATGGCGTGTTGGAGGTGACCAGACGTGACCAAAGGCAAACTGTTGAGTTGTGCGCAGCCCAGCGGGCGTCCGCTACCTGGGCTGGGCGCCCCGGGGTGGTGGGTTCTAGGTTCTGGGTTCTGGGTCCTGGGCCCTGGGTTTGCTGCGCGGCGCCGCCCACCCACTCACTAAAACAGCGAACCACCCCCCGGTCCTCGACAAGCTCCAGAGCAACTAAACAATAAGGAACAAGCCCGCTAACGACGGATCGCTAGTGTGAACGGCCGTCCTGTGTACTGGCACTATGTACCCAGGGATGCGCAATGGGCCCCGTAACGCAAAGGAGGGGTTGGACGGGGACGGGGGGGAGGGGGGATGAGCCTTGTCGCTAGTTGGCACGGGCAAGGATTTTCTTCAATCAAAAAGACGCTGCGACCACCAAACATGCTGGGTCGCAGGTCAAGGCTCAGGCTCTCCCAGACATTTGAATAATGCTGACAACCATCCACTTCTGCAGCTCCATCTCCAGCTCCATAACCACCTCGACCTCCTCCTCCTGCTGCTGCTCCTCCTCTTCATCTTCTTCCTCATCACTCTACTCGAGGGCACACACTTTGCCTCCTCTTTTTATTACTCTCTTGCCAATACACGCTCCGGCTATCTTATAATTCTTTGACTCTATTTTCTTTACTACTCTATTTTTCTTGTTTTTGCCTGTACGGTTCTTTGATACCCTCTCCCCTTTCAGTTCTGTACCATCGATACCCACCACCTCCAGTCGTCTGCCGTCGACGCCTGGCTCTTGGAGGCTGGACTTCCTCTCACTATCTCTAATCGACTCGACCCGACTCGAAATCTGAAATCTCTTTTTTACAGCACCAACTATTAATTACTTTCGTTATTGTTTGATACCCGCCACCCGCAACAATGGAGAACTCTATGGCTATCCGCGAGCTCGACTTGAGCGCTTGGCACCCGAACCCTCTCATCACCAAGGTCAATGCCGTTCCTGGACTGAAAACGAGTGCAGGTAAGAACCTTTTTATGGCTTCTAATCATCTCACCTTACGCACAACTCTCCCATTGTTCTTTTTTTCTTTTTTTTCTCTTTTTTTTTCTTTTTTTTTTATCATGTCAGCCCTTTGATTTCCTGTTCTATTTTCCCACCTGAGCACACGACAATGCGCACATCGTCATGGGGCAATTACACCCCGGAAACCTTGTCGATTTTTTTTCTTCTTTACCCTGCCCACTGTTACCTGGGCCACCGGAAAAAATATCCAACCCCCGGTCTTCAGCTGGCTTGGCCTTGCTTACAGTGGGCACAATGTCGCAAGACCCTGGATCTCGTCATTAGACGAGGCTCTGTTGGTTCCAGACGCTCATAATTTCACATCTGGAGCTCCAGCGTCGAGGCTTGCAGCAACGCTGCAGTCGAGAGTTGAGCTCTCAGAGGTGCATCGGCGTACCATGCGTGAACATCCTCTGGTCTTGCGCGAACCATCCCAAGCTTCCCAAAATGCCCCCACCAACAAGCCAATATCTTGATCAAAAATGCATTCAGATGTGTCCTAACATTGTACGCTCCCATAGCCTTCTTCACTTTTCTCCGTGCAAACCTGGTACTCCACTCGGCCATATCCTCTGCCACAGATACCCCGCGACTCGGCCCCTCGACCCCATTCGCACCAATAGTTGCGCCCTCACCCTCGCCATTTTCCTCCCTATCTTCCACCACCGATGCCACGCCCATGCTCTTCGACCTCGACGATGAGGATATCCCCCCGCTGTCCTTCGAGGTCCTCGAGTCCCGCAGGGACAAGACCGAGGGTCTGCGCCTGATTGCCGACTCAATTGCTCAGATGCGCCAGCGCGCATCTCTGTCCCTCATCTTCCACCCCATCTGCCTCGCTGGTCTGTCTGCCGCTCTCGCCGCTGTCTATCAGCTCGGCTTCATCTCCAGCCTTGATGCCGGCCTATCCATGACTGTCTCATGCGGCGTTGTTATGAGCTACCTCATGGGCATCCGGTACCTGTCCTCGGGCTACATCTCTCTCGCCGAGCGCCTGCGCTGGGCGTGGCTGCGCTCCGACGACGGAGTGGAGGATACTTTGCTGGCTGCCCGCTACAACGACGAGATCATTGGATCACTGGTTCTGCGCCTCGAGGCCAGCCCTGTTGTTCACACCGGCACCAGCGGCGGAAGGCGCAAGCACCGCAGCAACTCTCTCCGGGGCGGCAAGGGAATTATTCGAGCCTGGACCACGAGCCTCCGATACCGAAACAAGGGCGTCGGCAAGGATCTTCTCTACGAGGCCGTCCGCATCACCAAGGAGCGCTGCGGCCGCGATGCCGAAGTTGGTTTCGCCCAGGAGCACGCTAACAGCGCCATGTTGCTCCCCGAGATCTTCAACGGCACATTCCGCAAGAACGAGGTCCTTGCCACCAGGGCACTCGACGAGGTCATTTCCGACTACGAGATGCTTAAGAAGAGGAGATGAAGAAGAATGAAAGAATGAAAGAATGGCGCAACAAAAGGGAATTTACTACAAGAAAGAATTTTTAAAGCAAATACCAGAAAAAGAAAAAAATTACTACCAGAAACAAAGGCATGAAAGGCAAAGGTTGCCCAAGGGTTGGGCATGTAATGGTCGGAGGTTGGCGCATTTAACATTATACTTTCACTTGAGATACCCCAGATACTAGATACCAAGATACCTTTCGTTTAAGAAGATCGTAATTCATTAGCCATTGAGCTTAAACAACTAAAAAAAAACACTTTCATACACCCCATACACTTGACTAGTGATTGGTCCCTCCATGGCAAAATATTCCTGACTCCGTCTCAAAAAAACAGACCAACACCAATGGTGCGCCGGTATAAATCATTCAAAACTCAATAATCATTCAACCTCAAGAGTATCCTCGCGAGGCCGCGGGAGCAGGGGGAGCGTCAGCCTTGGGCTTTCTGCCGCCATCGTATGTCTCAGGGTCGAACCCGTAAATGGGACGACCAATTCGCCGCAGAGCGTGCAGGACCTAGGTAATATCAGATCAGTTATTTGCTGGGACCCCCAAAAAAAAAACGGGAGCTTGATGTAACGCACGTCAGTGATAGTGACCGTCTTGGCATTGCGATATTCGACATACGTAACACAATCTCTGAGGATCTTGTACACCAGTCAGCAAAAAAAAAAAAACAGTGTCCCGCTCAAACAAACGGATATCCGAAAGGGCCATACCATTTCCAGTCGACTTTTGAGCGCGGCTCTGATGTCATCGTAGATGGCAGCGGAGATTCTCTTGACGCCGCCTCGGCGAGCCAAACGTCTGCGTGACGGTGTCAGTATGTACACTAGACGATATGCACGCACGGCATCCCCAAGGATCGACACGAATGCGATAAGGATGGAGAAGCATCCCGCAGCAGTATGTGCCTCATTGGTGCGTTTTTTCGTTCGGTAGTTCGGGGAGAAAGGGACAAAAGGAGACGGCGGCAGCGCATCATCGCATCATCTCACCATCGCATCACTCAAACTCACCGAATTGCTGGCTTTGCTATCGGCGGGTTAGCATAGCACACCAAACTCAATCGATAAAGGATGTGGGGGAACATACTGATTCCCAAAATGGAATCGCGTCCGATTTTCCTTTGCAGAGATACCATCAGTAAATGTCGTGGACATCTTTCTACATCAACGCCACCATGTTGGTCTCACCTGTGTCGCTTCCCGTGACCGAGGACCGTCTTGCCTCCCGCTCTGGCGATGCCCTTCTTGGCCCCCGCAGGGCCCCCCCTTTGCGACTGCGTAGGTGGCATCCTTTATCAAAACCAAAGTACTGAACGTCCGTTGTTAGGTTACTTCGCAAGGTAGTTTTTTTTGGGACATATGCGGGCGCTTATCGCACGAACGCGGGGCTGGGAGATAGGGAGACCGGATGCGATCAGGTGCAGGTCTGGAATGGAGCAAGGACAGGAGGTAAGAGTGTACGCGGGAAGTGCTTGATAGGCGGGAGTTTTGTAAACGGGAACGCAGAAGAGGGCAGAAGGTCGTGGACAAAGAAGGGCTGTTGGTCGTGGTCATTCACACACGGTAACATTGCTATCACCCTGAGTTTCTCCACACGTGACCATCCTGGCAAAACAACACTGTCACTGCCACCAACTGCCAAACACAAACAGCCAGCTCAGCAGCTCTGATAGGCCATGAGCTGAAGATGTGCTTATATAAATCCTTGGTCAGGCGATAATACCATGCTACGAAAGAGACGAACAAACTAAAGAGGGATTTGAAGATTGATTGGGCAGTAGTGATGACAACCCAAACCAATTCTTTACACATGTTGATAATCCTCTGCGTACAAGTACATCACGATTTCAAATAAATATTTAAGCGTCAGAACAGATCGGATGTCTATTTTTTTTCCTCATTGCCAAAAGCAGCTAAACTTTTCATCATTCACGTCTCATCTTTGGATGACTCACTCTCAGCAACCTCGGCAAGCGCATTAGAAAGAATATGCTGCCTGAGAATGGGAGAGGGCAAGACCCAGGAAATATCGTGAAAGTTGGTATCAAACGCTTCATAACAGTCCGCCCCAGCTCCGTTCCATTCCCGCTTCACATCCCGGTATCGTTCCACAAAGCACCAGCTCGATAACAGAAAAAGCAAAAAAATAACAAATGGCCGTCAACGCCAGAACCCTTGCTGGCACTGCCGCCTGAATGTGTGACGAATGAATTAGAAAGCAACGCGAGCGCACCGACGCCTTCATACAAGGGTATTAAAAGGATAGAGGTCGTAAAATGATGTGAGGTCATGGTCAGCCATGCAAAAAAAACATCACCTCGGGATCAGGGATAAAGGGCCTCTATATACGAGGTAGGGAGAACCAAGTCTCGGTGTCTCGAATAGCACACGAGCTTGACCTCATGGATTTGTTTGGAGAACGGCCAGCAGCGACATGTTACCTATGCTGTAGCATCATCGGCAGTAGCTTGGGCGTCTGCGGGGGGCTCAACCGCTTCAGGGTCTTCCACAGGTTCAAGGGCCTTGGGAGCTTCAGCCTCCATTGCATCGGCGGTTTCGGGGGCTTCGGTATCCATCAGGACATCAGCCGCTTCAGATGCACTGGGAGCATCGACTTTGGGTGCATCGGCCTCGGGCGTCACGGATGGCTCAGCGGCAGCAAGGGAAGGCTCGATGACTGCAAGAGCCGGTACGGTTTCGACAATCTCCTGCGTCTTGGCCGGTGGTTCAGCGACACGGGGCTTCTTAGCAGGTCGCTCCATGGCGGCCTCGGCAGCTTCCTTTGCTTCCTTCAATTCTAGCTCCAAGTCATCGAGACGTCGCTTCAGACTATTTTCCCTACGGTGGCTATCCTCGAGCTGGGCGCGAAGCTGGGCCTCACTCTCTTGGGCCACCTCAAGCTGCGTACGAAGTTGGGTCTGCTCAACCCCGGCGACTTCCTGGCCTCTCCGCGCGGCAGCTTCTTGTTGCTCGAGCTGGCTCAGACGACCACGGAAGAGTTCGTTGATGACTTCGAGCTCACTGACACGGGTTTTGAGGCTTGAATTGTGTGCAATGAGCTGTTCGTGCGTCTGGGGCGCATCCATATTCCTGTCCCCATTTAGCGGGGATCCTGCGCGGCCCTCGGCATTGGCGAATCCAGCCACACCAGACTGATAAGGGTCATCGACCATGAAGGACGGGAGGCCGTGGTTATACATGGACGGCGTGCCGGTGCGCGAAATCGGCGAGTCGGATCCTTCGTTGCCATTTGCAGATTTTTGCGAGCTGCGGCGCGCGGCCTGGGCGGCGTGCGCCGCTGTCGTGGCATGGCTGGCGATATCGAGGCCATTGGGATCGGCTGTGAGGGGGAAGTTCTGAGCTTGTTGTTGCTGTTGCTGCTGCTATGACTCGTTAAAGCTGCGTTGTCCAATGGGGCGTGTGTCGCGTACCTTTTTCTTGGGTGCGAGATCGGGGCGCATCGTCTTGACACGATTGCGGCTCTTGATAACGTCAGTCTTCAGCGAGATTGGACGAGGGCGACCGTGCAGCTTGAGGAACAAGCCGCAGGCATTGCATAGGACAGAACCGAATTCGTCGCGGCGCCATAATGGGGTCGTAGAGGTGCTGCAATTTTGGCAGGTAGGCTGCGTAGATCCGTTAGTGGCCATCATGATGCCGGTTGGTTGTGATGAGATGAGGGCAAGGTGGGAGGGAAGGCGATGATTAGTATCTCGAATCACGATAAGGAGATGGAGTAAAAATCTTTGGCCCCAACGTTACTGGTCTGATAAGCCCAGATAAGCCCGCCTCGAATGTCCACAAGGCTTCCCAGTTTGGGTTAGCCGGGCCGGGGTTGTGATAAGCCACGTGATTGCTTCAATCATGGGTGATGGGTGATAAGGCAATGAACGTGGCAGATGTCGATAACCACCTCGGTCATCCGCCAGTTCCCCTGCATGAGAAATATTGATGTGGCTTGCCCAATTAAGACGCGATTCCAATGGTGCAAGATCTAGGAGTGCAAACGATGTGCAGCGTGATGATGGCGACTTACCAAGTTTCCTCCAGAACCCCCACTCGTGGCGGCGGGCGACGCACCGGCGTACATTGTTGACGGTCTGCGATGGGAAAAGTTAGTCAGCGTATTATGCATGGAAAGTCGGCCTTGGGGGTTCTCTTGGGCAAGCCTTGTCTCGGGGCCGGGAAGATCGATATCGGACAGATAACGTATCGCGCGCGGCTCCGGACGCTCGTGGAACGCATGTGGGTTCGCGCAGCGCTTACCTGGGCTGAGGTGGAGGCGTTGGCGCTGCTGCTGCTGCTGCTGCTGCTGCCGTCGCAAGCGTCGCAGTCGCCGCGTTCGCTACCGCAAGGGTCGATATGCCAGGAAGCTGGTGTATCGAGGAAGTCACCGTTGGTGAGGTGGATTCCGGATGCGAGATTGGCTCTAGAGTTGGCGGAGGTAGAATCTGGGGCCCGTCCTCCATGGCCAGTCAAGGAATGAGCAGGTCTCGATCGGGGAATGTGCGCGCAAGGCCGGGGTGTTGATAGAGGAGCTGCGGTGCCGAGGAGCGCAGACCTGTCGCAGGCTCGGTTTGTCGGGATGTCGGGGTATAGATGGATATTTCAGCGCGCTTCGCGAATTCGGTGCGGCGCGTTCGCTCTAATTGTCGTTCGGCTGAGTGAAGATGAAAATCGTACGGACGCGGAAAGTTTCGACGACTGGATGATGGACGGGTCCAGCAAGGTGGGCGAATAAGAGCCGGCTAAAAAAAATAAAAAAAATATGGGAGAGACCCAGATCCAATAAGTTATACTCGAAAAGTAATGAGCGACACCGTAGAATACGTTGTGCAGCGGAGCGAGGCTGAGTGATGGATCGACAATGTCTACGAGGGCAAAATGGAAAAAGTCAAACTTGCCCCAAGCCAAAGCGCGTCTGCGAATCTGATTGCGACCGGTCGGCGCGGGATATGGAGGTTGAGTTTTAGAGCGGACTGCACGTAATAGAAAGGGCAGCCCTATGCGAGCACCCTTATTGGGCCAAAGTCCGCGAATCCAAGCGCTGGCCAGGTGCTTGGATAATTTCGGGCGTGGGTCTTATCCCTTATCACGGGCAGCAGGCCGAGCAGAAACAAGATCTCATGGCCGGTTTAGGAACGTGACAGGCTGGATGGATCCGCACCGATTCGATCGTCTTCGCCCTCCGAATTTCCCGTTTGGTGGGGATCCAGCCCGGCCAAGGTTGCATTCACGCTTAACGCCTTTCATCACCGTTAGATTGCCCAGGTCCCGTGACCACGGTAATGGGGATCCGGGCGCTGAGTGATTTGGCACCAGGGCATGGCTCCTTTAAGTGACCCCTTTTTCGAGAAATGAAAATGAACTGGGCATGTGTCCGTATTCGAGCCTGCTGTTATGGCTCGCCAGCTAGCAATTATTACTATTGGTCGCCTGCGTGGCTATTACCATTACTCTTCTTTTTTATTAAATACGTGGTCATGAGATGCTCAAGAATGGGGGTCGCGCATTGATCATGGCCCTCGCCATTCCATCTTGGTAAATCCAGTGGTAATCGAAAATATCCATCCTTTGTCTTTAAGGGAATTTTGTCCTTTGCGTAATATGGTCACGAATACGATGAGGATAAACGAGAATACCCAGATGGATCTGGAGAGGCGCCGTACGATACCAGGCGGCAGAATCATCAACCGCCTAATTGTACCATTACGACGAAGTCACCAATCATATTTTCTGCGCATAGCTTTGGAATAATATATTTTTATACTGGCATCAGACATGGGATTAGCGGTTACTTGGACATGATGGCTTGGTATCTGGCTTGCATGCATCCGCGTATTCTACCTGGGGAATCATGCGAAGTGGATTGCGCGCATTTACATTTGCTCATGTCCAGGTAAGAGGGGCATTCTAGCTCGCTTGATTCCGAGGACAATACACCCTTGTTTTCGTCCTCTCGTCGCTACCATGGAGCTTACTAGATGCAACACTTTCCACTCTAATACCTAACGGGGCACATCGTCAAGCAACCATGAAGGTTATTGTTTACTCACAGCTCCCATCTAATAGGGTTTTTGGTCATTCCCTCACCTCGGTTTGACGCGAATCTGGATGCAGCCGCCACCGCCACCGACCCCATTTTCATAGGCCCAGGAATGATGGCGCTGTACCATCCTTCGACAAGCATCAAACCAGAAAGCTCAGGGTACAGGAGCAACTGGTATCTTCCACCACGCGCACGATGGATTCTCACTTCTAAATGGAGCTAAATATATGTTTAAAATGGCGGGCTGTCGTATGTCCTCTTATGCATTCAGTTAGCACCACCTGCCAAGCAGATTATTAAGATGTGAACCAGGTTAGGCTACATGAGCTACCAAATGCTGAAAGTAGATCCAGAACATCCAGAACAGTAACCAACAACAACAAACAAGCTGTCAATCCATGTTTCATGCAAGTGGACAAGCTACAACTAGGTCTTTTGATACGATGTACGACAACATCCGTAAGTTACAACTTAGACCTAGTGAGAGACATACGCCCACTGTAGAGGAGAAATAAACTGCCATAATGCTGTAAACTCTTGACCCTACGGATCTTGTGAAGTGCTAAGTTTCTCTACGCGCAAGATATAAATATGAGTTGTTGCAGTTTGTGGCTATAACTCGATCATACATGTTTGAAAGGGTGCTGAATGAGAGATGAAAGGCTTGGCGAGAACAAGACCCGGTGACCAGATGATCATTCCTTTTCGGCAAGTGGCCCACGTCTTTGGTCTCTTCAGCCTGGAACTGCACGGAATTTTTATTGTGCCTATATCAATGCAGATCGAGACATGTAATGAGTTACCTTGCCACACATAAGTACACCACGAACAATAGCTCGGATAAAAGGGGTTTGTGGTTTCTCTGCAGCTCAAAGAACAGGGCCTTGGCTTCTCAATCACTTTCTCGCCATCCAGATGAAAAGTCCACTTGACAAAAATGTGACAGTTCAATTTGGATCCCTGCTCCCGCTTTGCGAAAAAGGTCTGGAGGCCCGAATGCCGCTAGGCAGGATGTGCTGGTCTTGGGATGCCCCAGCCGACGCTCGTTGGCGTGCCTACTGACAACTCCAGCTCCCGCAGCTTCCGAGCGGCACGGAAAGGGCATCGGCAAGCCCGCATCGTACGTACGTAGCAGAGCGAGGCGCACGCTGTACGGACAGCCTAGTGCTTGGTGCAAACAGCCCCTATTACGTCGTGTACAAGCAACAGCCAAGCCGGAGCGATGCACGCTGGCCCAGTAAGCGGAGGTACAGCTCAATCCTCAACAGCCAATCCCCGTGTCAAGGCGATGGTGAGCCACACTCTTCCGGCCAGATGCCCACACACCAGCCACGCGTTTGGCGTCATTGGCGACCCTGCTTCTCGCTTGCCCCTCCTCCTGCCGCACCCGCCGCCACTAGCACTAGGAGCGATTCGTCGGCGGTGTGAGTGACATGCCGCTGCCGCAGACATTGTTTGAACCTCGACTCATTTTGGATAGTAGGCCATCTGCTCTTTTCATATCCCGTCCTTTTCCTCCTCAACACGCCCCTCTCTCCTCCATCCTCGTGTCCAGACCAACCCGTTTTTCATCATGTTCAACTGGGCGAAGCAGCAGTAAGAAGCAGTCCCTCCCTTCCGCCCCCCACCCCGCGGTGCTTGGGCTCCCCTCAACGAGCCGCTGCAAGGGCGCTCCCGCGTAAAGACTCACAACTGACGATTGTTTCATCCGCACAGGCTGGCAAACGTCGCCGGCACCCAAGAGCCCATCTATGGCCCCTCGGCCATCAAGTCGGTCGCCAAGGAGGCCGAGCAGACACCCTTCACCGAGCTGAAGCGCGAGGATCTGCTCTGGGCAGCCATGGACTCGACCTGCGTCGAGACTCAGACCTTCTACCTGTTCAGCGAATCCGGCCGCACCGCCATCCTTCAGGTCATCTACAGCAACGTCGCGTACGGCTCTCCCCGCTCCAGGTGCTTCTCCAGATGGAGCGCAAGCTAACTGTCTCACAAAGTGGCCTTCGAACGACCTGCCAGTTCAACTGCAAGATCTTCAGCACCGACCCAGCCAAGCCCCACCTCTGGAGCTCAACTCCCCTCAGCGATGTCGAGCTCAGCGAGGACAGGTCCTGCTTCTACGCCAAGGACTGCGCTGTCGAGCTGTCCGAGGATGGCAGCTATTATACCATCAAGAGCATGACGGATGAGGCCGCCATCGTCAACGTCAAGGTCACCCGTTCAGCTCCTGGCTTCCAGGCCGGCGTCACAGGCAAGACACTTTTCGGCACCGATCTCGCGAACCCCTGGGGTTCCATGCGACACGCTTTCTGGACCCGCTGCGAAGCTGAGGGCACCATCACCACCAAGGACGAGGGTGCCCTCGACTTTAAGGGTCGTGCTCTCTTCATCCACGCCCTCCAGGGCATGAAGCCCCACCATGCCGCCGCAACCTGGAACTTTGTCGACTTCCAGGGCCCCAACTACTCGGCCGTCCTGATGGAGTTCACCACCCCGGCTTCCTATGGAAAGACTCTTGTCTCCGTCGGCGGCATCGTCAAGAACGGCGAGGTTGTCAGTGCCGGATGCTCCAACACGGCCGCTCACACTGCCACCAAGGGAGACTCTGAGAACGACTGGCCCGAGCCCACCGATGTCAAGTACACCTGGTCTAACAAGACCAAGGATGGAAAGGCCGTTGAGGCTGCCATCGAGGGTTCCCTTGGTGCCCGCACCGACCGTGTCGACGTCATGGCCGAGGTGCCCGGCTTCGTCAAGAAGATTGTGGCCGGAGCCGCTGGCACCAAGCCTTACATCTACCAGGTTAGTTCCTATATCTATGACTTGTTCTGCAAATCTCGAAAAAAAAAATACAAAGACACTAACTTGGACACTTTAGTACTGCCCCAAACTCACCCTCAAGCTCAAGATTGGCGATGAGGAGATTTCTGAGGAGGGCTCCATGTTCACCGAGGCCACCTTCATCTCGGACATCTCTGCGACCGAATCGTCCTAAGAGAAGAATTTCCAAAGATTACAACTACATTCACATTGGGTAAATACATATAATCAGGGCCGGCGTTGGAGACGGTGTGGTCACTCGCTTAGATACGACATTCGTGCCCTTGTTACATTAATAGCTTGACTGGTCCCTTTTTTTGGGATACAGCAACGACGAGTATAAGGTCATTTCTCCCTCTTTGAGTTTGAACCAGGCGCCCGTTCGTCTTGTCGTGATGCCGATATATGCGCCCTGGCCCAGCTAAAGCACCCCTCGTTCAAAGGGTTACGCAAAAAGGATAGTCTCGTCACCATCCCGTCGTAGTTTCTTCCCCCCCTCTGGAAAAGGGAGAGGTCATCCCACGCACCTTGGCGCCGCTTTCACACCAATGTCTCACACAAAAGGGGCCCATATTTCTCTTTCCGATTGTCTTTGATGGCCCTTGTCAGTCAGATAAAAAAAAGAATGTGCCCCTCGAGAACAAAATTAGCTACAAGCTCCACATGGCAAGTCTCCAGTTGACGACTATGTGCATAGCATTCCAGGAGTTCTTGCAATGTTTTAGTTGCAATCTTGCGTGCCCTCGGTTGTTGTATTGTCCCTTTTTTCCCTTCTTCCCTCTCTCTCTCACTCTCCCCTCTCCTCCAAGCTGTATTCCCTTGTTTTTATAAAAGGTATCGAGGGTTGTGAGGGTTGGTATTCCTTTTTTTTTATCTTCATCAGCAAGAATTCAATATCCTCTCCTTTCAATCCCCTCGGATCACAACATTCATCCCCTTGACAAGACCCTCGAATTCGAGCAACAGCAGCAAAACGCACGCACGCACGCACGCACATTCATTCAATTCCTTCTCTTTTTTGGGGGGGTTCGCTTCTCTTGCGAATAAGAAAATATACCGAAACCGCACAAAACACACATACAACAAGAATAATTTATAATATTAATAATGGCTTCCTTCGGCCCCTCGTACGCTCCCCTCGTCTCCTCGCCCCTCAACCCCTCCAACCGCAGGGACGACGGGAGCGCCGCGCGCATCATCCGCAAGAGGCGGAGCCGGTCGGGCAAACGGGGCTCGGGTTCGCATACCCTCACGCAGCGGCTGCTCCGGAGCAAGGCCACCGAGGCGTGGCGAAGCCATGTCATCAGCTCGCAGCTGGAAGGCACCGGGGTTATCGTCCCTCGAAAAATGGTCAAGAGCCGAGTGAGTCCATCTCTCTCTCTCCTAAAGTGGAAGTTATTATTCCTCATCATTTCAATGCTAATGCGGCTCAAAATCCAGGTTTCCTGCACACCACTTCCCGGCCTACGAAGCCTCGGGCTAAGCTTTTCCCTAGTTGGTTACTCCGAGGGCCGGCAGTGCGCCGTCTCGTTCCGGCTCCCAGACTTGTCGAGCCTGACGACGCGAAGAGTGCTGCTGGCCCTGGGACTCGTGGGCGTGATTCCAGCGCTGGGCGTGAAGGGCTTCCTGCGGCCTGCTGAGCAGTTATGACAGGGGCGCGACGGTCAGGAAGATGATGAGTGCATGAAAAAGAATTGCGATTTTGCTCTGTGCCGCCTTGACCTGGTGGTGAGTAGTGTCTATAAATATAAATACACCCGCGTACACCCTTCGTCTATATATATATACTCTTTCGTCATACCTGATATACGTGACTCTTTACATTATCCTAAAATCATACGTCGTCCCGAGGCATGGCTCTTTGAAATTCATTGCTCTTTTTTGTTTTCTGTTTTGCTGTCCGTCTTGGCTGTGGCGCCGCCGGTCCCGGCCGCTGCGCTTTCAGGCGTTTCCTGCTTGGGGTCCTTGAGCGACTCCTCGACCTGCCAGATGGCCCTCTCCAGCTCCACCTCCAATGCAGGAATATCCAGGGTACTGGAAAAGGCCTGAACCTCCTTTTGCGTCAGTAGGGTGCGCTCCTTGTTGTGCGGCTCTCCCGGGAGCGCTGCGTGGGTGGCGTAGAGCTGGTCGAGGATCTTGGAGGGCGATGGCTGGAGGAGCTTCTTTTCGAGAATCCACTGGATGTGTTTGCCGCCGGCAATGGCTCGCCAATGCGACCACGCACGGTAGAGAAGATAGAAGAAGGGGAGGTTAGGAATTCTAGAAAGAATCAATTTGTTAGTATCTAGTTTCTTCGCTCGGATTAAAAAAACATTGGGAATCATACACTGGGACCAGGGCAAAGGGGAGCGTTATAGGCATGCCAATGCAGCACCAGATCAGCTTCTGGCGGTGCAGCGACTGCCTCTCCGTGGCCAGCGTGCGGAGGATCCCCTCGGCCCTTGCGTGCGGAATCACGGTGCTTGGGTAGCACAGCTCAACCTTTTTCTTGCCCTCAAGCTCGTCCCCGCGACGGCGGTTGGACAGCGGCGGCACCGACTTGAGGCCCCATTCCTCGTAGGGGATGCGCCGGAAGGCGTAGTTCCCGTAGTCGACCACCTTGCGCTTCCAGCCCGAGTCCTGCTTCTCCCATGTCGCCCACGTCTTGGCCGCCCAGTTGGTGCCGCGGTCGAGGTAGCTGAGGTCCTTGGGGGCGGTGACGGCATCGCGGCGCTGCGCGTACAAGAGGGTCCGCCGCGTCGAGAGCGGGAGGAGGAACAGCCGCATGACGGGTGGTGTTTTTTTATTCCTTCTCTTGTCTGCGCTGCGGGCGGGCGGCGTGTAAGGGTGTGTATTATTTCGGTACGGATTGAGAGATCGCAGCGATTAAGGAATGACAAGAGGCAAGATAGGCGGTCAAAAAATGAAGAAGGGGGGGACGAAGAAAAGCACAGAGATTGAGTGTATGGACGACCTTCAACCGTGGGGAACGCAGCTATGACAGCATCGCGAGCCGACGCAGATCCACCAGCACGCAGCCGCAAGGTACCACCCAGCACGTAGCACCAGCAGTTAAGCACCAGCAGCAGGGCACTCTCTTTTTCAGACAAGGAGGAAGGCAATCGATGAGGCGCAGCAGCTAGCAGCAGCAAGAAACCCCATACAAAGTTGGTAGCTTAAGTTTGTTCATGTAAGCAAAAAAAAAAAAAAAAAAGTAGGCGAAGCTGACGACAATGGACTCTTTTTTTTTACCCTTCCTTCCTAGGCCTGACTCGTTCAAACCCTCGTCTCTCGGCCTACTAGCCCCCCTCCAAAAAGTCCAAAAAGAGACATGCCGCCTTGTGTCCGGCGGCACTGGGAGGCCCCCAGAGTGACGCACATGGTCGCCATGGTTGGGAAACAGTGAAAGCACGTGCAACCCGCCCACCGCACACGCCCCCCATGCGCGCTGTAGCCTGCGTCCCACAGCGCTGAAAGATATAGGGTGCCCTTTCGCCGGGCGCCGCGCAACCACGGGGGCGTATCAATTGGACTGACACCGTCTTCCCGCTTTGCGCTGACATTTGCCGTGCATTCCATGGGTCAATTTCCCGTTGTCTCTATCTCTCTATCTCTCTCTCTTTCCGCTCTAAAAAAAAAAACAGCAGCAGCATCCTCCATGATGCCAATTGATGCGCAATGGCCCGTGCCTTGTCTTCAATGCCAATGCTGCCGCCTTGGGGGAATCGAGATACCGCTTCAATGCGCACCCATGTCCATGCCGCCACCTGGATCGATCGAAGAGGGCTGGCCCCAAACAAAACGAGACGGAGACCAAAAAAAAAAAAGATTGCCCCTCCACTTCCCCTCCCACTTTCTGATGCTCGGCCCCCCACCAACGCTACCCGAATTACTGGCAGAACCTTGAACGCACACCCACACAAAACGCACACACCAATCCGAAATTTCCCTCTCTTAGATGCAAATCCCACCACTTGCCTCCAACAACCCCTTGGGCGAATGGTTTAGTGGTATAATACTCCCTTAGCATAATTCGACCGAATCATCTGGGAGTGGTCCAGGGTTCGATTCCCTGTTCGTCCATCCACGGTGGTTAGAACCCACCAATGATCCTTCTTTTTGGCTTTTTTTATCTTTTGATTCCCATTTTATGCCAATTCTCATGCTTTCGATCCTAGTACTGGAGTTCAATTTCATTTTTAATCGTAATCAGTTGGGTCTCTGAGCTTAATCCATCGCGTCTCGCCCTGCATCCACTTTCACCTGGTCCCATGTAACCAGCAAGTTACCTGAAAGGGTTACTAGTCCATCAGTCTCATCACGTTGCTCTCTATGACAAACCCAATTCTCCATGGCGGTGGCGAATTATACGTGGATAGCTCAGTATCCTCGTTTTATTTTACTCACTGTCTTTTTTCAGGTCCTGTCACGAGCCCTAGTGTGGAGTGGTTGTGTGAGGCGAAGTCTCGATAGTTGAACTTCGCAACGCTAATTCAACAACCAACAATTTCAGACTCTTCCAAATTTGTTTGCCACGCACAAGAACCCTAACCCAAGCCATGGATTGAACCGACAGTGATTAGCTGAGACAAAATAAAATCTGGAAGAGACTTTTGAAACCTCGGCCCTGATAACGGGTTCACAGCCAAAGTGGATAGACGATACAGGGTAGGCTTCGAGGCTCACTCAGCGGCCTCCCACATCGAGTCACCACTTTTGCACACGAGCAGTAGTTCAATTCATGTGCCATTCATTACGCCTCTATTAACATCTATAACTACTATATGTATCCTTTGCTTCGTCATAGGATTGCTGGTCATGACACCATATAATATGCACAAATTACAAGGGGGGATTCGTTTTATCCAACTCTTCAGCTCTTCGAAGATGCTGCTTTTTCGTTGGGAGGTGTCTTAGACCGCCCTTTACCCACAATCTTCTCGGCCCAGCTCCAGCCCGGCGTCAACGGGCTAGTGCTTCGCTGCGCCTCTTTTCCCTTTTCCTGCGTGGATAGCGATGGTGATGTACCCCCGGCCGGCGGCCTCTCGTGGTGGTGTAGCTCGCCAAAGTCTAGATCGCTCTCACACTCGCTGTCAACCCAGTCGCGCTCGCTCCATGTGACTGAATCATCCCTTTCCGTGCGAGCCCTGAAAGCGGAGCTAACGCTCTCTGGGGACTGCGGTGGCAATGGCAGGTCGGGAACCTCGTCCAGGGCCTCGCGGGCCTCGCTGTCCGTACGCGTTGCCGGCTCTCCGTCATCGTCGAGGTTGTCCTGGCTGCTAGCTTTGGTTTCGCCACCGTGCTCGTCGGGAGGCTGGTGAATCTCCCTCGCCCGCTCTCGATTGCTGGCCTCATCGGTGCCATGATGAGCCGTTGCCGAGTCACTAAAGTGGGCATCAACTATGTGCTTGACGACTGGCCAGCCATAAGCGTTGGCAAACATGCGGCGGACAAAGATGTTGTTGTGGGCGTCGGGCTCTAACTTGACCAACACTTTCCTCCATGACATGTCTCGATGGTACGCTCTCGAAATCTTTTCCTCCACTCGCATGCTGGAGCTGTCCACGATCTCCTGGGAATCCTTGTCGGGGTTAGTGTGCAGCGTATCATCATAGTCCTTAATGGATTGCATAGTGTCTTCGTGGTGAATACTGGGGTAAGGTGATGAGCTGGTGCTGCCAGTAGAGGACGTGGACAAAGAAACCTGGCGAGCAGATGTTTTTCTTCTAACCAGAGTGGCTGGCCTCTTTTTCATGGGAGGACCTGGAATGTCGGACGGGTGATATACTCGGTCATGGAAGATTGTTCGTGGTCGCTGGGCGGGATCAAGGAGGTAATCAACATCGGGCATCTTAGGATTCAATAGATCACCGGCAGACTCAAAAAATGTCGTCTTCGGAGGTGCCTGAAGGCCGTCATCATCTTCCTCGTGCCCGGAAGTCACCTTAGATGGCTTGGGCGAAGGCTTGGGCGACGTCGACGAGGGGCTCGCATCTCCGCTGGTCGAAGCCTCGCCAAAGTTGATGGTCTGGCTCCTCCGGAATATCATTTTTTGCTTCTGTGAGACAGTGCTAGTCTTTTGCGGCTCGCTGCTCTTGAAAAAGTTGAAGAACCCAGACAGCGGCCCGCTATGGTTGGACTCGTTTGAGTCTGATGGTGCGTCCTCCGGAAAGGGGGTGGGGACGGATCGCAGGCTTGTTCTGTCATCTTCAACGGTTGCATTGTCAGCCGGCTGCGGGACCTCTCGCATGTCTTCGCGGTTCTCCTTAGGTGTTGGTGGCCCAGATGTATTCTGGTTACCCGCTGTTAATTGCTTTTGTCTGGGTGCGCCCATGTTGCCGCCTGTCAACTCTGCCCATCCAAAACCGACAACTGTTTCGACCAGGCCGGCGTCTCGTCGGGCCTTTTCAACACGGCCGAGACCCTGCCAGTCCAGGAACAAGAGACAACTCGTGCGGAGCGGCACGATACCGTCGTTCACTACATTGGAGTAGACGGTGCGGTTGCGGAACTTTTTCAGTGCCGTATGCGCCGGTCCGGTAGGCAAGATCCGCAGCAGAGGTTTCGACTCTGGCTGCGACTCTCCGTATACCTTCTTGTGCGCCGTTTCGCCGAGGTTGCCGACAATGGCACCCCATCCGCTGCGCGCAATCGTCGGCGCCCTCCACGTCAGTCCCAGGTCCTGTCCTGTCCTGCCCACCAGGCCAAAGTCCAGGGCAAACTTGACGTAGAGCGGATTTTCGTTGCTCAGGCCCAGGAAGGGCGAAGCGAGAGCAATAAAGTTGATGGGCTTTATGAGGTCGAAGAAGTTGGGTGAGTGTTTCTGAATGTAGGCGACGGCATACGTCTGCACAAGGCCTCCTAATGAATGTGCGATAAAACTAATACTCGTGATTTTGTAAGGCCGCTGATCCCTTTCTAGATGTTCCTTGCTGTTTGAGTGTATACTGCTGCGCTTATGTACCGGTTTTATATCGGAGCTGTGCTTGTCTCTTATGGAATGGAGCATCGACTCCGTGGCCCCTTTGCCTGTCGGGAGGAAGGGTTGGTCTGGGTATGTGGTGGATAGCACGTATCTGGCTAGTCGTTTGCCTAGATATTTAATTCCTCTTTCTGTCTTGGTGGCATTTCCCGAGTAGCCTCGCACAATGACCTCTTCGTCATCACTGTCATCGTCTTCCTCCTCATTTGATGGCTTGGCATCGGCTTTTTCGTTGGTGGATTGGCTAGTGCTTGTCTCTTGCTGCGACTTCCTTGCAGCCCTTTCCTTGGCTCGGCGTGTCTTGGCATCTTTCTTGGCCTGTCTTACAGCTGCGTCGATGCTTTCCTTCATAAACAGCATGTCGGCACCTAAGTTGCTGTGCAGGCCATGCGTCAGCACCACCAGGTGAATATTCTTCTGCTTGCGGGGGAGAGGTTCTTGCTGCGTCTCAGCATCCCCAGTCTTGACCACGCTCTCAACTGGCTGGTCCGAACCCTGGTGTCTGCGAGCTCGGTTTTCGCCAAGATCATCCCAGCCTGGCAACCTCGGCGTGTTCCACAACGTCGCGGTATCTTCGACCTTGAGCCGCACTGCCCTCGAAAAGACGCCCCGCGGCTGCGCGGGATGGTGTCCGTCCTTAGACCCAATGCTCTGCTGGTAGTCGCTGACCTTGCCTGGCTGTGGAACCTGGGCATGGCCGGCAATAACCGGGCTCACGTTGCTGAGATTTAGTGATTTTTTGTCGCGTGCCAGAACCACCTCGAACCCCACGGCGGCCGACGATGAGAATATGACCTGCGACGCCACCTCGACTACCCAGCTCGCGCATTCCTCATCATGGTCGGGGCTCTTGCCGAAGCCTCCGTGGGAGCCCATACCCGCGCTCTGGCGGATGTCGTCCGGGACCATGAGCTCGCACTCCCAGGTGCCGCCGGCCTTGACCATGGGCTCGAACTCGGGCACGCCATATCGCTGGGGGTTCTCGAACTTTTCGTTTGGGTTGAAGTGGGCGGGGTACGCGGCGACGGAGAGGGTGTAGGGACCGTGGACGAAGGCGGCGCGCAGGGCAATGGCGCAAGTGTTGCGCACGCGGAGGTAGAGCTTCTCGGGCGAGGGCAGGATGCGGTCCTGCGAGGGCGTGTATGTGACGGTGTAGCGGATGACCTCGCCCGTCTTGACGCTGCCGACCTGGTGCAGGAGCAGCATGTTTGCGTCTGCGCGGCGGAGCGTGGATGCGAGGGTGCTCTCGAGGGGATCGGGCGACGACGGGTTCGAGACGACGAAGGAGGCGGTGGGCGTGGGCGCCGAGACGGAGGAGACGGAGACGGGAGCGCAGGCGGCGGGCGAGGGAGTGGCCGCCGAGGATCGCGAGGGCGAGTGGTGGGAGAGGGAGAAGGAGAGGGAGGAGGAAGCTATACGGGACTTTCTGACGTCACCACCATGCCCGGCGCTACCGTCTTTGCAGTTGCCAGCGGGATCCGGAGCGGACGATGACGAGGCGGCGACGGATTGAGCGGAGGGGGGCTCTGGTATCGCGTCTGGCGAGTCGACTGGCATAAGGGAAAAAAAAAAAAGGCCGGGGGAGCGAGGTATGGGAGGGGGAGGTAGGTGTTGCACCCCTGTTTTGGTAAGACGATGCGTGCGTGGGTGCGTGGGAGTTGTGTGCGTGAGTTCGGCACTTGAGGCGAGCAGCGTTGGAGTGTAGCGTGATGGCTGAGCTGATGTCACCGTCCGTGCCGTGCAAGTGATTAATTCTAGACTAACAGCGCTTGAGGTGAAGTTAATGACCCCCCAGCCGCGAGCCTGATGCCTCCTGCCTGGGGAAAAAGGGAACGGGAATGGAAATGGGATGGGAATGGGGGTGGCCCGCCATGTACGATGACAGCAGCAATCTTGGGTATTCCCTGGTGGCACCCCAATCTCGGTTTCGGGTCTGCGGCGGCCCAAGAACGTTTCTGGCCAATTTTTTTTCTTTTGTTTTGCTTCTTCTGATTTAGCTATCTGACACAATTCCCCCTCTGTAGCAAGGTTATGTTATCCTCTCCCATAAGCGGCTCGAACGGGGCCCGCCGCGGGATCCTGGTACATCCCGCTCCGACACGCTACACGCAGAAGCAGCGTGGCGAGCCAATGGCGTCCCGGCGCCGACATGACGGCCGACTGCTTGCAGACTCAACTGGAGTCAACTGGAGTCAACTGTCAATCGACATGTGCCGATCCCCCCAACGACCCCGCCTCTGGGAAGGGCCCTGAGATCCAAGCCATCCCTCCAAGCCATCTCAACGGCCATGGCGTCAAGGGCGCTTCGGAGGCGTCGGTCATTTTCGCTGGCTTGGCTTTGTCCGGTTCACACGAGCGCTGCACTGCCCGGTGCTCACGCGGGCCGCGGAGCTGCAGCCGCGTCTCTGATGCCACTTGACAGCTTGCTGTACTGGGTAAGCTTGGCCACGGGGTCTAGAAGGCCAGGGGTGGCAAGTGGGAAAAGCCCTCCGCTGTCAAATGCCAGCCTATGGGCCCGTTTGGAAGCTCGGGCCTGTCCGCTACCACATCACACGACAGTCTCTCCGCTGGCAAACCAAGTACAAGGCACAAGTACACATCACACATCACAGCTGTGCTGGCCAGCTCATCGCTTCTACGCACACGCGCGCAACAGCTGCACCTAACGAGGTCGAGATTTCTAAGAGATAGTAAACAAGCCGTAGGAAAGTAGACCATCCATCCAAAATAGCCATCCTGCACGAGTCAAGGTTTCCGGTATTCCAGTTCTGTCGGCCCTTCTGTCCCAGCATCCAGCATCTAGCATTCCGTCAATCTGCCATACGCTAGTACGCCCTTCTATGTCTCCCATTTCATCTCACCTCCTCTCCTCTGGTCTCAACTCATATCATACACACAACGAGGGTTTCTGGTTCCCTGGTGTTGAATATTCTCGTAGTCACACTTAGATGCCATCCAACCTACCTTAGCTATCTTCTGTGTCTCTAAATTGCCTGCGCGGGTGTTACTCAAGCTGACGCCGTGGTAGCAGCAACGGCTGCGGACGCAATTTCTCCTTCAAAGTCACCTGGCTGCACGTATTTCCTCCACAAATCCACGCGTCCCATTCCTGTTCCGCGACCACCCAGCCCGGCAAGGAGGGACGATTTGGGTTCTCCGCCGCCCGCGCTGCGCCGAGCTCGCCTCCTGCTGCGCGCCCTGCTTCGCGAGCTGTGACTAAAGTATGAAGCTCCGTCATCTTCGTATTCGAGCTCTTGTTCTACAATAACTCTCCCACCTGGCGCGTAGCCATTTTCGGCCACCGGGGGAGGCATGCCCATTGGCGGTGGTGGCATCATTGGAGGTCCCATATGGTGGCCCATGACTGCTGCCGGGGGCTCCATCCCTGGCATAGAACCCGGCACTTGGCGGGTTTCTGCAAACCGGTCGGCAAGACGCTGTTCGATAGACTTGCCTCTTCCTCTCTTGCTCCTGCCGGCGTATTCACCACCGGGGCCTCTCTCATACCCATGCCGGGTATCAGCGGCCCCGAGGGGAGCAGCTGGGGCGCCGCCATCATGTACGAACGGATCATGCATGTAGTGCTTTGGACCCTTTGCAACAACCATATCCCCCGGGCCAACCATAGGATCGAACTCCCCCTCGCTGATGTATTGGAGCTTGCGCGCTACCTTTCCATCTCGCTGCTCTCCGAACTGTCGTAGCATCACTTCCTCCTCGTAGCTCTTTGGTTGAGGCCTAATCGGAGGAAGACCCCGTCCGGCTCGTCGCTCCCCTGGCGACTGAGGACTGCTGTGCTCAGGATCTAGCTCAATGGCCCTGCGGCTTTTCGGAGTGGACTGCACTGTGTGATCTGGATGGTCCGACTCGCCCTCGTAGCTAAACAACGGGCAATCACACTTCCTCCACTTGATGCCGCAAACCACGCAAAATCGAGCACCGCATCGACTATCTCCCGGTTAGCATCGCACAGGGGACCTCCCCTTTCTCATCGCGGCGACTTACCAAATCATGTGGCTGCGTCCGTCCTTGAGCTCGACCATGTTCTTGCACTTGTAGCACCTCTTCCAGCCCTCCTCGTGGGCTTGCTCGAGATACTTGGGCATCTCCGGATCGCTTGGGCACCGTTTCGGGTAGTGCCACTTGGTGTTGCAGTTGACACATACCTTGGTGTCGCAATGGCTGCACTGGGCTATCTTCTTACCGGCAACTCGATCGTGATGGATGTGGTGTGGCTTGATCCACGCGCCGCAGCGCTTAGATGTGCAATACACAGGGTGCCGAGACTTTACATCGGCTTCCGCAAGCTCGGCATACCTGCGGTTCCATTGCTTCTTGAACGACCGATCAAGGAGGTTCTCGACAAGGGCCGGGTCGATGGCGGACCTGCAGCATTTGGGGGGGAAATTCTGGGGCTCATTGAGGGACGACTTGAATCTTTGCTTTAGACAGGAGTTGCACATGTGGTGGCCGCATTTGAGCTTGGGACATTTGGACGTGGGCACCTCGCTTAAACATACATTGCAATCACGGCTAGAACACAATTGTCAGAGCGTGCAATGGCACATGGGAGTCCGGGTCGCTTACATCTTTGCGGGCCTTTCTGGGGAGGACTGGCGGGATGAGTCGCCAAAGTTGCTTCCCAGAAGGCTAGGTGCTTGTCGTGAAGACGACCTGGACTGCTGGCGAGAGGAGTGGGCACTCGGCGATCGACGAGGGCGACCCTCGCGATGAGCATCTCGCGCATCATATATCTTTATGGTTCTGATCCTATGGTCGGACCGAGGGGCCGGCGGTGGGAGAGACATCTCTCCAGAGACCAACCTCCTGGTTGCTACAGGCGGGCGAGACGTCTCTATCACACTTGCTACCCTTGAATGGTGGTCATACTTTGGCGATTCGCTATTTTGGCGTCTTGCCAGAATCTGCCTCGGTGATGCAACATCCGGTATCGTGGGTTCATACTCCTCAACCTCAATCTCCACGTCGGAGAGTGAGGGGGGTCGGCTTCTTCTACTCCGATGCCGCCGCTTCTGGTCCTGTGAGGAATTCATGTAGACATCACGACTCGTGTGTCGATGCTGCCGCAGGCGATGGTGACGGTGGGGGTGGTGGGATTCAACTTCGTCCTCATCGTCATCTTCATCGTCTTCATCATCATCATCGTCGTCATCCGAGTGCTCCTCCACGACTTCTATATGATCTTCATCGTCACTCTCACTCTCACTCTCAGTTTCAGATTCAGTTTCGCTATCGGAAGGTGGGGAATCGGAGGATGGCGGCTCTGGCTCTGGCTCTGGCACTGGCACGGGTTTCGCCCTCAGTCGCTGGCGGGGTCGACGGGGCTGCGGGGGCTCAAACTCGGAGGCTGAGGCCCTTATCCTCTGGTTGTGCCAGACATCGTCGGGCTCGTCGTCCTCCTCATAGACTGGGTATTTCCTGGGCCTCCTCTGCACGTCCGTTGGGGCCCGAGACAGGTACGGAGGCGGCTGCTGTGGCATGTTGTGGTGGAATGCATCCAGGCTCCTGGCACTCCTGGGAGTCCTTCCATAGCCCCTCGGGGTCCGGTCGTCGGGCCTTTGTACCTCATGGATGCGTGGGCGATGAGGGAACGAATAGGGGCCGACGTCATCCGGGGGATACCATTCGCGCTCGTCTGAGCGAAGGGGTCTGCGCCGGGCGAAGCGGGAGGCTCCGTCGTACTCGTCTCGATGCATTTCCAGCCTCGTTTTTTTTTTGGAGCAGCCCCAAGAACTAGTGTTGGACCTCGACAGGTCCACGGCAGAGGGTTCGGGGCGGGACTAGTCAATGATGCCTCTCAAGAATAAATGGGCAGGCGACTGCAACCGTGATGACGGATGGGCAACCACTCAGCAGAGTCCACGCAGCGCGCGCGATTGGGGCCCCCCGAGCTGATTGGAGTCGGAGGGAAGATCATGCATGGCAGCCGCAGCGTTACGTCGGGCGAGAACGAGAAGCGGACGCCCTGGAAATTGGGCCGCCAGGAGGGACGGCGGGATTCGAGGGCGGAGGTTGGGTGGGAGGGGTTTAAGTAGGTCGTTCTGTTCGGAGGGAAGGGAGGCCGGTTGGGGGAGGGAGAGGATGCCCTGAAACGTTAAAGGACAGGGAACAAAAAGAGAAGAACAAGGAAAAGGAAAAAGACGCAGTATGCAGATGCAGGATGCAGGATGCAAGACGCAACGAATGAGATATGCCAGAGGAGTAGAGGAAAGGATTGAGGGAGGAGAAGGGAGGGATTGAAGAGGACGTGAGGAAGCGTGAAAGTGGTCTGCCGCAGCGTGGGCTGGGTAGCGCGGGAAGAAGCAAAGCAAGTTTGGGCGCGGTTTAGTTATACCCAGGACCCAGGTCACCCCATCGGCATTGGGCACAGGCGAATCAAGGTGCCCCTCCCCCGCGTGGACTGCGAGGACTGGGGGGTTAGATGTCTTGCAACAGTGTCAGAAGAGTCGATGGCCCGTCATACGACGAGTCTCGGAGCAGCGCGCGCAAATGCGACGAGAATCGGAGCTGGAGCGAAGCGTCTCGGCGCTGATGTGGTACTTTGTCTGGCTGGCCAAGTTTCCCCTTTGCCCCCTTTGGTCTTTGCTTCTGCTGCTACGTACTTCTGTGCACTGCGGGCCTGTGCCTGTCTGTAGCGGCCAGTGGCCAGTGACCTGTGGCCTGCGAGAGCCAGCGAGGAGGGCCAGCGAGGAGGAGCTTTGTCGGTGTGGGCGTCACGTGGGCGAGGGGATTTGCCAGTTTTGGGGGGCCGTCTGGGCAGATGAGTGGTGAGGGCTCGACGTTCGATCCGATGATGGACGCAGTCGTGGATGGCCCTTGGATGGCCACGACGCCGTCCTAGTGGACGGGGTGAGGGAGGGAGGCAAAATGGGTGGAGGGTGGAGGCGCTGAGGGGGAGGGGATTGGAGGGGATTGGAGGGGCAGCGGCCCAGACGTACTACTGCGCGCGACGACGCAAGTGGGATGAGATGGGATGCAATGCGATGCTCTCCAACCAACCTCCCTTGCAGAAGTGAGTCAGCTGAACGCCAGATGGGGCTGGCGTCTGCCCAGGCGCATGAGCATGCCATGAGCCAGGCTCATGAGTCCCCCCGGCTGCAATTAGTTAAGGCAGCTTGCCGCCCTAGTTGCTTGCCATCGCACACCCTCGTGCAACCAAGTCTTGCATGTTAACTAAACTAAGTTACCCCGTTGCGTTGTGCCTGTAACCGTGCGACCTGGGGCCCGCCGAGCACCCGCTATTCGAGCAACGCAGCACGGTATTCGGTGCACACACAGCCCTACTTCCATTCCAGCCGATAATTCCCTTACTGCCTTGTTTTCTCCCTGAGATTGGCTTCCCGGTGATCCAATTTTGCATATCTGCCCGCTCTACCCGAGTGCCATGGTTCTCCCGGCCGCCGCTTGAACATGCGACCCTCGTCATCGTTGGGTATCGTTCGCCGGGGACAGATGACAGCCCGTGTGTGAGATCCTCCTGTACCGTGCAATGGGCCCGAACCCTTGGTGCACCCTGTTTTTTTTCTTCTTCCGTTTCTTCATTTCAAAAATTTTCATCTCCTCATTAATTTTTTTTCGTTTCCCACACAGAAACCATTGATGTCACTTGTAAAATGAGTCAATAACTAAAACGGCCTCCGTCAAGCCTACCACCCTCAGGTGGGGAAATCCGGTCTCGGCGCCGGGTTCATCCTTGTCACTTGCTCGGCCCGGTCCGGCCTAACTAGATGATCGCATCCGATAACCACGAGTGCCGTGCTGTCACTTGTGTGAGATGGAGTGAAGGGACTGTCTCGCAATGATAAAAACCAAAACTTCTCTTGGGATGAAAAAAAATCTTTATTGCCATGAAATGCGAATTTGATCAGAATTATGCTCACAGAAGTCCTGCATTGCGTCGTCATTTCCTTGAACCCATCTATTCCCGATTCAGTATGGGACGATCTTGCCCGCACAATTGTACTGTCAAGATCCTCCACATTGTTGTTTCGGCAATTTGGTCCTGAGCCCTAATTCCAATCATGATAATAATGAGAGGAGGGGCACAAGATAAGAAAGAAGAAGTGGAATAAGTCCTTATTTTTTTCTGAGAAGGGAAAAAGGAACTTGGGATTATTGGCGTGTGTAGGCGTCACTAGCTGACCCATTCGATAAGACAGCCGCAGCATTTATTTTTGTCTGTGGTTAAAACCTACACCCACAAAAGTTCAAGCTCGGATTTCCAGACACCCGAAATGAAAAGTCTGGTACGCGGGACTTTTGATATTTATATGAGAAGTGCTTACATGCTGCAAGCGCCAGGCCCTTCATCACCACTAAATAAATTGCTGTACCGCTGAGTTGCCGACTCAGCACGGGCGACTATGGAAAGACTTGGAATCTGAAGTGAAAGATAAAGTGAGACTGGCTTGAGTAAGAATACTATCTTCAGGAGGGGAATTGGATGTCTGAACCCAGCTGCCGTTTACCGCCCTAATTGTGGTATCGCGCCTTGTACCCAGTGAAGGATGGCTTCCTTGTCTTGCCAGCATCTGCCAATTGGATCTTCGCAAGGACTATTTTTGACCAAGATCTGGCCAGGGTCCAATTAGGGTCAGGTTGAAGGTCAGGACTTGGTCTGGAAAATTGGAGCCGGTAGGGTATGAGGACGATCGTCTCGTTGGATGGACTGAAGTCGCTGGATAGTGAGTTGGGAGGCAAACGATAAGTCGGTCGTTGGCATAGGTGTGAAATTGCAAAGCTGAGCCCCTAGCGTGGAGTTAATGAAGAAAGGTCATGCTATTGCATTCACTTGAATCATGCATCTTGTGTGAAGCGTAATAGTACATATGGGAGCCTCCATTATTGGCGCTCCTCGGGAAACCGGGGTCAGCCTGGAGTTGGATTTTCCTATGCAAACTGGCCACGCCGATGTGATGATTTGGCGCTTTGCCAAGTGACATAGAGAGAGTTTTAGTGCATCGCATGGTATGTCATTTCCTAAATCTCAATTTTGTTCCGTCATTTTTGCTGATCTCCCTTTAAAATGGGTCAACATGACGTCCTCGCCACGCACATCACTGCACGCCATGAGTCCATATTACAACATTGCGCATAGCCAAGTTTTTAGAATTTATGCATAGGGATTTATGATAATTTGATGATACTGTTATTTACGGTTAGAACTAAATTACGAAAGGAATAAAGAAGTTGAATATTTGTCGATTCATCAGTGGTATACTATCACACCGTGCACTGCGTTTTGATTCTCGTTTAACTCCAAGGTAACATTATCAGATTATGATTGCGCCTTTGGACCTCAAACACAAACCCAAAATAATAATAAGATAAGATAAAATACTAGTCGTGCATTCAAAACCATGATGGCTAAAGCCGGGCTACACATTTCTCCTTTGGACTTCACTGCAAGGGTGTTTTCCCATTTTCGATCCTATTTTCAATACCCGCCACTTTTTCACTTGAAACACTCAATTTTCGGATAAGTCGTATTCAATCCATCGTGAGCACACCACAAGTCGAAGTGAGGTTTGATCTAGTCCACGCTCGGATCATGGTGCTGTGGCGATGTCCGTACGCTGGCTCATCGGCCCGAACAGCCGTATACCATATTACCCGGCCAATCAATAATATTCATTCCAGACGCTTGACCACGGTGATGGTGTCAGACTTAGATTCCTGTGCAGTACCTTGCGTGAATCACCCCTGGCGATCCTTCTCCGGATTTGACCAGTTTTATTGTACAACGTCTCAGCTTTCACCACCCCACCCGCATTGATCCAGAGCTGAACACTAACCATAGTAACCATGCTATGGTCTTGCAGCGTTGCATCATGGGATGGGAACCCGCGAGCCAAACTTTCTGTCGCTTGGCTGAGACTTTCGAGATGTGATCAAGCACATCCTATTTTTCGAGCCACGGGCTGCCCGGCAAGGTATTCCGGATACCCGAAACTGATCCATAAAAAGTGGTGATAGATAGCTCAGTTAGTTATTTTAGACGATGGTGCGTTTGACACTATCCTCGTGGTTGCATGCTTGCTTCTTACTTTCACCTGCTGGCTTCCGATTGATGATACGCCCGCGTGAATTCGTGTAATTATTTACCAGTAGAGTATCGTGAATCAAGTCCCAAGAAAAGTTCGCCTTCGTACTTCTGCTTCCCTGATAATTTCAGCGGCAAGAGTTAGGCTGGGAGCTAATGCAGCGTATCGTTCAATCTCCGCTACCACTTCGTTGATGATTTGGTCAAGTTCTTCGCGAGTAGGGACCAACGTAAGCAATATACCTAGGAGAGAGGGTGACATGGTAGCTCCCATGATGAGCAGAGTTTGTGATACCACTGAAAGCGCCCCCTGCCAAATATACGGCATATGACCTGCGTGGCTAGGTAAGGGTCAGCCGAGTACTTTTAGATAGGCATCTGAGGTGGGGTATACTCACTGTTCACCAATATGCTCTAGTTGTCGAATACAGGCCTCAAGGCATTTCTGGCAGCAGTCCCGTACGGCAGGGTCCAAAACTGCTTGCTCATTATCCAACACAGCTAGAATGTATGGTCGGTAAATAATGGTACGGCATGCAAAAAAGCGCAGCCGAAGGACTGTTTGGATGGGGTCTTGAAGAACTGCCCGGGTAAAGGGAAACTGAAGCGGCAAAGGTAAACTCTCATACCACTGCGTCAGTTGAAAATCCAGCTCGGCAACAACCGGTTCCAGGCTGGTCGTGGATGCTATAGAGTCTTTGGAATAAATAAGCTGACTGACTCTATTCAAGAGCCGACGCAATGCAATCTCAGCGAGAAAATACCAGAGTTCATCCCGCCCAACTTGATCTGCCTCTTCCCCTTCGAACCCTCCCGGAAGACCAACGTTTTCCTCGAACTGGACGACCCCTGAGTGAGGAAGATCCAGCTCTGCGAGGAGATCGCTTTCAAAAAGCAACGCGTTCCAGTAGATACGTTCAACAAGCTCTCTTTGTTGACTCGGGATTCTGCTGGGCGCCATGAGAAGCAGCTGGAGCTTCGTGCTTGTGGTACAAAGAAGAGTCCATGCCTCCATTGGCCTAACAAGATAAAAATGGTATGCGGCAGCAAGGAGATGACATTGGGCGGCGACGACAGTGTTTGCGGTCATCATTCCTGGGAGGAGGGACCAAGCCGCTGTAAAGTACTGAAGGCCCGGAGGGTCCTCTTGAGGAACAATCCTAGAAATACTGCCGTGGAGGCTAGCCTGGCCAAGAGCTAGAACGAGCAATACAATACAGCTTTCAGGCCCTTCTCTGAATCCGTTGGAGAGCGCAGTTCGGTACTGGCTCTTCCACGTGTAGGGGTTGACGCAAGCATACCAGACATTTACTCTTTCAAAGTATGCTTCAATGTAAGCTTGAGTATTGGATAAATCGACACAAGGGGTTTTCGTAAGCGAATGGAGAGGCTCGCGAGCCATTTCGAGTTGCAAGAGAATTTGGGGATCGTATGGGCGTGAGACAAGATCCCTGATGAGCGGCCACTGAAGCAGGTGCATGGCAGCGTTTGTGTGAATCTTGGGCATGGTAGAAATGTTGGTCCCAGAAGCTTGAGCAAACCAGGTTCCAAGACCGCCGCTTGGAATGGAAAC
Source organism: Calonectria pteridis (assembly GCA_022837005.1). Taxonomy (NCBI): domain Eukaryota; kingdom Fungi; phylum Ascomycota; class Sordariomycetes; order Hypocreales; family Nectriaceae; genus Calonectria; species Calonectria pteridis. The sequence continues at coordinate 447,479 of JAKZGU010000008.1, read as the reverse complement.
GAAGTTGGTCGAGCTGCCGGGCATCAATACATGATCGCCACTGAGCCCAGTGCCGTTGCTCATCGACGGTGAGTCCTGTGCTAGGTTGAGACCGTTTGCTTGCGTGTTAACCATGCTCATCTGAAGCAGATTTTCGATGCGGTTGAGTCGTTCAAGAATTAGCTTGTCTCCAGCATCTAACTTGATTCCTGGCTCTCGATATATGCATTCGGCGCCCAACTCCGAGCACAGTTTGCACTTGGGTTTCGTTCCATCACACCGGGACTTTCTCGAACGACAAACCTCACACTGGGAGAATGATTAGGATGGTTTTTTTTTTTTGGGATGGAAATCGGATGGTTTGCTTGAGACGTACCGCAATTGTGGCTCTGCGGCGAGGATAGTCGACGCCGGCATCCGTATTCCTCCTTTTGAGTGGGTTGGAGCCTTCATCACTCTGGACCTTTTCGCTTCCATTCGTCATGTTGTCGGGCCTATTATCTAAAGATATAGATGGCTGCCTGATTTTGGAAGATGCGCCAAGTATACTTGCTCGGCTGAAGCTGTGGGCCCGGGTGTTTTTGAGATTGATGGGTGATGTGATGCCGGTGCCGGCGTCATTCGTCATAGCCACCAGAGAAGTTGATGAAATATCGAGACTGAAAATGTCACGGGTGGGAAGCGGAAACTGCCTGGAAGAACTACACGGGGCTGATTGAGGAGACTCGCCTGTAGAGGATGGGGACATGGCGTGAGATCGAGGTGGAAGTCCGATACGGTTGGCGGCGAGAAATTGGTCGTCTGCTCAAGCGAGTGCAATAATAATACTAACAACTGCGTGTGCTTTAGGATTGCAAGACATGAAGTGGCAAACGGTCCCAATCCGCTAGAATCAGCGGAGCAACATATCGTAAACGAAGCAGCGGGGAGGCAAATTGGGATGACGAGAGGCTGGTCTGACGGTGAAGGCGTGAAAGGCCGTGAAGCATGGAAGAAGGAAGATGGCGGGTGACAAGGTCGGACCCGGCGGACAGGATCTAACAGCGAGCCCAGCAGGGAAATATGCGATGGCCGGGGAAATGCAGGCTTATTTGAAAAGTCACGGTTTGTCGCTGCAAAAGGCCAGAAATTGGGAAAAACGATCCCCTCTTTAGTTGTAGCATGGAGGAATCGTGATTATGTATTGGGGCAAGGTTCTTAGCGCTTGCTCAGTCAACGTCTGGGGGAGCCCCAGTCCCTGGGCTGGTGGGTGGACCTTGGAGGTGGGGAATCAAACCGGACTTGCAGTGGGCTTCAGCAGCCTGCTGGGAACTGGCTGCACCTAGCCCACCACAGCTGCGAGCAGGCCACCCGGGTTGGACTACACGAAACGAGCTGCTGGTGCCAAGATGCAGCGGGGATGGTATGACATCCGAGAACCGACGTGCCCTGCTCGCGGGCTGCTGTGGCCTGTCACATCCACCAGTGTTCGTCGAGTTTAGCCTTCGTCCGTGCTTGGTGAATTCGCGGGGAAAAGAAAATACAGAGCATAGCACATGGGCTGTACTCGTACCATCCCAACCTGCCCAGCCAGGCCTGTTCTGCTTTCCTGCATCCCAGGGACCTGGGGGCCAGCTCGACACTTGCAGTAGCAACGGTCCACCCGCCACGGTCCCGAGAGGAGCGCTAGCTCGCCGTGTCGCCTGAGCGAGGTGCTTGCTTTCCCCAACCTTTCGGCCGAGCAAGGCAGCGAAGCAACGACAGATATGGTGGAGGAGGGTGGAGCGATGAATGGATTGGCGGACCCCTCGCCCTTCGAGGAAAGCTATTCGTGGAGTTTTTATTCTCCTGTTTCTGTCTGTCCGATCGCCTTTAAATCCCAGTCGCGGCCGTAGGCTTGTTGTATTTTTGTAAATTAGCCTTTCTCCACAAAGTCGATGATTCCTGTGAGAAACCCACGACAGGAAGAGGTGCATGATGCACAGGTGTTGTTCAGGTGCCTGGCGCCTCCTGTGCCTTAGTTGGGAGAGTTATGGAACTGCGTTCTTTCCCGGTTGAAAGACCCTTGCGTTCCACTTTGAATTTAGCCGCCAGCTGCCATGTACAAAGTACCTACCTTCCCAGGGAAGGAGTCTTGCCCTACTTGAAGCTCAACCCGGTAGCTGTGACTTGGGCTGTAGCTACTGTATGTGGTGGATTAATGCGTCAACCATTATGTACCCCATATAACTACCGAAGCCTGCCATTCGGGCCAAGAAAAAGCAAACTACCGGCTTTATCATATCCCGTGTTTCGATTTGATTAATCAATGCCTGCTCTACCTTGTCCCAGTCGCACTTCGAGCCACATGTTGTTTGGTCGCTCAGTCCCTCAACTCGTACAGAGTAAGCCTCTCTCGAAGCCTCTCATCCCCGCTCACCTCGACAAGAGACGTACCATGACACATGGCTGCCATGTTACAAAGGACCCTTCTTCAAGTAAGGGACCGCATGCAGACCACGGATCAACAGTGGCGCGGCTCTGATCCGGGCCCTACCCCTCGCAAGTCATGGGACATGCCCATCCCCGGTTGCCAAACTGTGATGCATTGCTCGTGGTCCTGGCTGACACTTTAATAGCACCGAGGATGATTGCTTTTCCTTGGAGATCCACCGAGCTGCGTCGGAGCATCTCCATTTGGCCTTACGGACGGATGTGTGCGTGGTTATTACCTTGGCGGAACGTCCAACGAGTCGACACCAACAGAAGAAGGACTCTCGGATGTTTCTGGCAGATTCCCAGAAAGTAGTCCTAAAGTCTTCATCGATTTGTACATGCGCATTCGCGGAAGCGGCGCGTCAACGGCCCGAATAGGGCGAATCCTCTACCACACTCAAGCTGCCATCCCAAGCCGCGTCCGACCACTCAGCCAATCTGCTCGCTCCCCACGAGGCCGTCCATGAAAATCTATGTAGCCGAGATGGGTATGGAGGCTTGCGGGGGATCCATGAGTGTGGCACACCACTCCCCGGCTCATTAGCTTTCCCCAGGAAGTCTGGTGCCGGTCCGACCGGGCTGGCATGGTTACTTGTGCTGTCTTTGACGATGCTCCATCACCGGCATCATATTCGTCACTTCCGTCTCGCAAAGCCTGCTACATAAATTAGCCGTGTATCTTTCATGGCCCATTAAAATATGAGGGCTATAGTGCTTCGACTATGGATCGGCCCGACCACATTTCTGTCAGAGCGGAAAGACCCCAATCTGCCCGTCATCGTGGGGGCGAAGCTGTCAGCATCGAACCTAACCTGATTATGAAGATGGTCCTGGTAGATAATGCTACCGGAAAGTTCTGTTGACAAGTGAAACGGAAAGTCCCTTTTACCAATTGCTACTACAACTGACAGATGTAGGTCGCATCACCAATAGGTGACGTATATCGGCATAAAGGCAGTGGATGTACACAAGATCTGTGAGGAAAACCCGTAGAACGCGGATTCTGCCTCCGCGCTTATCCATACCCCCTAAGCTAGAACTTCGGAACAGTGCTCTAGAACCCTCTGCTATGTGGCTGCATTAAATCCAATATATGAACCTGTGCATACCCGGGATAAGAAGCAACACTCAAATCCCAACTCCCCACAAAAATTGACACCATTAGTCTCCTATCCAGGCTTTGTCGCGATGTCTTAGGTTTGACAGTCTTTCCAGGGCACCCAATTATATTCAAACCGGGCGACAAGATATCACTCACCTTAAGCAGCAGCTATCGTGATGGGTGGTTTGCAATTTGCCATTTCTTCCAAGACTCACAATAATCAACTGGGGAATTGGTCTTCTCGATTTGGATGTGGTATTTTACGGTGTTTATGCAACATTGGCCCATTGTACAAAATGCATCCCATTCCTGTACTCCTTGAATTCATCACATTCATCCCGACCCGACTCTCTTATTCATTAAAGATTATTGTTGTCGGCTCACCTTCAATTCCAGCATACGCTTTAAAGTTTCCGAGCTCGCCTGTCGTGATATTTCGCTCAATCAGCACCACTCTGCTGTCACTCTGGAGCGCAACAGCCACCAAATTTCCAGCCTTGTTCATGGAAAACTGTCGCGGGAATCTTCCTCCCGCTGGTACCTCTTGGATGAGGTGCAGGTGGCCCGTGCCGGGTTGGATATAAAAGTTCAAGAGGGGATCAGAAGGGATGCTCGTGCTGTTGCCGGGGTCGAGATGGGGGATTTCTAAGAGGCTTTCATTGCGAGATGAGACAATCAGAAAGTTCGAGTCGGGCTATTAACGAAAGTTAGAAACGTTTTTCGATCCTGAAGGTGTTGAAGCCATTCTTACAGAGACGATGACCTCGGACGCGGCAGCGCCCTCCGGCACATTCTTCTTCTTGCCGTGGATTCCACTGATCCAGATCTCTTCAAACGAAAGAGAGTCGTCATCATACGTCACCTCGTATCCGATGATGGAGTTGCCCAGTTCTGTAACTAGGTACATAAAAGTTTGATCACCCTTGTCGGCAAATGCGACATGCCGAGGCCCACTCCCGGGCGCCACAATAAGAGGTTTGCGTTCCTGAAGAGTCAAATCCTCGTCCAAGATTGCGTATACGCGAATAAGATCCGCACCAAGGTCGGGCACAACAACGAATTGGCCTTTGGGATCCACGACTGCAGCGTGAGGATGGGGAGCTGCTTGCCGATCTGGAACAGGCCCCGGTTGATTCATCTTGAATAACCTAGTTTCGAGTGATGCCACAGCATTGGGAGTTCTGACATCCCACGTGGTGAGAGCAGAGCCGCCGCTAAAAAAAGTCAACAATATTAGTACAGAGCCAAAGCCAGCGACAATTCCGCTTGGAGAGATCTCAAGACATACTAATGCGCGACAGCCATTCCACCATTCTTCTTGCCGTACAGGGCCAGACTAACAGGGCCAGAAATTGTGCGAGCCTGGTCTAATCGCAGCAAGCTTCCATCCTCAATGGTCCTGAAGGAGGAAATGGAGCCGTCGCCGGTGGCAGATGAAAGGCCCTCGTCGGTGCAGTACAGTATTGAATTAGCAGCGTCAAGCGTAAGCCACGAGGGGCTTGCTGCGCAACCCTCGGTCAAGGCAACTGGCTCGAGTTTTTTGCCGGCGCTGAACTTCAGCGTAGTCACGAACCCGCTGTACGAGGAGACATAGAGAAAGGCGGGCGACAGCTCGGCGTTGACGGAATCGGCGGGTGTCGCATACCCGACTTGTTCGATCAGAGCATCGGCGGGGGCTCGGTAGGCGTCCAGTAGATGGGAAAGAAGGCTGAAAAGCGGTAGCAAGAGCAGCAGAAGCACGAGCACCACCCGCGAATTCCTCTGGATCTTGCAGTTGCACCGCGACTGGGCGTGAGCGGGATTGGGGAGAGTCGACCCCATTGTCTCGTCGATGCTGAATGACAAAAGAGGCAAAGAAAGGATTCGAGGCTGCAGTGCAATGCTTATGCGGCTGGCGGGTCGTGGAGGCGCTGCTCTGACAGGGGCATCGCCCAAACAGGTGAGGGTGACGCAAGGCAGTTAACTAAAATAAGCAAAGAAACGAAAGAGAGCGATCGACAAGCCAAACTAATTGAACGAGGCTGACGAGTCCAGCAACGTGGATGAGCGAAGGAGTGTGATTCCCAATTGAGATGATAAAGAAAATGAAGGACGACTTGAGGAAGCAAAAAATATCACAGCAAAGCACAGCAAGATCGGCAGAAGGAGTCAGCGTCTATCTATAGGCGCCTCGGTTCTCGTCTGTCAAACTCCTGGATTTCAGGGGAGGATCCGACCACTGAACCCACTGGTGTCATCCTCAGCTACGCCGGTGCCAGCAGGGCCAGACAGGGCTGTTTTCCAGGTGCATCCACTGCTAAAAGCGCATTCAAGACCCATGTGCGGGGTTCTGGTCCCCTCTGCAACAGGGTCATTTTCTTGGCCTTGTTTCGTCTCATTTATCACGCGCAAATCAACGCCTGCCCGCCGCCCCCCCCCCTCCAGCACCAGGGGGGCCCAGATGGCATAGATGCGCTATTCGTCTAGATAAGTTATGACCAGTTATTTCCCAAAATTGCACGCGAACAACCACTCTCGCCCTCCTCGCCGTGCTATGCACTCCCAAGCATGGCGTCGTAAAGCCATTGCATCGCCGCACAGATGCCCGCTCTATGCTGTTCCCACCAAAAGTTAGGCTGGCTGTCAACAATCTACCTACTGAGAAACAGCCCAGACGTTACCAGTGACATAAATACAAACCTGACTTGGTCTCACCCGTTGGCCCGTTTTAATCATCAATTTCACAGGGCTTAAGATGCCAGAGGATGAATCCACACTCCTATTAGTTCCCTGAATGCAGGCATAAAAGGGAGCGGTCACTTCTAAGAGGAAGACCAAAATTGGTCGGTCCATGGCCGAAAACCGTACATGTATTTAAAGGGTATCACAACGCCTCTTGTTCTTCTTGCAGTTCCAAAATTCCCACCCAATCACACCACAATAACAAAACTATCTATACGTAATGACAGGACGCGAGGTCCTGCCCTGCAAGAACTCCATATCCATCTCATCAAGCTTTCTCCGAAGGGAAATCCTGTAGCGCGGGGGTCGTGGTTCCCCTCGATTTAGACATACTGTAAGGAGCCTAGGGAATTTGTTAGCTGGGATCATCAAAAAACGAAAAGTTGCGGAGCCGCACCAAAACCTCCTTTGCGTTACAAATTCGCCAGGCTAATTTCTTAACATTGCCGTCGGCCGCCACGACTGCCGGCGCGAACTCGATGCCAAACATTTCCCGGATAGCGTATACAATCCTCTTGGCGTACTTGGAATCACGCTCGACGTGACCACCAAAAGGCTCCTCTGCCATGTTAGGGGCGATATCAGGGTCACGATCCAGGCAGTTCTGGACAAGTGGGAGAAGAGCTGCTTCAACAGCCTGCTCATACATGCCCTGCGAATCAACATCCACATCGCCCTCTTCGTCAAACTTGGGGATCTGGATGGCGAAAGGCTCAGAAATTGTCATGACAGTGTGGTTTCCGTCGTGGTGGTATCGGAATTCGAAAACGCCCTGCGTCCACCAAAGCTTGTCTCCCTCGAACACCACCTCTCCCTCGACCATGTCTTCGCCAGATTCGGAGCTTTCTGCGGGGTGCTCTGGGACAGAGATGCTGACATCGGCCGTCAGCACATCGTATTGTCCGGCATTTGTCGGTGCCCATCGACCGAGTGTAGGAACCTCGGTCGTCTCTCGCGAACGGTTATCCGTCACCATGTACAAACCGATCCAGTCTTTCTTGCTGTGGTTTGCCGGGGCCTTCCACTTAACCCGGAGCGGAGCACCATATTCATAGGTCATAGTCTTGACAGACTTGGGGAATCTTCCAGTCAAACTCTCCTTTCCAGTAGCCCACTCCTCTCCAGGGTGAGCCAAGGGCGTGCCCTGGACAGTGACAGAGTAAAGCTTGGGGTCTCGTCCCTCTAAATTGGGAGCGATTCGGGTAATTGTAAGCCGGGCAGGTGCCATGTTGAATAGCGTGGATGTATCCCGGACAATAGTCTTTACTCCTGCTGCAAACTTGGGGCGAGCCGACTCGATAAAGTCTTCCACAAAGTGTGTCGTCTCATCAATAACCTTGTCCATGCTCTCTTGCCATCCCTTGACGGGCGGGGGTAGCGATTTCTTGATGAACTTGGTAAGTCCAGCTTCACTGCGAAGACCCCGGCCATAGATCTTTTCCATGTGAGGTCGCTCGACATATGAAAGGAAGCTGACAGTCAGTATCTGCGAGACAAGGGCCATCAGAAAGATGGTTCGACTCCATGTGATCAGTGCAGCACCCCACACGCCTGCAGTTCCGAAAATTCTCTCAGGATTGTTGAGGAATCGATAAATGGACTTGTATGTCAACTTGGCCTGGTGATCAAAGAAGTAGTCGCCACAGAACCATCCAAATTCACCAAGAGAGTCGTAGATGCTGAATGCGGTCCACAATTGCAAAGCCACCAAGCCAACACCGACAACATGCTTGAGTAGGACCAGGCCGTAGGCCCAGTCGGCTGGGGGCGAGTACATTTTCCAGCACGCGGCAATCAACGACGTGTTTGACATGACAATAGAGATGTGGTACAAGCCCTTCCATTGGCGCCAGGCCTCACCAGCACTCTCGCCATATTTGAGAAAGTGGCGGGTCCACATCTTTGTTTTTGACTGCTGGTCAAGGATGTAGCCAAGGCCGGCGTGATACCAAATACGCCAAGCCAGAGCATGAATTACAAACAGGGCTTGCCAGAAAGGTGTCGATGGGGTAGCAAGCGTGAGGGTAGCTACGTATAGAGGCAATGCAATGACAGTAAAGTCTGGGACTCGGAAAAGGTCGATGTTTCCCAGACCAACGAGATTATGAACAGGAACCGGGGAGTCTTTGAGGGATGGAGTGAGGGTGTCCTGATCATAATTTCCTTCAATGCTGACAGCAGCCCGGTCACTCTGCCCTTCGGATGTGGTCCGCTTTCGAGGAGAAGGAGGGTTATATGTCTTCTCAATGTGAGGGTTCTCAACGACCACGAGGAAAGCGAACTGGGCTAAGTGAGCGATGACGGAAATGAACAACACTTCGTAGCTAGCAGCCATCATGGAAATGCCGTAGTAGCCAGCGTAGCCAATTGAATACATGGGGTGAGGTGCCATCTCAAAGACACCGTCAAAGGTCAAGTCCTGGTCAATGAGATAGAAAAAGTCACCCCAGTACCAGGCGAAATCCTTGACTACACGGTGAGCGTCAAGTTTCACCCATAGGTTGAAGCCGATGAGGATGAAGCCAATGACCCAACGAGAGATGCCGAGAAGGATGCTTTCCCCCTCGGGCGTGTGACCACATGCAATGGCAAACAGGCAATAGGATACGAAATCACACATCAAGATCAAGTCCACAACTCTTCGAAAGACCAACCACGTGTTATACTCGATGGGGGCCTTTGCGAATTCGTAGTCCTCGGGGATCTTAGCCTCAAGCTCTCGCTTGAGAAAGCTGTAAAGCCATGGGCGAGGGTTGTTTCCCGTAGCGGGGTCCTCGAAAAGCTTCCATCGTTTAGCCCAGGTAATGAGGCGGCGATGATTCGATTGAATATTGAGTAAGACACCAATGCCAATGTTGTAAGCGGCACGCCAGAACAGGAACACGAGGGCGAAGACGGGGCGCTTCCAACCGCTCGGGAGCGCATAGGCAGCTAGGATATGCAGAGCTAAGATGGCAAGTACCAAGGCGTCGGAAAGATTCTTTGGTTGTCGTGGATCGAGAAGCTGCGAGACCATGTCATGGGTGGTGGGTACAACGAAGACTACAGTTGGCAAGCGAAATCAGTGTCAATTCATGGCTTGAGTCATCATGGTGTAAAACCAACCTGTGCCATCGGGAGTACGTCCGTACGTCTTCTGAGATTTGGCTTCCGGTACGTCAACATTGGGCGCCTCGCCGTCGCAGTCATGCTCTACGCCAGTGCTGTCCTGGCCGTTGGACGAATCGACCCCGGATTGCCGCAGCCGAAGGCCAGGACCACTAGGCTGCAGATCGGCAGAGGAGCTCATGGCGAATTGACGTAGGTGAAACTCAGCGGACGAGACGGTGCCAGAAAGGCAATGAATTGAGGTGGGAAAAGTTGAAAAAGAACAAGTTTAGGAGTCTGGGCAAGGATATTGAACTACCAGTTGTTGAAAAAGGTAGGGCAGAATATCACAGAGTTGGACGGAAGAAGCGGGCAAGTTCAGTAGGCAATTGTTGAGGAGGCTTTGTGCGCGCTCTGGCGACGTCAGGGCTCCGCAGGCCTGCAGCCAGGAATACACGAGAGCGTAGCTTCCTGGCAACGTGGTGCAAGTCTAGAAGAGGCCAGGGGTGGGAATAATCCTGGCGGTGGTTTTCCCTTAATAGCGTGTGCCGTCTCTTTCGAAATGAGATGGGTGGTTTTTTTTTTTTGTGTGTGTGTGTGTGTGTGTGGTCGCTCGCTAGTGTACGGTTGAACGTGCTGCGACGACGTGAGTGAGACGAGGGCGATAGGCTCTGCAGATAGGTTGCAGTCGCTCCCGTTGCTTTCTGTCGCAATTGTGCTTTCCGGACCACGCTGTTGAAGCGGGGATTGGATGGCGATGAACAGAGATGGGTTGAATGGGTGGTTGGAGCTGATGCAGTGTTTAAACAGCCGGACGGACAAATGTAACCCACGGCCGCGAAGAAGCGAAGCATTGCATGCGCCATGTGCCTGGTGCAAACTCAAGTCACACCTGTTCCGGCACGGACCAGCGCCTGAACTGTCACCGAATGCAGGCATCTCGCATTCCCTGGCGTCCGCTAGATTCCACTAAAGTCCCCCGCTGGGCCATGGCAAAGTACCGGCCCTGCGCAAAACCGTGGGGCACCACCGGCTGGAGGTGGCCGCCGAGCCCACTAGAAACGCCCACTAATTACTCCCAAACGCACTGGCTGCTCACATTCCATCAGAGCCTCTCCACCCAGTCGCGTGCCCACTGTCCATTAATCACGTCACAAATCAAGCGGTTTCGCCTCCGAGGACGGTCACACGGCGTTGCCCCTCGGCGCTCGCCTTCTGTCGTCGCCTTCTTCTTCTCCACAGTGGAAGCCCGCCGATTCTACCCGCAGCTTCTCTCCCTTTGCAGCTCCTTCTGCAGCCGGTCAGTCTGCCCTCACTCCAGGGCAGATTCCGATAGGTATTCCGGAAGCCCGCCCCACCTCCGGAGAGTGTGGGGCCTTGTCGGATGAGAGAGCCCTCCTGTATGGCTCGATGAGCCCTCCAACCCCACGCAGCGCCTGAAGCTGTGGAGTTGTGGGCACAATCACATGCTCGCGCTGCTCTCTCTCCCCTCGCGCTCACGCCCTCCTCACAGGACTGTCGCATTCTGGCCGTCCTTTTTGCCTTTAACCATGAGCGTTCTCCAATCATGCTCGCCCGCGCGCTCACGACGCCATCCATCAACCAAATGAGCCACTCACACGAAGCCTCCAAAAACTTGGATGGCTTCATTCCTGCTGCTCACACCTTCTACTGTCTTCCGCCAGCTCAATCAGCCCTGTACGGCGCACATCCCAGCCGCCACTTGGGTCTCACTTTGGCCCTTGTCCAGGCGAGCTAATTACCGTTAGCGGAATATTGCAGATTCATCACCCCGTGCCCCTCTTGCTCACATTGGTGCAGGATCTACGAAGAACAGAGGCCTACTCTTCATTAGAAAAAAAATGACAAATATCACGCATGCTACGGGGAAACAAGACATGCAGAGCTTGCTGCTTCTGGTACAGGTTTGTTTGATCCAAATACCAATTCACTCTCTCTTTTCTCCCAACCGGGAACATAGACAGTTCTCAGACCCTGCTTGCTGTGAGAGCCATAGTTTGACCCCATTCAGAGCGGAGCCGTCTCTGCTCTTCTCCTAGGATTCTTGAGCCCCGAAAGCCCGAGCGCTGTGAAGCTGTTCCATAGCTGTTAATCATAAATCTTATATTTTGTTGAGCTCTTCCGGAAGCTGTTTCAATTGCTCTTTGCGGCCCAAAGCTCAAGGGTCAGCTCCAGCAACCTAGCGAGGGCAAGGGTTGAAGTGGCCCTGCTGCCATAGCGCCAGACCATCACAGCCTATGGCAGTCCTCGTCTAAGCTTGATGGACTTTCACATGCCAGTGTCTGTCTAATTATCCTGCTTGAGCAAGGTTCTTCTGCAAAGCTGTCATTTGTTAGCTCAAGTCGCAAGGCGTAGTCCGCCACGTCAAGGAGTAAGCCAGTTCCCCCAACAACTTGAACAACAAGACCCCAGTGGGGAGCAGGCAAGTGGTCTGCCGGGCGGTAGGGCACAAGAAGATTTGGTTTCCAAGGGGTCACTGATTTCAGGGCCCCGTGTCTTCTCAATCAAAATTGTTCCTCGTTGTTTAAATGGGTGACCAGATAGACTCTAGGATAGCAAGACTATTTATTTCCTCACGAGACGTCCAGAGCATACAACTGGTGAGAAACAAACAACAGGCGCATATACAGGTGCTTTTTTCATTCAAATGATATTCATCGACTTTTAGAATTTGGGTTTTGTTTTCATTTTGATGTGAACTTGATAGATCACGCACAAAATCACCACTCCCTCGTTAACCTAGGAAACGATATCTAGACAGTCGTTGAATCATGAGGTGCAAATCCTCGACCAATGCATTAACCGTGCCCCTAACTAACCCATGACAGAACGAAATGGCCTTTACTGGGCCTTTTTGGCAAACTCCACCCTGAGAATAAGATGCTTGAAACCGAATCCATCCATCTTGGCGCAGGCCTTGACGGCATCGCCACGGTCGGCAAAGCTGATAAAGGCGAAGCCCTTGGCCATGCCAGTCTCCCGGTCCTTGGCCAGGAACACTCTGGTGACGCGGCCAAAGCGCTCGAACATATCCCGCAGCTCTCCCTCCTCGGCCATCTCGGACACCTTTTGACTCGCGTTAGCATCGAGGGATATAACATATCAGGTAATGTACTTACGTTGGTGACACGCAGCGTAGCAAAGTCGTCGCGCTCCCCAAACTTCGATCCACCCATGCGCTCTCCAGCAGCGCCCCCGGGGCCTCCACGCAGGGCGGGGGGCACATATGAGCCCTTCTTGCCAGCAGCGCCAGCAGGCGAAGGCTCGTCGCCCATGCCAGCAGCAACGTCGGCGGCACCACTCTCTCCAATGGGCGCCATGGTGTCCTTGTAGGGACATCTGGCTGTGAAATGTTCTCCATTGCAAATACGGCACTTGACCTTCTTGTCCTTCAGCTTGTCCTTCATAGCCTGGGCGTTGGGGTCGGCGCCCTCGTCCTTGGCATCCTTGCGCCAGTTGAAGCTTGGTCGGAAGATGATGTTCTCACCAACGGAGGTGGTATCGGGAGCAGGTCCTGGGGGGTCCTTGGCGCTCAAGCCAAACTTGGGCCAAGTTTTTCGGTCGGCGACTCGAGGGTTCACGGTCTCAGTGTGGGTGATGTATCGGACGCGGCGAGTCGTCTTGACCTTTCGGCCGTCGTCATCGTATCGGAAGGTAATGATGGTCTTGGTGCCATCCTTGTTGGAGATGGTCTGGGGGGGAGGGAGATCGGTGGAAGTCTCCTCGATTTCGTCGTCGTCGGCCCAGTCGTGCCTTTTTGATGGTGGGGTTAGCCAAAGATGTCGCATCCCCGGTCAAAACCGTACTCACTTGGGCTTATTCGCTTCTACGGTAGCCATGATGGATCGGCCGTTCCCGAGGGGGTTTTCCTACGTGCGGGTGACGTTATAGCTCGGCGCAGGCGTGTCTTTGCGGCTCGGGGGGCGGTCGGGCGTGATCGTGGGGTTTCTCGTCGATGGATGAATTTCAATCACATTTTCGTGGTGCGGCGGTTGCCATTGGTGGGGCAAGAGTCAAGCCACAGGTCGGCTTGAGGGTTCAGCCACTGTGTAAGTCACGTGGCGATAAGAGCTTTTACGATAGCTCGACTTGTGCCCTCTTAGAGGGAACAAGTCCACATGTCTCAGCATTTCTTGCCAAGATGAATGAAAAATAATGTCTAAAGAGCATTTACCTGAAGACAAAATCTTAGGTCTTGTTTTCTTAGAATGCTTTTGGCTTTGAATGTGGTTGTTTTAGCTGGGATTAATATTACGCAGCGGCTACGATGGAGAGGAACATCCGGCACAATCAGTAAAATTGTACGTACTAGCTGCCGGTCCTAAGTCGGACGGCGAATGTCACCCACAAGGTTACTCGGAGCTCGGAGACTTGAGTATCAGGCGGTTCAGATCATGACGTTTCAAACTTTCGTGGCCGCTGTTGGTCGCCGACAGGGCGGGTATATCGGCATCGGGATACGAATCATGGAGGTCTAACTATACACCAGAGACGAATGAGGGTTCATATTTGTGGCGCAGCACGGAATCCGTCCACCCGAGCATGCCAACTGCTCTGCGTTGCGAATCAAGACGGACAGCTGTTACAAGGGCGGGTGTTTCAATCGGGCTGTTGGTCTCCGTCTCCGATTTCAAATCGCTCTCGGGTTCTGAGAATGTTGGGGAGAGTTCTATCGGCCCTTGGGACCCAAACTGAGAAGCTCGTCGAATGCGTTGGTGACCCAATTGAGGCAGCCAAGGGTGGCGCAGCACATGCCACACCAATCCGATCCACGTAACTAGAGACGCAGCGCTTTGTGCGTCTAAAGGGCATGTGAGACGGCCTGAATTTGGCACCAGACACTTTATCGCTGCTTGCCATCGCGCAGCCTGTCCTTTTTAATTCTTGCGCCTCCTCCTTCTCTCCTTCATCGAATCGACCGATTTCTGTCGCCCTTGCTCCCCGACCATCGCCGTACATTCATCATCCCGCGCGCTCCCAACAGATAGCATACCCCTAATTCCAACATTCGATATGGCCTACAAGCAAGACGAACCTCCGGCCTACGGCCAGCCTCCCGCTCCCCCACAGGCCGCCTACGGTGGCTACCAAGATCCGCACCAGCAAGGCGGCCAGCAGGGCTACTATCAGCAAGCTCCCCCGATGGGCTACAACCAGCAAGGCCAATATCCTCCTCAGCAAGGACCATACGGGCAGCCTGGCTATGGTCAGCCCCCATACCAGCAAGGGGTGCCTCCCCAAGGATATTTTCCCGGTCAGCAAGAATCAAAGTCGAGCGGTCTCTTGACGGGTCTGCTGGCCGCGGCGGCATGCTGCTGCTGTCTAGACTGCCTATTCTAAAAAGCCGACAACGAGTCGAGACGGCTGGACTGGATACGAAAATCATAATTATCGGGTGCTCGGGAACTGTTCAAGACCAATCCCGTTCTTTTCTCATACGACGATCCAACCAACAACCAATAACAATTGCGCACGGCCTGCTTCTCTCTGATGCGCATCCTCGTGCATAATTGGGGCGGAAGTTTGCGACACGCAGAACCTTCGGATTTTCTTTCAAGGTCGTCAGGCGTTGGGGGGATATCCGGCTTTACTTGTATTGCGCGGCACCACGGCCGACTTCTTCTTTGTTCATTCTTCTCAAGTACATTAATTTTAAAATTTTCTCTACCCAACTTGTTCCGCGCAGATTGATGTGTAACCAGGCCCTACAGGCTCGCAAAGTGGGCATCAAACTCGGATTTAACTTTCTCAACACAGTCGTTGCTGTAGATCATCTTTTGCACATCTGGTGATGCCCACTTATCAGGCAAGGCCCCATTTGCCTTGTGTTCCTCGAACATTCTGTCCCGCTCTTCTTTTGCCTTGCCTTCGCCCAGGTGCAAGGTACGGCCAGACATGTAAGCCATTTGTACCAGGTTCGAGGTCCAATCTTTTCGAGACAGCTCGTATACCTTCAGGCATTTGGCGACGGTTTCAGGCTGAGTGTTGGGTGCTAGAGAGAGGACCTCTGCAATGGTCGCGCCATCTTCGATGGCCATGGCGGCACCTTGGCTTAGATGAGGAAGAGTAGGATGACACGCATCTCCTGCCAACGCAACGCATCCGTTTGTCCATGTTGGCAGTGGCTTGTACATCCTTAGCTTCCACTCGCACACCTCTCCTTCGGGCACAAGGTTGAGCATCCTTTGGACCAGGGGACAGAACGTCTCAAAGACTTTGAGCATTGCTGTTTTTGATCCTTTTGTGGTGTAGGTGGCTGACGGGGCATCTGCAAAGTTCTCGTCCGGTTGAGCGGTTGAAAGGTTATAGATGGACTTGTTGTCGATGGCATAGGCGATGATGTGTCTCTTCTCGCCAACCCACCGCACAACTTCGTCGCTGTCAATGAGAGCAAGCATTTCCGGGTCATTCTGCATATCCTCGCGCTTCAAGAGGATACGATAAGCTGCCTGTTCCGTATCTGCCTGTTCAGCCACGGCTCCCACTTGTTGGAGGAGTTCCCCCCGTGTCACGCTTTTGATTCCATCACACCCGAGAAGAATATCGGCCTCGGTCGTGTAAGGCTCAGCATCTCGTGGTTGGAGAACAAATGTTGGTTTAGGCGAGAAGCTAGTGATTTCTTTAAGTGAGGTTGAAAAGTGGAAATTGATGCTGCTCTCCTTCTTGCAGGCTTCAAACATGTGCCCGGCCAGTGATGCTCTGTGCCCGCAGCAGTGTGAAAAGCCATATTTAGCCTTGATATCGGGCATATCGACGTGCGCAAGCTCGTTATTCGTCGCGCCCACTATTGGCGGAGCAGTTAGCTGAGTAAGTTAAAATGCGGCATGGAGCTTTCACCCCTTACCTCGTATACTGCTTCCCGTCACTCGTGTAGCTTCCCGCTCAATTTCCGACCAGCAACCTAGTCTGTCAAGAATCCGTCCCATGTTTGGTGCCATCTGAATTCCGGCCCCTACGAATCCCAGGTTGCTGGCTGTCTCGTAAACATCAATGTTTTTGAATCCCTTCTTGGCAAGCGCCAAGGCGGTTCCGAGTCCACCCATTCCGCTGCCCATGATGGCAATACGCAGATCTTGAACATTCGCCATTTTGGTGTTGATTTGTTCAGGTCAGTTAGGGAAGTTTAATCGCGTTTGCGTGTGTTGGATGAAGAACATTCACGCGCAAGCAATGCAAACGTCAGTCTGCAATGGTGGGTTAAATAGCGAAGTATATTTACAGAAGAGTTTATCTTTAATTCTATGGCAGAAGTTTCGTGATGCGGGGGGCTCCTTCGTATGGCCCTCATGAGTTTATGGGATGCGGGGGAGCACGGATTTGGCCTGCCAGATGTGTTATATTATGGGGCTGATGAGGAGGCATCGGTAAACCGGTCTTTGGTCGGCAAGTTAAACGGCAAATAGCACGGATGTCGGTGTAATCTTGGTCAAGTTACGGAGTGATGGGCGGACTATTTACTAAGGTGATCCGGGCTCAGCACTAAAAAGCACTCGTGTGCTGCTTCACCTGCGTGCTTCACATGGGAGAAGCCAATGGAAATAATAGGTGCAATGCGAGTGGGTGGGTATGAACGTTGCGCTGTCCGTCGTGTGTCACCCTAGACCCTGGGAGTAACGGAAATTGAGGGTTTGAGAGGTGGGGAGAAGGAGATGATTCGACGAGGATTGGTCTCAAACATGTCAAAACATGATCAGCAACGATGTCTGAAAATCAGTTGGTTGGCGCAAACTTGATATTGATCCCTGCATTACCCTTTGTAGAATGTGAACAGAAGAGATCAAGAATGATAGGCTGAGCTGAGGGAGGCTGTGAATTTCGAGGGTTGCAGCTTAGATAGGGTGTCAGGGGCCCATCACCGCCAGTGCCAAGTTTCAGATGCGCTAAAGGTTCAGCGCAATACGATTCCGTCTAATAGAGCGGGCCGTGAGCGTGGGATAAATGAAACGAAACATTCGTTCCAACGAGTGGCGAGAGCAACCATCATTGCTACCAACCGTACCGGAAAATCAATTCCAGTCCGTCTGCATTGGGCCAGAGTTTGGAGCTGGTCCGAAAGCCGAGTGTGAAGGCGAGAGATCGCCAGGTGATCGCCAACGACAAACGACATTACGGCCTCTCCGGTCGCCACCACCAGCGTGAGCGATCTTGGCAGCGACGTCGTTTGGAGGGCACAGTTGTTGGACTGATCCTGGTCAAATTATCGCCAAATCGGGGCGGTTGGGCCGCCATCAATCAAAGCTATCTAAGGCCACCACTCACAAAGGGCCACAGAGGGCCACAGAGGGCCACAAAGGACCACAAAGGGGATGGGCAGCATGAAAGAATAGCCGCGAGCGAGATGACTGCACCAAAACAAAGCGAAAAAGCACGCCTTGCTTCAGATTCGCTCAGCTTGCTAGAAGCGCGCGGCCCAGGTTTCTATTTTTCCCACGTCGTGGCGCCAAAGGGCGTCTCGCAGTGAGCATCCTCAGCCAACGAAAGTTGGGACGAGCCAGGATGTGGCGCACAAGGGCCTGTTTCGCAACCGTCCGTGGCCAATGAAGCCTCTGATGTCATGGACTTGTGCAGCGGCTGCAACAGGCCCTGTAACCCAGGTTTTACCCTGTTGGAGGGAGCCTGGGGGGTGCACTGGGAGCTGCCGAGCCAATCAGAAGCACGCTGGGCCGCTGCCAGGACACCACAAAGGTCCGCAGCCACTCTGCAGGGGCCCCAGCAATGACGCTACCAGGATGAGCTCAAACATGTTGGCAATCTACAATAATTATAAGCCAAACCGCCAGCGTCTCGTCGTCCATCTGGACCATTCTTTTCGCCATTTCACTCCACATGAGCTGCGATCACACTTGGCGGTGATGGCCTCACTATACAGCCTCTGAATACCTGCAACACTCTTCCCGAAATCCTCGATCAACAGCACCGCGACCTCCTGAGAAAACTATCGCTGCCCCCGCCCGTCCAGGGCCTCTCCTCCGCCTCTCCACGACACCTGCAAAGGAAAAATAGTAGCCATGGCTTCAACCGCCTCCGAGACGGGCACGTCGTTGACCGACACACTCTCGTCTATCGCTAGCTCCATTGCTCGCTCTACAGCTTCCGCCACGATATCAGCATCCGCCTCACTCATCAGCGGCAGCGGCAGCGCCACCACATCCTTTTCCACCCCTGCATCGAGAACGTCTTCATCCGCCGCCGCTACAACCACCACCAGCGATCCCTCGGAGCAGGATCGGGGAATTGGCATCGTTAGTTTCCTGACTGCTTTGGCCGTTGCCATAATCGTTTTTGCCGTCCAGATTTTGCTCTTCCTGTTCCTGCGAAACAAGCTGGCGCGAATTTTGTCCGTTCAGGCCCGCCTTATCTCTCAGCGCCACAGGCTAACCGATCTCTAGTAAACCCAAGACATATCTAGTACCTGAGCGCGAACGAACCGAGCCCCCACCAAGGACCTTTTTTGGAATGTTAAAGACATTATGGAAATACAGCGATCGCGAAGTTATCAACAAGTGTGGTCTTGATGCCTACTTTTTCCTTCGCTATCTGAGAACGCTTCTCATCATCTTCATTCCTATCTGTTGCATTGTTATGCCTATTCTTATTCCGCTAAATTATGTTGGAGGAAAGGGCAAGAATGTTGACATCAAGGATGACGCTGAGAAGGACGAAAATACTCCGACGGGTTTGGACACACTCGCATGGGGCAATGTGAGCGCCGAGCACACATCTCGGTACGATGCACATCTGCTGATGGCCCTCCTGGTCATCATCTGGGTTTGCGGCGTTTTTTTCTTTGAGCTTCGAGTTTACATCAAGGTTCGACAAGATTACCTCACGAGCGCTGAGCATCGACTTCGCGCCTCCGCGACCACGGTACTTGTCAACTCTATTCCTTCAAAGTGGCTGACAGAAGAAGCCTTGATGGGCCTTTTCGACGTGTTCCCTGGCGGTATTAGAAATATCTGGCTGAACCGGGACCTGTCCAAGCTTCTGGACAAAATCAAGGATAGAAACAAAATTCACCTGCAGCTCGAGCAAGCCGAGACAGACCTCATCAGGGCTGCCAAGAAAGCCCAGATCAAGCAAAGAAATGCAGAAGATAAGAAGATGCGGAAGCAGATGAAGCTCAAGGCAATCAGCAAAGAAGAAAAGGCTGCCCGTGATGCTCAGGAGGATGAAGAGGCCCAGCGCATGGCTAATAGCGATGGGGGTAACAATGCCGGAGACAAGCACGATGTGCCACATACTCTTGATGCCGGATTGAGTGAGTCTCAACACGAGATGGCCAAAGAGGCGCATGATCACGCGAACGGTGATCACTCGAAGGGATTCAAAATTTTGGTTGATCCATTCTCCAAAGTTGGCCATGGCATCAAAGGAGTTGTCAGCAAAGCCGGCAACAATGTGGAAGAGACACTGGAAACGACAAACGGATTCATCGGTATGACTGCAGCAAACGATCGCGCCCCATCCCGTGGATCTGATCGGTATCGACTTCATATCACTGAAGGAGAGCCTCGTCCCTCAGCTTCAGACACTCTACGTGGGATCAACACTCATTCCCGAAACAACTCCCGTGCTTCTGCAGATTCTACAAGTCATATTAGACCTAAGATTACCCAGGAGCCTGTGGTTGGAGGATTCAACACTGTTAGAGCCATGACTCATATGTCCGACATGTATGAAAAGGACGTGCCAAAATGGTGGCAATTCTGGAAGCCGCCTCCTGGTGCCTACACATCACCCATCCCACAGGGGTATGATCCCAACCATCCCAAGGAGGAAGAGAAGCCCCTTATGTTGAAGATCAAGCATGCCATTCCGTTTATGGGCCCGGATGAAGAAGAAACTGACTATCCGGTCGCGCATAACCCTGAATATCAAGAAGAGGAGGAATCTGCGGTGTGGGCCAAGTACTTGAAGAAGAAAGACCGCCCAACGCACCACCTCCCTCTGTTTGGCGTGTCATGGCTATTTGGCATTCCTCTTATCACCAAAAAGGTTGACACGATTTATTGGTGTCGCGAAGAACTTGCCCGCCTCAACTTGGAAATCGAAGAGGATCAAAACCACCCTGAGCGATTCCCTTTGATGAATTCTGCTTTTATTCAGTTCAACCACCAGGTTGCTGCTCATATGGCCTGCCAGAGTGTTATTCACCACGTTCCCAAGCAAATGGCACCACGTCTAAATGAAATCTCCCCCAAGGACGTTGCGTGGGACAACATGGCCATGTCCTGGTGGCAGGAATGGTTGAGAACCGGTATTACCCTTGCTGTTGTGTCCGGCATGATCTTCCTCTGGGCCATTCCCGTGGCATGGACTGCAGCGCTGAGCCAAGTTGATACCCTTATCCAGGAAAATGAATGGCTTTCCTTTATTAGGGATAGTAAGGTGCTTGAAAACGCGGTCAAGGCAATTGCTGGTGTGTTGCCTGCTGTGGTCCTCGGAATTTTACTCTTTCTCATCCCTCACATTCTCGATTTCCTGGCTGCCTTCAAGGGCGCCAAGACTGGGTCCCAGAGGGTTGAGTTCGTGCAGATCTTTTACTTTGCTTTCCTCTTCATCCAGGTTTTCCTCATCGTCTCCATCGCCTCTTTCTTTGCAGCGTCTTTGGATGACCTGATCAATAATTTCAAGAAGCTGAAGACGGCTTCGGATGTTTTGGATCTTCTCGCCAACAACCTGCCCAAAGCTGCCAACTACTTTTTCTCCTACATGATTCTTCAGGCCATGTCTACAAGCTCTGGTACGCTTCTCCAGATCGGTGCTTTGGCCATGTGGTACATTATTGCTCGTATCCTCGACAGCACCGCTCGAAGCAAATGGGCTCGCAATACCAAGCTCAATCAAGTTCGTTGGGGTGCCTTCTTCCCTATCTACACAAACTTTGCTTGTATTGCATTAGTTTACTGCGTCATCGCACCCCTGATTTCCATTTTCGCCATCATCACCTTTGGTCTTCTTTGGATTGCCCAACGTTATGCGATGCTCTACGTTACACGATTTGAGAACGATACCGGCGGCGTCTTGTACCCTCGAGCCATCAACCAGACCTTTACAGGAATTTATGTCATGGAGGCTTGTATGGCAGGTTTATTCTTCTTGGTCAGAGACCAACACAACGATAGCACGTGCACGACGCACGGCATCATTATGATTGTTGCTCTCATCTTGACAATCATTTACCAAGTTTTACTCAATTATTCTTTTGCGCCCCTCCTCCGCCATCTTCCCATAACATTTGAGGATGAGGCGGTACTTCGAGATGAGGCGTTCCAGCGAGCTCAAGATCGACGCCTTGGCCTTCTTGAGGAGGAACAGTGCGATGACGATTCTGACAATGAGGCCGAAACAAAAGAGAAGGCGCAAGTGGATGGAAGCGATTCTATCCAGATGCAAAGATTTGGCACAATTCGACGTCCGGTCAAGCAGGTTGGACACTGGGCCAAAGATGGTGGACACCAGCTTCGCAAGTTGGCCATGATGAACACGTCCAAGGACAAAAACAGGAGGGCCTCGCAGTACCGAAGAAACCAGCGTCAGAAGGATCTGGAAAATCAGCGTGCCATAGGAGAGGCGCTATTCGGAGGTATCCATGATGAAATCGAGGACCTCACTCCCGAAGAGCGTGATGTTTTGACCAGGCATGCCTTCAAACACGAAGCGCTGCGAGCAAGACGACCAACTGTCTGGATTCCCCGTGATGACCTGGGCATCAGTGATGACGAGATTCGGCGCACAGAAAAGTACAGCGAGCATATTTGGATCAGCAATGAAGGCACTGCACTTGACAGCAAATTCCGTGTCGTTTACGGCAAGGCTCCTCCCGATTTTTCGGAAGTGGACTTGATCAATTTGTAAAACAACAATCATCTCAAAAGAACCCGAGGAGAACAGCGTATGGGTACAATTCTTTCACAATTTTTGCATGGCGTTCAGGACAAATTTACAGACTCGATTTATCACTATCGTGCAGCTTGCAGGCAAGGTGCAATTCCGGGGGGTAAACAAAGGCAACAACATGGTAATACCCAGGGTGGCCCGTATGGCTTACTACGAGGAGGATTTAGCAAGCAATGATGCTGTAGATATTATCGTTCTCATTTTTCTAGATTTGACGAATACACGCCATAGACTACTTCATCACGCGGAAAGACGGAGACCAAAACCAAAAACTGAATCGACCTGAGCTGTTCAACCAAGTAAATTACTGAAGTTTAAAAAAAGAAGGAAAATCTAATATTCGAGTGTACAATATGTAATGTAGTCTTGGTCTATTACCGCCGTGTCCTGGGTGTTTGCATATCCAAGATTGCGCAAGGAGTTGCAGCGTTGCGCAAAAACAAAAACGCCTGGGTGTCCTTTCGTCGTGCCTCATCATGGCTGAGGTCTTTCCATGGCACGTTAAAAATGCTTGTCAACAAACAATCACATGCCAGCCTCTCGCTATTCCCCACAGAACGCCATTCCAATGATTCCCGCCCTTTCTAGTTCATCTCTTTCTTTCCTGTGGGGTTATGCAATACCCACTGGACGCATCTGTCTATGCCTTCCGTCTTTCGTATTCCTTTGTCTCTTCCAACTCTTTTCGGATGATTTCGTTGAATTCGTCTGCGTTGTCTAGGTAAAGATGGTGGCCGGCTTTGGAGACGAGGATAACCTTGGTACTGCCGTTTTCCTTTCGCTTCTCCTCCTCGGTCGCCTCCTGAAGGGCCTGTTGTTTGGCCTGGTTGAGCTTTTCCTGAGCTGCCAAACCGCCGGCAACATCCATCCAGTCGTTCTGGCCGTATAGGAAGACGATTGGGATGCCGGTTTCCTTGAGAGCCTTGGCGCCGTCAGGCTGAGGAATGGGCTGTCGACCAACTTGGTGGATACGGTTAATGACAGGTCGTCGCGCATAAGCTCCAGGAGCAAGGATGTATGCTAGGGCATACTCGCCGCTGCCCTTCTGCTTGAAGATGGAAAAGGAGTAGTCGTGCAGAGCCCGGGACTCCTCAGCAGGGAGATGGCTGAATCTTCGGGAAGTCCATCCAGAGACAAATCTTGGGCCTAGAGGGCCTGTCATTCTGACAATGCTGAAAGGAGAAATGTTTTGGTCCCACAGCCAGACAAACCAACCAGGGAGCGGGCGCTTGATGACGACATGAGCCGGCTTATGTTTCGCGAGAGTGCTTGCGGCTTCAGCATCGGCTGCGACTGTTGCCTGATCCTGGATGAACTCCTCGGCAATGGTGGATGACTCAGGCTCGGGTATGGAGGCGTTGACGGCGTATGGGTCCTCGGGAATTCCGACGGGAGAAGCCAAAATAAGTTTCTTCAAGTGTCCCGGATATTTGATGGCATATGATACCGCGAGGTACCCGCCCAGTGAGTGTCCCATCAATGTGAATCTCTCAATCTTGCGGGCTTTGCGCCACTCTTCCAGTGCGTCGATGAACCAGTTTTCAGCTTCGATAACTTGATCCTCCTTTTCCTTGGCGTGAACCTTGAATGGGGGTCTTGACGAATTGCCCATGCCAAGCATATCCAGGGCGTACAGCCTCAGCCCGCGAACACGCGAAAGGGGCTCGAAGTTCTTGTAGAAGAAGCCGAGCCCAGCACCATAGCCGTGGAGGATGACCAGCGTCTCTTCTGTTTCCTCCCCGACCCTTTCTACTGAAACTTCGTTCAAGGCACGATCGTTGCCTGAGAGCTGGACCATGGATCGTCGCCAAATTCGGTGACCGTAAGGATCGGGCTTGCCTGTGGCATTGGAGTTGAGGATGCTGTCGGTAGCTTCTTTGAGATAAGGCACAAGGCTGAGGACATTGCGTTCGACGGTTTGAGGGGATAAGCTAGTCCACTACAGGCGGTCAGTTTGGGTTCATTGGCGCTTGATCCACGTCTAAACGGGAACCAGCTATTTGACATACCCATTGGTATGCAGCGTCTTTGTAACCCAGAGGGAAGAAAGCAGCCGAGGGGCGGAGGGCAGGAGTTTGCTTGTACTCGTCTGCCTCCACCGCGGGGGCGGGTGGTGGACGAATGGTTCCGTCTGTGGTGGACATTTTGCAAGTAGCTGCGGGTATGGAGGCGGCAAGAGTTATGCGTGAGAGCTGCAACACCGCAGATGCAGATTGAAGCTTGAGCATCCTAAGACAGCGAAAGGGGGGCCCTGGCGCTTATAAGCCCCAGGCAACAGATCGAGTCGTCGCCAGTGGTGACGTTGACGTTCGAGCAGACCGGCGCACCGGAGTTAAGGCAGGGTCGGGATTTGAGTCGTTCCGATGCCGCGGGAATGCCGACGCTACTAGGGAGTTGAAGTCCGTTGCAGAAGCAATGCGATAGGGCAGCGCATTGCAGTTGCGTGAGTCTGGGGGTTGAATTGTGTCAGCACGCAGGAAAGGAATTGCGCGTTCTTGAAGTTGAAGAAGGACGGGGCGAAAAGAAATGGATCGTCTCCAAGCACCGTTACCAGGGACGAGGAGGAGGCCAAGGTGGGCGGAATATATCGGTCCTCACCTCGCTCACAAGACGGTGTCTTCTGTTCTGAACAGCACTAGCCGCCCCATAAAGTCCCTGAGCAGGCCTGGACAACAGAAGCTAAGATTCCCCAACGTGTTGGGAAAGCCCGCTACAATTGGCGCTCGGGCCCCACCACCCGCCAGTCACGGAGGCGAGGTACCTTGCTCCCCTTCATCCCAAGACTCCACGGCTCCAGTCTCCGCTCGTCGTCTGCCGTGCGCCCATGTGATGACGTTCCACTTCAGCCCGCCACTAAACACCCACCCAAAAAAAACCACGAGAGCTGTGAAGCCGGCCCATGTTTTGCGCTACGAGCAAGCCTCCCTCTAACTCTCGCACGAGAGCCTCAACACCCCGCAAGCTCCAGTCCCGGTCCAGGCCACGGTCACGGCCGCTGCCCCGAGTCTCTGTCGCCGACACCGCCCGTCAGTACCCTCGACCTCGACTCGATCCGATCCGACGACCCGCTCTCCGCCGGTGCATGGCCGCAACCTCCATCTGAGTGGCTGCCATTCGGCCTGTTGGGGCCTGATCGATTTTCGAACCCCGAACCTCCAGCTCTTTCCCGAGCGCCATGGTCGACGAACTCGACACCATCGTCAAGGGCGCGGCGGTGCCAACCCAGGGCATCAAAGATGCTGCTAGCTCGGCACCCAGCATTTCCGCGGCTGGAAAGCCGGGCGATCCCCTCAACCACACGCCAAGCTCACCCTCAATGATATATCTGAACCTTCTTATGCTCGAGGCGTCCTTGCGAGCGCAGTTTCTTGAGCTGCGGGCCAGGAAGCGCCATCATACCTTTTTTGTTGCTCTCCTGACTTTGTGGATTGCCTTCTTTGGCTACGCCCTCTTCCTTGCGCCGCGAGAAGACGGGCAGGGTATTGGTGGCTCCATCTACTGGGCTGTTGAGGGTGCCGAGAAGGTGTGCTTCATGGGTGGCATAATCGCCGCCGTTCTCGTTTGGGTCACTGGAATCTGGGAGCGCGGCATCCGGTGGCCGCGACGCTGGTTTGCCATATCAAACAGAGGCCTGCGAGGTTTCAACTGCAAGCTCGTCATAATACGACGACCCTTATGGGCTGAGGCTCTCTCAACTATTGGATTTTTCCTCACATATGGCCTGTTCTCACACACCGCCAGTTCATCTTATCGATACGTTGAGCCGGCTACCTTGCGCGAGGTTGAGAAGGAGCTTCAAATCTCCAACGAAAACCACCCCACATTGGTACTGCCCCACGATGATGAGGAAAAGGCCGGACACGAAGAGGATCTAGCGCCGGGAGGCGACTATGTAAAGTTGCTTTTGCTGGCCAAGCCATTCTCTGCCAATTTCAGAGAAAACTGGGAATTGTACCGTACGGAGTACTGGGAGAAGGAGAATGAGCGCCGTGCACTGCTGCGACAAAAGGTCAAGGAACGAGATCGCCAACTTGCCAAGCAGCAGTTTGGGTGGTTTTGGTGGCTACCTTGGCGACATGTTCAGTACCGACGACCCGACCTGGAAAAGAGTTCTCCTCAGCCGCCGCGAACCATCGTAGAGCGCAGACGCCGCGCAAGTAGCGTTCGTCGCGCATCTGTGAGCTCTTCGAGGAGTCAGACTCCGACGCTTGATGTTGAAGATCATCAACCTAGCCGTAAGCCTAGCAGTGGCTCAGTGTCTGGGCGTCGAAAGAAGCTTTCAACGAGCTCTAAGCCGAAACGCCCCGCTAATGAGTCACGATCTGTTACGCCAGATATACCCTCGCCTTTAGCTCGTGAGAGAAGCGCAACGTTGGAAGCCGTATCGAAAGAGCAACGGTACTCGACAACGTCGACATCTAGCGTTAGCTCTAAGGAAAGAGAGTAATGAGATATTTGGATCCAACAGCCACAGTATCAATGAAAATATTCCATGAAATATATCGCCAGAGAAATTATCCGTGATACCGTAGAGATCGAATTGTTCATTACCGGGATACCCTGAGGGTAATATTATGACTCCCAACTAGGCAAACAATTCCCTATCAGGAACCTGTTGAGTCATCGACACAGCAGGGATGCGACCAGGCACTTTTGACGTCTTTGCGAACACGACTAGTTTTTTTCATCTGCCTATATAGGCACGCATATACAACCTTGAGCAGAACTTCAAGTCCAACCATTTCTTTCACACCTTTATAAGTAAGAGTGGTACGAGTCTTCGTATTCAGCTGAACTAAACTAAGCTGCAACCTACATTCGAGTAGAATTACCATCTTTTTAAAAGCCATAAAATGGAACCCGGATTTCACAACTTGTTTCACACCAATACGCTTTTGGTGTCGAAAAACCTCCCCATATCTCTTCGAAATGTCGAGCCCCGGGACGCACCCGCTTTTGCCCGCCTCCTCTCAGACCCCCGCAACGCATCGGACCCCAACGTCAAGCCCATGGATGTTTCCGTTGCAGAAAGCGCAATCGCTCGCATGAGAGAGTCGGCATCTGAACCCACCGTATACACAGACGATGGGAAAGTCCTCAGCGGGCCCAGCCGGGTCAACCTCGTCGTGGTGCTGCGGTCGGAGCAGCACCCCGACGGGGAGGTGATTGGCCTCGGCGGATACGGGGCGATCAAGGTATGGCAGCGCGGCGGCGCCAGCGTTCGGGCGGGCGATGCGGGCGTCCTGATCGACGCCGATCACTGGGGCAAGGGATACGCGACCGAGGCCATGAGATTAGCCATTGACTGGGGGTTTGCGAGCGTAGAGCAGAATGGGCTGCAGCTCGACCTCGTTACCATTACGACACTCGACGACAACGAGCCAATGGTGAAGCTCATCAACGACAAGCTTGGGCTCAAGGGCAAAGGTACTACGAGAGAAGCCGAGATACAGGGCAAGACCGAGCTTTACTGGGAGTTACGGAAAGAGGACTGGGAATGATAGTTGTTGTTGTTGTGAAATCTTGTCATCGTCAATCACCATAGCTAGCTAACTCCGATGTCGTAACAAAGTTGGCTTTCAACGCCCCAAACACCCAACGCTTTCTTCAAGATGGAGTTTCTGGAAACTCGTGCGAATGCGAAAAGAAGAGAGAAAAAAGAAGAAGAAGAAGAAGGATCAAGAAGCGAAGTGAAACAAATGAAAAAAAAAAAAAAGAAGAAGAAGAAGTGAAACAAAAAAGGGGGAATCATTGATGTCCAGACACGGCCGCTTCCCAAATCAACACAATGACGCTGTCCATGGCTTCCTCCTCTGATCGCTTAAACGAGGGCGTATCCTCTGCCGCTCCGCGCTTCACATACGCCTGCCACACGTCGCCGTTGTTACCGACGGCTGAATCCAGCAGCCGCCAGACGTTGCGACGCCCCGTCCACATGAGCACCTTGCGCTGGATCGAGTCCTCGTCGACGCGGACGGGGCCGATGACGGACTTGCCGCCGTGGTTCCCGGAGGCCGAGTGGGGCATGTCGGCCATGTTCATACCGTCCGGGTACTCGGTGATGGTGTAGCCGTTGACGAGGACCCAGTTGTCGCGGAACCTGTAGCGGCGGAGGAAGCAGGCCTCGCCGCAGACGTCCGTGACGAGGTGGGCGACGCTCGGCTCCAGGTGGTGGCGCTGGTCGTAGTGGTGCAGGGCCAAGGGCTGGATGCCCGTTTCATAGGCGTCGGTGCGCTCGGCGTAGGCCTCGTTGTCGCTGGGCGAGTAGAAGCTGGGCAGCACGCGCATCTTCATCTTGGTGTGCTGCGAGACGCAGTCCTGCAGCATGCTGTCCCACCTCTTCTCGTGCGACTTCCCGTCGGGGTCGCCCCGGAAGCAGGGCAAGCCGGGGATACGTGAAACGGCGGATCGGGTGAGAAACACGGCTCCGCCTCCGTACGTCGTCACGAAGCCCTGGCCCGTCGCCCAGTCCGACTTCTCGCTGGGGAGGCCGACGTACAGCTCCTTGTCCGAGTTGTAGGTGAACAGGCGCTGCTGGAGGTAGGACAGGTTCGGCAGGAAGATCTTCTCGTCGAAAATGCCGAACCACTTCTTGTGCTTGCCCTTGGATGCGAGGCTCGCGTTGAAGTCCTTGATGATCTGCAGCATGCCAAAGTATCGTTGGGCTGCGGACATGGGCGCGGTCGATGTGGTCACGTAGGCGTCGATTCCACGGAACTGGAGCACTTCGCTGAGTTCCTTGACCTGATGGTCTAGGGCGGTCTCCAAGACAAGGACAAACGTCGCACCGTTGCCGTACCTGTTTCCTCCCGTCATCCAGCGCGCCCAGTTCTTGACCATGGCGAATTCGTTCTCCATGACCTGTTCATAGGTGGTGGAGATGGCAAACAGGAAATCGGAAGCATCAACTTGTTCGGGGAGGGGGCTCTCGGGCACGGGAATATCCAGCTGCTTCTGCGCCGCCAGCTCGCGCCGGCTGGGCTTCTTGACGTCGATGACACGGAATTCATTGGAGTGAAAGTCAGCATCGATGTTTGTGACGGAGGTGAACTCGGAGCCCTGCTCAAGCGTTCGCAGCTTCCACGAGGTCCACGCGGTATAGTTTGTAAGTCCATACTGCTTCTTCAGGCGGTTCAAGTACTGTTCCTCCGCCGGAAGGCCCTGGGTGGCAAGGTGCACATCGTTGATGTCAATGTTCCCAGCCTGGGACTGTCTCAAGCGCTGGGTATGGATGAAGAGAATGATAACAAAAACGACACTAACAAAGCGGGCCACCTTTGAAGGAAGCGCGGGGGGACCGGACAACACACCCATTGTGAATCAAGAACGAAATAAGAAATAAGAAAAGGAAAGTCAAAGGATCACTGGCAAGCAGCAACCTGGTCAAAACATAAAAAGTAAAAGAGCGACTCGGGGTGGGAGAGAGAATCTATCTCTAAGAAGAAGAAATGCGAGGATGTTACCAGCGACCAGCAGCCACAGACATGCTGAGACGATTCATCCAAAACAATAGAGAAGCACACGAGCAAAGCGAGGGCAAAGACGGGAAGCGCATAGCGTCACATTGGGCGGCACGGGACTTTTAAAGCTGGCATATGGCCCAGAAGGGATTGCCAGACAGGATGCAATTTGGGGCACAGCAGTTGGAGTGGGAGATCTGATCCTTGGCCTAATCTAAATGGGGCGTTGCGGTGGGTCGGGTGGTCTTCAGCCCGGTCTTGAAACCGTTGGCCCCGGTTTCAGAGAGCATGGATAACCAGCGGGAAGAGGGCGAGGAGGGGTATCGAGCGTGGCCAATTTAACACAGACAAGGGCATACTCTCGACTTTGTCCATTGCAGTCGAGTCATTGGGTTGGCTCACCGGGGGGCCATGCAAGATACGCGGGTGAGCATGAGTATGTGCCGCTGCAAGTCGTCATCAGGGCCCGGAGGGGTTTGGAAAATGAGAGAGAGAGAGTGCGCGGCAACTGGACGAATAACCAACGTGATGCAGTCGCTCATCGCTCATCGCTCTTGTCGATCATTGCATGCGTCCCCTCTCGCAATGTGTGTGCCCACGTCCGTCTGAACCAGAGTGATGCGGCGGCTAAACGGATGTTCATCACGAGACGGGATGTGCGAGCCGGTGCCCTCGCGTAAGCTGTTTAAGATGAGAATGCGCGGATAAGTTCATTTTGGAAATTGCTCAAAGTCCCTAATTTGGCGACTTGAGAGAAAAAGAGAGGTCAGATAGAGTGCTGGCTGCATGGAATCCTGGTCTTCATTTTCCAGCTTCGGCGTCAGAACCCCCACCATCTATGGACCCGGCCTGCGCGTGGAGCTGCAACGCCCGTTGGTCCATACAGGCCATAGCTTGTCGTATAAGCTACGCGTTTGTTGGCTATCGCCTGGCATGGAAGCTACAGCGTTCATTCCTGCTAGCTAGAAGGAGTGCTCATTTCTGGAATAATATCATGGCATCATATTTACTTCGGCCCCTTGCTAAGATACACAAGTCCATATCTTTGTGCTCAGCTTGTATATTGAATGTCCATTCCCGCCGCTTTGTCACCTTTTTCATTTCTTCGCCATAATCAGCAGCCATCACATTATTTTTCAACGCCATTCTCTTTTAGATCCGTCATTCAATCGCAATAGTTCTTCAAATCCACGCGATCCATCATCTAGTCAATCCTCCGTGCGTCTTATGCTACTGGTTCAGCTATCCCCACATTGTGAATCTCTCGGTGATACTCACACTCTCCCCACGATCTGGTACCCAATCCGAGGCACTATTCCAACTTATTTCCGAAGCCGTCGTTCTGCGATTAATTGTGACCGTCATATACGTACGACAAAGCATGGCCGAGGCCAAAAGGTGGTCAACGAAAGTACACGGCGCGACAGTGTGTGCTTGCTTCTTTCAAAGTCATGGAGGCACCTGAAGCACGTCTTAGTTTGAGCTTAAATTTATGTCAGTGTTAGAAAGCCTCCGTCAGGAACATGGCTGAAGAACTATGACGTGATATTGATCGCGACTATTAGAGCTACGGCATCAAGGCGAAGGAGTGTGATCCGGCAGGATTTCATCCATCATCCTTAAAGAGCACAAGTATTCCAAAGAAGAGAATGGTGATTTTTAATGCGAGGTTGTTGTATCTAAAGAATTTACGGGGAATAAATCGGTCTTCCTCTGGTGATGCAGCTTCAAATTGACTGTTAGCGTTCCGCTGGTTTGGCGCGGTAGAGGAACTCCATCATGGCCCGATCAGATGGAGAGCTGCTATTGCGCCAGTCAGAATTGGGCTAGACAAATTGTCCCGTTCGAATGACGGCAAATGCTGAAACATGGTGATGGCTCGGCGTCTGGTGAGAAGTGCGCACGGTGGATTAAGCTGTCAGTGCGACCACCCCGTGCCAACAATAGCTTCACAAGAACAACCTTGCTACGGCGGCTGGGAAACCTGAGTTGCAAACAAAACAAGCACCGTGCCTGGTCCACTAAACTAGCTATCACGGGGTTTCTCACACGTTCCCATGACGAGGTGACACAATGCTGGCTGAATTTACTAGCTCTACAGTAGTAAAGCGCAACATCCATGGCTATAATTAGCAGACAGATGGCAACTATGTGTGCCATTCTAACATGAAGCGTTTCAACGTCATTTCAGACGATCTAGGAATATTGGCCGGCTAAAATCCGAGGTGGCCCACCGGCGAGTGCTCTGTTCGCACTGTCAAAACTACAACATGCGAATCTGGAATGTCATATCTGCCAGTCTTTGACTAGGCTTGGGGGCTAGCATAAGAAGAATAGATATTAAAAAGCAGTTATGAACTGAATAAGTAAACTTAGCCGGCAGGCTCCGTATATTTCACTTTTTGACTCATATTCCAGCCATCATGACTCCCATTACTCATTTGGGGAGCTAGGTACCTTGCCATGGCGGGGAACCTAGCTGAAGTGGGATGTACCTTCTCACCGCCCTGGCTCCAACGGCAGAATTCCTCAAAAAAATTGGTGCCCACTCAACTTTTTGTTCGCAGTCGACATTGCGCTGCTCACTTTGCGATCGGCTTGCATGCATCGTGCTTTGCTCAGATCACGGCCGGTTTCTGGCACCCGTGTGAGAATTCAGTTGGGAACGGCCACATCCATCATCAGACATCCCAGCACAGCGCTCGAGTCTTGCGCCAGTTCCTTTCAACGCCACAAAACAGCCCTCCGTCCGTTTTCAATCTCGACCAAAATGGCTGGTGACGCGGTATCCACCGACACGGTTCAACATGATGGGAAGGAGTACCGTACTGTGAAGGAAGGGAAGGCGACCATTCTGGTTCCTCAGGGCGCCAAGATTGGTGAAGACCGCGGAGAAGTCCAACAGGTTTTCTACAATCCCATCCAACAATACAACCGTGACCTCTCTGTTCTTGCGATCAAGACGTACGGAGAGCAGGTCATTGAGAAAAGGCGACAACAATTGGAAGCAAGACTTGCGAAGCAGGGAAAGAAGAGAAAGCGCGAGGATGATGTCCAAAAGCCCGCGGAGAACGATACTAGGCCTGAACAACCTACCGCGCAGGACCAGTCGCAAGCCCCAGAGCAACCCCAGCCTCAAGACGCCGAAGCGAACCCGAAGAAGGAGCCTAAAATTCCGTTCAAGATGCTCGATGCCCTCTCAGCTTCAGGACTGCGAGCCCTTCGATATGCCCATGAGCTACCTTTTGTCACTTCCGTGAAAGCAAACGACCTGTCAGACTCCGCAGCCGAGACAATCAAGAAGAATGTTAGTCACAATGGCCTAGAAGACAAGATTACCGTTACCCAAGGCGACGCCCTTGCACATATGTATCGCGCAATTGCAGATGATTTGTCGAGCCGAGATCGGACGGGACAGCCCGGCAAGAGTCACAAGTTTGATGTCATTGACTTGGATCCTTATGGTACCGCTGCGCCTTTCTTTGACGCTGCCGTTCAGGCTGTCCGAGATGACGGCGGTCTTCTTTGCATCACCTGCACCGATAGCGCGGTGTGGGCCGGGCATAGCTACTGCGAGAAGACGTACGCCCTGTATGGCGGAATTCCCATCAAGGGCATGCACTCGCATGAAGCCGGCCTACGATTGGTATTAAACGCTGTTGCGACATCAGCAGCGCGCTATGGCTTGGCGATTGAGCCTCTCCTCTCGCTCTCAATCGATTTCTACACCAAGTATTTTATCCGTGTGACCAAATCACCACAATCTGTCAAGTTCCTTGCGTCCAAGACAATGATGGTATATAGCTGCGACCAAGGTTGCGGTGCTTGGGAAACACAGCCACTCCTAAGGAGCAAACCCACACCGAACAAAAAGGGCACATCCGCCTACTATAAGCATACTATGGCACAGGGTCCTACCGCAGACCGATTCTGTCACCACTGCGGATTCAAGATGCATGTGAGTGGACCTATGTATGGCGGCCACATTCATTCCCAAGACTTTATCAAGGGACTCCTGGAGCAGATCCCTGGAGCTGATAGGTCGGTCTACGGTACTCTACCGAGACTGGAGGGTATGCTCCGAACGGCACTGGAAGAGTATATTCCTGGACCAGAGGTTACAGAACCTGTCGACCCCAGGGACGCACAGCTCGCGATGGTGGACAACTATCCCTTCTTTGTCATCCCTAGCAAGCTGGCCAACGTGGTTAGCTGCTCGACCCCGAGCGAAGATATGGTTCGTGGCGCATTGATCCACCTGGGCTACCGAACTACTCGAAGTCACTGCCGGCCAGGAAGCATCAAGACAGACGCCCCTTGGTCCACCATTTGGTGGGTGATGACTGAGTGGATTCGACAGAAATCACCCATTAAGGAGGCCAACATCAAGCCTTCCTCTGCCGCATGGAAGATTCTTAAGGATGCCGGTCTCGTTGGACGTACTGATTCAGAGCCGGTGGACGAGACAGCCAAGGAGGATACTGAAATGGAGGGCGTGGAACAGGAAAGCTCGTCAGCTGCGGCTGTGGATGTCAAAAAGTCAGTCGACGTGTCGAACGGGAACGAAGCGGTCCCCCAGAGCGAGCTAGAGCTGCGCAAAACCTTAGTATTCAACGACGACTTGGCACGACTGGCACGCCGACGAGGAGAACAAAAGTATGTACGCTACCAGATGAACCCAAGGGAGAACTGGGGCCCAATGTCCAAGGCTAGTAGCCGGTAAATAGAGTAGAGGAACAGTTCCAATCAAGATACCCAAGCAGCATAGTGCGCAACCTACGTTGAAGCCGGTGGTGAAGTTGGGTGTTGTACAAGACGGCGTTGCGACTAAAGAAGCCATTGTCCAGTGCTAGTGGGCCGAATAAATACGCCGAGCACAGTGCGTCATTCATGACGTGCTGACGGCGGGCGTATTATCACATCAGCCTGAGCCTATCAGCCATATAACTCAATCAAAAAGGCTCACTATTCTTTAAAACTTGCACACCAAATCTCATCCAGTTCCTCGTCACTTCGCCAGCGGTTCTGGTTTTCTTCCGTCGTCAAGTATCTTGTCCCCTCGTGGTTCCCCGCACCATGAGCTCCGCACTGTCGGCAGCGCCGGCCCAGTCCGTTGAGAACGTCGGCCTGTCAGGCGCCGATCTGACATGGACGCAAGCTGGCGCATCTGAAAAGATTGGAGTCGACCATATTTTATTCATCCTGGAACGACCCCAGTCGGATGGGTCAGACGCCGAGTTTCTCATCTTCTACTTCGAGGAGGACCTCGAGAACCGCGATAAACCCTACAAGCTTTCTATCCTGAAGGCGAAAGCAGTGCCAGCTGAGGCGCTGCAGCGATACTCTATCAGGGAGCTGCCGGCGTACCTACAGAACGGAGCGGATAACGATGTGGATGTCATAGTGTCCACGAAGTCGGGCACGGGGCTAGCCCTGCGACTTTGGGAAGACGTGCTTCAACCTCTCTGGCAGTTGGTGGCCACCTATCTCGGCAAACAGAGCACGACCCAGACACCTGGTGAAGATGCCGGATCGCATTATCGTCTGACCATCACTCAAACCTCGGAGACAATACGGGACTTTGCCAAGAACCTGTGGGCTTCAGCTTCCCAGAGCTCCAAGAAGAGGACCATTGTTCTCCTGAGCGGAGACGGAGGAGTCGTGGACCTGCTTCACGGCTCTGACCAAGACGTATCGCCCGCTACATTGCCTCTGATGGCGATCCTTCCCCTCGGCACGGGCAACGCCCTGTTCCATTCCTCGCACAAGCCGCTCTACTCGACTCCTGGGCCGGCGCCACTGGTCCACGGCCTCCGCACGCTCTTCCAGGGCGTCCCGGCTGATCTTCCCGTGTTCCGCGCATCCTTCTCGCCGGGATCCCACATCATCACGTTTACAGACAAGGCTGCAAAAGAGGCCAGCCAACAAGCCGAGGACGCCGGCCAGTTTCTCAAGAAGGAGGTTTCTGTATCTCACCTCAACGGCGCCATCGTCGCCAGCTACGGGTTCCACGCGAGCATTGTCTACGAAAGCGACACGCCCGAGTACCGCATCCACGGGAACAAGCGCTTCGGAATGGTGGCGCAGGAGCTCTTGAAGGAGTCGCACCCGTACGCAGCGCAACTCGCCATCAGACGCTCCGGATCTCATGACCTGGAGACTGTCCCGCGGGACATACACGCCTATGTGCTCACCGCAATGGTCTCGAACATGGAGCAGACGTTTGCCATCTCCCCCGCCACCAAACCGCTCGAGAAGCAGCTCCGGCTTGTCCACTTTGCCCCTCTTGGCGGGGAGAGAACCATGGACGTCATGATGAAGGCGTATGATGGAGGCAAGCATGTGAACCTGGAGTGGGACGACGGAGAGAAGGTCGGATACGACGAGGTGGACGAGGTTCAGGTCACGACACAGGAAGAGGACGATAGATGGCGCGTTGTTTGTATTGACGGTACAATTGTGCAGCTACCAAAGGGCGGGCAGATGAGTGTTAGGCTCTTGGATACTCCGTTGTTGAAGGTTCTCGCCAGCCCCCAGGTGATTGGGAAGTAAACTCGGGTGTTAGATTAACACAAGAATACAAACCATGACAACCATTCATTGGTGATGCCAAGATCATTGAACAGCCAGGGATTCATCTACCCTGCCATAGACTTTTACGCTTGTAGCAGCTTATTCGCCCTCTTCTCCATGAGCTGCTCAAACTCCTCTACTCCATTCTCCAACTTGGCCATCTTGCCTCCCTTGAGTCTGTAGACAACACGTCTCCGCATTACCTCTTCCTCATCGTCATCCTCCTCTTCTTCTTCTTCGTCCTCGTCGCGAGCCCCTTCAACCGCACCCCGCATAAACCATCGATCGTGGCTCACCAAGATCACAGCGCCCTCCCAATCACGGAGCGCCTCCCGCAGCGCCGTCACCGTCTCGTAGTCGAGATGTGTGGTAACTTCATCGAGCACTAAACAGTGAGGGCGGTGGAGGAAGAGTCGGGCCAGCCCCACGCGCACGACTTGGCCTCCCGAGAGTTTCATCAGGGGCACGTCCGAGGCGATGCGCCCAGGCAGGCCAAGTTTTCCAAGAAGACCGCGCAGGTCGCCATCGTCAAACTCCTCCGACACATCCTCGGCGTCGCGGGTGAGCAGAGACAGGGCCGTCAGGGTCGGCTCTCCGCGGCCCAGGTCCTGGAGCGCATCGACGGCGTGCTGGGAGTAGTAGCCCAGCTTCAGACGGGGGTGGGTGGTGACGGTGCCTGAACTGGGGCGAGACTCGTCCACGAGCATCTTGATGAGCGTGGACTTGCCTGCGCCGTTCAGTCCAAGGATGCCAATTCGGTCACCCATGCTGACCGACAGAGTGATGTCCTGGAGAATAAGGGGTGTCTTGGCGGAATACCGGAATGCGACCTTCTCCAACGAGATCAGGGCTCCCGGGAAGCGCAGGTCCGGGGGCTCAGGGAGGTAAATGATGACGGGGCGTTCCTCGGGTGGGATATCAATGTCCTCCCGAGCAGTCAGATGGAAACCGACGAGGTCGCGATTCAGCTTGAAGCGGCCGCCGCGTTGGCTGACCTGCAAGCCCCATCGGTCGTCGAGCTTTTTCTGGCGCGACTTTGCCTGGCGCAGCTTGTTCTGGTCATCATTGGCCTTGCCAGCCTTGATGTTGGCGGCGATGGACTTCTCGATGTGCGCCTTCTGCTTGTCCTGGGCTTCCTTCATCTTAATGAGCCAGAGCCTGCGCTCCGACTGGGACCTCTCGTACGTAGGTAGGTCCCCGTGGAACGACGTGATCTGCTTGTCCTTGAGGATAAGCAGATCGGTGCAGACCGAGATAAAGTCACGATCGTGGGAGACCAGAATCAGAGTCGGAGGCCGATCGGTGTCTTCCAGACCCTGGAGGTAGCGCTGCAGCCAGATGATTCCCAAAAGGTCGAGAAAATTGGTGGGTTCGTCGAGAATCAGGATATCCGAATCTTGAAGAAGTGCCGTAGCCAGAGCCGCTCGCATGTGCCATCCACCAGAGAGGCTGGTGATGGGCTTTTCCATCAGGGTCTCTGTGAAACCGAGACCGGTAAGGATCCTTTTGGCATTTGACTCTATTTCAGCGACGTGAGCAGGGTCAACCTGAATCTGAAGATCAGCTAGCATGTCCACAGCCTCTTGCGTTTCTGCTTGAAGAGTCTCGGCCGAAATATCCTCATTTGGCTGTTCTACCCTGTGTGTAACATATGTTAGTAAAGTAGGGAGCAAGAGTAGTGAAACAGAGTAACTTACTGAGCTTTGGACTCGGCGACAACCTTTTCATGAGCTACAAGGGCCTTGCGCGCCTGCAAACCACGAGCGCCGCTTCGAAGCCGAGCATCCTTGTCAAGGCGAAACAGCTGTTGCTGGTGCCGATGATGCTTGAGCTTTCTCAGGGCTCGAAGCGGCGCAAAGGAGTCCGAGGCGTTGATGCCATCAGACAAGACTATCTTGCGTAAGTAAGATGCGCATGTAAATTAAGGCGTGGAAAGGAGTACCCTTGATTTCTTGCTCGACAGCTTGCTTTGCAGTGGCTTGCTCAATCACCTCTTCCAGAACGGTTGAAACCCGGTCATTTCCAGACTCGGGCTTCTCGTCTGGTTTGCCATCTGTGAGTCTCGATTGCTGCAAAATGGCAATTCGCGTTCCCTCGGGAATACCAGGTATCAGTTTTTCGGCAATTGCCTTGAGCAGCGCTGCAAGTTAGGTCAATATCATAGCACCAGAGTTGGGTTGAAAGGAGAAAGCTCACTGGATTTTCCCGTGCCGTTGCGACCGACAAGGGCATATCGCTGGCCCTCCTTTAGCCGCAGCTTCGCATCAGTGAGGATCTCAAGGCCCTCGGCTTTCGCTTTGGACTTGGCCTTCACAGACTTTCCAGCCGGTTTACCACCTGCCGTGACGGTGATGTGGATGCCATCAATTTCAAGCTACAGAATGATCAGGATTAATGGAGACAAGGGAGAGAATTCCCATGGTTGACGTACTTCGCGATAGTTGGGCGACTCGATGTGGAATCGCGTCTGCTTGGAAGTACACAAGATGGTCGCTACAGACTCGGAGGCGCTCGACGTCATTGCGGGGGTCGAAGAAGGAAAAACAAAAATAAATTGCTTTGAAACTTGAAGGAAACTTGCGGCAGAGAAAGCAAAGAAGAAGAAACAAACGAAGGCGTTACATTGATTGATGTCCTGTTCGTCTTGTCGATGCTGGAAACGGCCTGGCACAAGCCCGAATTATGTATCTCGTTTGTTTTCTTAGCTGTTGTATGTAACTTAATCTTCCCCAGCCTACAAATCTCTTTCCCCGCGACACTGCTTGCTTTGATGCACCCCCTTCTCCGTCTCCAAGCAGCCACGCCACACAATAATTGCGACCCACCAACCACCAAGCAATTAGTACGTCAACAGCGCCAAAAACAAGCCTAGTGACTCACGCCGAGTGACTCGTCCTCCATTATTCCCGGCTGAGATGTGGGCGGGAGGAAATTCGATGAAACCACTCGGCGATCGACATGTGCGGTTGAACGAATTCATGCCGTGATTCTTGTCCGAGAAAATAACTCTGCTAGCAACAGTGACTCACCGATGAGAAAGTAAGAATGGCGGAAATTGTTCGCAAATGGCGAGAGCGAGTACGTCAAAAGGCGGAGAGAGAATGATGGGAGGATTTGACCAATAAACAATGCAAACCAC
Source organism: Calonectria pteridis (assembly GCA_022837005.1). Taxonomy (NCBI): domain Eukaryota; kingdom Fungi; phylum Ascomycota; class Sordariomycetes; order Hypocreales; family Nectriaceae; genus Calonectria; species Calonectria pteridis. Next base: position 408,043 of record JAKZGU010000008.1, on the reverse strand, counting down.
ACATATAAGCTTATACAGCAAGGGTTTCATACGACGCTGAAATCCAAGCCTTCAAAGAATGTTGCGTTGAGCGCTGTGCGCTTCAAAAGTATCCGTCTCCTACTGTAGACCAGCAAGGAAATAGCACCTAGCTTATCCTGAAGCCGATAACGACAATCACCTTCCTAATCCTTTCAGGGCCCTTTTGTATAGCGGCATCAGCGCGCGGGTTGCTATAAATAAAACACACGCTGCTCAAATAAAGAGCTGAGCCAATCCCCCAAAATGTCCAGCGCCTGCTCTCTCTCCTCCACCATCACTCGTTCCATGATCCCCCAAAATATGAATTCTTCCATTATAGACTGCGCAGCCTCGGCGGATGACGCCTTTGGGCCGGTAGTTTCTGCTGCTTGCCGCCAGGGCTTCGACTTTACAGTCACCTTTGAGCAGTCAATTCTCGTATTGCTCCCAGCCGCGTCTCTGCTCGTCGCCGCGCCATTCCGCCTCTTCCACCTGCGCAATGCCCCCGTCAAAGTCGCGGCCCGCCGCCTTGGCCTTCTCAAGCTCGTCAGTCAACACCACCCCCATTTCTCGCCTATTTCCAATGCCACCGTTTTCATCCTCAAGCGAAGTCGGAAGAATTAACAAGCAGAGCCTCCAAAATAGGCCGCCATTGCTGCTTTGGCAATCCTACATCTTGTTCTCGTGGTGCTCTGGGCCACGCGCCCTGCCAGCACCAAGTTTAGCCGTGTCTCCATCGCTGCCACATGTGTCTGTTTTGCCTCAAGCCTGATGGCGTGTCTCCTCTCGTATGCCGAGCACTCCAAGTCCCCCCGCCCTTCATCGCTGTTGAATGTGTTCCTCCTCGTGTCCCTCATTCTAGACCTGGCGCTGCTACGCACCCTGTGGCTGCTCCCCTCGGCCACCATCCCAAGCTCCATTGCCGCCACCTTTACGACCGCCTTCGCCCTCAAAGCCACGCTCGTGGTCCTCGAGGCCTGGGATAAGTCCGTGTACCTGGTCCCCGGCGCCGGCCCGTATGCGCCTGAGGTCACGGCCGGGCTCTACGCCCGAGCTGTCTTTGCCTGGGTCACGCCCTTGCTGCTAACGGGTTTCCGAAGGCTTCTGACGACGGTGGATTTGTTTTCTTTGGACGAGGACATGGGTGCTGCTGGATTAAACCAGAGTTTCTGGCAGAATTGGAAAAAAGGTCGGGCACGCCATCTTTACATAGTTTCTTCTTTACTATTTAAAAAAAACCACCCTTAAATCTGTGAAGTCTTTGTACTAAAAGCTCTTGCAGCACCATCAGCACGCAAGCATCATCTCATACGCTGCTGCGCCGTTACCCTGCGTTCGTCTTTGATCGCCGTCGTCATCCCGCGGCTCGCCCTCCTGGCCTTCACCATCTGCCAGCCACTGGCTCTGAACCGGTTTCTCGTTTTCCTCGAAGACTCCTCCCAGACCAGCAGCGTCGGCTACGGGCTCGTGGCCGCCTACGGCCTCATCTACTTCGGCATCGCAGTAACGCAGGCTCTGTACTGGCATCGAAATGGCCGCTCCATTACAATGCTGCGCGGAGCCTTGGTCTCTGCCATCTTCTCCAAGGCAACCGAACTCAGTGTCACCTCGGTAGATGATTCGGCCGCTGTCACGCTCATGTCATCAGATGCAAGTCCGCCTCTTGCATGGCAAAGCCCTGAACTAATTGGTACTAATTGGTTGGCATAGGTCGATGTAATTATCCGGGCTATTCGCGAGGTTCACGAGTTTTGGGCAAACATGATTCAAATTGCCATCGCCACTTGGTTGCTCAGCGCTCAAATTGGTTATGCTGCCTCTGGGCCCATTATTGTCTCGGTGGTTGCCCTTGTTGGTACTATCAGTGTGGCGCCTCTGGCGAAAAAGTATCAAATTGTCTGGTTGGGCAAAACACAGAAACGAGTTGGTAAGAAAAGGGAAAGAATGAAATTAATCCATCAAGATCCGTTAACTTAACCGCTTCTAGGAATCACCTCTGCCATGATTGGCCACATCAAAAACATCAAAATGTCTGGCCTGGCGCAGATGCTCTCCAAAACCATTGCAAAGCTCCGCGCCGACGAAATCAAGTCCTCTAGACCATTTCGCGTGGTCAGCAGCATCACATCATCCATTGCCCAAGTCCCACTCCTTCTGTCACCAGTCGTTGCATTTGCCATGTTTCAGGGTGCGGCTGTACACTCTGACCACACACTAGATGTGACTAGGATGTTCTCGGCTCTTTCTTTAATCATCCTGCTCGCTCAACCTCTATTCTGGATGTTCGAAGTCATTCTCGACATGAGCGCCGCCTTGGGAGCCTTTGAAAGAATAGAAAGGTTTCTTGTCAAGGAGTCGCGCCGAGAATACCGTCAAGTTGACTCCAGGGTAGCAACCGATTCGCACAACGACGAAGATGAGGGTGCGATAGAACTTCGCACTCTCAGAAACCAAGTCGCTTCCACCGTCGTTGAAAATATTTTGGGAAATATCGTCATTGATGTGAAACGGTCGACATTCGCATGGTCCGAACAGCGGAATATTCTCCACAACGTCAATCTGACTGTGGAACAAGGTCAATTTGTCTTACTAGTGGGACCAGTTGCCTCTGGAAAGAGCACAGTGCTGAAAGGATTGTTGGGAGAGGTACCAAATACAACTGGAGTGATTAATATCCAGGGTGAGCGCCTGTCATGGTGTGACCAAAGCCCATGGCTGGTGGTATGTTCACGCTCCGTTCGAATGCTTGGCTTGTACTAACAGACCAGAACAAATCGATCAGAGACAACATCATTGGTTATTCCCACTTTGATCCGTCGCTCTATGACCTTGTGGTTCATTCTTGCGATCTTGAAAAGGATTTCACCCAACTCCTAGACCGAGACATGACCCTTATTGGGAGCAAGGGATTTGCTCTAAGTGGCGGGCAAAAGCAGCGCATCGTAAGTCATGACAAGGAGCTACTGTGCCCATCTAACACCATCTAGGCATTAGCTCGAGCAATATACTCCCACCCACAGATTGCCCTTTTCGACGATGTATTCACTGGACTCGACAAACAAACTGCACAAACAGTATTCCACAACATTTTTGGACGCCATGGGATCCTACGAAAATGGGGCACCACGGTTATCCTTGCTACGCAATCAGGTAGGTACAGTACAAAATTGTAATTTCGTTTCTAACCCATTTTCAGTCGAATTCCTTTCGTCGGCTGATCAAATCATCTGCCTCGAAGACGGAACGATTTCCGAACAGGGATCATTTGAGAAGCTTCGAAAGACTGGCGGTTATGTCCAAGGCCTTCTAAGACAAAAGGACATGCCTGAGTCGTCTGAGAATTCCAAAACTGAGCCTAGCATCAATGCTCCAAACCAAACTGCTCAGCCAAGGATGCAGAGTGCCCCAGGCCCTCGACCTGACAAGAGGCGCCAACTCGGAGACCGAACCGTGTACCGTTACTATTTTGGAAGCATTGGCCAATCGTTTCTCGTGGTTCTGCTTGCACTGGAGGTCGTGTGGGCTTTCTTGCAGAGCTTCCCCAGTTCGTGACCCTCCTGAGCAGTGGGTTATTAAAAAGTAGACTAACAATGAAGTAGCTGTGTGGCTCAAATTCTGGACGGATGCGAACGCTGAGAACCAGAGTTCCAGAGCTGGATACTATCTTGGAATATACGCCTTTCTCCAAGTCACGGGTGTTCTTTGGTTTGCTTTGCTCATTTGGTAAGATCCATTCGGGACGGTATAGATGAACGTGGGGCTTATCATGCTATAGGTTTGTATTCGTAGTAATCGCTGCCAAGTCGGGAATATCTCTCCATCAAAAGCTACTCTGGACAGTCATGAGGTAAGACTGCCTAAAACAGATCATACAAGCTCGCTAACTGTGTAGGGCTCCACTATCCCTCTTCGCAACAACGGATCTCGGATCTATCACAACGAGGTAGGCAACCTTACAGACAAATTTCATGGACAGAACATAACCGTCCCGGTTTTAGATTCTCCCAAGACATTGGAATGATTGACAATCGCCTTCCCCTTGGCTTAGTCATTACACTTGCGAGTGTGTAACCTCCTCCTTTCCATCCCCCATCCCCCATCTGACACTTGCCCAGGCTTCTTTGGTGTTATTGCAAAGTCAGGCCTTCTAGCCGCTTCCAGCCCCTACGTGGCCTTTGCCTTTCCCTTCCTCTTTGTCCTATACTACTACCTCCAGCGGGGCTACCTCCGAACCTCGCGCCAGCTTCGCCTCCTCGACCTCGAAGAAAAAGCCCCCATCTACACCCAGTTCCTCGAGACGCTCGGCGGCCTCGCCACCATCCGTGCATTTGGCTGGGGCCCCGCTGCCATCGAATCCAACCATGGCCTCGTGGACCGGTCCCAGCGCCCGTTCTACCTGCTCATGATGGTGCAGCGCTGGCTGGTGCTTGTCCTGGACATGACGGCCGCGGCTCTTGCGCTGCTGGTAGTAGGATTCGCTTTCATGCTGCGCGGGAGAACAAACGTAGGGTTGACTGGTGTATCGCTCGTGCAGCTGATCGGACTTAGCGAGACGCTCAACATGCTGATCCAGTTCTGGACCTCGATCGAGACGTCCATCGGTGCGGTTGCGCGCATCAAGCAGTTTTCCGAACAGACCGAAGACGAGAACAGACAGGGAGAGAGCCAAGAACCACCTCCCGCGTGGCCGGATCGAGGTACGATTCAAATAAAAGACCTGACTGCATCTTATAGCACGGACGGCGAGATCAAGGCCCTCGACGGAGTCAGTCTTTACGTCAGGGCGGGCGAAAAGATTGGAATATGCGGCAGAACTGCGAGGTAAGAAGTCTGGAATGTGTCCTTATTTGATGCTGCTGCTGCTAAGTTAAATTATTCCAGCGGCAAATCCTCATTACTACTCTCGATCCTCCGCCTCCTAGATCAATCATCCGGATCGATAGTTGTTGACGACATCCCGCTAACCTCCATCCCCCGCGAGACGATTCGTAAGCGATTCATTACCATCACCCAGGACCAGTTTGTCCTTCCCGGAACCGTTCGACAGAACATCGACCCGTTGGACAACTATTCCATACAGTTTATCACCGAAGTGCTCCGTCTCGTGGGGCTCTGGGATACAATCGAGGAAAACGGCGGCCTGGATGCCCCCTTTGAGGAAGACATGCTTAGCCACGGGCAGAGGCAACTTTTCTTCTTGGCAAGATCGGTGCTTCGCAAGCATGAGTCTAGGATTGTTCTCATGGACGAAGCGACAAGCAGGTATGTGTCCCCCTCAACGAAACAGACAACTTCCCCCAAAGCTCAAAACTCTAACGTGGTCGCAGCGTGGACCACAAGACAGAGGAGACCGTCAAGAAGATTATCGAAACCCAATTCAAAGAGCACACCGTCATCTCCATCGCCCATCGTTTGGATACAATCATCGACTACGACCGCGTTGTAGTCATGGAAAACGGACGCATTGTCGAAGTTGGGAGGCCGAGAGAACTGCTGTCATCTCCAAGCAGGTTTAGGACACTTCTGAATGCAGGAATCTAAGCAGACTGTTGGGGTTATGGTCATCGCATCAGGAGCAGGTCAATGTTCTTCCCGAGCATTGTTACTTGATACGTTTTGTCCTTGTTATCTATTCTTCTAGTTTATCCCGTTCTACGTTAATAAATCTGCCTTGGCCAGCTCTCATGACCCGTATGTATTTCTCAACATTCCTCGCGGTTTCGATAGATTCTCTGTAGCTCGATATCTCGGATGGAAGAGCATCCTCCCCAGGTTTGAATCCTGTGTAGAGGTGCAGCTCAGTGATTTTACCCCAGTTACTGACCCAATCGACAAAGTCGTGCTCCGATTCTAGCATCAAGGCCTTGAACCATGGAGAACAGCCGGTGAGATCCAGGAACTCGAGGGCATAAAGGTTCTTGCTCAGCACACGCAAAACAAGCAGGGCCTCGCTCCAATCATGGTCAATTGAATGGGAGTAGAGGTTTGTGCCCCCGTACGGGATGTTTCCCTGAGGCGAAGCGACAGTGGAGAGGCCGCCCCGGGAGATGAGACACGGGTCGGGCCAGTACGCGAGGCTCAGGTGAGTTAGGGATGAAAGCTTGGAGGAGAAGGCGAGCAGCTGCTTCCAGGATGCGGATGAAGCGTGGCGGGGATCTAGAGCTAGGGAAAGATGTGTGAGGTTTGGGAGCAGGGCTCGAGGTGGGCTTGGGGCAATTTCAGCTGTGTCCCAAGAGTCCTGGAGCTCTGCGGAGGGTGGCTCGTCATCATGTGAAGGGAAGATGAGTTCTCTGACTTCTTTGAGTTTCAGTGAACGTCCAATGGACCCAGACAGGTCGAGGTAGTTGATTTCACCGTTGGAGAGGGCAAGGCTCTCCAGCTCCTCCTCCTCCTCGAAGGTATCTGGGGGTGGTAGAAGAATGATCTTTAGGTCACTCAGAGACAGACCATCCTCGCTGGCTATGCCAACCAAGCGTATCAATGCCGCTTTGAGGTGATTGGGGACAAAGTACAGATGATACTGATTGTACACTCGATGGAAATCCCAGTCACATGCAAGTTTTCGCAACACGATATCTATCAAACTCCCTCGTTCGGGGAGATAGGTTCCAGGCAAAACGGTATCAGCCAAGCTCCTCAGGTTCAACCTCGAGGAGTTCCGGGCATGAGCTCCAGACTCGTCGGCAGAGCGACCAGATACCCAGCTTCGCGGGGGAGCAGGACCGGCGGGAAGCCTCCGGCCATTGCTATCAAACCGCGAGCGAGCGACGCGTCGGGGGCGAGGAGCAGGGGTTTCGGGAATCTGGAGGATCTCCCTGATGGCTGGAGGAACACTCGGGGCGGCTGCAGGCAGGGCGGACTGTGCGGCGGCGGCGGGGCTAATCGAGGTGCGACGCAGGTTTGCTAGCAGCTCGTTGACGCTCCTCTGAGGTCTGTCTGCTGAGCACACTCTGTGAGACTCTGGCGGCCACGAGGTCGGACGTTGGGTTTGGGAGGGGGCGTCTTCAAGGGAAGCAAGCCGAGAGGGCAGCCTGAAGCACTTGGGGGGGCGTGGCAGGGGGGAGGAGGGGAGGGGGGGAGGGGGAGGGGTGTGGTGGACGAAGGCGATAAAAGCAATGATGCACTCACCGGCGATATTGGACGTTGACGCCGCGGTCGGAAAAGCCGTCGAGTTTGGCTTGAAGGACTTGGGGTGTCTTTTCTTCGGCATGCCCGAGAAAGCTCGCTTTGCGAGGAGGGCGACTTGAGTGGGAAGCGAGAAGAGAAGTCGGGCGCAAAGCAGAGCGGAGCGCGAGTCTCTTTTGTCCCCAGATGGAGAGTTGACGATGACGAAATTGGGGTTTTGCGGATGAGTCAAGACGAGGTACCTGCCTGCTGGGCTCCCCGTGTCGTTGCGGTCCGCAGTGGAGTTGTTTTGGCGGCTTCCAGGCGGGTTGGGGGAGTCACAGCGCGCTGGCATTCGAGTCACAGCACTGGCATTCAGTGACTCACAGCGCTGTCCGCCGCCTCCCTCATCGCCCCATGGGTGCTTTGTAATGTCCTCGATCAGGGTCTCGGGTACATCTGGGAATCTCAGATTCATCATCCCTAGCGCCTCAGCCGTACGGATACAGCCCGAAACCCGCCGGCTCTGAAGCAAGACATGCGTCCTTCCTCAGGCTCAGCCCTGGCTTAGCCGCCTTTTCAAGAGTCAACGATGCTCAGAGGGGCGGAGCGCCACAGCCCGCTCGCATCGTGTCATGCCGAGGCCAGAACGGCCCCCAAACAATCGCGGCAATGGAAACTGACTCTCTTGTTTGCTCATTCTCCCCCACACGTCCCGGCCACCTCAATGCGCACTTTGTCATCTCGTCTAGTCCCCGCTAATCCTCCCCTCGTCTGTCGGCCTATCCTATTGCTTCTCACTATTCGGACTTCTGCGGGCCGGATGCGCCACCCGGCACTTTGGTCTTCCACCTTGTGACCGGTCCTAGTGCTGAAGCTTAAGACGACTTACACTGGGTGTCGGCTTCCCTCTTTTCCCCGTCCATCTTGAGGACAAGCTAGACACGGGCTCATACTTCGCCGATGGAACCTGCGTTGCCGCGGACCATCAGCAGCCAGCAACATCATGAAAAGTCCTCCGGTGTCAGAGTGTTATGTCAGTGTTTTGGTCAGACGGTCTTGTACGCAACCCTCCCCTTTCGACTAGTGCGAAAACCCCCCCTTGCCTCTTCGCTGGCCAAGCGACCGTTATCTCTCAAATCATATTGTTTGTCTAGCCATTCCACGAGATTTGTAAGTTCGTAGCTACCACGTCACAATGGTTTCGGGTGATGCGTGGCGCAAGATCAACGGCTCGATCCTAAACACAGTAGGGGAATTTCCCTTATCCAGCATCGCCAAATGCTCCGCAGATTGAAAGTATAACACTCGCGCTTAGCTCTCCATTACGTGTCGCTTTATCCTTGTCCTCGTCAGCATCAACTTGCACTGCCATCCATTGGCCACGAGTAAAAGGACTATAATGACCTGTTACATTGGTAGCAAACTGGGTTGGTCCCTAAATCATGGATGCGAAACAATCATCAGAATGGGTTAGCCTACGGCTGCTTGCATCTGTGTCTCAGTTCTGGCGGCAAGCAAGTGTGATACATATGTCCTTCGATCTACCTACGCCGTAGACGCTCGCCGGACACGATGAGGCCATCATGGGTGTCGGCTGGGAAAAGCGATGCATAATGTGTGATGCGTTTCAAGGGGGTTGCAAGCTATCTGGATCTATGATTTCATCGTTTAAGTGCAAATGAAGCGTAGAATTAGGGGAAACGATAAATCATTCGACCTACTCGCTTAAGCCCGCTCGCTACTTTTCTGAACACGGCCTTTTTGGATGCGCCAGATTGAGGATTGAGTGAGACAGCAAAAGCCTGTAGCAGTTTAGTGAGCGTCTCAATAGTTTAGTTTATGCTCCAGGTATGTCTAAGGCGCCAATGGTTACCTGGTCTGATTGAATCCATTGGTTACCGGCAGCCATTGAAGCTCCACGTCGTGTTCCCTGGGCATTGCCACGTATCACTCCCTTCATCCTATTGTCATCAACTTCGCCGTCGATGCAAGCAAGAGATGGCAAGCCGCCCCGGTCAAATGCAAGTAACCACCCGCAGAGAATAGCGGGTTGCGGCAGACGCGGTCCTCGACTTGGGAGTCCATTCATGCTTTATTTTGGCGCCGCGGTAAGCCCAGAGTCTTCGGTTTGACAAACACCCAATGTGGAAGCGAGAAGCGAATAGGTCCAAGAGTTGGCCCTGCTCGATCAAATTTGAGGGTACCATCAGTTTGAGTGACATGACTTTGCCATCATTTGCTTTGATTCGATTTCCCAGGCTTAAATTGAAGCTTTGTCCCCACATATTCCTGACCCATGCAAACCTGGTTGGGCATCGGAGTCGTCTCTGTTGCCGTTTTGTGGCATGAGGTGAGTAGGCCAATTCAGTCAACGTTGAAGGCAGGTAGCGATCCCACAGCAGCAATGCTGTACTCAAGGTTGCCCTCGTAATTTTGGGCGAGAACCCAGCCGCCATGCGTTGCATGAGCCAGGAATTCAGCAGTAACACGGGCCTAGAAACCTGGTGCTTTAAACCAAACTTGTCCCAGCCTCCGCTTGTTTGAATCCAAGTGCGAGAATCCATCCGCGCACATCTCGTCCCAACGATGAAAAAGCGGTTAGTCTCTTGAGGGTTTTGGAATGCGGCTATTGGAGCCTAGTTATTTCTAGGTATTGGTCAACGTCTCCAACTGCATGTAACGTTTCCCCTCGAGGACACTGCAATGGGAATTCACTACCCAAGCTTGGAAGATAAACTTGGAGGAAACATGCAACGAACCGCTCTCGGTTGCATTGCTGCCTATTACGCACCCTGGAATTTGAGGACGATTTCATGCAAGGGCTCCATGATTCTGCAGCGGTGCCTGATAACCCCAGTTTGTCATTTGTGACGACTCTTCAATCTCGCTTGCTGCTTTTACATGCACGAGTCAGAACGGAGCTAGTGAATCCCTCCAAACCTGTCAGTTCAGGTTGGTGGCGATGTCATGTGGAGATAGATCTACTCCATAGTCCGTGCAATCGATCAGTGCTTCGAAGTATATCATATTCTCACCCGGTATTTGCCGTCCCGCCTAAGTGGTTAGCGGCCGGTGGATTTGAAGCCACGAAACATCATGCCATCTTGACAAGAGAGAAACGCCCAGCGGCAATGGTGGGGTGGATCTATCGTCTTCCAGCCTTCTAGGGCTACCCATGGCCAAGAAACATGGCTGTGCGACTCCCGTTTTTCGACGAGCGAACTCATGATCCTATCCCTGCAGCAGCGCAGACCACTCGATTTGCGTCATCGGTCTGGAAACTTCCGACCCGCCTTGCTTTCGTCAGATACCGTTGGCCCGGATGGTTGAGAGGGTGTCAGTCGCTATCATCTCTAGATCACCTGGCTGAAAACTCGGTCAAGGCTTCTATGATGGGCTGGCCAGGATTGGCTACGAGCCAGCGATTTGTCGAGACGCGTGTCAGCGGAGATTTGCAGGTCATTGACACTTCCACTTCAGCAACCAAAGAGCTGCTGAGTGGTACCTCAGCCTAATGCCGTGTTCCGCGGGGCTTGTGAAGAGGGTGTGTCTCTCTCCGTTGATGACGGAAAGGCAAACATTGTGGCTTGGGGTGGATTCAGCATGCAAGGCAACTTGAGCAGGATATCCAAGCGCACCTGCCAAGTCATTCCTGAGGTGCGTGTCAGGCGGTGATGCCACTAGCCAGGTACCTCGCCAGTAGATACGGGCTCCGGCATTTACTCTGTGCGTCTAATCCGGCCTGTTCAAAAGGCCCCGGGCGACACCTCCAAGCCGCAAAGGTGGTGCGGCAGTCGTAAAGCCTCCCACATCAGTGCCGGGTGTCGGTAGGGTTGCTCCGGGATTTCCCTCAACTTCCCCGACATTTCGAGTGTCCACGAGCGCAGTTGGCTCCGGCATCGCAACGGGAGCATGCGAAAGTTTAGTAACGACAGAATGTTGATGATGCAGCGTTCGCAGTATCTGGCACGCCCCCGGCACGTCCCTGTCACTTGTGCCGTCGGTAGCGGCGGCACTTGTTCGGACGAAGCTAATTATATACGCTACATGCAGGGCAGCTCAGTAGCGCCCAGATCCACCGATACGCGCTGACAGATGGTCTGCATCTTTTGTCTGTAGTCTGTATTTGCCTGTTAAAGCCCTGAAACTTTGGGTCCACAGCCCCGCTGCTCCCCCCAGACATACTCCCCGCAAGGGTCATTCATGTCTTCCCCCGCCACTGCATTCCTGCCATCCAGGTACGGTGCAGGCGGATGTTAGCGTGCCTCAAGGCAGGTACGGAGAGACATGCTGCTGACCGATGCGTTTACGGAGAGGGTGTGGCCAATCCTGAGTAGGCTGCACGTGCCAAGACCCTTGGGCACCGGCAGAAATCAAGGGCAAGGCAAAAAACCCGGCATCAGGTCTAGACCGGTGAGGGATCGGCTATGCGTGACAACTCTTCGCTTGTTTACGCCCGCTCTCACCCAACCAAGCCAAGGCCTCTCCCGCCGGTAGACCCATCATCCACTCGCGTCTCAGACCCAGAGAGGAAGATGCTAGGGCCGTCTCCACGCTCCGGGGAATTGGCGCCGGAAACCGGAAGATTCAGCAGCAACGCCAATACATGCACTCATCCAAGGTTGGCCGGCTTGGATACCGGCCTATCGAAGCTCCCAATGGTGAGTCGTTCGCCAGGGATATCCAGCCATGGCGGCCTCAACTATACAGCCATTGTCACACCGGCGAAATCGCAGCTCGAGAAGCGGTGTCGGGTCAAGATGAGAGGATTGACATGTCATGGCAACGCCCAGCTCCAGAAAGCCGGGATCAAGCGCACAACAAGGGATACCGCTCGCTCCAGCTCTCCGTATTCATCACCTGCCTCTGAGACCACCTAGAGCTGCTGTGCAGTAGCTTGCTTGTCAACGGGCACTACATTGCCATGCATAGTTCGAGCGCGGCACACACACACCCTGCTAGGTTGGTTGGTGATCTTGGCCTGCTGCTACTCTCCTTCTCCATCGCCCTAGGGTCGCACCACTTCTAGCCCTCGTACGCACACACCTCTTGCTCAGTTACTTGCTTGCTTGGCTGCTTGCTTGTCTTGCCGACCCGCATTCCCCTGGTCTTCTGCCCACTTCTGCTTGGTTGTAGCAGACCGCTGATGTGCCTGGGGACACCCAAGATTCACCCTTTGACCCCGTCACGGCATCTCCCTCTCCCCAACGGAAGATTGACATTTGGGCTTTAGTCGCATTTCCACATTGTACAGAGATCTTTTGGGATTGATCAAAAACGATCCTTGGGGTCCCCAGTCTTGGCCCAAAGTTACAGCGCCGATAGTCTCTGGATGGCAGCAACGGCCATAGTTGCACCGCTTACACCACCGGCCACTGCGTCAACCTTTCAAACAACCACCGACCTTGCCTAATGGGTCCCTAAAGCAACGGCCCGATCTGATCCAAGGTCAAGCGCTTCTCTCATTCGCTCTCGCCTCGTTTGTTCTTGTTTTTATTTCACCCGATGAGAACATTGGGTTTGAAAGCACACCATGTTTCCTGTTCTTGCCCGCATCAATGCCCAGCCAAGGCCAAGCACGGCTGGAAAAGTAGTACACCGACCCTCTCGGTGAGGTTGGCATATGCAGTTCGTATCAATGCCGTTCGAGACTAGTCGACGGGAGCCAACACCCAAGCTAAAATGATATCGGGCTACTCCTCGAGGAACACAGGACCTGCAGCTGGCAAGCTTCCTTGAGCCTAGCCCTTTTTCTAACCCCCAGCTCCGCATCGGCGTCAGGAGCGGACAGCAACGCCCCCTCCTTTTTTTTTTCTTCCTTCGCGTAGACTTCTATATCATTGGTCAGTGTTCGAGAAGCACAATGACCCATGTCTCCCAAGATTTGATTCAATATCGATTTGCCTGTTCGGACCAAGCTTTGGGCGAATATTCGGACCCGCCGTGGCCAAAATGATACGATTTCTTCGTCAGAGACCCGCTCCTGCCGTTTACTCGCTGCGTTGGAACACTGCGGCTTCTGGGCCGTTGGGATGCATCCGCTTTCCGTGGACATGAAACCTTTGTTGGCCTCACGTGTTGTTGTGCGATGGGGGCAGACTTGGTCCAGAACCCGAGACATGGCCAGGCGTCGGACAGGGAAGTTGATCTACCTATTCCCTGGGTGGATCATCCACGATGTCAGCCACCCAGCCGTCGAAAGCGTGTGGGGGCTTCACAGGGCAGATGCTTGGATGACTGACAGTGGGCTGCCATGCTTATGTGCGTGTCTCGTTGGCTGCGGCCGTGCTCCCCAGGCGATCGCGGATCACTAGTCAGTGGAGAACACCCCTGTGACAGCCAAACCATCCCGGACTCGACCACCGATCTGCTTTTGATCGCATCGTCCCCGGTGCTGTAGATCAAAATGGCCACCATCAGAACGGGTTCCGCACTGACAATTGATCAGTGTGAACGCTTGGCCGCAAACCGGCATTCACCTATGGCCAGATCCCGTTGCAGTCTAGTCACATCAACGTTGTGACTGGTAGCCTGCTTGCTGATCATGGTCCAGGCTTTGCCCGTTACCTGCAGTCTCCCGTCTCTACGCATTCCTTCCATCAACGGAGGTCACTTTCCCCCCCAAAATCCAGTGTTTGTGGCGTATTGTAGAAGTCTTGACGACCGGGTGCTTGCATTTTGAGTCACGCAGACAAGCGCCAGGGATGGATAGCTACACCTCAGGCTCAGGAGAGCGCCGAGAAGCACGGCTCCTGCGTGCTCGTATTCTGCATCTCATAGGTTAGGCCTTCACTGTACGCTTCAAGACTCCTATCGCATTCCGTTCCATGCGTACGAGTATATGTCGATCAGAACAACGCCTTTGGCACAAACAACCCGCGTATGCAAGGCCGGCCAGTCAGCCGCCAACATCCGTTCAGCCCCCGATGGGTCCAGGTCTCGCCCCGATTGCACCTTGCAGTTGTTCCGAGAGTTTTGTTTGGCTCCGGTGGCGAGATTTGCCTGCAATTATTGCGGCTTCCTGCTTTCGTACCAGGAGTTTTGCCCACGTCGCTAGCATTCTGGGAGGCTTGCTCGTCTCCCAGCCATGAACGTGGCTAGACCAATAAGACGTTGCCTACGCTCTCCTCTAATGACGCCCTCTGGGCACACAGAAACTTGACATGGAAGATTGACTTTGGTTAAAATACAAGGGTCCTTAAGCGTCCCGTAAGTCTCTTGTGCCTATCCGTTGTCTCAGACTCTGCGCAACCGTCCGTCTCCATCCAAAGGCCCCTCCCCCCGGCCGGTATCCCCGAGTCTGCCATTGTTCTTCGAGCTTCGGCAGGCTGCGTTCTTGGAACCTGGCTCCTTGTTTTTTTTTACCTGTTGCTTGGTCTGTGCCACGGGTTTGCGATCGTCGCGTTCATTTCTGAGTTCTCCTCAGCTCACCCCTGTGTGATCCAAGTTCAAGCCACCACCACCCAGGACCGCTGCGAGGGTATATAGGCAGCCAGATCCTGCACCCGTGCGGTTGTGTCTTCTCTTTGAATCGTCAATGTTTACCAGTTCCTCGTAGTCGACTTTGGCGTCACCTTATTCGGCCCCCCGTTACACTGAACATCAAACGCCATCACTTGATCAACCGACAAGACACCCACGTTTCGTTTTCTCGAAGAACGTAACGCTCAAGGGAACGATATCAATTCCACCACGCACGCTCGTTTTACGCAGGATAATACCAAGGTAAGATCCAGGTATCTCTTCAAGTCCATTCCGGAAGCTTTGGAGGCCGGTTCCGCTGTCAACCAGATTGTCAGCCTGCAGCACTGGCGCCTGGAACCTAACCCCCTTCAAACCCTCCTTCCTCCGTATTCCTCTGCACGTTTTCCTTTAAACTTCCTTGGCATTTTATTTTACCCAAAAGGGCACGTCCTGCTTGACAAGCTGAGCTTGCTCTATTTCTCGCCATGCAAATATGTGAATAGCTAGTTCAGATTGCAAGTCGCCGTACGTCGGGTAAGATCTCAACTCGATGATTTCCCACCAGAAACATACCAGGTTGCGACTTAATCAGGTTCTCTTTTTTTAGGCCATGATTTTTATTCGACTTAGGCTAACGATTCTTTGCACTTTAGCCTTACTTCACGAAGAACCCCATCCTTCATTCAAACTCGGTCGAGCGAGAAGAGGTGCTTGCCGTGCCATCCTACAATTCGGAGGTATGTGCAAGCGCGCCTGTCTCCCACACCTCCAGACGCAAATCGGGAGGGGCGCCACATTTCAACTGTTGGCTGACGTAGACATAGCCTAGCTTATTGTGGGCGGGCGAACAAGATACGAGCTACGATAACGCTATTGACAAGATCAAGCGTGGTTTCGGAAGCGCAGCTCCCTTTGCGGCAGGCCATCTTCAAAAAGAGCTTATGAATTCACAAATCCCCAAGGTATGTTTTTTAATTTCTTCTATTTTTCAATTGGAAGGCATCGTTTCGCCTTGAGGTTCCTGTCGTGGGATTTCGACCCTGGCCGGATGGGAGTCAGCGGGCACTCGAATGGCTCGGGGATCGAATCAGTTTCCACCCAATGAGAAGGAGGCTCTTCGACTGCGACCATTCGAACAAGTTGCCAGGCGGATTCTCCCGGTGAATATCGACGAAAGACTATACATCGGAGATGGGACTGCATATTGGATCTCGCATTTTCAGTGGTAAGTGAATGTTTCCCTTATTCTTACCTACTGTGCTTCAAAGAACCAAAAAAAAAAAAGCCCATTTCCCAATCCCTCAGAATTCTGACAAATCTTGGGCGAGCCATCTCGGTGCACGATCGATCATCACTGGGTGATCCACACCGAGATGGAGATGAAGTGCAGAGTGCAGAGCGCAAGGAGCTGTGTGCATAATTTCGGGTCACTCAAAGGCCAAGAACCTGCGACGTGGAGAAATTGAACACATGCAAGAGCTCTGGGGCCTGCAAGAAATCTGTGGCGTCGTGTTTCCGGGCGTAGCGCTGTTGTGCGCACCAGACCAGCGCAAAACCGAGCCCAAGTAATTTATGAAGACGCCGAGTATCTCGTCGCACCAGACATGGCAGGCAGGGCTGGTATGGCATGGGCAAGGCCAGAGCTCCGGGCTCGTGTCCGATCCCGGCAATCAGTCGCATCTAAAGGATGAAAGCCTGACCCTGTGACAATTTCAGTTGCCTCTCGGGCGTGTTTGAATGAAGAGGGTCTTGTTTCGGTTGACTAACACGATGATTCGCAGAGAATTGTGACCTTAGCCACCAAGAGTCGATGAGCTACGCGCAAAGAGGGTGTGCAAGTGACGTTGGCCAAACCCAAGACTGTCACATCAAGAGGAAGTGCCGTCGCACACGAGCGCGTGGCATGGCTGATTACTATTGCCGTCGAGACCGGGGCTGACATGCAGTTACCTTTGCAGGAATTCGACCCTTCGCCGCCCGAGATGGGCTATATTGAAATTGCTACACACACTGAGGAGATGAGGTGAGTTTTATCCTACAAAATTGTCGTCCAAACTTGCGCAGATCGAAGCGTCCAGGTGTCCAGGTTGTCTACAGAGAGTGCTCTGTCTCTCTAACCCCACTATGTTGCATCCTTCTTGACATTCAGTTCTTTTGATCCTTCCTATCATTTCCCAATGCCCCTCCCATAAAAAAAAGGCTACTTGCGCACAGTGGTCAACAAGTCGTGCCGTGTTTGTTCTCGCATCCGCGTGCTGCGTACAGCGTGCTGCAAGCTGCGGGCTCTGTACCGCGTGGAGGAACAACACGGTACAGCACCAAGACCGATGAGCCAGACACAGGCCCCCTGTCCATGCCGTGCCTTGGTGGCGGAAGTCGATTCGAATCCCGGCCTTAGTCTTTGTTCGCTGCCATTGTTTTCCCTGCCTCATCTTTCTAGATACACGCTCCTCCCAGGCGCCACCACCACCACCATCGCGGCTTCTCTCCGTTTATGCAGCTGCTGAGGGAAGGGTCAGCGAAAGTGGGAGTGGAAGACCTTTTGGAGCATATGTCTTTTTTCGCGAACTCCGGCTGCAGCCCTTGGCGTTGAGCCGAAGCTTCAATTCCTCACTTCGTTCTTCTCTTTCTCCTTTCTCCCTGCCAATATACCCCTGTCCCGTCTGAAATTTTCTCATTCAATTTTTTTTTTTCGCCCTACTGCGGCCAGCCTGTTTTGAACCATTAAGTCCAGCCCTCTTACTCAATGGGGCAAACCCGAGCAGCGGGATTTGGCAACCTTAAGCACGCGGTCCCCAGAAAAAAAAATCGTTTGGTTACCTGTGAATCCCTATCACTTCCACTGGCTACGATAGGTTGCAAGTGTAAACCAACTCGACTCAACACAAGCGCGGTGCTGTCTTCATCTATCTACAAGGTCAATTCCCCAACTCAACCCAACGCAACAACCCCAGCTGCCTGCTTGGTTCTCCACGCTGGCCCGCGATACAGCAGCAATCCCTGCCCCTCCCCCGAATTCCGAGACCAGGGTCACCCCCAGCAGCTAGCTCTGACTGCTGCTCTCATCACCAAATTGCCTCCCACCCTCTTCCGTCCCGCTCCCGCTCCCGCAGCAGTACACAGCATCGCGTCCCTCACTTCACACCCATCCCCCCCAGCACGCAGCCTGCACCCGCATCCGCTCCCGCATAGCGCTGTGCAGAGCAGGTAGCCCAGCCCAGAGCCCAGCCCAGCCAAGTCCGGGGCAGATCAGCCCAAACGCTCGCGTTGCGGCTGTCAAAAGCCCGATCCTCTCTTGCTGGGGTGGCTCGGGCGCAGGGAAATGGGTGTCTGCTTCGACGCCGGGGGTGCCGTCTGGGATTTGTACACGCTTCCAAGCCCCTTCCGCTCATCCTCACTGCTCACTGCCGCGAGCCGCTACATCATCGTAGCCTCTCGAGACCGTGTCGGCCGGCCCTGTGCCACGCCAGTGACGGCAGTATTACTGCAACCTGTGACACCTGAACACACTGTAGCCAGGGAATGGCAATACAGCAGCTCCGTGGCCGCGTCTCCTGCCCGCGTCCTCTGCTCCCTGGCCTGAGGCCGTTCCGCTGATGAGGCGCCCAGATATCCCAACACCACCTCTCTGACGATAGAGCCTGGCCAACCCTCGCCGTTCATAAGTCTCTTCCACCCGCCGATCCTCAGCTCCACTGCGCCGTATCCTCCTCAAGACGGTGGTGGTGCGTTCTATCAACAACAACCCACCCCTCACATTTTTGGTGGTCTCGACATCCGCTCTCGTCTTGGCTCAAAGTGCGTTCTCACCCCCCCCCCTTCTGTCTCTCCCACCTATTATCTACTTAGTTGCCTTAACCTTTCTCTTCTGACTTCTATTTCTATCTCTATTTTACTCTCGTCACCTCTTCTCCTGTCCCTTTTTCCCTGCTCAACCCTCCTCCTAGCCTTACTTCCTTTTATCTCTCAACCGACTCTACTCTTCTGTTACCCACACCTCTGGTCCTTTAGAGAGTGGAATGAGACGTGCTAGACACCATGGCTGTCCAGAGAGAGCCCCTGCCTCAAAGACCGAAACTAACTAAGACCTCCAGCAGCAGCAGCTCCTCTGCGGGAATGGCACATCCCCATCCACACCCCCATCGCACCACGGCTCTCCCTCATCCGGGTCCGCAGATCAGCACCCGGGAGCAGTACACGCCAGCAACGCCGTCCTTCAGGAGGGCGTCGGAGCATCCCTCCCGATCTCCGTCCTTTGCGGGGGCCTCGCTCCGGCGCAACCCAGTGTCGCCCACCCCAAGCCCTGTTCAGGCTTTCCCACCCTCGGGTGCGAGCATGGGATCCAGCCAGTTTGCGCAACGGGGTGGGCAAAACATTCCTCCTCTATTGACTGTCCAGATGCTTGGTTCCCTTCAGTATCAGGATGGCGCTGCTACCCCCGTCAAGGTTGAAATCAATGGCACTATCGACAAGGGCTTCTTCCTCTCTGATAATGAGTGGACTTGCTACAGGCGCAACTATTTTTCTTGCGGTTGTTCCTTCTCTCTGAACCCCTACATGCATGGGATGGCCATTCAATTCACCCCTACCAACTCGAGTCAATCAGTTCAAATTTATGGCTTCGCCATGAGCATTTCTGCTATCGTATCCGATAATGAACAGCACAACATTGAGCTCGTCCAGCACACCCCAAAAAGAGACAAGGGGCCCATCATGAAGCCCGAGAAGGTTCGACTCGGAGTTAAACCACCCCAGCAAGCCCCTTCCTCCCATCACATGGACATGTTCACCAATACGGGCGTGCCCAGCCGCTACGCAGATGGTTTCAGCGCCCAGCCTAGCGCGCAGTCGCACCCAACAGAGCACACTTTCGAGCGGATCCAGTTCAAGCAAGCAACACAAAACAACGGCAAAAGACGAGCTGCGCAACAATACTACCAACTGGTCGTAGAGCTGTGGGGCGACGTTGGGTCCCAGGGTAACAACAATGACCAGTTCGTCAAAATTGCGACGCGAAAGTCTGCCAAAATGATTGTTCGAGGTCGCTCCCCTGGCCACTACCAAAACGACAGGCGAGGAAGCCAAAGCAACGGATCCGTCGTCGGCGGCGGCGGCATGAACTACGTAACCGGAGGGGGCATGGGAGACTACAACACCAACCCCATCCTGAGCACACCGGCGTACCCGCCTGGTATTGATGGTAGAGGAGGCCTTTACAGCTCCCGCCACCACGAGATCCCTTCTGAGGCGATTATCCCTCCAGAGAATGCCAAAGCAATCGAGACGGCAAAGGAGTACCAGTACTATCCTGGGTCGATCTACGACGGGCAGTCAGACCGGATCGATCTCTTCAACCCTCGGACCGAACCCGAACCCTCTGTCTCTCAGATGAGCAGCGGCATGGACGCAACGCCCAAGGTTAAGAGCGAGTACGACGGGACAACTCTGCCCAGCATCTTCCACCCGCCAGCATCAATTGCGGAGCGCCGGCCTGGACCATTTGAGGGCAAGCCAGGCACTGCAGGCTATTATCCAACCATGGTTCCACCACCTGGTGTTAATATGACCATGACCTAAATGGTTTAATGTTGCATGAAGAAGAATGTTACGGCCGCTGAAAAGAAACAAATGGAAAGGGCATGGGCATGGACACGGGGTTCAGGACTTGATTTTTTTTTTTTCAACGTTGCTTTCGTTCAAAGAAAAATGGGTGTCGCGCCAGCGAACCTGGGAGCGCAGTCTGCGTGGGTACGAAGAACCAACGCGTGGCATATTGCATGCATAGAACAAGACGACAACACGCGAGCAAAGGGTGAAGAGAAGAAGGGAGGGCAGCAATGGGTTGGGCCTAGAAGGAAGAAGGCTGCGATTCATGGAAAGCAGTTATGATGTGCACGACAGTGGGTCAGGAGCATGGGAGATGGGATGCGAACCTTGTTGGTTGGTTTTGTTGTCTCTCTGATTATCGCTCCTTTGGGAGACATGAAATGAGGGTTTGGCAGAAAATGTACGAAGTGGGCGAGCAGAGTGTGCGACCAGAAAAGAAAGAGTGGCATGGGTGTGTGTGTGCGAACAACACTGGTTGGAGACAAGGGAGGGATACCCAGGTTGCATTTTGGTTTCTTGATATTTGTTTTTTTTTCTGTTCTTTTTTTCCTATTCCCCGGACATTTTCTCTTAGGCTTCATTTCTCGGACCCATTGATATGCCTAGTTGATGTTTTACTTTTACCTTTGTGCAGTCATGTAACAGATGGCCGGGTTGGGGTGGAATGGGACACGCGGGCAGGGCATGGACGGGAGGGTTGGCGTTAGGGAAGAAAGGCAACTGCAACAAGAACAACAAGCAAGGATGGTTGAGGCTGAAAGTTGAAGGGCTGGGGCGCGAGGATGATGATGGCGGGTGGTGGTTGAGGGTTGGACTGGTTTCGCTATTCAGTCTTCCTTGTTCCTTTTGCTGCACTTTGTTATTTCAACGATGAGTTCTACCTGGGCATGATTACGAGGGTGATTCTACAGCGAATTGATGGGTGTTGGCATTGAAAAAGGGCGTGTGCTGCCGATCACCTCACAGACAAGGCTCTCGGTCTGGGTGGCCTCAGAAGCAAGACCTGTCAGAAGGGAGGCAACCGGATGCCCTGGGCCGACATGGCATAACGATGGGCAGCACTCGCAAGAGTAGCTCTTTGCGGAGGGACAAAAAAAAGAATTAGGCCGGAGGGGATCGCAGAGGAGCCAATGGGGGGCGAACCGAAAGATGGGCGTCACGACGTGCCAAGGCGGCATTGCTTATATACAGGCTTGCCACTTTGCAGGTCCCATGGCGGCACTGCCGACGCTTCCCCCCACTCTAGGCGTCGACTCGATCGAGTATCCCGTTGTGAATCGTGTCGACGAGCCCATTGGACGCGCACCGTCTTACCTGTCACATCTGCCAGGAGCATGCCCTCTCCCTGGCTCTCCGTGTGGACGCACCGACAGAGGCCGTCGGATTAAGGTTGGGCCCATGGGTCCCCGCGGTCCGTTCCCGCGGGGCCCCGTTCCATAGCCTTTGATCGCTCCGTGGACGACGCTGAAACTAGAAGCTTCGCCGAAGTGTCCAGAGCAAGTGGGCCGCGGGGGGAGGATCGCTGGCTGGGAATGTCAAAGTTTGATGGGCTTCAAAGCCGTTCAGTGCCATCTTTCGGGGCCCCCTTGCCCGGTCGGGCTAAGAGCAGCCTTTCCGAAGGGGTTTGTCCCGTTCGGCTTAGCTGCCATCCCCTCCACTCCCTCGGTAACCACGAGGGTGTGCTTTTGATCTAAGACACGTCAAAAATTCCCCGTGTAGAAGAACAAGGGGGGGGAGGAACAAGAGAAAAAGTAAAGAAAAGAAAAGGAACAAATAACACTGGGTGCCTTTTTTTTAGGAGACGAATGGCAGCAGCCTTCCGGTACTCGGGTCTCCGGATGGGGCTAGCCTGGCCGGCGGATTTACTACCCTACACTTGCTTTTGGAAGGGGGGGAGGATGCAAACGACAATGACACTGTATGTACATGACATGTCAAAACTGAAACGCCAGATGGTCCCTAGTTTTTTTGCGACAGCCTGATTTTCCAAATCAAGACGTGAGAAGAAGCGGTGAGGAGAGGGAGCCGGCGTCGTCGGCATACAAAAAAGCAAACAAGCAAACGCCATCTTCTCGTATAACTGCGTCGTCGTGTATCACAAGGCGTCACCTTTCGGCAGAGACGAGATAGAGAGAGGGTGCTGCATGGCATTGTCTAGGAATGTCATTGACGCCAACATCCCATCGACCTTGATCCTGGCAGCAGGGTCTAGATTGGAACAGAAAAGAAAAAAGAGGCAAGAAAGACCCCTCTGCTACGTTACTCAACGCCTACACAGCGCGATCCAACCGGACTACCCACGCCCCCTCAACCTTTTGAGCGCGTGCATCTTCGCCAAGGCAGAGCCATCAAGGACTCACTGGAAGCAGCCTGAAAAAAACAACGTCAGGGAAAGAAAAATGGACGCCCCTTCACACCCCACGGGTTCGTATTGTTGATGCACCCGCCGATACGTGGGAAGCAGCAGCAGAAAGCAGGCCCTTGTATACCCCCCCCCCCCCCTCCTCTCCCCTGTTATCATGTGTGTAAGCCAGGCCGATGGACGGCCATCTGTCTCGCACCATGCGGCCTCCTGCAAAGCCATCTTCTCTCCTCTGGCCTCCTCTGATCTCCCCCCCAGCCCAGCCACCCCAGGAATTTCTCACACCCTCCTTGCTCATATGTGCCCTTTCTCTCTCGCTCCCTGATTACCACACAATGGTCCAGGCCTCAACCACCCAATACTCCCCCGAGTCACACGGAAATGCTGTGCGTCCACCTGAGACTAGAAGATCCCCCCCGCGTCCAAGAGGCCTCGATTGGCTCAAGTCGCCGAAGGTGCGAGGCCGGACCCCCCTCCTCCTCCTCTTCTTTCCCGGTCACACCTCGCATGGATAACAAAAAAGCAAGTTTGTTGACCGAGATTTCGTAATGGTTGGGAGGGAAGAGGGGCCGATGAAGGGAATTTTTGTCTAGTCGCGCGGTCAGTATGCGGGTTGCCTCGTTTTGCGGCTGAGGAGAAGGATTCGCTAGTTTTGTTTCATTGTTTATTATTATCACTATGATTGTTTTTTTTGTTCGCCTCAGTTGTACAACAGTCGTGTTTGAGATGGGTGGGCTTGGGCAGCGAGGCACCGCGCATCTGGGATGGAGGTGGCCATTTTCGGTGAGGAGCCGGGGGCTGTATGGACAGAGTCCCAGACATGGGGGGGGGGGAAGGGTGTATAGAAGGAGAGAGGACTGGACTGATGGATGGGGTTAAGCGAGAGAGGGAGAGAAGGAGATGACATATGCGCCGAGATGAGGCTCATGCAAGGCGCTCACCGGTCACGGGCTTGTGCATCCGGTGCGGGATTCCTTTCGGCCTGGTTCGTTCTTCACTTCTGTTTCGCCTTGTTATTGTTGTTGTTGTTATTATCGCTTGCTTGCTTGCGTCTGTCTCTCTGGCTCGACATAGGCTGCATCATGAGGACATGCGGATAGCTTTGTGCACCGTCGCAGATAGAGGGAGAAGTGGTCTGATGGATGTCACAAGATACACACACCTAGGTTGCAGTGTGTTCAACCGGCCTCTTCACCGGCATGAAAAACAATGTGCAATTAGGCGTGTCAGTACCCGATGGGCTGAGAGGAGCAGAGCAGAGCAGAGCAGAGCAGTCGGGCGGTCCAGCAATTGTATGCATGCATGTTTTCAAGTCTTGGTTCTAGAGTCTACAGTGCTTTGTCCGTGGCCGCCTTTCCCATTAGTTTCCGTTTATCGTTTCGTTATGCCCGAAGGCGCTCATGCGTGCGCCTGATTGTCCCATCGTCCACTACGTGCGTTGTCGTTGTCCCCCCCGCCCCTTACGCCCTCCAGATGGCATCCGACATCTTGGCCACCGCTGACATCTCGGCCGTGTCGTGTACTCGGACCACGTCGGCGCCGCCCTGGATTGCGGCGGCAACAGTCGCGGCAGTGCCCCACGTGCGCTTGGCGGGCTCCGACACGCCCGTGATCTTGCCCACAAAGGTCTTGCGGCTGGACCCGACGAGCCATGGAAAGCCCTCGAGACCTGGCCAGTAGCGCAACTCGTCAAGACGGCGCAGTATCTCGAGGTTCTGCTCGCCCGTCTTGGCGAATCCAATGCCTGGGTCGAGAATGATGCGCCAGCGCCGGATTCCCGCGGCCTCGGCGGCGGCGATGCGCTCAAGGAGCTCCGAGGCCACAGTGGGGATGAGCCCATCCGGATAGGACGTGAGCTTGTTCATGGTCTCGGGCGTGCCGCGCATGTGCATGAGGCAAATGGTCTTTTGTAGACGGGCAACGGTAGGGAGCATCTCCGGGTCGAGAAGGCCGGCAGAGACGTCGTTGATGATGTCGGCGCCGTTGGCGATGGCCTCCTCGGCAACTGAGGCACGGTACGTGTCGACGCTGATGATGACATCGCGAGTTTCCGGTAGTGACCGGATCAGCTTGATAGCTGGGATGACTCGCGCAGCCTCCTCCTCAGCTGAGGATTGCTCGCGGCCAGGGGCAGTCGACTGTCCTCCAACGTCGATGATGGATGCGCCGCTCTGGACCATGTTGATGATAGTCTCCTTCAGGTTCTCAGAGTTGTGAACCCCACCGTCCGAGAAGGAATCCGGAGTCACGTTCAGAATACCCATGACGTGCGTTTTCCTATTGCTCGCAAGTGCTGTCAGGGGGGATGCAGTGGCGGACATGGGAGTCATGGAGGACATGGGCTCCCCCGCAGGAAGCTCGTTGAGGTAGTCCTGGATGAGCTTCCATGGTTTGGAGGGGTCAAGAGACTGGGCTGGCGTGAGTCTGTTGATTATTAGAACCCGAAACTTGATGCCGCACGAATAGGGGCACATACTCTGCCAAGGGTCGCAGGACAAACTCCCTTTCCAAGACGCCAGCGTGGGGAACTGTTAGTCGTTCGTGGCTCACTTTCTCATCACCATACAGGAGAATGTCGAGGTCAATGTTGCGAGGACCCTTGTCAATAACCTTCTTTCTTCCCATCTCATTCTCAATCGCCTGGAGCTCATCGAGTAGAGCCAAGGGCTCCAACTCGGTCTCAACCTATCGTGCTGAGTCAGAATGAGATGCATGGTTGATGGATTGAGCTTAATACAAACCTCACAAGCACCATTGACGAAGCGGTCCTGGTCCGTGACGTATATGGGTTCAGTTTCCCATAGGCTGCTAGTTCTCTTGACCTTGATCCCCCGCTTGTCCATTTCGTTGCAGGCACGCTCAATCTCAGCGACCCGATCACCCATGTTGCTCCCCAGCGCAATGTACGCCGTTTTCTTGCGGGGTTTGCTGCTCCCGCAGGCACAGGCGTATCTACAGGCAGAGTGCTCTAGGCCAGGCATGGCGCTACGAGCATGCAATTGAGGCCGCGCAGCCGCAGCCAAGGGCAGGCGTCGTGGCCGAAGCGAGGGCGATGTTGACACGCATCTGGCGGTGGTGAAGAGCCGCCATGAGTACGAGGCCGGATTGCAATTGGGCCGCGAGGCGCCAATGCTGCGTATGAGGGAGCGCGACGGTAACGAGGGCTTCATTTTGGACGTCCCTCTTTTACATGATCCGCCTCACGACTGGTGACGCTGAATGACGACGTGGGTGAGTTGATAGAATGGTTGCGAAAATTTGCGATAGGCGAACGAGTGGGGTGAGTGTAGTGGGCGGCGCATGGCGGATACATCGGACTTTTTTTCAATTACGACTACAGTTGTCTTACGAAACCATGCTTGAGCTGGAGAAAAAGAGAGGACGAAAGAAAGCGCGCAAGGTGTGTAATGAGAACAGAGGAACCAGAAGAGTTTGTTTCGACTCATTGATGCCATTGCGGGACTGGCAAAGGGCGGCAGAGTTGCCCTCATGATTCAGCGTTGGTTGTCATGAGCGTCGTCACGGGATCTGGACCTGGCCATGGCGTTTAGAGTCGACGCCGTTTCCCAGCCATGACATAGACTCTACGCTCGGCAACGATGGGGAAAAACGTCGAGACCTCCAAGGGGGAGACCCTCGCTCATGCGCTTGTTTGTTTATTATTAATGGGCGGTGTAAGTGAGCCCGTGAAAGGGCTGAAACGGGCCCCGTCGAGTCGAGTCAGCACTTCTTCAGTCCCCGACACCATCTGGTTGACTGGCTTGGTGCCTTGGTGCGGTCTGTGCAGCCGTGTCAGCAGTGAAAATCGCCTCGGTGATAAGCGGAGGTCCCAAGAGAGAGACAGATATGACCACCCTCTTTTGGCCGTGATTCTCTTTTTTTGGACTCCTTCCCGTCGTCGAAACCCGAAGGGAGCCCGGGAAAGCCAATGGCTCAAATGGTACCAGGGGCTCTGGTTCCTCGGCATCTTCCCCAGGTTTCCTGCTGCGACGAGGCCCAGGTCGCGGGGCACTAAACCCGTTGCGGCAAGGGTCCTCCGCCTCCAGAGGGGATTGCGCCTGGTGCCTCGGCATGTGTTCAATGTCCAAACTTAAGACAAGGCGGCGACTCAGCTGATGGCTTTTCTTGGTTTTTTTGTGTTCATATAACTACTGTCCTGGCCCAGCCGCTTCGTATTTGTTGTCTCTGCTTCGAGCATCTCACAAACCAAAGTCTCATCTGTGGTAGCAGCGGATTTTGACTACTTCAACCCTCCAACTACATCCCCTTTTTTTTTTGGGTCCCATCACATATCAGCCCATCACACATTCACCATGGCATCTCCTCGTACGCAACCCTCCCTGCTCATCCCCTTCTTGCTTGTCATTCCAAGCACAGTTCTGTATCGCTAACCGTTTTCCGCCATCGAAATAGAGAAGCTCCGCACCCCCATCACCGATCTTTTCAAGATCAACCACCCCGTGCTGCTGGCCGGCATGAACGTGGCCGCCGGCCCCAAGCTCGCCGCTGCCGTCACAAACGCCGGAGGCCTGGGTGTCATCGGCGGCGTCGGCTACACGCCCGACATGCTGCGCGAGCAGATTGCCGAGCTCAAGAGCTACCTCGATGACAAGAACGCTCCATTTGGCGTTGATCTGCTGCTTCCCCAGGTTGGAGGCAGCGCTCGCAAGACCAAGTTCGTATGCCCCTTCTCTCTCTGTTCCCCCACATTCCACGCCTGCGCCCACCCCCACATCAGGTCCGCACTGTTAGCCCAAAGCTTAGCCGCTTCGTGTATCGACAATCACATGCAAGCACACACAACCAGAGCAGACCCCAACCACCACCCTCCCTGGGGAGCAATCATGCTTACGCGCTAGTCGCATCGTCATCATCATGGGACCTCGTTCGCGGCTAACACGCTTCTTCTTCTCTCTAGCGTCGACTACACCAAGGGCAAGCTCGGTGAGCTCGTCGACATCATCATCGAGGAGGGCGCCAAGCTCTTCGTCTCCGCCGTCGGTGTTCCTCCCAAGGCTGTCGTCGACAAGCTGCACCAGCATGGCATCCTCTACATGAACATGATCGGCCACGTCAAGCACGTCAAGAAGTGCCTTGAGCTCGGCGTGGACATCATCTGCGCCCAGGGTGGCGAGGGCGGTGGCCACACCGGCGACATCCCCACCACCGTCCTCATCCCCGCCGTCGTCGAGGAGTGCAAGAAGCACAAGTCTCCCCTGACCGGCCTCCCCGTCCAGGTCGTTGCCGCCGGCGGCATTCACAACGGCCAGCTCCTCGCTGCCTCTCTCATGATGGGCGCCAGCGCCGTCTGGGTCGGCACCCGCTTCATCCTCACCGACGAGGCCGGTGCCCCCAAGGCCCACAAGGATGCCGTCAGGACCGCTGGCCACGACGACAACATCCGCACCATCATCTTCACCGGCCGTCCCATGCGCGTACGCAACAACGAGTACATCAACGACTGGGAGACCAACCGCCAGGCCGAGATCAAGGAGCTCACCTCCAAGGGCACCATCCCTTACGAGGCTGACCTCGACAAGCTTGACGGCGACGACGCCGAGGATGCTCTCGACAAGTTCCGCCCTTACCTCATGGGCAAGTGCGCTGCCGTTGTCAACGAGCAAAAGTCCGCCAAGGCCGTTGTCGACGAGTTTGTGGACGATGCTGTCGCCTGGTTGGAAAAGGGCAGCAAGATGGTTGCCAAGCTGTAGATGGATTCATCATCCCAACCCCAACCCCCCCTTTTTCTCTAAACATACCTCTGTGAGATACCTGTAGACTACGAAGCATTGTTTTGTCACATTTAACGTACCTCTGAGACGAGGCATGATAAACTTTTTCTTTTAAACTCGAATTAATTCATGTCTTGTCAACGCTTGCATCATGCGTGCCTCTCTCTCTCCCTCTCTTGTGAACAAACTTGACATGAAATGCGAAGAACAAAAACAAGTCTATTCCATACTAACCAACACAGCCAACTCTGATATTAACATGTACGCCAGATCCCAAAAGCATCCCACCCTCTCCTTTACTTGTCGAGGAAATACGTGCCAGGGGCTCTGATGAAGGGGCCAAAGTCCATAGCTTGGCCCACGTACGACCCTTTTTTTCCTCAATCCGACATCTCGCTCCTGGGGCCTGGCGCGGTCGTACTCTACTCTCCCATCTGGGTATCTGGGCCCACTCAGTTTCCGAGATAGGATCGGATGGCTCCCTGGAGTCGGGTGGCACCCTCACCGACGAGGGCGCTCAGGTTGTCGATATCATCGGCCGCAGTGATGCCAAACTTGCGCACAAAGTCCTTGGCGGCCGATTCGAGATCGCCGTAATCCTCCTCGGGCTCCTCCTCGGGTCGGCCAAAGTAGGCGTTTGATGAGATGGCTGTTGCGCCCTCGAATCCCTGGAGTCGCGTCTTGGCCTCAGCCTGGGCATTGGGGTCGTAGGCACCCTTGCCGAAGAACTCATCCGAAGAGATACCCTTCTGGGCGCCAAACTTGTCTCGAGCGTAGGTCTGCGAGTCATCTGGAGGCTATGTTAGCATGCATGTTTTCAATGGTCCAACTCGCAATCATTTACCTTCAACCTTAACAGGTCCAACGGAGCCGAATCCACCAGCGCTCTTCTTGGGAGCGGCGGCAGCCTTGGGGCCGCCGATTTGTCCAAAGCCCAGTCGTCCCATGCCCATGCCCAATCGCTCCACTTCAGCTTCCGACTTCTGGCGAGTATGCGATGACAGGTTTCGGCTGGGGCTGACAGGGGTTGGCGAGATGATGCTGGCTCCAACACCGGCGTCCTTGGCAGTCTTCTCCTCCTCCGCTTCGGGATCGTAGCCAAGCTTTGCGATTCGGTCTGCTTCCTCTTTGGCCTTCTTCTCAGCTTCGTCAAAGTCAATGACATCGCTTGTGACCTTTTTGACGCCAAGCTTGGTGGTCTTCTTGGCGCCGAGCACGTTGGTCTTGCGGGGGCCAGTGGTGGTCTTGCGCAGGGCAGCTGAGGTGGTGATTCGGCTGGCGGGCTTTGTCTCTCCGGTAGCGGTCTTAGCAAGAGGAGACGAGGTGCGCGCAATGTCCTTGCCGTTTCCAGCGTTGAGGAAAGGGGAAGGGGTGCGTCCTACGACGGGAGGAGTGGCGGTTCGGGAAACTGGAGGGGTGGGCTTCTTGATGGCGGGCTTATCCCAGGAAGAGAAGAAGTCGTCGTCGGGCTCGCCAGCGGGGGTCGAAGATTCGTCGTCGGCGCCGTCAGTAATCACAACCTCGTTCGGGAACCTGGAGAATTGTTAGTTTATCTCTGCTCAGGGGTTCCCCAACAAGCCACGTACTCCTGAGCATCCCGGGCGGCGCGTCGCTTGAGCTCGTCCTTGTACTTGGTGGCGGCATTGGACTGGTACTTGGTCTTGGAGTCCTTGCTGTTCAGGGCAGCAGTGCCGCCGTTCTGCTGGAAAAACTTGGTGGCGGACTCATTGCCACCGACCTTCATCATTCGGAGTTGGTCCCATTGCCACTCTGCGCAGCCGGGTTAGCCTTGCGGTGACAATACGAGGAGGTTCATCAGTCACATACGATCGAGGTTTGTTGATCGCACAAAGGAGATGTGAACACCAAGGTTTCGGTGGTTCGAGGAGCAGTCCAGGCACAGATAGATACCGAAGGGCACAGATGTCCAGGTTGGGTTTTTTTGTCCGCAGTCGAAGCAAATCTGGGGGAAAGAAGGTAGAGAGAGTCAGCGCCATGAATCCCACTACGGCGACGCGAGCGCGCAATCACTGAACGGAGGCATTAACCCACCTTGTTGGCCTGCTTCGTCTTCAACTTCTCGAAGATCTTCAGCGACTGCTGCTTCGTCGCAAGGGCGCTCATGTTGGCGGTGGACAGGTCGTCGTGGTGCAATGTCTTGTCGGGTGCTGTGGGATCTGCGCAGTGTTGCGGAAGGGAAACACGGTGGCTCCTTTGGCGACGTCCTAGAGGACAGACTTCGTAGGGCTGGCGGTAAAGTTGGGTGTCGGTATGATGTTCAGTTAGGGGAGGAGTTGACTCGAGGACGAAGTGGCATATTGAATGGCGCTATCCCCGATTGGGCGATTGATATTCCCCACGTTGCTTTCTGCCCAAGGCGGTGTGGATGCAAGTAATGGTGAAGCCGGAGCTTGAGGCCGGTAGCATCATGTCGCCGGATATCGTCGCCAAGCTTGCAAGTCAGTTTTGTTGCCGGGATTTTTAGTCCTGGTACCATGGCTGTCGCGAATTCGGCGCCATCAACATGAAGCCAGCCAATTCCCTCATCGCAGCCCGCCCGACCGTCCTCCTCGGCCTCCCTCCCACCCTCCGAACCCTCGTCGTCCCACGCCACTATTCCACCCAGACCAGCTCCGGCGCCGCGCCGCAGGGCCCAAAACGCCGAACGAGAGCCGTGACCCCCTTCAACGACGATGGATTTGTGCCATGGAATGAGCTCTCTGTCGGAGAGAAGGCTGCTCGGGCCACCCAGCAGAGCTTCAACTTTGGCATAATTCTTGTTGGGCTCGTGCTTACAGTGTGTTTCCCCAGCGCATTGGCAATGACAAGTCTGACGTTTGCAGGGCGGCGTTGGTTACTTTCTGTGGACCGATGTCTTTTCACCCGACAGCAAAATATCCCAATTCAACCGTGCCGTTGACAAGGTCAAGGAGGACCCACGATGCATAGAGTTATTGGGTGATCCGAAGACCATTACTGCCCACGGAGATGAAACATTCAACAAGTGGAGGAGAGCACGCCCTGTTGCGTAAGTGAGAATCCTACCATCTCCACTTGACGTGATCTAATGGCCGTAGATCGTCGGAAAGGACCGATCCTCAGGGACACCAACACCTTATTATGCATTTTTATGTGAGTTCTGCAGTCTCACCACAGCTGTTGCGCATTCTAACTAGCATAGGTCGAGGGATCTCAAAACCAAGGAGTAGTTCAATTGCACATGATCAAGCATCGTGGACAGAGTGACTATCTTTATAAATACCTGTTTGTGGACATCAAGGGCCATGGCAGGATCTATCTGGAGAACGATGCCACGTCTGCCTCGGGTTCTGGGAAAGGATTTAGTTTCTTTGGTGTTAAATGGGGCTAAGGGTCATGCCGCGCCGGATGATGATGCTCTCAATTTTACGATGAAGAATGCTCGTGTACGACCGTTTGGAATGACTTCGTCTCAGATGTACCATATTATACCAATGATGGGGAATTATTCAGGCTAGCGCCTGTGTATGTATACTGTACAAGAAATTGCTGGGTTGGTGCTTTACTGGTGCCTGCTCTCAAAGGGGTTCGGCCATAACTGTGTAGATTAGTGTTGCTTTTCAACAAAAGCGACTCTGGTCATATCCGACCCGTTGGGTTGAAGGTTTTTCAGAATTTTGGTCTATCAACCTTGTGACCTGGATATCTGACCTTTATGGTCTTCCACCACCGTGAAAAGCTTAGCTGCGGACGTAAAGGTTCGCAAATTTGCTGAAGTGACTCAATCATGCTGTAAGGAGTTTTATGAGATATCAACTGTATTTCTGACCTGGTGTCGTTACGCCACATCTTTCTTAGGAGAGGGGCGGCACATAAAAGGAGAGGAAATATTAATTATATTCACGCTAATTTGAAAAATTATTGAATGAACAGCATTGAGACATGCTCAATGTTGATTCTTCAACGACTGGTCCTCCCAGTCGCTATTAAACTCAGATCATATTCTCGCGCAGATTAAAATGCATCGTTTCTAGCGAACGTCTTTTCTTATCACAGCGTATCGTGAATAAGTTCTCTTCGACTATGAAATCGAGGAAAGGTATTGTACTTAGTGGACTAACTGCCTTCTCTTGCTGAGATTTAGTTGTTGTTCCCAGATATAACTGACTAGACAAACTAGACACCAAGAGACTACTTCACAGAGCATGAGTTTCTCGCATGTGAAAGCAAGCACCAAAATGAATTCCTGTGTCCAAAATCAAGAGTAAACAGGCAAAAAAAACATACAACACTCGGCATTCGCTGGTCGTCACCGACCCAACTACTACTCAAGCGCTCCTCAGCTTGACGCTCGGAGAGCAAACGGGATCCAGTATTTTCTGAGGGCTGTGGTCGTATGTGATGGTTTTGTGCTGGTATTTGGTTTATATGAAGTGTGTTCGAATGGATTTGTTCCTGCTGGACAGGCTTCATTGCAGAGTTTCACGAGACTTGTTTGGGAGGCTGAAGCCGTCCTTCCCCAACGGCCCGATGAACTACGCCAGGTATTTGGACACAATCTGTGCGACTTCAGCGGACGATAAGTGTCGTCAATCTGTAGAGACATATGGTGTCCTAGCTAGGGTTTCTTGGCCGTGATGCAGCTATTGCCAACCCGATGTTGTATCAATTTCGTATCAGCCATCTGTCGTACCTATAATTAATCGTGGCTACAAGTGAGGTTATGTATCTCCTTCCATCTCTGTATCTTTGTCACACATTTATCCTTTAACTTGAGTTGTATTCATGTCAGCGAATTGATAAGAAAGGGGTTGGAGTCCGGCATCGCAAGCACGTTAGACATACGCACAGTAACGCAAGAAAGATAACTCGTATTTAAGAGGAACGCAAAGAATTTTATTTACTTACAGCCAAAAAAAAAAAAAAAAAGCAAGTGGTAGGCCCAGCCGGGAGAGCCAGCAACTAGGTCACAAAGGTGGTATACAAATGGTGTTCAACAATAGGTTTGGCTGTGTAAATATTTTTGCCCAGGCTAGAAGAACAATCAACTACCGAGGAATTTATTAATCCAACTGATCTATTTACGTCCTAAAAAGGCCATGGTAGCCTAATCTGTTTGTTAAGTCTTGTCCGTTGCGGAAGCTTTGTCTTGACGCACCCCGCAACGGTGCGAACGCGGCACAATACAGGGGCGTATCTACGCATAATTAGTTCAATTCCTCTGTAGGAAATTCTATTTCATAGTTGTACCCCTGCGGAGAGGGTCGCTATCGTGTCCCTGTCTAATATTGGTGTCTCTCGCAGCTAACCCCAGGCTATAAACATCATTTGCATATCAAGCACAACCACAGCGTCTCTTCCACAAGACTAACTGCAACTGTTTAATGATACCTTGGCATATTTATTTCCGTTTTCGTAGATCCATGTTTATTCACAGGCAGCACCCGACCGAAAATGGGTCGATAAAATGCCCAGCTAGGAAGCGGCAGGAAGCAATGCAACCCCATTCGGCTATAACGAATGGATTCGGAGCGAAGCCAGGGGGCGTTTAAATATCATGAGCAGGGTCTAATACTACTATGCTTGTCTCAGAACCCATCTATCTCTCGACTAGAAATGCCTAGTTTGGGGTATTGAGGTCTCCGCACACACCGCCAAGCCTGCGTGTTTTTCACCTTGCACTCTGCGCGGATGAAATGGATTTTCTACATCGCCATTGCTACAGTTGCATGCTAATTGTAAGGGATCCTAAGGACAGATACAGCTAAATCCTCTATCACTGCAACTTAACTAAATCACGCGCTTCCTTGCCACCAGGACTACAACCCAACCTTTGAACAATTGTAACAGAGGCACTTCTCCAATGGCTGCTTCACACAATTTTGATCCAAAACAATTATAATGCCCAAGGCGAAAACAACATGAAAAAAAGCTAACATGTAATACTCAGATAGACATGATTATTTGGGCATTATTTATTTGCTTTAGGAAAAGAATGCTAAGACCTATCGCCTTTCTACAAGGGCCCCATGCACCAAGTGTCAAACTGACTGCCAACCATTCAAGGGTTGCAATGTATATTCGCGCAATTGATTGGGCGAGTCACTATCAGGAGAGTGCACATATAGGGATTCTCGCAGGAGGTGTCATGTAGCACCAGCTCCCTATACGAGAAGGTCACAGTCGCAGTCCGCGCAAGGGTTCGCCTACATACACTGCAACCGGGATTTGAGAATTCAGAGGTACGTTCCCAGTCGAGCCACACTATTGAATCCTATACATAGCCGAGTAATTAGCCGTAGGATTGCTCAGGATGATTCCCACGTCCAATACAGTCAACAGATGCATCCTAATAACACAGCTGACAGGGACTGCTGATGGGGGATCCGGCATCGGAGATGTCAAGATCAGCCGGATATGTAAAATCCAAATGGATCTTCCGAGGCACCTCGTATTTCCGTTCGAGGCCGTGGTCCTCGGACCGTCAAGGTCGAACTCAAGTCGGCGTTCGTTCTTGGTTCCAAGATTTCGCCATGACGCTATTGCGTGATCGCGGCCAAGCGCTGGAACTCAATCCCTAGCCGATGCTGGTGCCGACGGGCATTTCGGCTGTGTGGTCGCTCGCGGCATCAAGGTGAGCCGACGCACACCTCGCACATCGCGCTGCGTGCCTCACGCCTCCTCCCTCCTGGCCAAACCTTACGGGGTGTGTCATGACGACGGCCTTGGACAGTTTTTAGCAGCCACCTTTTTACAAAACTACCCCAACTTTCCTCCCCGGGCCATGGCACAATGAGAATGCGGGGGAGGGCGAAATACCTCCCGAGTTGGGAAATGAAGACTCTGGGGTACGCCTTGAGCCGCATGGGCTACGGATACCACGTCGAGTCAGTAGGCGCGAACTTTTCGAGTCATGTGTCGGTAGCGTCGCGTTGTCCACTACACCGGGTGTTTCTGTCTGTCTGGGTGAGAAAAACTGCTTTTCCTTGGGCAAGTCTGTCCGGGTCGGCTAGGGGCCAAGGCAAATCCCCGCGGCCGCGGATAATTCTTTCTCAGCCTGGAAGCGCACTGACGCTCAGGGGAATGGAGCTAATTGTGGCCCCGGCGAGAATTCCCGCTCTGGGAAGGTTTAAACACCTAAAGTCGAAGCGATCGTGGGCTTATCTCCCGCTAAGCCTCCGTCAAGGTTCGGCCACCCCGCGAGTCTGAGAGTCTGGAGATGGAGATGGGGATATCTGGGGGAGATTGGAAGGGGGTGCGCGAGCGGATCCGGGGAAGAGGGAAGAAAAAAAGAGGCCGGCGTCAATTGCTTAATTGCAACGGACCGGTGCTCAGTCTTTCTCCAGGTTAATTGTCCTCGGGTTTGCTTCGTAGCTGGCTCCAACCCTTCTGGGCATCCCGAGCCCGGCCCTCAACCTGCCAACTCCGAGATCCCGTGCTCTCACCCGCACATCACAGAGCCCCGGCCGTGCGACAGGTCCCGGCGCATTGACCGGCTACCTGGAGAGCCGTCGGAGATGGTCCGCCTCGGGCGAGCGGCTCTGCGGCTCCACGTATCCTAGGGCTCCACGCCCCCGGAATGATACTGTTATCTGACACTTTTTTTTTTGGGGGGGGGGGGGGGGCATATGGAGTCAAGAAATGATGGACCCTGCCCATAATGCCACCTGTGTTTCTCCGCGTTTGCTATCCCGCCACCGTAGCCTAGACGTTTCTACGGAGTCCTCCATGCTCAATCGTGCTGGCCTCGCTCCTTCGATAGGGAAATCCGCGGGGGTACTCCCGCTGCGTATGCACTACTTTCCGCCTCAAGCCGTGGTGGACCCGGGGTGTGCGTATTCTGACTGGAGAGCAGCTATCCTGCGCCAAACATGAGAACGCCCGCACCCATTGACACCAGCGGGACGCAAGCCACGATTGACGCCCGCGTTTGGGCCCGAGCTCTGAGGTCCAGCATCGTGGGGATGATAGGGGAACCAGGCCCAGTGTGGGAAATTGAAGGGCCAAAGTGCTGTCAATTCCGTGGTGCGAGACCGACCTTTTCCGACCCCCCGAAGCCCCGACACGGGGACTTTCGGGGCACGTGCAGAGAGGGCATCCCTTGCTAAACTCGTGCTTGGCGCATTAAGAACAGCGACCGTGAGGCTTGATGAGACTCACCCGGCCCCCCATCCGGCGCGAGGTCAGATCAAGGTGTGGCCAGTGGTGGCCGATGACATTCCCCGGTGAGCCGGTGGTTCATGGAATGCCCATGATGAGGCACGTTGCTGCCAGGATGCGCTGACACGAGACTCTCCGATGAGCAATACGGGTGACTCTGGCGACAGCGCCAAACGAAGTTGTAGCTGTACTTTTCACATGCCAAAATGGGAAACTCCGTTGCCATGGTGTTCAACGTTCAATCCGTCATGACGAGCTGGCGCTGAGGTCAGATCCCCTATCACCCAGGTTGAGAATTGGCATGTGAATGTAGCAGAAACTTCCCTCCGCAGTCTCTGGCACGCCGCCGACACACTCACGAATGGCTTCCTGCGGAACCGCAGCAAGGAGGTCTGGGCCTGTATTCACTTGTTTGAGATGGTGTCAACCTCCGCAGTCTGGAACCCTATTCGGTTCGAACCTTGGCGACATCAGAGTTTCGACGAGAGAGACCGAAAAGAACAAATCTGTTGCCTGACGCCAGCGTGCACCATCCCTTCTCCTCGCCGAATATACTTCAAGGAGCTAGCTCTCTGTGATGCCGATTTCACAAGCCGGGGTGGTGACAAAGAAGCTTTCCGACCCAGGGAAGCGACGACATCACCATCGTCCTGTCATCCATCGACCCATCAGTTGCCAGATTAGCTCCCGATGAATCCGGACGAGCGAGGGTTCTGCATTGAAGATCTCCCGGGGCTCCGATTCCGCATTTCCGCTACCACGGACGGACGTGTATCATGGTAGCTCCAAGGGACGCACTGGCACTTCATTCCAGCATCGCCAACCTCACATGTTCTCGAATAAGGTGCTTCTGCATCTCATCCGCGGAGGCCCGGGGATGACACCTCGTTGACGCCATCGCTTTTTTTCGCGCTCGTATTTGCACACGCCTTTGGATGAAGCCAGAGTATGGTCGAGCCGGCTTCCCGGAGAGGGAGTTCCGCAGCTGGCTTGTGATTGTGCTGGGATGGCACAGCGACGGCAGCATCGCTGAGGTTGTTCACGGTTGCTGGCTGCATGGTTTGCTCTTGGGCAGCAACAAATTAGCACACGCACGTGTTTATTGATTTCAGGGTGGCGGTGCGGCAGAGGCTTGCAGCAATCGCCGCTGCGTGCGTCTCCCGGCATACGGCCCCGAGAACGTGATCTACTAGTATCTCGATGCGTTGTCGCGAATGGTACCCAATCCCAGGCCTCGCCTGGACACGAGCGTGTACCGAGGGCCTGTGCTACAGCAGCCTCCCCAGTGGCCGTCGCCAAGGCCGACCAAGATGGCATCCCGCGCCGCTCAGCACCAAACCACGTAAAATCATTCCTCGTCAGCCATCTCGAGCAGGGGCACGAGTCACTGCCGTGCCGGAGCCAACCGTCAACCCAGCCCAACCCACGGGGGTGCAGGATCGGAAAGCCACCATGGCGATGGTTGTGTCGTCCTGGCAGGGACAAGGTTGGATGCAGAAATCGCGGGAGTTAGCTCATAGGAAACAACTAACATGCATTTTTCGGCGGACAGAGCCGTTTTCTGTCGAGGGGCAGGACGAACAAGTCGGCCATCATATGATGCGATGATGAGTTGTTTGGGAACCGTCCACGTTGTGGGATGGCCTTGTTTCGCCTCGGAGTACGGCGGCACAGCGCTGGCCCCTAGGGCTGGACAATGAACAGTCGGGCGTATAAGGCGGCGAGGGTGAGGCACCGCAGACGTGCATACTACTAGTTCCTGAATGGTTTTTTTTTTTTCAACCCAGACTGAGCCAGAGAGATACGTGGTTACACGACGAAATGGCCGGCCGAAGACGATGGGAGGCCACTCCCTCAAACTATCGGCGTCTCAACCAACGTTGGCAACCTCTCCTTGCCAGCGCTGACGCAACTGACTTCTGAATCAGAGCAACGGCATTAGCATGAGCATCAACAGCGAGCATTGGCAAGCTAGTGACACAGACATTGCCCATGATGACACCAGCATCGACAACCAGACGAAGAGTATAGTGTCCGGCCTCAGGGACCTGCCCACCCCTCGTTGGCTCTGTGCCGCCGCATGAAGCCATCCCCCGTGCGACTCCCCCACACCCCCGTAAAGAGAGCAACCCTCAGCCAGGGATCTGGTGGTTTACAAATGAGCCAGAGGATCGCTTTCCCCATCCTGGCCCATGCCCATCTCGCGGGGCCAAGCGTGGGGGGACGCGTCAAGGGTGCGGGCAAGGCAAGCGGATAGGCCAGCGACCGCAACCCGACCTGCCACTCACCTTCTGGCCTCAGCGAGGGTCATGGCCCCCTGTCCTGACCCGATCGGGACTTGTCGTCAGTCCTCAGCCGATGGTGACATTTTTTCTGCTCGCTGGTCGTTTTCCCGAGGTCGCCACCCGAGCCGCGGCGCTCGCCTTTGCCGGCGACGACGTACTCTTGCTGACTAGGCTGTTTGAGGTCGAGCGAAAGTAGTTCGTCCAGATTGCGCCAGGCCTCATTTCCGGGGAAAGCATTTTTCCCCCCTCCTTCACTCCTCCGCCAATCCGTCCTCCCGCAGCCCTCCCGTGGGTCCCCCAGACGAGGTCAGTCCAAGCGCCAGGTTCGCGGTCGTGGGCAACTGGCAGGCCAGGCCCGAGCCAAGGGCGAGAGAGATACACACACGCGCACATCTGAACCACGGCCTCCATCGAGCCGGCTAGTCGGTGATAAGGCTAGCGCCAAACCACGGCACTCTATCAGGGTGGCTTACTCGCTCCCCTCCCCAAAAGGGCTCTCTCAGGGCCCAAGGGTCACAGGCTGCAGCCCAGGTACTGTACTTTTTCGTCCTCTGGTGTGGCCTGTCGCAGTCCATTTTTAGCCGGGGCTTCCTTGTCTGGGTGGGCGTGTGTGTGCCCTCGTCGGTTATGGCATCCGACCTTTTTCTTGTAGTGGTGGAGGGTGATCCTTGTCTCTGTGCCGACCGCCTGCGGCCTTCAAAGTCCGATTGATTTTGATTCGATTCGGCTTGCCTTGAGGGGAGACGATAGGGAAAAAATACCAAGGCGGTAATATGACAACTAGAGAAAACCGACGATCACCAGTCGATAGCTAGCAACTTCTCAGTCAAGCTCCCCTCATTTGGTGTTAGCCTCCGCCTATCGGACACTGCTTTGGACGCATCAATACCATGCCACAACGACGGCCTCCTCCAGATGTTGCAACCGATTCGCCCACACAAAACACTGCACACCCTAGCCGTCCTATTTTTTGCTGGAAAGCGCGTGTCATCTCTTCTCTCATCACATTGTTCCTTCACCTGCCGCCACCTCGGGCCAGCTCCTAGGCAAGGGCGAATGATGCGAGACACGGCACCGGCCCTGCGATTCGCCTCTCCCCTCCTCTACGCCTCACTCACAGCCGCCTGCATCCCGACAGCTCGCGGATTAGCGGGTCCTAAAGTTGAGATGAGAACAGGACGAGGGCCATCCCGAGATCGCCCAACGTACCCCACCCCCACATTGCCTTGACTGCTACTTTTTTTTTCTTCTTTTCCTCTCGAATTGAGACAGCGTCGTTGCGCTGCAATGCAATGCACTAACACAGACACACCTACATTTCGCATGCTACGGCAATGGGCAGATAGGCTCGGGGCCCAGAGACATGCACCACACACAGGCGTGCTTGTGTCTCGGTGGGCAGCGGTGGTGGTGCCTGGAAAGGCCGGGAGCCAAGCCCTACCCCGACCAGGCCCCCTGGGGCGTGGTCATAGACGGGCGAATGGTTCCTCTCGAAGCGCTCGAATGGCTTTCTAGCTCCAGCTCACGTCCATCATCTGCCGGAGCAGTTGGGTCGACCTCAGCTCCTCCCGCTGCGTGGGCGTGCATTTATGTTGCCGGATGAGAGCATCAGGTTGTCGAGCCGCGATGCCGCCCCATCGACTGACCACTCGCCGCCCGGTGTTAGCTGTAGGCCATCGCACGCACGCACTCACACGGGCCCCGTCTGCATCCCTCAGGTCCCTGCGCCCGTATCCCGCTCCCAGAGGAAGCAGGTAACGCGTGGGCAGGTTACTCGTCAGCTTTTTTTTGGGGGTCCTAGGCATCCAGCGATGGGCTCGTCGCTCCCGCCCCTGAGACAGACAAACAATGTGAGACTTGTCCTAGGTGCGTGTATGCACAATTCTTTCCCCCGTCCTCCATTTAGCCGGGATACCCTCCAGAGATGCGATTAGAGTTGAGGTGAGATTCAATGTCTTGCCCGGTAACCCAGTTACGGCACCTGAAAACAGCGACTTACAAGCTGGGCTGGCGCGGGATCGTCCTAGGTTGACATCACCACATCGAATCGTCATCGCGCTACAACGCCCCCCAGCCCATTTTGGTCTCCCCCGCGATACGACTCCTCATACTTGACACACACATCACACCCACCCCAGACTTTTATCGCAACCTCCGTGCAGATTCCCCAAATGCTGCCGCCTGGCACACACCACTGCCAGAGACATCTCGGCGACCTCATTCGCCAGGCCTGTCTAGCGGTGTAGAAGGACAACGCCTTGTCTGCCATGAACCCAGTTTGCGGGAGGGTTGCAAAGAGTGCCGATATGATAATTAATCAGATGTAAAGACGAAAAAGAAATTTTCATGATGCCACTGCATTTGCAGCGCAGGGCAACCACACTCCCTCCCCCAATGTAAAATGCGTGATGGTAACGTTGTTGTGTTGGCCTACATCTTTTCTGCCTTGACCGACGTTCCAGGCAAGCCCGTCATTGACGTGGCGCCTGCACCGGATCTGGTCCGATATCCGACTCACGTCGAGGGGGAAAGGGGGGGGAAAATTGTCGGAGGTCGGATGCTATTTGCGCTTTGGGGATGGAGAAGAAATTGGCAGAATGCCAGAGAGCTCAGAGTTCTACCGGGTGTTAAAACCGCGGCGTTGTGTAATCGTCATCCAAAGTCCCCCCCCCCTTCCCCCCTGGGTCGTTTGTAAGCGGACTGCCAGCTGGCTGGTTAAACTCGCAACGTGGTTCCTCGTCCTTTGGTACATTTGGGGGTGGGAAGGTCACAAACATGCCAAGATTTTCGAGAAACCAGTCCCAACTCAGAAACAACGACAAGAGAAAATGAAAAAAAAAAAAAAAATTTTTTCTGCCCTGCAGACCAAGGCGCAGTCTGCCTAAAGGTTCAGGAAGCTGACGTGATCACACCCTTGAGGCGGCGCGGTGCTGTCGCAAAAAACCACACATAAGACGTAGGTAAGGGAACGGGCGAGGGAGGTGTGTGAGTCTTTCTTCCACAATGGGTTGGCCACCCACTTCCGTACCCCAATGGGACATGCAAAATAACCGTCTGGGGCATGTAGCCCGTGGCTTCAAGCCTGCCCTGGATGGAGGCTGAGCCACCTTACCCACCACACACGCATGCTCCACGAGGCGTCAATGCTCACGTTGATAAGGAGCTGAAAAGGAACATGTCTGAATCCTGGCGGCAGGCTTGTGTTTGCGGCCGTTGCTGTTGTTGGCGTGCACTTGCACTTGCACTTGCACACACACTGCCTGCACTGTAGACGACGTACATAACCTCACGGCCGGCATGCTGTCGGTCTTTTTCCCTTCGATACATAGGTTGCATCGCCCGATAAACTTGTATGCACAACCGAGCCGGGGACACGAGGCGCCCCCAGCGCCGCGACGGTTGCACAGCGGCAGCCCCCAAGTATGTACCTAGCAGCTGATTTTTTTGATTTTTTTTTTTCAAAGTACCCAACCCAACCAACACCGCTTTAGAGCTCAGGCTTGAAGTAGAAACCACCACGAGCACATCCAAGTTCGTGGCCCGACCTCCCTTAGATCTGCCACCCCCAAAAAAAAGTGTTGAGTGTGTCCCGTTATCGGAAATATCTTATTGTCTCTTTTCTCCATGACCAAATCAGACAAGCGCTGCCTTCCACGGGATTATCTTTCCCGGGGTCTCCTGGACACCTTCATGTGACAGTAGGGCGAACATCTGACTTTTTTTTTTTTCCCTCCTCAAGAGGGCCAGCCGCCAAGGGGTGGATAATGCGGCCTCGATGGGATGCTCGTCACTCTCAGCCATCATGTGGGGTGGAGGGGGGGGAGGGACCGGGACTGGGGAGGGGGGGGAACATTTTTGTGCGTGGGAGGGGCGTGGAAAATGGCATTATTGGGCCCCGCGCACAGCAAATTCTGGGGCCAAACACAGCATAGCATAGCATCGGTCAATCAAGCAGGGAAGAAAAAAAAAAGAAAGCACCAGCTTATCTGTGTTTTAGTGACTATCCCTTTAATTCCGCCAAGAGAGCAAAAAAAAAAAAAAGTTTAACAAAAATAAGGGTACCAAGAGTTAACTCACGGTCCCTCAATCTTTCCTGTGGAGGGGGGCGACGAGACCAAGCTGAACTGAGTCGAGTTGTTGAGAAACGAGGCAAGCCGCGCCCCCAGAAAACATAGTTCCCCAGACAGCTATGACTTGTCCTAGAGCGCCGCTAGTGCACTCCTCAATGTCGATGACTTGTTGCGGTTCCGCTCTGGGAAAATTCTTGGGCTTCGGCCAAATAGCGCCATTTGACAGCCAAGCAGAGACAAGGCCAGGCAAGACATTCAATTCAGCCCCCCGTCACAATGCAACCACGGAGGCTCCGCGTCACCATAGGGTTCGGTGGAGCGAGGCGCGGAACGCAGGGAGAGAGGAATGATTTTTGCAGTTTTGCACACGGGTTCATGTTTTAGAGCACAAACGTGGTTTGAAATGGAGAATATTCGTTGCCTGATTCACATTTCGTTTCGTACGTAACTGTCTATCGCGAATGTAGAAAGAATTAGCCCGCCCGCCATGTCTGCTATCCCTGTCCACGCAAAACAATGCATCCGTATAACCATAGATAAAAAAAAGACAACCGGTGAAGTGAAGTAATTTGTAACATGAATTTTGTAGCTTTACAGCAACAGGAGTCGAGTTTGTTAACAAGAAATAAAAAAACCGGTATATCAAATAGACTTTGCTTTTTCAATCGAGGTATGGTGGCCCCAACAGCCCCGGGGCAAGCCCGAGGGGTAAAATCCAAGTGCTCCGCAATTCGACCAAGTCTAGTCCACCATCCAACCCTCCCGGATGAGAAAAAAAGAGCCCACTAAAAAAAAAAATAGGGCGGGCTGAGGCCTGGAGTCCATCAGCCCGCTCATCCAAAAGATGAATTCTGCTGCTTCTTCACAAGTGCCGCCCAATTCCTCGCCGATTGCTCAACTGCTGAGG
This sequence comes from Calonectria pteridis, assembly GCA_022837005.1. Lineage (NCBI taxonomy): Eukaryota > Fungi > Ascomycota > Sordariomycetes > Hypocreales > Nectriaceae > Calonectria > Calonectria pteridis. Next base: position 364,370 of record JAKZGU010000008.1, on the reverse strand, counting down.
AGAAAATCGATTGCCATGTAGTAACCCGTAAACGCCGTCTCTGTCTATGCCTCTATAGCCCAAGTTCGTCATCAAGTCGTTGGAAGCGCCAATCCATGGATGTGGTCTGCCCTACATCCGATCCATGAGGTCGCCGCCAGCCAAACTTCCGGCGGCCGAACTCCTGCCGCTATGGCTGAAGCCATTATCCGACAGCATGTCTTGAACAGCCACCTTGGGGACCTGGGGAACCGGAAGCTTCCTCTGGGATCCGTCGGGGCGGCTGATAATGTCAGTCAGTGACATTCCAGTGCTGCGGGGAGCGGTGGTGGGAGGAGCTCCTTGGAAGCCGTTGTTGTCGAGGTGGGGCTCCATCGGGGCGAGCGCGGGAGTGGTGTTGTGCTGGAGTGAGAGGTTTCGGAGGCTGGGAAGCTCGTAGCCTGAGAAAGGTCGCAGGCGAGGAGAGTGAGCAGGCGTGGCAATTGGGGTGTGGTCAGGGGTAGGAGAGAGAGAGTCATGGGAGAATGTTGGCGATGAGGGAGCGGTCGAGTTTGGCGAGTTGGGTCGCGACCTCTTGGCGTGTCGAAGAGCACCGCTGTAGTGATCATCGCTGGGCTCGTCGCTCGGGTGTGATCGGGAGCTGTTAGACATGTGGTAGGCGGACAAGGTGGGAAGGTGGCCTCGAGAGCCGTGAACGCCGTGGCTGTAGTATGGGTGGTGGCGGCTGTGGTGGTGCGAGGACGAGGGAGGAGCAGTGTGGTTTTCGCGCTCGACCTGTGCGGCCTCAGAAGCAGCCTTGGCAAGCATGGAGATGTCGTTGCCTCGGCTGTAGTGCATGGTATGGGGAAGAGCAAAGCTCGAGTAAGAGTGAGGAGGAGAGACATTGGGCGAAGCCAGAGTAGATGTGGGAGCAGAGCGGATCGTCTTGGGTGCGGGAGGGGGCGCCATCATTCCGTCAACTTGCATGTGATGAGGAAGAACCTGGTGCTGCTGGTGCTGCTGCTGAGCCTTGTTGCCTCTCCTTGAGTTGGGGTTGTTGTGGATGCGGGAATGGCGAGTGAGCTCATCGGAGCGAGAAAACTTCTTGCTGCATCCTGGGAACTGGCAGGCATGAGGCTTCTCGCCAGTGTGAGTGCGGATGTGACGAGTCTGGTGCTCCAAGCGGTGGAAGGCCTTGTCGCACAGAGGGCACTTGTAAGGTCGAGGCAACTCGTTGGAAGTCTCGGAGGCTTGGGCGCCAGGAAGAGGCCCGTTGGGTTTGATGACGGTAACTGCAGCGGTAGCCATGTCGCCGTCGGCCTGTTGAGGCTTTTCAGTGTTGTCCTTGTCAGCCGGTGCTGTGGGATTCAAGAGGTTGGAGAAATCCACGGCCGACTGTGCTCGTTGCATGTGAAGCGGCTGTTGACCCGTCGCTTACACAAGGGGTCCTAAGTGTCGGTCGAAGATAAGGTCTAACGAGAGACGGACGAGATAGTTGAGGTCCTTAGTGTTGTTGTTGCTTGGTTGTGTTGTGGGTATGTTGCTTAGTCGAAGAAGTCCTTAAACGTCTGCTGGAGACTTGAGTTGAGTGAAGGTTGGAAAAGCTGGGGAAGTCTGGAGTGATCTGGTCGTTGGCTTTTGAAGGACAGGAATCTCTGAGGAGCGAGGAGGGGACGGGGGGATCAAAAGGTTATAAAAGAACGCCGGGCTCGGCCGGGACGGTACTAGCAGGCACCCTCGCAGCGAGGTGCAGCGAGCGTATGTAGCGAGGGTTGGGTACCTGAACCCGCTGCAGGCAGCGGTAAAACAGGAGCATTCAGGGCAGGTCGGTAGGGGGTCCGATGTACCGCGAGTACGTATCCCGGTACAGTACAGCGGGTGAGCGAGGAGCGGGTGGGCTGGAGGGTCCCCCAGGGGTGGGGTTAGGCCGAGAGCGTGGGCTGGGTTGTGTGGGTGTGAGACGTGGGGCGTATTCGTGGGGCATCGGGGCGTGGGTGTGACTGGCTTGAACGACTATGAGTGAGTTTGTGAGCAGAAGAGGGTGTGCGGGGATGGGTCTGGGGGGTGTGACCTGAGCAGATGGCTCTGTCACCACTCACCACCCCAGGCGGAAGAAGCAGGAGGCTCCAAGTCAGAGTTTTGGCCCCTCCCTCATCGGATGGAGGGCTTGCTCGGGGAGATAGCCAAGCAGATAGCGTAGTACGAAGCGCCTCCTCGACACCACCACTAGATTAGATACCATGACCCTGCGCGGCGCCCGTGAGGGCCAACTACCAGCGATGACGATATGCCTGCGCGCGATTGCTATGCTACGATTCAGGCACAAGGCAAGGCGGGAAACCGCAGTAGCGGTCGCGGTCGCTCTCGCAGTCGCCTGGGCAGTGGACTTGAGATCCAGCCGTAGATTGAGAGACATGCCTCGCCGATACAAGCCCCGAGACACGCTGGTCTCGCTTTCTTTTTTTCTATCTCCTTCTTTTCTTCTCCCAGCAGGCCCAGCAGAACCAGCCCACGACGACGGAGTCCATCCCCGAACGCCGATAACTCACCTCCCTGTCTCTCCTTCTTCCACGCTCCACGCCCCCGGCGCCGGTGTCTCCTCCAGGTCCTTTGTGCCTCTGGGGGCCACTGAGGGCGGGTGTGGGCCGACGCTCCTCCAGTATGTGGAGTGGAGTCGGGGGGGCGGCGCTCTTGCTTGCCTTTTCGCTCGCCCGCTTCGCCGCTGGACGGTGAGATTTTCCCTTCTCACTCCACCACCGCTCTCCTCAAGGCCGGCCCGGCGCGTGGGGCACAGGTGTGTCGTGTCGTGCTCAACTGATTGGCCTCCAGTCCATCCAGTAAGTCCGGGTCCTTCTCGCTCTTTTTTTTTTTTTTTTTTTTTTTTTCCCTCTCTAGCTTGACTCGTATCAAGCGTCTGGGGTTTGCATGGGCGTCGAGAAAATTGACAAGAGAAACGACGGCTTTCAAGCACGCCCGTCGCTTCGTCAGAGCCCCAGATCTCCACTGCAATGATAAAGCCCCAACCAAGCCTTTCATCCATTACCCTTTCCTTTGGGCCTGTGGCTTGCTAAAATTTAGATTTCAATTTCGCCATCGTGCTTTGTATTTCTCCCACTCTGCGCGCCACCTCGGGATTTCTCCATTCCCCTCGTAATGCTCTGCACCTTGCTCTGTAGTCATACTCCGCTGACGGAAGAAAACTCTTGCCAACTAAACCGGCCATACATGTCCACACCAGTTGGCGCAAGAAACCTGAAAGTACCACGTACGTAATGGATCGCCTTGGAAAACACTTGCTCCATGGTGCCATGTCAACGTCCATCCCCATGCGCCGTTCCCCTCAATCCATCAGCTGGATGGATGCTCGGCATGGTGGGGGTGCGCTCTGTGGACACAAGACTCACTTGTTCAACGTGGATTCCTTCTCATTCGGGACTTCACGATGCCTCACCATAGCGCCACCTCCATCCTCAGCCAGTTGACAATTGCCCGTGTTTGCTTTTTATCCGGCCGGCTTTCTTATTCAGACTTTCCCACTAGTCTCCCGCATTTCAACCCAACACTCGTTACCCCAGCTTCCACACTCTCCAGGTTAAAGGAAACTTTCTCAGACAATGCTCGCTCATCACAAACAAGCGCATCTGTATATCCTTTCATTTTCGCAATCATTGCGACATGCGCCAAGCAGAAGAAAATTCGTCCTAATAAACTGCACCCTTGAAACTAAACCGGGTCCAGCGACATCGCAACACGGGACCCTAGTCATTTCTGGCACGGGCGACCCACGTCAAAGCCCGCGATGATAAGACAAGACAGTACGCCCATCACCAGACACCTCTCTGGATCCCTATGACCGGGACGCACGACTCCAGATTCTCTTCTTCCCCTCGTTTAGCTTCACTACTAGATCCTCTGGGGGCCCGCTAGGCCGCCGCAGGGCACGACTAGTAGTTATCGTCATTTTGGCTTCAACGACGTCCAGCCATTCATCGCGATAAGCGCGCACCCCAGAGATCCGCTTCAACCCGCCCTTAGACCTCTGGGGCAGGCTCAGACCCAGTGCATCATTTGCCAGACTACTATCGTCAATCTATCTTGTGGAGGAGTCTGTCAACTTGGTATTCCCGGGCCTGGACCGCTCCAAGACATACGCCCGGCTGAACGAAATTTGCCTCCCAAACTTCCTCTATCCCGGGCCGTATCCTCGGTCCAACAGCCATCGAACGAGAAGCGACTTGCTCGCACGTTTGGGAATCCCCAGATGGAGCCGTGATGGGGTCTTGTATGGAGTCTTGATGGAGTATCTCTGGGGTCTCTCTGGGGGTCTGGGGTCCCGTGAGGCCTAAATTTGCAATTGCTATCTCCATCTCCGCATCGCCAACACCACACGTGCTCAAAAAATACCATCTAGACTCCAGGCCGCTGTCTTGTCACCTTTCTCTTGTCCATGTGCGGCAAGCGGCTCCACGGCCGACCTTTCCCCAGACTTCCTCTTTCGCAGATGATCACCGAGACATCTCGAGGCAGCAGGTCGAGGCGTGTGGTCTGGCCCAGCGCCCTCACTGCCGCCAGGCCAGGCCAGGGGTGCTGGAACTTTCTGCCCCCGGCGTGGGGGTGATAAGCCCTTTGGCTGACGTCTCGCCTGAAAGCCGCCTTGTACCCCTCGAGGCTCCGCGAGACGGGTAGGGATGGCCAAGCCACAGGCTTTCCTCCCCAGGATTAGCCATCTGCGTAATCCTCCCCTTTCTGGCACACCATCGTGTTTCTCCTTCTCTCCACGGACAGTCCCCCTGCGCAGGTGAGGAAAGCGCACCCGGGGGCCTGGTGCCAACCCCAATTCCCCAAAGAGGCTCTGTTCGCCCTCCAGCTTTCTCAGCTTCTCCTTGTGCGGTGGCGCCCCGGAATCCAGGCCAAGATGCCTGTCGCGGTTCCGCACTAGCCTTATGCGGCAATTCCGGGGCAGAATGATCTCAGATCTTATCCTGAGGCTCGGTGATTCGGAACGGACATGTCCGCAGACCAAGGTGCCAGAGTGAGCCCTATCTCGTCAAACTCGGCCCAGATAGAGCCATCGTATCACCGTCCCCATGGGCGAGTGAGAGCCTAACCAGGCGCTATTTTTCCTATGTTATCGGTCCGTCAAGGGAAAGCAGATGAAGCCTCCCCATACTTTAAACGTCATGAGCATCAATCATCAAAAGCATGTGAAGTTTACCAGGAATCCCAGGGTACATTGAAGATTGAGCTCCGTTTATGGCGTCAATACGTTGGGGGACAATGATGTCGTGACGTCCCCTGACGGGAACACACCCTACCTTATCCCTGTCCTGTCGCGGGATGCGCTATCCCCAGAGAACCTCTGTACGTACCTATCTTTGGGGCCCCTCCCGCTTCCAGGTACTACTCTATGTATTTCTCCTCGTCGGCCCGTGATAATACTGCGCCTACCCATGCCATCCAGGCCAATGCGCCCGCCCTGACGCCAAAGGGCTGGATAGCCTAGCCTGTTCTCCGGCAAATTCTAATCCGGTGAATGCTTTACCGAGCTTGTTGCCCTCCTCTCCATTCAACCGGTTATCGTTGTCAAGACCACATGCCCGCACATGAAATACCGGTATTGAATAACATTCGCTTCGGTTATTAACAAGTCCATCAGGCGATTCTAATAGCTGCGACCATCTCGACACATGCTATGCGGCCACGTTGCGCCCTGACTGGGTCGCTTACACTTTTGGCACCCCAGTCATGCTTTGAGGACCTTCCCCTGGCCATGACTCGCCCGGTTTAGCATTCTTTGACAGAAGTCAAGCAGCTGCTCTTTTTTTTTTCATGTGTCAATTCCATCGCTTCATTTTAGGAGCCGCTTGTGGGGTAGTTGGCCGAGGCCACCAAGGCTACCAAGACCCGCGGATAAATTTTATCCATTCTTCTGGCACCTGAACGGCACGTTCTCGGTCAAGGCAAAGATCCCCCCCACGTGTGGTGCCAGTAGCCAGGGTGGTTGTGCTCATGGATGGCGACAACGGCACTAAGTTTCCGAACGCCGTCGGGTCCGCATCCAAGGTGAAGCTCGCTGAAGAGCCCGAAATTACGCCTGACGGTGGCCACGAGAGCCAGCACAATGACTCTTTTCCTCGTGACGAACAGGTATCTCACGTCAACCCACAGAAGCATGCTGTCCTTGTTCGGCGGCTTTTTTCTTTCCAGAAACCGATGCGATGTGGCTTGCAAACTGTTTGTTCGCCGCAGATCCAAGGGTCTAGATCCTCGACAAGCTTTCGCGGGGCTCCAGCTTTTTTGTCCTCATGCACAATGCAGCAAGCAATGATCCCCCTTGCAGGCGCCGTGCGGCTCAAGGACCTTGACGACCACCTTGAGGCTCTTACAAAAGAATTGATAATGGAAAAGGGGGCGTGCGGATCTCATGGTCATTGTTACCCTTGAGGGCTCCGCTTCAAAATTCACGCGTCCAGCATGGTCTCGAAGCAGTTCAGAGGTTTCTTAGGAGCCGACTCTAGGCGTGCGGAGCTGCGCATAAAAGTCAAGGTCCCTGGTGGGGGTCAATCAAACAATGAGAGGACTCAACTGGCGGTGCGCAGTCGCCCGCTTCTTGGCTAGGAAGGGAAAAAAGATCGCATCCCCATTTTTTCCCGCATTTCTCCCGACATTGGCCGAGCCGTAAGCGCACTGTAAAAACCTCGCACGCAACACAGTGCACACACAGTACCCCGAGACGATGTCGTCGGTGTGGAGGGGAGCCTCAGGTGAGATGACCTGTCGCACCGAAATCACCTGTCCCCGCAACCCAGGCCTCTTGGCCGCTCCCAGTTTTGCCAGGAAACGCTGTCGTGTCGCCATCGCTCCAGGCACGCATTGGCTACTGCAACCCTAGAGCAACCGGCCCGGTTCTCTCGCCTAGTATTCTGTTACCCAATCCATGGCTGCTCTACTGGGTGCTTGTTCCTTGATTCCAGGCCCTGGACTGCCCCCAAAGGTCCATGCTTTGGGTTCCTGTTATTTATTCATCCATTGATCGGTTCCAGGATCCAAGCCTGTCATTATCCTCCATCGTGTTTAGTGCTTTGCAACAGCCACCTCTTTCCGGATGAGGCCTTTTATCATCGCCGCACGTTCTCGCCCTAAGCCTCATCTTCCATCAACCTCCACCTGCTGGAGTCGCGGAAGCCGCGTTGATGATACCACGTTGATCTGCATTCGTCTACTTGTGGGGCAGAGCCGGGGAAGGTATGAACGATCCTCGCTTTCGCTTGGGAGGAGGAGTTTCGGTTTTGTGCAATATTCATATTAGGACCTCCACGAACCTGCTAAGCAATTTGTCATCGGCCCTGGTTCCGATGGATGTCATCATAGCAGCCTATGTTCGGCAGAAGGATCCGGTAAAGGTTCAGGACTCGCTTCACCCGCTACGACTCACACGTTAGCGATGCCAAGTCTCAGGGGGTTAGTGTGTACCCCTTCATGCAAGGCATGAGCTTGTGGGTGGTGTAACTCAAGCATTGACAATCTTGGAAGTTGGAAGACAAACGTCGGCCTCTTTTGTCAATGCACCCTGTTCTTCCCCTCGGGGTATCGTGCTGCCCCCAGTCAAGTCATATTGGCATTCCTTATCTCTGCTGGGCAGTGGCGCGGCAACTTATCCCCTATCACAACCCCAGACTGCCAATCCTGTGACTCGCAATCTTTTTCCGTCTCCAGCCGGGGTTCAATCATGGGGGGATGGGGTAGGCTTATCTTCCCCACAAACTGTCGCTCTCCTGCTCGTCTCAAGGGGTGTACACAATCATGCAAATTATTATTATTATTATTATTAGCCGGAAGTCGCACCAAAAGACTCGGCCGTGGGCTGCGCCCAAACTCTGAGCAGGAGGTGAATCTCCGTTTCGATTTGTAGTTATGATTGCGTGGTTCCGTCAACTCCGCGAGCGCACGGGCAACAACTAACTCACTGCCCCTCCCTGCACAATCAGTTCCCAGTTTAGAACACAACTTTCAGCTTTCAGGGCTCGTGTTCACCTCAGCCGGCTGTGCTGCCAATATTTGCCAGGGTCGATTCGTTAGTCTACATCATGTCCGACAACTGCCGGTCGGACAACCGAACCCGTATGAAATGTAACGAACACCTCCAGGCCACGTTCATTCAGCTTCGACGACGAAACAGCTCCGTGAGACTGAATTCCCCGTATCGTAGCGGAGTCATGTAAAGGGGCTGTGATTTCCCAATCTGCCGCTCCCTGTATCCCGTAACTTAAACCCGCTCAAAGAAAACCTTCGGGATACGAATCCCCTGGATATGATTCTCAGGAACGGTTTGCCACGGTGGTTAAACCCCCATGCTCGAATGCTGGGGTCGGGCGGAGTGGACCGCCCTCCTTATCGAGATTCGTGGATGTATGTACAGAAAAGGCTTCCAGGTCGCAGGGGAGCCATGGTTTCTGGGGGCGGAGAGCCCTGTGTCAGCGGGATACCCAGCTGGCTCAGGCCAGTGCGGTGGGCTGATACGCCCTCGAATCGAATGTTCCATAGAAGTCGGGGTTTCTGATGTCGCAATTCGTTAGGGCAGTGTGACTTTACTCGCCCCAGGCAGAAGTCCGGTAACAATTTCCTAAAAGGTGCTGGGGGCAAAACTCTGCTCTGCTTGGCGAAAAGAGACAACAACTCGTCACGTGAAAGCGTGTCACTCATTCTGGCAGGCCGCTACTACACGCGCTGTGGACCACTCACGACACCTTCACTGGCTGGCTTGGACGACTCCACGCCAGTATCATGACGGTGGAGGATGGATTATCATGCGATTCACGGCTACGACAGAGCTAGCTTTGACGCACCCGGTACACGTTTGTTTCACCATGCCTCCCACAATGTGCAGCATCGACTAACCTGCCTTAGACCGGTTGCCGACCATCTCGGCATCACAAGTTCTCGACGACTTGCAAGATGATGCATCTAATCTAGTCTCAACTGGACTGGATGATCTAGACCAAACTCTCCTGGGTGTTGGTTCTGCTGACTCTCAGGACTCTCCAGCCCATCGAGGAGGGGTTAAACGGGGCCAAGTGACCGAGATTTGGGGTCCCCCAGGAACCGGCAAGACGGCCTTGGGGTAAGAGGCTGAGTCTTTTTTTTTTCCTTCTCGAGAATGAGCTCCATAGCTGACGTGCGGGGAAAAGTTTACAGCTAGCTGCAAATGCGTTGTGCGATGGCGATGCTGTGGTTTGGGTAGGTCTGTGACGCAACGCAAATCCCACCAAATTTCGGTACGACCTCTGACCTAGGCATCACAAATAGACTGTTTCCAAGCAATCCGTAGTCATCGAGTCAAGGCAGTGGTCGATGCTGTTGGGAAAAAACGAAATTGCAAAGAGGGCAACGAAGCGCAGGGTAGCAACTCGAGCCGTTTTTTCCACTACTCGTGCCTCACTCTTGCTCATTTCATCGCCCTTATCTCGAGACCAACCTCTAAATCGATAGCAGAAAATTGCTCATTGGTGGTCATCAGCTCCCTTTCCGCTCTTGTTAATTCGGCAGTGCCCAAAAGCCATGACGCAAAGGCAAATTCCAATTCAAACAAGGGTATATGCATAATGCAAATTCTATGGACCATGGCTGACATCGATCCAGGACCAACACCCTTGGCGAAACGGGTGCAGGCACTGCAGTCAATCATGAATGCTCTCCGAAAACTGGCCGCAACTAGGAATTGCGCCGTTGTCATTTTGTCACAATGCGCAACGAAAATGCATTCAGAGAGGGCCGCTGCCTTGATTTCGGCGGTTAATGCGACTGTCTGGGAACAGGGTATCTCTACACGATTGATTCTGTTCCGAGATTGGATCTGGCAGGGGAACAGGCTCGCGAGCGTGTTTTTAGCAGGCTTGCAAAAGATTGATGGCAAAGTGACCCAGGAAGCCGTTGAAGGGGTTGTCGCATTCAAAGTGGAACCGGTAGGTACTTCGGCATGAGCTGTGAACGCTGCGGGGGGGTTGCTCACATTGCACTAGGAAGGCGTATCTACAGTGCCTTACGACGAGACTCAGTCAATTGAGCTCGAAGCTGGGCAGAAGAGAAAACGGGGGCGTACAGAATTGGAGGTGCCCGACAGCGAAGATGACGAGGACTACGGATGGGCAGACGAGGATGAGGCGGCCATGCCGCCCCCGCCACCCCAGTGGCAAGGCAGTGAGGATATCCTCCTCGGCCTAGATGTTGGGCGAAGCGAGGCGGACTACTGTAGCGACGACGGCCACGGCGAGAATGAGGAGTTCTATGACAGCGGCTAACGGAAAGCCGAGACTATGGATGGATGAGGACCCCGGAAGCAGCTTGGAGGCTCCTCTCTACTCTCGGCGCCGGTGAAGCGCCGAGAAGAGATACCGAGCTCCACGAGGCGAAACGGCAAGTCGGTCAGAATCCCCACGGAAAGCGCTGGCAGAAGGAGCGCATTGATTTGAGCCCCTTACTAGATGATGGATCCGCCATCACGAAAAGAGCGCTGGTCGGTGGGGAGGCCACCGTTGCTGACGGGCAAATGTCGGCTTGTTTAGGGATCGGGCAAGTCCGTCCATCGTGGCTGGTCGCGGGGGGTGGGTGTCGTGGAGGCAGGTCGTGGGGATGCTTTCGACAACTCATCCAGGGCCCCCAGAACGTCGCATGCTTCTGGAAGGATAAGAATTTTTCTTAAATGGCATCATTGGCGTTACTTGGCACAGGATACCCCACTGTGGGTGATTTGGAAACGGCTAGACGGAGGTCATACTCCACCGGGCCGGTCATTTTGTACATGTGGAGAAAGATACAAGCAGTCCAGGATGGCTCCCTGCGGTCGCTGAAAGCGCGGAGAGCAAGTACCATCCTTGGCGCGATGAAGGTGAAAGAGGAGGTTTCGTCTGGGGGTGTTGTAGAAACACGCCACTGCCAGCCCTGTATGATTTCACTGAAGGGCAGCAGCAAAGAGAATGGACAGGCAATATCCTCGAGTAGAGAGAAGGCAAGGGAAATGCATTGAGTAGAAGGAACCCGAAAAAGCGAAACAAACAAAAGTGACAAACGTGCATGACAAGGAGCCATTCAGGTTCAAGCAAGGAGCACGGGGGCACGCAGCGTGGGATTGTGCATGGGATAGCAGCTACCAAGAATAGGATGATTGCCGCCAGTTTGCGCCTTTGGGATGAGACTCACTCTGCCCATCTGGGATTGTCTCATCCACGCATTCACTTATGGCCGCATTATGCGAGTTCCTCTGGGGGATATCCTACAGTGCTACGGCTGGGTTGCGGAGAAGAAAAACCCTCGGTGACAATCCGGCCATGATAGGTGCACAGCAAAGTGTGGGGAGAACAAAACAAAAACAGGAAAAAAAAAGGACCCTCTTTTTTTTCTCTCTTTTTTTTTAATTTATTTTTTACACACTCTGTCCGAGACACTCACGTTTGAGAAAAAAGAAAGCAAAGCGGCTTCAAATGATAGATGTGAACCATCCACCTGGGAGTTGGTTGATCCGCAGTTCCCTTGTCATTGGACTCAGCATGGACTTGTATGAAAGAATTTTCTTGCTGGGCCGACAGAAGCATGTTAGGCCGCAAGCTTGGGATGCACACCGCCAGCGTGGCTTTTTTTTTTTTTTTTTTTTTTTTCAAATCAGTTTTTTTCCTTATGTACCAAGTACCCATTAAAAGAACTGGAGCCAATTCCGTCATTTGGCTAGAGAAGGCCCGTTACGCTCCAGCCGCCAGATCTCGCGATCTGGGATACACGGAGACCAGACCCAAGACCGCTAGCGTTGTATGCCTCCCCCCAGTCGTCACCCGAATGTACTGTACAGTTGGTACTTGCTTGGCTTGAGCTTGGGCTTGGGCTTGCTCTCCACAAGCTAGTCGAACGTCGCTGGGAGTCCCATTGTACGACACCAGTGGCGGTAGCACGGGAATGTTGGTCGCGGCTAGTAAAATTTGTCGGCCTACGAGATTGATCCCTGAAAACGATGCCGTGTACTCTGTGGAATATCATCAATTGGCTTCCATGTCCTGGCCTCTTCGGCACGGCGCGACTCAACCATCGAAACCATGTAGAGTCAGGGCCATGCGGAACTGTCCGTTGTCGCCAATGCCTCCCTCGTACCAACAGGTGGGCGATTGGGTCCGACTGACGTCGACGACCAAACTGTTCAAATCACGTCCGCTCGTACACCCGCCGGCACAGGAGCTTCCCCAGCACAGATGCTGCTGCTGTGCTTGTTTGCGAGACCGTCGAACCCGGGTGTGAGTGCCTCTGCAGGACGCTCAGGCGATTCTCCATCGACATGGGCCGATGGCACCGCACGCCCGACAGGCGGAGGCCGGCCCCGACACCTCCCTTCACCCCGAAGCTCCCCAGCAGGGCTCAGCAGGGTCGGAGACGTCACAGGGTGTGGAAACTCCCCGTATGGAGGCGGGCTGAGGCACTACAATGCTCTCGAGGGTCAAGGGGTCGCGGGGGTTCGCGTGCGCGTGCGATTACGGGCGGAGGGCAAACCTGGGGGAAGGAAGAGCGAGAAGCAAATACCATCTATTTTGCTTTTGCTCATCTTACTGTCGTCCCGCGCTTCCGTACAGCTTGACAGGCGAAAAGGCCGTATGCGCCCTGGTCACCTCCTGGCCTGATCGCCCTGCTGTCCTCCCCAATCACGACGTCTGGTTCCTTGGCCTGGTCTGGCATTTTGCGTGCTCTGGATGCCTCATCGGCATATGCGCGGCAGATGGGCGGCGATCCTGCCAGATAGGCCAACCCCGTTCTCGGTTTATGTGCGCCCCCTCACCGTCCCCCTCACTATTTTGCATGTTCATTCCGAGGAGACATCCCATCCCGACCATCTGGGGGGGAGAGGTACAAGGGTTGGCAAAGCACGGGAATAGTCTCGGAGGGATGTACATCGTTCGATGAGCGGTTCGTCCTGCACACTCGGATCACGGCCCTCGGCACTCAAGACGCCCATCCCGAGAAGGGGGGGCGGAGGGAGAGAGGCTATGGGAAAGAGCCGGGGGATCGGGAGCAGCGGAGGCTGGTGGTGGGCAGAGCAAACGCCTGATGGCTACATATTCATGCTGCCATGGCATGGAATTGCAAGTCCACCATGATTTCCGGGGTGTCGGCCGGTTGCAGGCCCCCAGCAAAGTATCGTGACCATGGGGTCTCCCCGAAAATCTGGAGGAGCAAATAGCTTTGTTGATGACCACAAGAACCCTAGTCAACTGACGATGCACATGCACCTGCAACCGCGGAGAGGGAGAGGGATAGAGAGAAGAGCTGGGGGAGTGGGCATAGCATGTCACAGTAACCTGCTCGATCGATTCTGACAGAGCTTGCGAAGCACTCGCCCACTCTCGAATACCTTGCCCATTCCGGAGCCTCTGGTACGGACGCGTACGGGCGGCTCGATGCCATCATAGGCGGCGCGTTGCACGTTTGTAACGGGGGCCACCTCCGTCGGGGTCGCGTGTCAGGATGCCATCTCCGGATAAAGCCGCCGCTGGTTCCCCTTTGTTTCATCGCCGTACTGCCGGGCCACGTTCCGGCGACTCATTGGTTTCTGGCCAAGAAACTGGACCACGAATGCTACCGCCAAACTTTCCCTCTGCGCCGTCATCCATGCCCTATATGAGACGGTATGCTGCTGCCTTCTCTTGGTGTGGGCGAACGGGTGTTACGTGGATACTGTCGGCCATGAGTCACGCAAACCCGCAACCAAACAGTACGTTACGGTACGACCAGTTGCTGTGCTGTGCTGTGCTTTTGGCCGTGACGTCGAGTAATACGTAGATCGCCCGCTTCTCCGCCTTTATTTTGGCGGCTTGATTTGATATGTTTCTGAAATAATACACGTCAACTCGCCGGGGGCGCTTAAGGGAAATTGCCCGTGGTCCCCTACTGCAGCAGGGAGATGGGGGATTTGAGGAGAAGGAAAAAAAGAAATTGTGTGTCCGCCTTGCCATGTCTCCTTTTTTTTTCTTTGGTTATTATTAGAGAGAAGAGAGAGAACATGACAGAATTGGCATGAAAAAAACGTCGTAGTTGTCCCTCAATTTTTTTTGGCCCATGCTTGCTTTTAATGACCTGAGCCGGCGATAGACAATGCGGCTGTGGCCGCGGCCCCATGCCCCATGGGAAGTGCGACACTTCCATCTGACGTATCGCTTTTGGTTAGAGATGTGCTTGTGTGGTAGACCTTGGGCCTGCATGGCGGTCGGTCGGTGTATCCTCTTGTGTCAGTTTCAGTGTACCATTGTGAGATTGAAGTGGTTCGATTTTCTGAGAGAGAAGGAAAGAGAAGATGTGAGATGGCCAGGGAATCCTTTGGGCTGGCTTGTATGTCTCACCGACTTCTCTCTCACACACAAACGCACTGGCAAACCCAGCCTAAGTAGGCATGTAATACGTGTTGTGCATGCGCGCGCGCAGCAGGGGCCCAGCCACTTTCTTGGTCTTCTTAAACCGAGACATCCATCCAGGTTGGCAACCCTTAATATGCGTGTGATAACTCTAGCTGCTGGCTTGGCCAGTCGGATCGGCTGATGCTTGCCACGCTGCAGCATGCGAGGCAACCCATTCGCTGTAGGGTAAACAGTAGCTCGACGGACATCGAGATTCTCATTGAGGAAGAGCTCACCGCATCCAAGTTGATGACGCAGGATCTCTGTTGGTGTACGTGCCCTGTGCTGTTGGGCATACGTCGTGGTCTTGGTTGGGTGGGAAATTGCCACTGTGCGGTGAGGTTGTACAAGACGAGCATTGGATGATTGTTGGGTGCTTTGAAAAAGATCTCACAGCTTAGTATTTATGGCTAAAATAATAAATAAAATGCTTAAATAATTCTATATATCTAATCAGAATCCCTTGGGCACTGGAGTGGTTTAGCTCGGATCGATGTTGTTGGGTGGCCACGGTGAAATACTTCCGTGACAATCATTCAGTGGTCGGATTGTACACTGTATTGATGGTATCAACCAGATTTGCTTTACCGGAGACATCAAAGTCTTTTGGGTCGAATCCAGGTTTGGCTGAAGAGTGCTACCTAAACAAGTAAAAGCAAGGACGTAGTTTCTTGAACACACCGTAACCACTAACTGCATACCCTATGAGTCTGATTGTCACTAGCATTGCTGCTCGATGCACGATAAATGAAGGCAGACCGGATGCGCATGTAGAGCGCCTGGGAAAGACATGAAAACAGTGTATCGTCATACGAAAGGGTTTGTGTTGAATCCTGGACCGACTCTTTTTTGAGCACGCTCGACTTGTTCGGGATTCTATGTTCATAAAGACATGTAACTTCTAGGAGAAATCACGTATGCTTCATGAAATAACATATCTGCCGATGTCTCATCATAACCTGGTTTTTGTCATCATTCAAACCACAATGGGCCTGGAACAAACTCCAGAGTGCTAGCGTATCGATTGTGAGTCGACAATGCTAACTCATACTTGCCAATGGATCCATTTGTGGTGATAGCTTCCTTTGAGTATATATTTCTCATGTGTCTGATTCTTGGATTTTTTGACGTGGTTTTGGTCACCAAGGTGAGAGTTGGATATGAAAGCAGCTCAACACATGACTCTGACGGCCGGCTGGGAGGTCACTCCATTTAAGTCAACATATTCTTGAGATCAATTTTTTGAGTTCCTTTGAGAAGAGGAACAGTTCAACAGGGTGAGCCGTGGAGCAGATAGACTTTTCGGTCTGTCGGTGCGATTGCCCTCGCACTAAACTATCAACTAAGAACCGATGCAAAATGAAAACCTTGATAGAAAAGGCATCAAAAAAGATGGCCAGCCAATTCCAACACACATCCCTCCTCAAACAACCGTCAAGTCAACGTACTCAATGCCAAGGATAGATTTGGTGCGAACAAGAGCCATATTAAAAATACCGAGCCGATGATTAAAGCAGAATCGTCCATTTGAAGTCGTAGTCACTCTTTGCTTAGAACTGGGCAATCATTAAGACGAACGTAAATAAATCACTCGCCGCGCTGCAAATGATTGTTCAGGCCATTTCCTCACGCCCTTAAGTCTCCCCAGAGCGTCATGCTCCACGAGTTATGCCATGAGGTTGGCGGTCGATTGTATTTTCTCTGGAGACTCGTGTTTCGCTATACAGGTCCCGTATATAATGAAACAACGAGAGCATAACTATTATTCGAAGGTGGCTTTTTTTCTGAGCATAAAGGGGTATCTTGCTTCACGAAAAAAAAAAAGGGTTATGTAGTTCCCCCAATCGCTTTCTTGTCTTGCAACATCAATTTCAGTTAGATTGAGTTTCTTGAGTCTACTTTCATGTCAACGGTTGCAGACGGGTTCCTTCTGGGATCATACATAAGCTAGGCCGATGGGGGTCAGTAATTGGTAATAGACTGAGGCTATTATTGAAATAAGGTTTGTAAAAAAAGGTTAAGGGTCGATTTGTATTTTAGTATATCCTCTATTAATGACGGTAAATTTCGGAAGAAGGTCCTTAAAGGTTATAGATTCTCAAGTGAAATGGATCTGCGTGCATGCAAATTGGTTTTTAACAAAACTAAATACTCTCCCCAGGTGTATCTAGAGCCATAGATACGATATGTATCATGTAATCAATGCTTCGAATTTTTTTGCGTGAATGGGAATTGATGGCGCTCGAACGCTCTGGCTTTTGCGATCATTTTTGAGACCAGAGCCGTATCGGAAACGGGAGCGGCAAGCACGAAGACGCAAAAATATCCAAGATACTCGCTGTGGGTAGGTTCCGGGGCATTTGAACTGAAACAGTCGCGAAGAGGATATCATCGTCATAGTAGCTGTTGTTTGTTGTCAATTGTCCTTCTATCTAGTCTAGCTGGTCGGGAGGGGTTTTGTTGACGGCTAGGTCATGTGACTAGGTGAGGCCTGCAGCTGTAAGAGTCGTAGCAGGGTAATTGCCTTGATTGACCATATTCTAACACTCGCTATTAATATTTGGAAACTGATCGTCGCAGAAGACGACAGGCCTGAGATGAATGAGATCTGTTGGTGGCGTGGTGTTGCATAGCCATGCGACAGGTGAAGAATTCGTCATGAGCTACCGAGATTAACTATGAATCAAAATAGAGGGCATGAGTTCCGATCAATTATTTACGTATAAATTATCTCACGAAGAATTATGAATAGCCGATCGAGTCTTGTGCTTAAATGGTGATGCGCAGGTGGTGGGTGTGCTTTTGTGGCCTTTGTCTCGTCTCGGCTACAAGTCTAATGTGAACAATATGTTGTCGCTGTGAAGCTGGACAGGACAAGACGGTAATATAGCAAACTTTGCACCGAGTATGACCGCATGCAACGCAGAATGAGGGACGCGTAACGCCAACATAGCCACATTCGCACTAATAAAAACATCAGTTCATGAGCAAAATAGCGCAGAGCCTGGAAGAATATCCGTTGGTGGAAAATTGAAACGCACGCACACAATTCCAAGGCATTCCTGTAAAGGTTCTCGCCAACGCAACGAGGTGCACAGTGGTATGAACAACGATGATCCTTATTGCTCAAGATTGTACGGTAACGACAGTGAAGAGAATGAGATGGAGTTTTGCGTCTGGCCTTTGATTCGGGGAGTGTAGTCGGAAGAGGGTGCTGGAGCCTCCCTGAATAACTGTGAGGCGGTCGGTCGAGGAAGTTGGGATATTGGCTGGCCAAGGTTAGCAAAGCGAATCTGCGGCATAGTTCAAAGAGTAACACACCGCCAATGCACCCCGACCAGTGGCTTCAAGTTAACTGCAAGGTAATGGTGTGACTCGTTGCGTGTAGTGCTAGTCCAATAAGGCGAGAAGAGGGGTTAAGAATACAAGTAAAAGAGGTGATGGTAAAGATGAGATGGGAAGTTTTTTTTTCTTTTTTAAAAACGAGCGAAATAGGGGTTTATCAGAGGTTGACCAATGCTTTCATCATGTGAGACCCGGTGTGATGTCCTCAACGACAGAGTGAAGTTGGCGATGACACTCGCCACACTGGGGTTTCGGGACAGGCTGGCACAGATTAACATGAACCAATCAACTTACGGAGATTGTGGGTTTCAAATACACCCGTACAGTTTCGGCACTATTCGGTAAATCACAAGAGACATCGATTAAGACAAAGCATCATTCGGAGGTGACGAGTATATCTGAAGTAAGACGACTCTATGCTCCAACAGAGTGAACCTTTCGTTTTTCAGAATAGAAGGTACCCGTTTATTTCCATCTATATCCAGAGATTGCCATGATTCTTTATCATCTCGTATTTCTGTCCGCAGCTATCCCCGCCGCCATCGATGCCGTCCCATCAGCTGTCACACTTGATTCAGTTTGTGACCATGTACCCATGGCGAACGGCAGTGTCTTCCGACGCCATCCCCTTTTCCTTCCCGGTGCAAATTCGCTTCAGATGGAGGCCACGTCTTGTCATCCCGGTACGGGCATCGATCCTCCCTTCCTCTCCAAAGCGCCTCGAATTCCCGTCGGCCGTAAGCTCCCCTGTAATCTGCTGCCCTAGGACAGCCCTTGCGAAAGTCCAATAGATTATGCCCGTACATTTCAAGAGCAGCATCCCACAAATCCCCGAAGTAGCCACCTAGTTCATGAGCACACTGCTCGTCAAATGCTTGCCCGTATGCAAAGCTTGAAACCGACCAGCCAAAATTATCCTCGCCGTATACGTCGGCACCCTGAGACATCAAATATACAAGCTTATCCTTCCAGTTGTATTGCATCGTCAAAGAAGGAAAAGACCAGAAAAAGATGTGAAGGCAATTGAATCCATCATTCGTTACCTCTCCGATGTTGTAACCTTGGTCAAGCAAAAAAGCAACTTTCTCCATGTGTGACTCAGGATGCAAGAATTTTTCATCAGCCCTTTTGCGGTTCAGGTAACAGGCACGATGTAAAACAGTCCATCCATAGGCATCTCTACACTTGGATGCCAGAAAGTGAGGGCTGCGGGCGAAAATCTGCCGCATAACCGCCTCCCCCTTGGTAACGATTGAATGAGCATAATGACGAGATATGGCTAAAAACTCAGGTACTTACTGCAATACATTGGCTACCTGGACTGAGATGAAGAATACTCGAAAATCCAGGCACGGCGAGAGTTGGGTCGGCTCCTTCTTCTAGCAGAGTGGCTATGGTTTCGTCGTGATGATTAAAATAAGCCATATGTAGCGGTGTCCTATCACCGAGCACATTAGTCTCGAGGTACTAAGTGAGGGTAACTAGATCCTACATTGGATTGTATATCGCTGACCGATAAGAAAAGTGCGTCACTTCGTCGACATCAAGCCCCTGTCGGACTAAGAATTTGCACATGGCACTGTGAGGCAATGCGTGCTTACGGGGGTTAGTATGTCATTAACATGCATTTCCTCATACACAATGGTCGGATTAAATACTCACATGAAGCAGAGACCACCCATGCATATCGTGATCAAATATACTTGCTTTCCTGTCAGCAATGAACGCAGTCAGTGCTGCGATATTTCCACTGGCGGCAATATGAAATATCTCCGAATTTCTTGGGCGGATGTTAACCACGGATATTCTTGGCGATATGCATATAGAACTGTCAAACAAATCCGGGCCCGGGCTTCGAGCTACCGAAATACGAATCATGTAGGGCATATCATCCGGCTTGAAGGCGACATCGGCACTAAACTCGGTTATGGTAGACTTTCTTGAGTTATTATTACCGACCTGAGCGAGATCTGGTAACGGTCTCCATTCTCTTTTGATTGTCGAGACCCCCAATATACCACCGTAGCCAAGCCTGACTCCTTTGTGTTTCTGAGATTGGATTTCCATGACCCCCAATAATGTACGCTTCGTAGATAATCTCAAGGGAACTAAAACTTGTTATAAGCGGTCGACCTTTCCCCCCCCCCCAAGGGTAGAACTCTCACCGAAGTTATTTATCTTAACCGATGAAGCCGAATGAATGAGATTCACAACGAGCCCCAATTCCCTCCAAACGTTGACTCGGTGAGAGGATCCAATGGAATTGTGCAATCTGGTCATTACTTCCCAATCCCCTGCAGTTCTTCGAGCATTCTCCAGGAGAATCGCCACGTCTCCGATTATATAGGCAGCGTCCTCTGAGATGATTGATGGTTCCTTCTCAGCAAGTGACAGGATCAATCGTCGGACTCTCTCCCCCACTATTTGGGTATCAAGCCGATCCGGCATCGAGTCTCCGTTGATGGGAGCGCTCGTTTGTGTCAAAGCTTGGAGAGGTCCGCAGGTTACCACACAGGTTTTGACTTCCCGGACTGAACGGCGGATTTCTTCCAATTGTGCAGCCAAGTACGACAGTTGTTCAGTATGCGTCATGTTGAGCTGGAGAGAAATCCTTGCTGAGTGCCGACATATTTCCTTCCGCATGTCTTCGACGTCTTTTTCTTGGAGGAATAATCTGACGCTACCCCCAAAATGAATCCTGTCGTGACCAGATCGTGTCAGCTGTAGCCTTTTCAGCTTGCCCTCAAACGCTTTAATGTCGTGACTGCAGCTGTTGACAAGCTCTGTGATTGTTCCATCGCTCAACGGAGTCGTCTCCGAGATGTTCTTCAAGATAATGCTCAGGTAGTCAATATCTTCACGAAGCCTCTGGACATTCTCAAAACCGCTTTTGACCGCAGATAGAATGCTTCGGATAGCTTGGATGGACGATAAGGTTGTGCTGAGCGCTTTTATCAAATTTGCACCGGTACTCATCGCGTCCATTTCGAGTTGAATGCAAATGAAGCAGGCAGTTACTACAATCGGATCTTTTTACGGGAGAAGTGGAGGAAGGTGAAAAAGAAATTAAGGACATCGTTGGGCGCTAGAAGGAAACATGGCAACTTGTAGTTTACCATGAGGCTCCGTCTAAGCCCACTCGCAAATGCAGCTCAATGGTGTGTTGGCTGAGGCCAACATCTCTAAGGCAAGCTAAATCAAGCCAAAGCTCGTGGATTGGTTGTTGATTAGGCAACAGTTCGGGATTCAATACGTATGACGAAAAGGCGCACTGAAATGGGGGGTGTGGTGCATTCCCTCATATATTCGTTGGCTATACAATGTCGACGAGTCACATTAATAAAAGTGCACCATACATGCTAAGTGCGCAACCCCTCAGTTTCTGGATAGACAAATTGATATGGACATGTCGCTACCATCTTGTTAGTAGAGGTCATATAATCCGGTAGATAATCAAAGCAAAACCCATTATTTATGATTGAAACATCGAATTTTAAAGCCTCGAGACAGGTCAGTGACGGTAGTGAGGCTCGTGATTCATCGACAGAGCGAGTATAGGGTAGCATGCTGCGAACGGAGCGGAATATCCGAGACCGAGCCCATTTCCGTTCGCATACGCACGGGCCAGGCCAGGCCGGGCCAAACGACGAACATTATTGGCCCACAATCCGACACGGTTCCTGCCTCACACGCTTTCTGCTCAAGCGACGGGCATCACGACAAGATCGCGATTCATCGCAATCGGATCTCATTCATCTTGCCGGGAACGTTTTTTTCGGCTCTCAAAGCGCTGCGCCATCGAAATAAGCCTGACGGAGATTTGGGTCGGCTTTCAGCGGAGCCGGGAGGGCTTAGTAAGACAAGCACCGCACGGCTGGCCACTGGGTGGAGGTTGGAGTGAGGGTGTAGTTCGTTTCACGTCTGAGGACTCAGGCAAAAATCCATTGTGAGCCTTTTCTACCGTTTGTCCCATGCCTTAGCCGACAGTGATTCATTCTATGAAAAAGTTTTCCTCGTCTTCGCCGGGCAAGTGCCAAAGATGCATAGAAGCTTCTCGTGACGAGTGACCAAGGGAGGTGAATCTGCTGCCAACAGTCCCCATCAGTGTCAGCGACAGACTTCTATTTAAACACTGGCCTTTTTGTTTTTGTATCAATGTTTTCAGCTTCTGACCGCTTTTGATAGTGCCGAAATGTCCGACGAAAAGAGCGGAGGCAGCCCTCCGGCCAGCGGCACAATCGAGGTCAAGGAGAAGCCAGAACCGCAGGAAAAGCAGACCAAGGCTTCATTCTCATGGCTGTACGTATAAACCTTCACCCGAAATCACTCATGCGGATACAAATTCTAATACAACCCAAAGTGAACCGCACCCAATTTTCGTCATCGTTCTTGTTGGCCCTGATGAGCAGCCCTTTGGGATCCATAAAGATTTCTTGTGTGATCGATCCGAATTCTTCCGAAAACACTTCAAAGAGAACAGCGCCGAGGAAAAGGTAGAGCACATAGTGAGACTCCCTGAGATATCACCAAGCATATTTGGACTGGCGCAGAGCTACCTCTATACCGACTCAGTCATCCCTGACACTTCCAATGTCCCGACATTTGAGGCGCTCGTTGGCTTATGGAACCTGGGCAACACACTGGGCATCCAAGGACTATGCGACAAGACTCTCGAGGCCATGGTGGACTGCCGGAAAATTACACAGCGGATTCCTGCGACACCCCTCCTCATCCAGGTCTGGAAGGATACCCCCGAGGGCTCGTCCATCAGGAAGCTTCTGTTGTCGTGGACGGCAGAGTACATGCGTTCCTCCGACGCCCGAGCCGAATTTGCCAAATCCCTTCCGCAGGAAGTGCTTAGTGAGCTCGTCGTTGCGATGAGCTCTATCGAGGTGGTGCCGCTGCCCCCTGCTGAGGATTCTGTGCATGTCAACACAGGCCCGGTACCACGTAAGAATGTCCACTATCTCGAAGAAGAGAGCGAGGAGGATGCCCTCAAGGGAAAGAAGAATAGGAGACCGCTGGGGACCCCTACTGGCCCTCTGGCGTCTGCCGAATCAAAGCTGCTCAACAAAGCCAAATCTCGACCGTCCCTCATCAAATCTGTGCCGAAGCGCCGTGTCAGCGCCGGCTACGTGGATTCCCGGACATTTACTACTGCGCAGAAGCTGGACTTTTGCGCCGATCTCCTGACTCGAATGCTCTCGGGACCTGGTAAGCACATGGCACCTGTTTCCTAGCTGCCGATGATTGCTAGTTACTGACGGATACATAGGGTTCTGGACCCGTCTCGTCGGACCCTTCCGCGAGCCGGTCGAGCCGGTCGAAGACGGCGTGCCGGACTACTTTGACAAGATCAAGCGGCCCATGGATCTCAGCACGATCAAGACCAAGATGGACCGCAACGAGTACTCGGACGAAGACGAGTTCCTGGCGGACGTGCGGCAGATTTTCGACAACTGTTTCACGTACTGGAAGAAGGGGGATCCCATGTGGCTTGCGGGCGAGAAGCTGCAAAAGACTTTTGAGGACAAGTTTTCCAACATGAACAAGTGGATCGCCAAGATGGGCGGCGATGAAGGTGAGTAGGGCTCCCGAAATGGACCGCCGGCCCCGGAAACTGGGCCAAAAGGATGAGAAAGTTCATGGCATGGGGGGTTGGGTTGTTGCTCTAATTGCAAAGAGGGCATCGTCACGGACTGGGGATATGGAATGACGCTCAAGGAGGGGCGGGCTTCTTTGTTTTTTTCTTTCCTTTTCTTCTTCCCAACTGTGTATTAACTGCTAGTGAGCGCGTCCTTGTCTGCGTGCGTCTTGATTGGATTTGGTTGGACAACCTGGTTTGAGTCTGACGATGGGGGGTGTGGGTTTTGAGCCGATGCCGCGACGGAGGAGCATCGAAGATTAAGAACAGCAGCTGCATCAGCAGATCCCTAGCCAAAACCCGGGAAAAGCTAGTGCGGGTGGGTGAAATTAATCAATTTTCCTTAACGGCCTGCTGGCATCTCTTGTTCCGTTGCGGAGATCACTGGTCGAGGTTGCGGGCGACGATCACAAGCCTGGCAGGCCCCGTTTCTGCAGCGATCGTGTCTAACGTGTGGGCGGCTGGTTGGCAGGAAATCACCACAAGCTGGAGGGCGCTAGTGCGAAACAGAGGATGGTCAACTCGGCGGACAATGAGCCCAAGACAACGGGATGGCGGACTCAGCAATCAAACAGGAGATTTCAGAAATTTCGGTTTCGTCGACCGGCTCCAAAAAGATAAGCTGAAGACATCGGCTGCCTTCCTTCGGTCTCTCTACGTCTCTACGTCTACGTCTACGTCTACCTCACAGGGGGGCCACGAATAATGTGAGCAGGGCTGAATGCGGGATTGCCACCTTGAGAAAGTGATTTGCCCCTCAGGTTTCCCGTTGAGGATGAGGGTCGACGCGGCATGTGGGCGAAGAGTGCGATGTAGAGCCGATCACTCAGACCACACTGGGGCTTCTGAAAGATTGCCCGTTGGATCTGACAGCGGCCCACGGTGGTTGACACGTACGCGGTGGTGAGCTGGAGATTGACAGTGATGGTCGACACGTCACGCATAGCGGTGGGCAATAGAGACTTTTTCTCTCTAGTCTTCCGCGCGCTGCGCCTTCTTCTATTCTCGGGGAGGATTTGCTTTGCGCTCGTGGGGTAACCAACATGCATGAGGCTGTGACCGTTGTTGGCCTTGCAGGTCGCATGCAGTCGCATCCTGGCGGCGCTTGCAGTTGGATTGGGCTGGCTGATCTGCTTGAACATCAGTCAGTATCTGGCATTTCGCCAACTTGAGGGCATTCCTTTCGCATCCTTTGCCTCGTCTCGTGCGAGAGAGCGAGAGGACGGTGCGCCATTGGCCTGTTCCCCCCCACCTTGCCGAAAACAAGAGAGCAAGAGAGTAAGAGAGAGAAAAATGCCATGTCACTGCCCGAACCTGAAACCCAGTCGATTTCCGGCATCCCGGCCCCCATGACGCACTAGGCACGTAGCTGTCGATGGCCCAGCGAATCAGGAGCTGGGGCCCTTGTCGCTGGTTCCTGGTTCCTGCGTCCCCTTTACGCTAGCGCCGAGTGGCGTCGGGATCTGGGCCAGGCCAGACCACGGCAGGGGAGGGGGACCGCCATCTCTGATAGGAAACTGGAAGCTACGGGCTCTCAGCAGGGCACTCTCTGTAGCTCTCTTTAGCTGGCGACACTCTCACCTACGGAACTTGCTGGCTCAGAGTCAGGTATGGCGTAGGAGACAGAGACGGGGGGTCCCCTTGGTGTTCAATGCCCTGTCAAAAAAGGGAAGCATGGGCCAACGAGCATGATGCGCGCACATTCGCATGGCAATCAAAGCATGGAGTTTGATCCGTCGTGGGCACGCACACGTATACAGTTTGATTGGAGAACACGCAGAGGATCCGCTTTGTCTCTCGCTCGGTGACGGCTTTGAGTGAGAGTGAGGTCAGTTGTGTGCGGGCGAGGGAATGAGGACTCGCATCAGAGAGAGACACTGAGGGGCAAGCAAACAAGCGAAGCGTGACTGACGGACGGGAGAGGGGCCGCCATGGTGCTCAGTGCGTGCGTGCGCCAGACGCCATACCCGAGTAGGGCTTCGGCACGAGGCGAGGGAGCTCTTCTGTTGGTGCTTGTGTTGGCGTTGGCGTTGGTCGCTTTTTGTTTGATCCAACTTCAGTGCGTGCGGTGCATTGCATGTACCTAAGCGCCCTCCTCCCGTCACTACAATTACTCTGGGAAACCAACGGCTTGCAGCGACGGACCGGACAAGGGACAAAAGGGACGAGGGAACGCAGGAAGAATGAAACGGCACATAAACCAGGAAACCCACACACTAACCGGGGAACTTTGAATGAGCCCATGCGCGGGCACACACGCACCCATGGCACGGCACAGTACTAGTCTTTTTCTTCTCTTGCTTTTACGTTTCGTACTTTTTCTCCGAATCTTTAACTTGTCTTGCCCTGTCTCGCCCGAGATGCCAAAACATTCAGCGTAGCAACCTGACTTTAAGACACGGACTAAAGAGGATAGGGAAAGGGAAAAAAAGGGGGGGCACGCGAGCGGTGTTTCGCGAGAGCGCGCCTCTGTGTGAGATAGAAAGAAAACTAGTGTTGAAATTTTTCTTCGCGCCCTCGTTCTAGTGGTTCAAATTTTACCGCCCATTGTTGGTGATTTCCTCATTTTTTTCCCTTGTGTGTGACTGGCGAAAAGCCGCGGGATCGAACCGGGGGGGCTTGGTTTGGTTTGTTCAAATCAGCGAGCGAATGGGGGGGGGGACCCGTCGGGCCCACCGAAGGGAAAGGACGAGAATCCACCTTTGTTTGGTTGCCCTCGTCAGTCTCTCTTGGTCAAGAGATTTATTAAAATTAATCGAGCTGGAGAGGGGAGCCAAGGGCGATTGGCGATGCGCGGATTGGTGGGAATGGGAAAGGATCTGCCCCAAATGCCCGATTCCACAGGCCGCGCTTAGACGCTTGCTAGTTCGCAAAGGTGCCCTGGGGGAGCGAGCGAGAGAGCAAGAGAGAGAGCACGGGGCACTACCACGCGAAGCAGAGGGGAGAGGGGAGCTTGGTTAACGCCGAACCCAGCACACACTCTCTGCCTGCCCGGTTGGGTCTTAGGGCCCTTGTTGGTGTTTTCGGGTCCCTTGTTTCCCGTGGTAGATGGACAATGCGCCTGTCGTGTGTGCGTCTGTGTTGGCTCTCGCACCCCCGGCTGGCTCCCCCATTCCCTTTTGCCCCCGTTTCCCATGCTACAGCTTTTTAATATGCCCTACCAACAGAGTAGTAGACCCAGTCTTGATTAATTAATTACCTTGCGTAGCGTAGCTTCTCTAGCTCTAATGTAGCGCACCCGTTCCTGAGCAAGTACCGAAAAGCTGTTTGCTTGCAGCCCACACACACCCCCCGGTCTCACCCATTCCCACGTTTGCGCGTCCGCCCACTCCCATTTACACCTCATATTCCCGCCCTCTCGCCCTCATAATCCACTCACCTCTCTCTCTTTCCTCTTCGTTCATCGCTTGCTTGTTCCGTCGCTACCCAAGAGTATTCTCTACTCGATCCATTCTTTGATCAGAACCAATCCTTGCGCTTGCGCAACCCACAGTCTCTACCAAGATCCTAGGAAATCCCCCACAAAAACCAGTCAAGATGCTTTTCCGTACCGCTGCTGCGATCGCCCTCTTGGCATCTGGCGCCGTCGCCGGACGCGCCCCCTACATGCCCGTTCAGGGCCTAAGCCTTGCTCGCCGAAGCACCAACGGTTACCAGCCCGAGCAGTCCGTCTGCAAGGACGGCAACTCTTGCGCCGAGGCTTGCGGTTCTCAGTACCAGTCCTGCGCTTCCAACGACTCCGACGACCACTGCTACAACCCCAGCATTGGCCAGAGCTGCTGTGCTGACGGCACTGGAAGTGAGTGTTTTCAAAAACCGGCCCCGTGACATGAGCGAAGCGCAACTTGCGACAACTCACTTCCATCCCCATTCCCTATTCACTTGTTTATAAAAGAGTTGTATAAACTAACAAAGCCAACTAGACTCTTGCGACAAGGGCTACTACTGCACCCACGACACCAAGGCCAACACCTTGTGCTGCCCCGACAGCATGAGCCTGTCCGAGTGTGCTGAGGCTTACAAGGTCACTGGAACTCTTGCCACCAACGCGCTCCTCACCACCTCCACCACCTCTTCCAGCACCAGCACCACCTCCTCCAAGGCCACCTCCACCTCCACCACTGCTTTCACCTCTTCTACTGCTACTCCTTCCACCACCTCGGTCAAGTCCACCTACTCCACTCCCGAGGTCGAGTCCACGACCCCTGCCTACACCCCCGAGAGCGTGAAGACTGAGGTCCTCAACACCACCACTCCTTACGCCACCCCGGCCGTCTACACCACTCCCGCTGGTTCCAACAGCACCTACGCCGCTCCCAGCCACACCGCTGGCTACACTGCCGGCTCCGGCTCCGGCTCCGGCTCTGGATCCAGCTCTGGGTCCGGCTCTACCACCGCCAGCGCTCCCGCCTCCACCGGCGCCGCTGCCGCCACCAGCATGAGCGCCCTGCTCCTGGCCGCCGCCGGTCTCTTCGCCCTCTTCTAAGCCCAAGGGAAACCGAGTCATGAAAGTAAGGCTCCAGCGTCAACCACACGAGTTTAACGAGTTTCACGACGATGAGCGAGAGAGAGAGAAAGCGTGCTGAAATGGGGAGGAAATCCGAAGGAGGTGTAAAGGAAAGGGGGGAAAAGCTTTCCCCTTTTCACACGTTGAAAGAAAGAAAGAAAAAACCCACAAAAAATCCTTGTTGTGCAATGTTGAGCTTCTCATGTGCCCTTCTCACGACATATATTTGACTTTTGCAACACAAGTTACATATATTCCCAACCCCTCCTTCTGTTTCTTCTTCTTCTTGAGATATCCCCTTCATCTTTCTTACATTACACGGACCCGGAGTTGGTCGGCTTGTTGTTATTATGGCGGAACAAAAAGGATTCTGTTATTTCTGGAGCGATGCGAAGATGAAGACGATGAACAATGCTGGAATCGGCTTCTAATTCGAACTTAAAGGGATAATGTCTTCTTTTTTTTGGTTGTCAATTGTTTTTGACTTACACATGGCTGTGTAAACTGGCTTGCTCCAGTCACACCTCATCTATTCCACCTTATTCTTAGTTTCTATTCAATCGCGACACGACGCTGGGGAGCCTTGCCTGCCAACGTCCTCCATCACACACCCCACTTTATACCCAATAATTGCCCTGGTAGACAATTTTACTCAACATTGCACACAACAAAGCTTTGTTTATTTTTTTAACCTGTATGACACATCAAGTTCAAGGTCTTAATATATGCATGGTGACGTTGTTTAAGCTTGTACCTGCGCAGGGAGCATCAGTGGGGTAGCAAAAACGGTCGGCTAACATGGGCTCCTGTGGCCTTGGCCGTCAGAAAGCCCGTCAGCACGGGACGATTTCTCGCTCGCTTGAGCGGCTGCCGAGACGATTTGCCAACGGCCCGTACCCACAACCTACAGCCGAGCGTCAGCCACAGACTGCGCTGACAAGGAAGTGCCAAGGATCTTGAGGGTGATGCAGAAGAAGAAAAATTGCTCTGGAGGAACTGACATGTGATGGCTGGATGGCTGGTAGCTTGCATAATATTATGCCCTGCGAATTTGTCAATCCTCGCATAAGAGTTGTTGGATGATGAACGACCCAGGATACCTACCGTCTGCTTGACCTTGGCAGACGTACAAGGATTGCAATGCACATGCTCCGAGATAATGCACACGGGTCACCTGCATGATGACTCCATCAGATCACTCTATCTGCACCTTCGTCTCTGCGCCTATACGTCTATAAATTGCATCAGCAGCAGCATCATTCGCGAGGTCGAACGGCGCTAAGATGGTAAATGAACCACCGGATCAACAATGGTCTTCTTCACATGAAAGCGAGTTGGAATGCTTTTGAACTCTCTAAGATTTTCGGGAAAACGAAATTCAGGCTAATATTGCATCATGGAAATCGGGGGAGAATGGAACTGTACGCCGAGACGCAATTCTTTGGCAGCAAAAACACAGGCGTTTGTACCTTCACTTTGAACCGTGCAAACCGAAATGGGTGACACAGGCTATGGGATCATAGAATAAACTCAGTCTTAATCAGACAGGCCAGACTCGGCCAACAGGGTATGATGTGTTTCTCTCGCGGATAACATAGGGTTCGTACACATGTAGAAACACGGGATATATAACTGCCTCCCGCTTTTCATGTTGTAGCATATATCGCGTGTTTGCGTTTAGTTATCGCCGACAGCCTCGGGCTTCTTGTTCGGGTCGAAGTCATATTTCACCTTGAGCTCTTCAACCAAGGCAACGTATCGTTCCTGAGCTGTCTCGGCACTAATGCCCTCTTCGACGAGTTCCTTCCAGGCCCCGTACTTGTATTTGCCCTATATGTTTCCAAGCTACCATGTCAGATGTGTTCTATATCGCTGTGGTACCTTTGTTGGGGGTTGGGACGCACCTTGAAGTCGAATGTACCAGGCGCGGGGGCTGCGGAGAAGTCCTCACCGTTGGCAACCTTGTACAGACCTGGGGAGCTTGTCAGTAGGCATGGAGAGATGTATGAGGGGGGAAAGGCACGTACCGTAGAGCTTGAGAAGCTCGTCGTTCTCGGGCTTCTTGGTCAACTGCTTGGACTCGACAGCAGCCTTCTCGAAATCTTCCTTGAGACCCATTGTGAATGAGGTTGTGAGTGTTGTGGCTTGGTGTGGTGTTGGAGAGGAATCAGGTGGAGGCTTCTGATGGAGAAGAAGAAGAAGAGAAGAATAAATAAGCTGAGCTGCGTTGGGATGGAGAAGGGCCGGGGCGGCGGATTATTGTTGAGGGAGGAGACCTGAGACCTCTGCGATTAGCGGGGTCCAGCTTGGAAGTCACAAGCGATTTCTTAGTGAGGGGCCCTTGAGGAAGGCGCAGGTGGCGGGCATTGAGGGGGAGGGGTAAAAAGGTCATGGGAGTGTGTGACGTCGTCGGCCATCATTGGCTCGGAGCAAAGCCAAGGTGGGCTCGGTGTTTTTTTGGGTGGCTTTACTCTGGCTTGTCACTGACGGAAACGGATTTCTTGCCTTGACCGTCCTGTCTAGTCGTGTCGAGCATGCCATAGGTAGCTAGCACCTTTGGTACTAGCTAGCACCTTTGGTACTTGCTAGCCTAGGCACTGTGCCTGGGGATCCGTTTGGCCAAGGTGGCGCATGCTTTCACGTGCCATTTACTTGGCCGTAGTTGCCCGTCTGCTATTACCCGCCTACTGCCCGTCCGTGCTGCGAACATGGCATGCAGCACACAGTCAGCCAGGCTGACGTCCGGTCGCGGTGGTGGTGTCAAGAGGGAGCAACGTGCTCCAACGGGCTCTCAGCGCTGGAAGCCCCGCTGGCGCTCAACCTTATTTGCGATTCATCTTGGTAAACAGAGACCTAGAGAAGGCCCAAAAAATAAGACCACTTTTCCACAGTATTCGCTGCCATCAACCAAGTAGAAAATACCATGACTTGCTAGGCTGCCAGTCCTCCTATGACAGCAAGACCTCGTCATTAAACATGCCACCACCACACACGCTCCGCCACCGGTCTCGCTGGGGACCACATCTGGCCGCAGCCCACACTGCTCAACTCCATATCCACCCAACGCATCACTGGACAGCTTTTGTTCGGGCTTCAAACTATCAGTTCGCAAACTGGAACAAAAAAAAATTAAAGAAATAATTCTACTCATCCCCGGCGACCCAGTATTTGGATCCTCGACTTCAAACAAGAAGTAACCCCAAGGAGAAAAAAAAGGTGCATCTATGGGGACAACTGTTGTTGTGTTGGGCGGCTCCCTGGGCGGTCTGGCTGTCACTCATCGCCTGCTCAAGTATACCCAACCTGAGCAAGAGGATTTGAAGGTCATTCTCGTGTCAAAGGTAACTGGTGTGAACTGAAACCCCCGACTGAATATTTCCCTCTTGGAACACAAGAAGTACTCACATATGTATAGAATAGCCACTTTTATTGGAACCTTGCGTCTGTGAGGGCCATCATACCCAACTTGATCAAAGATGACCAAATACTCGCTCCTATCCGGCCTGGCTTGGACCAGTACCCGGCTGGAAGTGTCGAGTTCATAGTTGGCACTGCTACGGCCGTCGATGCCTCGTCTCGCACCGTCCAAGTGGACGCTGGTACTGACGGCATGTGTGTGCTCACATATGACCACCTCGTCCTTGCCACGGGTGCCAGCGCTGCAGACTCGGATTTTCCGTGGAAGGCATCAGGCTCACATGAAGAGTTGGTGGCCAGCATCCACCGAACGGCGGAGCAAGTCGGCGCCGCAAAGCACGTCGTCATTGCTGGCTCGGGAGCAACCGGCGTCGAAGTCGCGGGCGAAATCCGAGCTGCTTTCCCCTCCACCACCGTCGTGCTTGTGTCTTCGTCCCAGAGCCTTGTTGGCGGAGATTCAATAGCCGGGGCTGTTGAGGCCGAGCTGAACCGCCTGAAGGTCGATATCCGAAAGGGAGTCCGCGCGGACGAGGCCACTCCCATGCCTGACGGCAAAACCCGGGTCGTCTTGTCAAACGGCGAGGAGTTGACGACGGATTTGTACCTGCCAACCACAGGACTCGTGCCCAACACCAACTTCCTGCCCAAGGAATGGTTGAACGAAAATAATTATGTGAATGTCGACGACGAACTGCGCGTAAATAGCGCAGAAAATGTGTGGGCAGTTGGTGATATCATATCGAAGCCCAAAGCAAGCCTCATGGTTACCGAGGCTCAAGTAAGTCTTGCGCCGTTTCTTTTTTTCTTTGTTTTTTTTGGGGTTTTTTTTTAGAAAGTCACAGAAACTAACTACAGTTCTAGGCCGCTGGTGTAGTCAAGAACATCGATCTTATTCTCAAGTCCGAATCTCCCGAGCCCGTCGCTGGCCCCAAGGTTGATGTCTTCCTCTGCTCAGTGGGACCGTCGCGCGGAGCTGGCCGGATTGGTTTTGTGCCCGTTCCCTCGCTGGCCGTCTGGGCTGTCAAGAGCCGGACACTGGGCATAGAGCGGACATCAAAATATGTGGACGGGAGCATGTGGTGATACCCCTTTTTTATGATTAGGACAACGCCTTATATACTATTCAAAAAGCGCCGTATTATTCCTACAGTAAATGCGACAAAATCCACGCCAACGCTCCAAATGTGAACGCCTCGTCTATCCCCGCTTCTCATCCTCAATCTCCCTCCGAATTTGCTCCAAGACCTGCTGTCGTGATTGCAGGTGTGCCTCTAGACCCTCCACTTGCTCCTGGACGGTCTGCAGGTCGTCTTGTACGCTCTTTAGGCTTCCGCCGGCCGCGCTCTTCCCCTTGCCCTCCTCCAGATCTCTCAACTCCCTTCGCTTGTAGTCGAGCAGCTGGTCCAGCTCTTTCTTGACCAGCGCAGGCTTGGAATCGCGCTTTCCTCCCTTCTTTCTTTCCGCGATCTCCTCCACCTTCTTAATCTTCTCTTCGAGATCCGCGAGCTTGCGCTTCAGCCTGACCTCCTCCCAATCCTCCGTCTTCTCGGTGGAGAAGTCTGTACCAGCAGTCTTGAAGTTGCTGCGGCCCAGTCGTGTCAGGTACTGGTCTCCAAACTTGGCCTTACGACCGGTAGCCGTGTTGTCGTCGGCTTTGGTGGCCCACCGCGAGTTGGCGCCAGCTCGCTGATTATCAAGTTGGTAGTCAATCTGGTTGCGCTCGAAGCTTGCGCGGAGAGAAGCCGGCACTGTGCGGGGGATTCGGTACCCTTCGTGGCGGTAGTTCAGGATATGGAGGAACGCAAGGCATGCATCCTTGTTGATTGTTGATCCGGCTGACGGGTTGATGAGGTTCCAGGCAGATCGGATATCAGTATCAGGTACATCTAGCGACTCGTAGAGGCTTTCGAGGGCAGCGACTGGTATCGTTAGCAATGCTACAGTTGTGAAGCGTAGATTCGGGGCCACACACAGGAAACCTCGCCCCGCATGTCCCGGTTCTCCTGGTAGATTTGTTCGTATTTGGACTTGTCATCGGGGCTCATGTACCACTCGAATCCATCCTTTAGCCCAGGTGTGTCATCTTCGTCCTCGACCTGTTCGAATTGAACTTGTTTCCCTGTGATCGCTCGGGTCGCTTGTACAAGATGGGCTTTCGATTCGGGCACCAACCAATCGGGTAATGACGTAGGCACATCGGCGTATTCCTGTTCTCGGTGAGCCGCTGCGCGACAAACATTCATCATGTTTTTCTTCGTTCATACCCCGTTGAGAATGTCAAAAATCACTCGCATAGCCACACAGAACTCTTCAAAGTCGAGGTTGCCGTCATTGTCCACATCCGCCAGGTCCCACACTCTCTCGAGCTGGTCATCGCGCAAGCCACTGTTTTTGAGGACGGGAGCGGCTTGTTCACCAGTCAGAAACTTGCCACCGCCTGTACGGGTGGTGAAGATGTTCCAGTAGGTCTCGATTTCTTGCGCCTCGATCTTGGGAGCCATGATTGCGGTGGGCGGGCTCGCCGCAATGCTAACGCTGTCGGAAAGGGTGGGTTTGGCGGAATGGGTTGGTTTCCGGGAGTCGCGGTCGCTAATTACAAAGTATCGCGAACTTAATTATTCCCAGGAACCGCAAAATGCTGGGAAACGGTGAGAGTTGGCGAACGTGATGAGGTGTGGTTGTCCGTTAGTGACGAAGCTCCCCAGCCTCGCTTGGGCGGGTTCCCCTGATAGAAGGTGACAGCTCCACGCACCCCGCTTGTGGAATATCGGATTTAGCGCATAAACTCGACTCAGCTCACCACCAGATCTCCATGGTCCAACGTCAGTCTGATCTCGTATTTAATTTTTCTCGCTCCAACCGGCACTTCGGTGCTGATTTTTGTATCGCTAGACCTCATCCTTTTCAGTGCATATGGATTCATGACCCTACATTGTCTAGTCACTTCCTCCAAAGTCCTATTCGAACTGTAAGACAACCTACACACGTTATGGGGAGTCTAGATACGCCACACAGGCCAACCGAACGTTTTGCATAGTTGGAATAATCGACAATAGAGCAAAGCGCGAGCGGGACTCGCGAACTTTCCCATGGACAACAACCATGTATAAACATGACTACTCGCAGGCAGAGCGTGCCAATTTTCTGCCGAGGCATCCTTTGCAGGTAGCTGGAAGGCACAGCACCAGAAGGGTTGGCGAGATGGTCATGGATCGACCCATGACAGCATAGTCGTACACAATCCGCCGGCCTGGGCTTGACGATATTTTAATGTTACTAGCTGCTCTGGCAATATGCTAGCAAAGACCCGAAGTCACGTCGTCGGAAATGGCCGGGCGCCGACTTCTCAGCTGCGACATATTATGCAAACAGTGGAAGTACGGCGCATTTTTTAATCCGCCATCGGAACACGGTGCATAACGGAGGATTGAAAGTAAGATGCACACTCGGAGTTTTTCTGGTCTCGCTGGCGGGACTCGCCCAACCCGGATGGAAGGTGTCATGATAGAGTACGGAGCTATTCCAAGCAGAGGCTCACCGAAGCGGCTGACTAACACAGGGGTTCTATGTTGAGCCCCACCGCCCAATAGGGGAAGACTACCCCAAGGGACTCAAAGGAAGACACCCCAGTGGACAGATTCAGTGGAGCGCAGGAGTTGGTCACGATGGAGGGGCAACCCGCTTGCGACGTGTGGAGGGGCAGCAAGGCACCTTAAATTGTGGCTGGCAACCCGACTTCCTGACGAGATTCAATTTTCACCGGCCAGTGCATTGCATCACGATTCTCTTCTACGGGCCGACTTCTGCCTCACATCGTCATCCAGTATCACGTCTGTTCCCTCGCAATGTCTACCACCACTACCACCACCACCACGGCTGCCCAGCCCATCACGGCTGAGGCCATGCTCCGTCTTTTCCCCGACATTGACACCAGCTCCGAGCCCCTCGATGGCCATGACGAGGAGCAGATCCGTCTGATGGACGAGGTGTGCATTGTTCTCGACGAGAACGACAAGCCAATCGGCACCGCCAGCAAGAAGATCTGTTTGTGCAACCCCAGCCCAGTGCTGGCCCCTTTGTGGTAAATGTCGGTCACTAACATGTCGCACCAAGGCCATCTCATGACCAACATTGACAAGGGTCTCCTCCACCGCGCATTCTCCGTCTTCCTCTTCAACGACAAGAACGAGCTTCTTCTTCAGCAGCGTGCCACCGAGAAGATTACATTCCCGGACATGTGGACAAACACTTGCTGCTCCCACCCCCTTCACATCCCCACCGAGACCGGATCGACCCTCGCCGAGTCCATTGACGGTGTGAAGCGTGCTGCTCAGCGCAAGCTTGACCACGAGCTTGGAATCAAGAAGGAGCAGGTTCCTTTTGAGGACTTCAAGTTCCTCACACGAATCCACTACAAGGCCCCCAGTGACGGCAAATGGGGCGAGCACGAGAGTAGGTCTTACGCAGACACGCAACCTGATTAGGTATAGGGGTCTTAGCTAACGTGTCTGTGCAGTTGACTACATTCTCTTCATCAAGGCCAACGTGGATCTCAACATCAACGAGAACGAAGTCCAGGCAACACAGTACGTCAGCGCCGACAAGCTGAAGAAGCTGTTCGAAGATCCCACCCTCAAGTTCACTCCTTGGTTCAAGCTCATCTGCAACTCGATGCTCTTCGAGTGGTGGCAAAACCTTGATTCTGGCCTCGAGAAGTACATGCACGAGGAGGAAATCCGACGAATGTAAACCAGGGGCTGAGACGTGAAATGGAAATGGAAATGGCAGACTGAAACAGTGGCGATGCTGGGCGTGATGATCTCGTAAAAATGGGAAAGAAAAGAAAAGAGATTGAGGCATTGGTTGTTATTAGCGATTGATCGGCATAGATATCCACTTCGTGCCCCCTTGAGGACGATTTTTCGAGCAGAGAGTCGCTTCGTTCATTTGACGTCCCACGTCCACCCGCTTGAGGCCCCCCAACCCACATAATGTATGACATTGAGACGGACCGGCGACTTGCGCCAGCGAGGTGATCGGCCGAGCCTCACGAATGCCATCGGCGCTGTGATTTAAAGTGGGATGACGGGCCTTCCGTCCCGAAGGCCCCCACCCCGGGGCGGCATGTCAAGTGTTGGCCCGCTCAAGGGCGCTGCAGCGCACTATATGGGCCCTGGGGCCATCTGAAGTGGCGGGACAGAAATATGACAGCAGCGTACAAAGGAGAATCTGGCTTGGTTAGTCTGAAGTACCATGGCCAAGGTGGAATGCAGTAAACAATAGAGGCCTTTATCATCCGCTATAGTTTACAATGTGAATCCCAATCGTAGAAAAGGCTTGATTCTTTTATCATTTCTTTGTAGTTGTTGGGTAAATCCATTGCAACTTCGGGGAACCGGGACCGAATTTACACTGTGAGGTGTCGCCGGCTTTTTGTCCCCTCCCTCTATCT
Source organism: Calonectria pteridis (assembly GCA_022837005.1). Classification (NCBI taxonomy): domain Eukaryota; kingdom Fungi; phylum Ascomycota; class Sordariomycetes; order Hypocreales; family Nectriaceae; genus Calonectria; species Calonectria pteridis. The sequence goes on along the minus strand of JAKZGU010000008.1, from coordinate 327,624 downwards.
ATCGGCGGCGTCGGCTTGGCGACATCACCTGAAGGCCTGCATATGCTGGGTGCTTGCATTACAACACACGCACCTCTGCCGCGTCTTCCTGATAGGATGTCGGCCAAACTGAAAGAATGCTGGAGCCCAACACAGCGTCATAAGTGCTATCCCAGCTGTCTCACCCGGGGAGGGACTGCCACGGCAATCCCGTCCGCCTCACCACTCCACAGCAGTGACGGGGTCGGCGGTGGTTTGTGCGAGCATCCGTCATCCGCCATCCGTCCGCCGTGTCTTGGCCACGGCCGAGCGAGGAGGCACAATGACCCAGGAGAGAAGCAGGAGACGCAGGAGACGCAGGAGAAACACCAGCGCTGGCGAGGGGATCACAGGCGTCTCAAGGGGGGTTGCCCCAGGGGCCCAGCGCGCCGGCTGCAGCGCCCACGACATGGTTCGCCTGACTTGGCCGGCGCCGCTCAGCGCGGGACACCTCACTGGTCATGCGTGTCCCCCGTCCTCTCATCGCCAGAACCATGCCCCGACGGCCTGTCATCCCCCAACCGGCTCCTGCAAGCTAACTGTAGTCCGTGCCGTCCGCCAGGCCTAACCAATGGGTGCGGCGTCACAACACAGACGTGCCGTATCTATGCGCGCGGGTGCACTTGTCGATTGCGGATGGCGTCGGGGGGCGGCCCTTGTGCCCCCAGGCCCGGCCTACTTAAACCCCCTCCGCCGGAGCGCCGCATCGCCCGCTTCCCTCTCTTCCCGCCCTCTGCTGCTATCTGTCTAGACACACAACAGTCGCTGGCTTCACTTACAGGACCCTCGGTTCAGGAAATCTTCCCAAAGCAGCCCTTTCAGCGGGGATAGCTTGAGAGAATAGCCAACTCGGTGTCTTGCTTGCTGTTTGCCATTGTGCCTGATTGCTCTGCCCGCGCTGACCTGCTGCCGCTTGCTTCCCTCGACGCTCACAGCTCACAGCTCACAGCTCACACTCACACCCACCACCTACCACTTACCTTCACATAACAACCATTGCTGCTGCTGCTGCTGCATACGCTGCATACGCTGCACGCTCGCACTCTCCCATATCATCATCACCACCATCATCTTGCTATATCTTCCTCCTCGCTTTGTCTCCTCCCTCGTGCAGATCCTACTTCTCACAACTCTCCAACCTCGCAAATCGTGAACCCTTTTACCCACAAAGGCCTTCGCTCCATTTGTGTCTACGACTCCTAAAACAAAGGAAACCTGCATCCTCCTCGACCTCCTCCCTCCTCCCTCACCACCCAAGAACCTCCCGCGCCTTTCGAGAGCCTGGCCCGCTCCAACACCACCTTGATGTCGGTTGAACTGCGCGCCAGCCTTAACTGTTTGCGTCATCCTTCAAGGTTTACGCCCGTCTCCAGAACTCAGCTCTCGCAAGTTCATACGGGCGATAGTATCCAAAATATACAATGTAAGTCTGGACCTTGAGTTGCGACCCACCTTGCTTAACATGTGCCTCGCCTTTGCATGGGTGTATAGACAATTACAACGTCGAGTAAATCATCTCGCCCAGCATGGAGAAGATTAAGAGTAGCTCGACGCCCACTAAGTGGCGACGCCCTTCGCTCGTCCCTGCCACCTGGGAGAACGCCGTCCGTGTCGTCACCATTGACGAGTGTGCTGAGGCCGGACGGTCGTTGGCTCATTCCTTTGCTACCGATGCCATGAGCCGCTACGTCCTCGATAGCGAGGATATGGCTGGCTACACCGATGAACAAAAGTGGAAGCTGCACGTTGACATTATGACTTACATGGTTGCTGCCCACGTCTACAAGGGCGTGGTCACAACCATTGGGCCAGATTTTGACGCCGTTGCTCTCTGGTACGTAAAGGCCCCAATCAGTTGACTCTTTTCTTTGTTGCCGAGGAGCCAATGCTGATGCTTCTGTAACCGAATAGGCTCCCCCCTGGTAAGCAAATGGAAGACTGGTTCACCGTCCTTCGGAGTGGCATGTGGCGGCTGTGGTATCAACTCTCAGCCGAAGGCCGCCGACGCTTCTTTGACGAGATGAACTCGGTCCTGAACCGCGCCAAGGAAAAAGTCATGGGAGAGCGGGATAGCCAATGCTACTATCTCGTCTACCTGGGCACCAAGCCCAACGCCCGTGGCAAGGGCTATGCCGGCAGGCTCATTCGCGATATGATTGCCAAGGTCAGTCTTGTGCTCGCCCATGCACATCTCTTCCAATTGCTAACCTCGTCTCAGGCCGATGCCGAAAACCGCCCTGTGTATCTGGAGTCCAGCGATGTTCGCAATAACCCCTACTATGTCAAGTTCGGCTTCGAGGTCAAGGGGGAGGTTGTCTTTGATCGTGCCCATGAACCCATCCGAATGTACAGCATGGTACGTGAGCCCCAGGCGATTAAGCAGAGCTGCACCTCCGTCGCCACCCTGCTCCCTGCTCTTGGGGGCAGGGTGCGGGTCTAGGTGCAAGGATACGGGTTAGCTATTGCTGCAAGGACCACATAACAGATTGAACTCAAGGTGGCTTGGAAGCAAAACGTGCAATGTGGAAGTTATTGGATTCGTTTGTTTGCTCGATTGAATGGTTTTTTTTTTTTTTTTCAGCTGTGGAGTGAGAGTTGAACCCGTCGAGTCACAACACTCACCTTCCAGTCTTTACCGCTGCAATATCTGTTCATGCTGCCAAAGCGCAGCAAACCAACTAGCTTCAGTCGTTCATTAGCAAGAAAACAAACAAATTGGTCATTCCCTCATTAACTGGACCACCTATATCCTTGAACACCGTTTTAACCAGCTTGTCCCATGCTTAAATTGATACGTCTCCTCGGTATGTCCATTCGAAAGCCTTTAGTTTTCTAGCGATGCCACTTAGTATTCCAAAATTGCCCATGTCTCGTCATCCACCGTAGTGTAAATTAGGCCCATTCCCAACAACTCATCAGCACCGGCCAAGACTTCCCTCCCACTCAAGCCGGTCGAGCTGGAGATGTTGGCAAGGTGGACACCTTCGTTGCTACCTTGCACCCCGCTCATGTAGGTGAACATCTTCTTGGCCTGAGGGGTGCAGCCGGCCAGCTTGTTGGGTGCTTGGCCAGTGTTGCCGCCGCTGTTATCATTGTAGTTGCCGCCGTCGACGTACATACTATCTCCGTCGCCATTGGCACCATTCTGGCCGCCCAGGGGTCCTCGGCTAAAGTAGAGGTGAACGTAGGTGGCCTCAAGCATGTGGTAGTTGGTTTCGTTGGGGTCAGTCACGGGACGAATGACATGGGCACCGACGTGACGCTTGTTGGAGAAAGACTTGAGGCGGCCCCAGATGCGGACGTGCGAGTCAACCTCGAATCCGTGGTCGGCCTCATCTGCCTTATCCGCGTCGATCCACTTCTTGACTTCGATTTGGCCGGTGCCATCGTCGATCTTGAGAGTGATGTTGGTGGGTTGGGCCGTCACGGTGCGAACCTGACCGACAAATGTGATCTGGGTGACAGGGGAGCCGTCGATACGGAAGTCAGCGCCGGCATAGGCCTCCTCGGCATCGAGGATCTGTTTGATCGTGACAGGGCGGAGGGATTCATCCTGGTAAGACTGAAAGGTTGGAGGAACTTTGTTAGAAACTGTTCAAGCTCTATCGATTGTATGATGGAGGAAAGCTGTAGCATCACACATACCTTGCCGCCGCCACCACCTTGGCTGCCTTGCTGTGAACCTCCGGCAAAGAAACCGCCAGAGTCGTCACCGCCCTGGGCGCCGTAGCTAGGTTTTGTGTATCCTCCGTATGCAGCTGCTAAAGTTAGCAATCTTAAAATGATAGAACGCGTCTAGGGCTCTCAGAACGTACACATTGTGATGGTGGTGGTAATTCTTTGGGTTGGGCGTGAAAGCAACAGTCACACATTCATGAGAAAGACGCGTTAAGTCGCGACTGTTTAATGGAAGGCTGTTGCCCCGCGATTCGCGTCTGCCTGTGGAGCAAGGGCTCAGGCGCCTTAGTCATCACTGAAAAGCGAAAGCAACAGCGACGTAATGTGAGCACGTGCCTCTCCGAACAGCTCCCATCCCGTCCTCCCAAGAGCCCAGGTTGAGAAGACCCTGAAGCACGGACAAAACGGCTGATTGCCGTTGTCAAGTTTCAGAAGTAAAAGGATACAAACTGCCTAGTGCATTGTATCGTTTGGCGTCCACAGGCATGCCCAAACGCATCTGGCCTGATGTTTGCAGTGAAGCCCCAAGCAGAGGGCTTCTCCGGTGATTCGATCCATCAGGCATGATAATGACAGGCCACACAAACACCGTCATGCGCGTATCCAACGGCCTATCCGGACTTGCATCCTTGGGAGGGCTGGCTGTTGCAGAGAGTCGGACGACATGGATTTGGATTCGCGAGGCATAGACTTTGCAGATCGAGAATTTATAGAACATGGTGGCATCGGCGAGAACCCCCTGGCCGCTTTTCCCATCCCGAGCCAGAATGCCGAGCTTGCCCCTGATGCCATTTCTGCGTCGTCAGTTTTGCCTCGTAGCAGCTAGGCCCGTCCTCACAGCTCCGTCGAACAGCGAGCCAAGGTCATGTGCAATCACTGAACGAGTTAGCTGCCATGCATGAGTGCGTACCCGGTGAGGTGTTTACCCACTGAGCGACAGTAATCAATCGTCAATACGTAGCAGCGACTGCGCATTAGCCTCGGCAGCAGAGTGGAACGACGTATCTCGGCAGCTTAGTCCGTAGCGCACCCCGGCTTCGGCGACGGTTCCCCGTGTTTCTCCAGCTTTCCCACATCCAACCATCAACGACGCCGCCTCTGGCATCTGACATCAACTTCATCCACCCGATTCTGCCGTGCCCCATCGCCCGGCTTCTCCATCTGTACTTCTATTTCCTTCATCCCGCGGATCCCGTCTTTTTTCTTCTCGCTCCCAATCCGACTACCCTTTATTCTGTTCCGCAACTTCACCTAATCCTACAAGCCGTGATTTCGTCATGGGCAAACCTCAAACCGCGACTCTTCCCCTGATACCTCTTGCCCGGGGCACAATCCTCTTGCCTGGCCTAGTCCAGCGCATCGCAGTCAACTCGAGCCGACCCGACATCCCCGCCCTGCTTGCTCACGTCTACGAGCGCGCCGCGACCAAAGGCCCCGACGGGCGCATCGACAGCATCCCCATCGCCTGCGTTCCTGTCTCATCGCCACTTGTCGGCCCCAACGGCCAGCTGCTCATCGGCGATGCCGAGGACATCGACAGCTCTCAGATCGAAGATGTGAACCCTGGGTCCGCCCAAAAGAGCGATCTCTACAATTTTGGCGTAGCCGCCAAGATCATTGGCATTGATGGCAGAGGCACCGGCGAGTTCGCCCTACGTGTCGAGGGCACCACTCGCATCCGAATTGATGACATTGTCCGAGAGCGCCCCTTCTTCGAAAGCAAAGTCACATATTTTAAAGATGACAGTACGTCAAATCCAGCTAACCGCTACGGTTATTCTGCAGTCGCAACTAACTGTTCCCAGCCTCCACTCCTCCCGATAAGCAAATGCAGGACCTCTTCGCCCTATTGAAAACCCGATCACGAGAGCTCGTTACCATCTTAAGAATTTCTTCCCTCCTCCCTCGAACCAAGGGTGGACCTGTCCTCTCTCCTCTGTTAACAAAGCGATTGGACATGCTCATCATGAGGAGAGAACTCCCCGAGGCAGGATTGTTAGCCGACTTCATGGCCAACTTGGTAGAGACGACACATGAGGAAAAGCTGGAGGTCTTGGCTGCTCTCGATATCAAGGTTCGGCTAACCAAGGTGATCGAGCTTCTCGAGCGCCAGGTTGGAGGCATCAAGAACAACTTCAAAATCACCACATTCACGACCATGCCCATTCAGATCTTGGATCGGTTGAACGAAAATCAGAACCGAAAGGGAAATTCACTACCCCAAATGCCTGGCATGGCATTTGTGCCCCCCTCTGGACAGTTTCCCCAAGGCAACGACCAGGGCGATGACCAAGAAGCCAATGAACTTGACGAACTCAAGCGCAAACTGCAAAACGCCAAGCTACCTCAAGAGGCCGCCAAGACGGTTGACAGAGAAATGCGCCGGCTGCAAAAGATGATGCCGATGAATCAAGAGTACCAGGTCACCAGAAACTGGTTGGAAACACTTGCTGAAATTCCTTGGTCCACTGTCACTGACGACCGTCTCGGCCCGGACACCTTGCACAAGGCAAGGAAGCAGCTTGACGACGATCATTACGGCCTGGAGAGTGTCAAGAAGAGACTTATTGAATACTTGGCTGTACTGAGACTCAAGCAGTCTATCAACGATGACGTGGATGAGAAGATCAAAAAGGCTGAAGCAGAGGTCAAAGATGAGGCTGCCGAGGCAAATGAGGACGCAGCCAAACCAGAGGTTGCCAAGCTTCAAATCCTCAAATCACAGCGACAGGTTGATAAGTCTCCAATCATGCTCCTGGTTGGTCCTCCTGGTGTAGGCAAAACCAGTCTGGCCAGATCGGTTGCGACAGCGCTGGGACGCAAATTCCACCGAATTTCCCTGGGGGGTGTCAGGGATGAGGCGGAAATCCGCGGGCACCGAAGAACCTATGTTGCGGCCATGCCTGGACTGATCGTCCAAGGTCTGAGGAAGGTTGGTGTTGCCAACCCAGTCTTCCTGCTCGACGAGATCGACAAGATCGGACACGCAAGTGTTCATGGCGACCCTTCCGCAGCTATGCTCGAGGTTCTAGACCCTGAGCAGAACCACAACTTCCAGGATCATTACGTCGGCATGCCTGTCGATCTCTCCAAGGTTCTTTTCATCGCCACGGCCAACAGCCTCGATACCATCCCCGGTCCTCTTTTGGACCGAATGGAGACCATCTACATCCCTGGCTACACAACTCTGGAGAAGCGCCACATCGCCATGCAGCACCTGATTCCCAAGCAGATCCGCGTCAATGGACTGGCGGAAGACCAGGTCTCGTTCAACCAAGAGGTTGTGTCCAAAATTATCGAGAATTACACTCGTGAATCTGGTGTTCGTAACCTTGAGCGCGAGATTGGCTCCGTCTGCCGCGCCAAGGCCGTCGAGTTTGCTGAAGCAAAGGACGGCGGTCACCTTAGCGACTATAACCCGGCGCTCACAGTCGACGATATTGAAAACATTCTAGGTATTGAAAAGTACGAGGAAGAGATTGCTGAAAAGACGAGCCGTCCCGGCATTGTAACCGGCCTCGTCGCATACAGCTCTGGTGGCAACGGCAGTATTCTATTCATTGAGGTGGCAGATATGCCCGGCAACGGACGGGTACAGCTCACAGGAAAGCTTGGTGACGTGCTCAAGGAAAGTGTCGAGGTTGCCCTGACCTGGGTCAAGGCACATGCCTTCGAACTGGGTCTGACACCGGAGCCCACTACAGACATCATGAAGGAGCGCAGCATTCATGTGCACTGCCCGTCGGGCGCCATTCCCAAGGACGGCCCCAGCAGTGGTATCGGCCAGGCTATCGCCTTGATCTCGCTCTTTTCTGGCAAGCCAGTGCCGCCCACCATGGCCATGACAGTAAGTATCTACGGGTGACTTTGCAAATGATCTGATGTGCTGACAGTGCCTGTGCTACAGGGTGAGATTTCTCTCCGGGGCCGAGTTACAGCCGTCGGAGGTATCAAGGAGAAACTCATCGGCGCCCTCCGAGCTGGCGTCAAGACTGTGCTACTCCCCGCCCAGAACCGCAAGGACGTTAAAGATCTCCCACAGGAGGTCAAAGATGGACTCGAGATCTTACATGTCAGGTGAGCACACATTCATCACCCCGTACACTTTCGTCACCGACGTTGCCCTGTCACACCAACCTTCCACCACCCGCAGCTATGCCCCGAGCTTGGAAACTCGTGTCACTAACACATGTCTCGAACAGCCATATTTGGGAGGCGCTTCGCCTCGTTTGGCCAGACTCGCACTGGGCTGAAGACAGCAACTTCCGAAGCGTCGAGTCTCGGCTGTGATGGGTGCCCGCAGCGGCCTATAGTCCCGTAGCATTGGTCACTTTGCCCTGTTCCATTGCCCGATATCCCCGTGGCGTGCTAAGCGGCCGACCCCGTTCCGCAGCATTGAAACGAAACATCTCGTGGCGACGCAACAAACCCCAGTTCCAGGAGAAGTTGGCAATATCATTGAGCATGGCCTAATTGAGCCCATTTTGCGACGCATCTAACCGTAAACGCGGCCTCCAGTCCTACAGGGGGGCTTCCTGTGATCCCACGTTGTCCTTCCATGGTCACCAAGGATGAGATGAGTCCTCGGACACGACGCACATACGCATACATATACACACATACACGCACACACGCACATGCACGCTCATTCCTGTGCGACCTATATAGCATCGAGGCCGCAGGCGTGGCGTTCCGGGTGAAATACTGTCAGGAAAACACCGACTCGTCTATCTCCTGCGTGGTTGCTGCAAGGCTCACACATGAATGTGACGCCACTTGCTGCAAGCAACAGGGGAACCTCGCGTCACACCGAGCCGCCTCGGTCTGCATTGGCTGGAGCTGTATGAGATGTGTCTTGTCTCTGTGTGAGAACTGGACAAGGAAATGCCCGTTCCACATGCACTCCGAGTCTTCGACGAGTGCTCGTGGTGTGAGGCGGCCTCCTGCACGCACAACGGAACATGCGAGCGCACCAAAGACTCGGCTCGCGGGTAACAAGGTCATAGCACTGGTTAGCGAGGGGCAGTTGTGTTTTTTTTTTCTTTCGCTAAGGGGGGTGTGATCTTGTTGGACAGTCAGGTGTTTTTTTTTTTTGGTGAGGGGGGGGGGGGGGGGGGGGGGTTTTTTTTTTTATTTCTATATGTGGCGTTCTTTGTGTTTATTTCCCCCCCTTGTTCGACATGACAAGTTTGCCCTCGAGGCAAAAAGGCAACGACAGCACGTTCCGATCTAATACCTAGCTAGCTAGCTTAAGCGCCTGCAAATCAATGAGTAGTAACGAATAGCCCCGAGGGTGTTCGCAAACGTGAATGACAATCTATGGGTCACATGTCGCATCTCTCCAAAATTACAAGACGTGCGTAGGCGTCCACAGGCGTCCCCATTGCGCTGATATTATCCTAATGCAGCCAAGAAGGCTTACTAGTCGGTCGTTTGGCAGCAATTAGTTGGCCTCTTACTCGGCACTTCTCTCGCCTTGACCATGGATCGAGCTGTCACGACGCCATCTGCCCACGAGACCCCTGACTGTCAAAGTGTCAAGCGGCTTCGACTAGAGATCGGCGGTAAAAATAAAAAAAATTAATCACAGTGATGGGGCCCGTCCGCTCTTGGATCCCGTCGATGACAACCGCCACTTGACGCCGGCCCGGATCGGCGGCTCAATAGTCTGGCCTTCCGTCCCCTCCCACGAACGCCTTCCTACAAGCCATTCGGCGGAGCTAGGCGAGTGGGAGACTGGGGGGGCCAGAGAAGGACAAAGCGGAGAAAATGAAAGAGATGGATCCTTTCGGGGCGGCAAGACAAGGCAGCAGGTTGGTGTTATTTGCTTTTTCTCCCACCTTCCACCTGTCATTGTCACTTCGGGCAAGGTCTCGGCTGGGGCAGCACCAAGCTAACTAACGTAGCTCATCCCTTTCTCCCCTGTCAAGCTGGAAAATTTTGGGCATTGCTCGGTGCTACTTTTGTTAGCATCGCTGGCCAGATGTCAAAGCCAAAGCCGAGTTCTTGACAGGAGACCCGAATCGCGTCGTCGGGGAAGCCATCCGACAAGCGCCTTGTCAACCTCTCCCGCAGACAGTTGTGAGACATGGCCGGGGGCGGAAGTCGGAGGCTAAAACCTTTGGGCGGGGGTCTCAGCTTGACAAATGTCCATGATTCGATCGCATCCAAGTGTTTTTTCTGGGTTGTTTCTAACAGAGTCAATGCGAGCGAGCACAAGAGGAGGTTGGCTGTATGTGGCTGCAATGCGGCCGAGAGACAACGTCAACCAACCCGAGAGAGGTGTGGGTTGCTTTTTTAGGTCCGGTGAACCAGAAAAAAAAAACGATGCAGACAGGCTACTGCGGGCACAGGCATCGACTGCTATTCAAGTATGGGGATCGACGGGATGAATCAGGCATGTTGGAGATATATCGTGGATTTTAGAGACCAAGTGGCGCCGTGGTGTAGGGTAGTCTGCGGTGGTTGACTGAGACCTTGTGCTCAGATTCGACATAAAGCCAATCATTGGATACTCGGCGCGGGTTCCGAGGCCAGTAGCGCCAGTAGCGTGTGAGCGGTCTCGTCAAATGAGACATTCGAGCAACTTGAAGGACAACTCTTGCATCTTGTCGATCCTGCGGCTTTCCACTGAGAGGTTCACGATTCATGGCGAGACCGCAGCCATCTCTCTGTCTCTAACCACACCAACAGAAACAAGCGGCGCTAGGACGCGTTGCCGGCGGCACAGACAGAGATGCGTAATAGACCAATGACGAAGATTATCATCACTATCACCAACCGCTGTGAATCAAGCTTTGGCTGGGGTTTTCTTCAGGCGATCCCGACAAGGGCTCTTCTGCATAAGGTTGATCCGGAAGAAACCAACCAGCACAACAAGCTTTAGCCTCGGCTTTATGGCACTTGCCGCCATAACCGTCACCCGGTAAAGCAAGAAGTTGTAAGCGGGCTGAACTTCTAGACCAAAGTCAGAATTCAACTCTAATGCCGACAACGTAATAAGGCTCGATAATCGGCTCTGGGAGCGGATATTCGACGACAACCCCTCTCTCTTAATCTGGACCTTGTCTATATCATGCTGCCACCTGTAACCATGTTGATCAGCCTGATACTGCAACCCTCCCCCTCACCCCCTCCAAAGGCCGATGCATCTCATCTGTGACAGACCTGGGGTGTATTTTACTTCTTCTTCTTCTTCTTCTTCTTCTTCTTGTAACTGTCTCTCTCTCCCCATGTTTTCTCTCTAGGCATTGGGCCTGGGTGGCTGAGCGAGGTCAGTTCCACCACGAGGAGGAGGATAGACCACGCAGGATACGCCCACCCTAGCGTCGAGTTGCATCTGCAAGCACAAGGGCGCGTCCCAAAACTCCGGGCTCTTGGTCGTCCTTCGAGGCTTGTGTAGCACATGTCTCGGGAGGTGCATCTGCCGTTTCTGACTGTGCGTCACCGCAACAGGGCGGTTTAGCAGGAATAGCGGGGGAAAGAGGACACCGCGCTAGACGGCTCCCCCATGGCACCTCTTCAGCAGAGTCGCCAGTTGGACTAAAATCCAGATAGATTCTTGGTAGCATCGTAAGGGCCGAACCCCTGCCGGGAAATAATCGAGACTTCTGCAACGAAATGAGAGTGATCATCCTCCAGGGCACCACGGGAAAAAAATCTCCGTCTGGCCAATCAGCGCATGAGCAGGGGGGGTTTGGATGTGCTGGGGGACGAGGGAGGGGCGTGGGAAGGATCCCCATGATGCCCTGGGAGGGTTGGGTGTGATCGCGCGCAGGAATAGGCATCGCATTGAGGCCTGCGGCAGGGAGCCTGACACTATCGAACTAAGAAGAGATGAACCTTCTCCATGATGCCGGCAGCGAGCTACGCTGATGACGAGCTGCTGCCATACCCTTGCGGTCCCACGGCAGGACCGGGGGACGGATGGGCGGAGAGCCCTCAAAGAGACAGCTTGTCTAGGCTGGGATATTTCCTCCGTCCTCCACCGTTCTCTTGCAGGTCAGACATTGAGGCAGTGGTGAGAATAGGCCTATGAGCAGGCCTTGGTTGGTTGGGTGGCGGGTTGACGGCCGGCGCGTAGTGACTTATCGGTCGACGGGACCGTAGAGGTGGGACCTTGGTTGCGAAGAGGTGGTGGTTGATCCTACAAATGTCCGTCGCTAAAACACCATCGAAAGCATCCTCATATCATGTCAGGTGGTCCATGGGGACCCATGTCGCGGAAATTTAGCTAGGCGGTTTCCTGATAGCGTTCCCCAATCGGGGGACAGCAGACGGCCTCAGCCGCCGCAGTGATAGCCATCTTGCGGGTCGATCGCGCAGCTGCAAACGACGACTTGTTGCTGGCTGCTGGGAATGTGATGCTGCTTCCAGCCTCGCTTGTCCCAACAGAAGCGCACGAGAGGCACAGCAGTCGTAGCAAGGAGGGAACATTTCCATTTCCAATCCAAAAGGATGGTAAGTTTGATTAGGTGAAATGACACCGCCAACGATCGAATGGGTGTTCCTTGGCTTGCAGGGAATCTACCCTAGAGCATGGGCCTGAGCCTGAGCCTGAGCCTGTCGCTGCGGGAAAAAAGTCAAAATTCCAAATCAGTCGGCCCCGCCCATCTCCAAATAGAAGAGCTTCTTGTCAAATCTGGAGGAGCAGGCATTGAGCGACCGGGTCCGGGTCACCGCGCCTACCTAGCTAGACCATGTCGTTTCGTTCTCGCGTTACTTTCCGCCGTATAGGGTAATTAGCTGTACGTAGGAGGACCAACAATGAACGGTTGAAGACTGTTCAATTCTGTCTGCAGGTGGCCTGGTTCATCCCGAGTGCTTCAAGGGCCTCGGCCAACACGCAGGGCAGCCCGTCCTTGGCAGAGCTGTCGTACGATGGCCGCGGCGTGCCCTCGATGCATCGCCGTCAGACATCGAAGGCCCATCGAGACGGAAAAACTATGCTCTGCGTCAAGGTAAATTACACCCCACGCCGCAACTGAGCTCCCCATCTATTGCTATCTGTCAAGACCCCGGCCGCCAATTCTTGGCTGCTGACAGAACGGTAGGTCGGGCTGCTGGCAGAGCAAATCACAGCGAGGAGCCTTCTACATCGGGCGTTCTAGAGGCTTGGTCGGGCCCTGGGGTCCCGTTGGCGACGGATGGCAGGCTCCATGTGGAGAGACGGCGAGGGTCCCACTGCCATGTGCTATGCGTCCGTGTGCCGCGGCCATGGCGGCGACAGCACTTGCAGTACTTGTAGGGAGCAAGGAGAAACCCTGTACCTGACACCGGCGTGCGTGCAAGGTCGTTGGGTGCAGGAATCCAGGGCAATCTGCATCCAGACACACAGCAGGCCACGTCTGTGCGATACTGAGGGCACTGAAAGTCGAGCGAGCGCATTGCCCTCATGGCGTGCGACCACGCCGGGCATTTAGCTTGGCTGTGCCGTACGTCGATGCCATATCAATATTTGATTGTTGAAATTTGAGCAAGGCGGCATGGATCAGAGACAGCACCAGGCGCTGGTTCCGGTACAGATCCTGCCCCCCAGATAAACCGCGGCGGCGTGCGAGCTAGGCCGTGGCGTCGCTGGCTGTCTGCAAGTAAGGGATGACGCCCTGGTTTGGTGCTAAATATCCCCGGCGGAGAAGAAGGCCCTGGGGCTAGTGGCCCAGGGGACGGAAAATGCCGTTCTTGGGGGGGATGTGATCGGCGGTTGAGCATCGCCTACAGGGCCAATGACGGCGAGACTAATAAGAGAGGTAGGTACAGTTCTGGGCATGAGATGCCACGATTGCGTGGTTGAGGCGAGGCAAGGTCAGGCGAGGGCGATGGTATGCGAACCACGCAGAGGTGAGATTTTTTTCTTCATTTTTTTTTGTTTCTTGTGCACGCACATGCAAGACGTGGCTTAGCGATGGCTGTTGAGGAGCTCGGTTGGGGCACATTGTATGTTCACCGTAGACGGAGCCGCTGGCCTTTGCGTCACCATCCGTTCCCCTCGCTCCGATGGGAGGAGGAGGATAGGGGACTAACTGACTAGCCGGCCTCGAACCCGCTGTTGGCAGTGCCGATCACCAGGTGTCATTGGCGTCGTTAGGGTGCAAGCTTTGGGCGCCAGCTGGTTAGCAACAACGCCCACGGAGAAATTCGGTGATTTTTGCCGATTTTCACCGAGTTGGCGGCGGGCTAAGAGCTAGTGATGCGAATCGATGGATGCTGTCATATCTTCAACCTCGTCATTTTTGGTGCTGGGTTTGGATGGCACCGCTTGTCGCCTGTTCTCGGCTCTCGCTGAGCTGCGGCATGCGACGCTGAACCTTGAACTTTTGGAGGGGAATTTTTGAAGACCCGCACCTATGCTGGCTGCTCCTGCCTCTCGTATTAATGCTACCCTGCTAGCTGAGGCATGTGCTTCCGCGCACCTTCAGTTGAAGCGCGCCTCTGTGTCATCCTTGCTGGCCTGTGTTGCCCAGGCGTGTTGTAGTAGGCACGCTGCCCAACGCAGCGCTATAATGTCAACGTTCAAGAGCCGGCGCTGGCTCATGGGGGATGGGGTGGGCACGACAGGCTCGACAGGGCAAGGGAAGTCCATCATTGTCGGTCTCTCGGACCCGAAATGAACGGATAAAAACCTTCCTTCACGATGGCGCCTTCTGAGAAGCTTCCAAAGCCCCATAATTTGTGAATTGTTTTGCTGCCTTTTTTTGTCCTTGCCGGCCGTGGCACCGGGCGCGTGTGTGGATCGAGAAGGGCACCTCGCCTAGACGCTCAATGACCGTGCCTCAGCCCGTGCTCTTGATTCTGTGCCCATGCGTAGCCACGTCCCTGTCTCTGCCCTTCGTACCGAGTGTAGTCCCCATCAAAGTTTTGATGAGTTGAAGAGGGAACCAGCACGCGCCCATGATCCTGGGCCACCACATGCTCAGAGCAGATGAGATGCCCCGGGCTTGCCTGACCTCACGCTGGCCAGGGCTCCCTGAGCCTCACGCCGTTGTGCAACTATTTCTGCCACCCATCTTGAGCCCGGGCCAGGTTGCACCTTGACCGAGTGAATACGTGCACTCGCTCGCTATCGCTTTCAAATTGAACCTGGTCGAAACAAAACCGAGACCTGTCGCTTTGACTCGACCGCTAATTAATCGTTCTCGGATATCTCCAAATGAGGGTTATTATTGCTCATGAGTCTCCAAGGCAACCTATTCTTAGGTTGCTGTTTGATTGCCATCCTTGGGCTTAGAACTTGGATGAATTGCGTACTGTCATCACTTACACCGGGGAACATGGGCGGGGAAAGCCATTTCCCGGGCTAGAGCTGGAATCCTGACCATGATGTGAACGTTATGACTTGGAATGTCTTAGGGGCGGCGCCACATCCGCATGCGTGTCCGACGACACGCGAAGAATGAAACACCAATGCTTTGACTCTTGTCATCCGATAGTCATGCATGTTACATTGTGCCAGAACTTTTGACGAGATCATTCGCGAACCAGCCATTTTGATTCACAGCCAGGGATATTCATTTCACCCAACGTGCCCACTCCCTGCTTGAGTCAGTCTCCGATTGATTTCGTGTCTCGTCTCAATCACGCGGGCGAAGCCGGCGACTCACTGCATGGTGCATCGGGGGCCCTCGAAGACGCAGCATGTAAATGCGGATCGAAAACGGCCGCATGTGCAAGTCCAGAGCTTGATTTCGGTGTCGCGTTCGAGGGAGGCAGAGACCAGCCACACGCTAGTCAGCGCTGGAGTGATGTTGGTGCCGATATCCACCGAACCGTTCAATTGGAGCTGTGGCGCTTGCCACCCAACTCGGTCTACAGAGGGCTCAGCCCGCAAGAAAACGTCGAGACTGTGTGTGTGACCTGGGTGTTCGCCTGGCCTCGTGGCTTTCCGTTGTCATTGATGGCGACTCGGTATACAGCTCCGCATGCCATGTGCGAGAAGGGCATGTTTGACGCCTCCAGTGCCACTCATGAGTCGGGAGCAAGAGTGAGTTAGCAGAGCTGGCCAATGGAATCAAACGTGGCCCATGTATTCTGCAAGGACTCTCTCTAGCCTATGGATCTGCATAGTATATCTGAAACGGTCCAATTCAACCCATGGCCCAAAACGATCAGTTTTCAAGACCGACCCTGACTCAACATATGTATGTGAACACGAGTTTACACATCCCGAGGGGCTGCCTCGAGCACCCATGGCACTAGGCCGGTTTGGCAAACCGCCACGGCCATGTGCCACGATGGGGATATCGTTAATTAAAGTTGGCTGACAGTGCACACGCACACGCCAGAGCCGGGCCTGGGCTGAACACTGTGTGGGAAGGAAAAAAAAAAATAGCGAGCAGCTCGACAGGGGGGACTTGTTCGGTGCGGTGGTCATAGCCATGGTAGAGGACGAGCGCTGGAGACAAGCGGGAGCAGGCGCTGTGGGGGGAACAACAAGTGAGAAAAAAAAGAGAGAGAGACAGAGACAGAAAGAGAGAGGACCTGGCGCCTTTCTTCTTCGTGGTTGGGGGAATCATTTCCGACCTCGACTCTGCGTGCGCGTGTCTCAGGTGAAGAAGGTTGACAGGCGGGAGAGGGGCCGGAGGCTTGATCTACATGCAGTCCCGTGGCGTGCTCTGGTCGGGCTTGGTTCAACGGCTCAACGTGCTAATGACATTTTGCGGTTCCTTGGGGCTATAGAACCACAGAAGCAAGAAACGGCGTCGGGGCGCATCCAGACCTGCCCGTCAGTGGAAGCTCAGACTTGTGCCAAGCCCAGTGGCTTGTTGCTAACGGGGGCGTGCGCGTGAGCTTGCGCGTATGTGCGTGTGTGCGCGAGCTTAGACTTTCGTCGACCCTTCAGAGACCAGGCGAGAAGCCCGGCCAGATCTCGAGACGCAGGTTTCTCCATGAGGAACATGCATGGCTTGGGCTGCATCGTGAGATGGGATGAGTAGGGGACGCGCAGAACCTCGGTCGCTAGCGCACGGCGCTCTTCAAAACCCTCACGGTGATACGATCCGGTAATTTGGGGTAATTGATAACTGGGGTGGGCGTGGGGTGAAGTCCGTCCACGATGGAATTCGATGTTGAATCGGTTATTTGCCCGTGAAGGGATCACGCCAGGTGCCGTGCCAAGGCTACCCAGGCGGGAACAGCGAGTCCGGGTGTTTAGTGTCCGGCGTGTCTCATCCTTGCGCCCACTCGTAGTGCTGCTGACTCCGCTGTTTTGTGGTGATGATGATGATCTTGGGCTGTCTTCAGATGCCGCCGCCGTTATTTGTCGGCGCCGCTGCGACAATCCGAGCGGCAATCGCACCTGGGTTGGGGGCATGCATGCGGCAACATGTCAAGAAAAAGTCGCGGAATTCTGATCCCCATAGACATCCACAGTTAACCGACCCCAATGGTCGCGTGCAGAAGCATACTTTGTTGTGGGATGAGGTAGCATTGAAAACAAGGAACGGTCCCACCGGCAAGGGCAGGACCAACATGTACCCCGAAATACCGGCAGACCAAGACCAAGCTTGCCGCGCTCCAAGTCTCCAGGGTGTCTCTGTACATGCAACGCGCTGCGACCGTGGCCTGTCACCCGAATCCTGGCCCATCCCCCTCATTTACGCTGCTCCTCGTCATTATGGCAACGGGCGCCTGTGGTTGGGCATGGGCATGGGCGTGGGAGGGAGGTGGTCTCTTGTCAATAAGGTTCTCTCGCAATCCGAACGCAACCAGCAGCTGAAGCTTGGGACGCCTGGCGAACTGCACATCGGCTCGGGATATTTCGCTAGCGGACCCGGGGCCTGGATGGTTGGTTGCCCAATGGCTGCAATTCGGTGCCAGTTGATAATAGCGCTGGCTAGCAGCGAGTGTCAACTACGGGCAAATTTTCTCTGGTTCAGTCCATGTGGACTCGCTCATAATGATGCAGGACCGGCACCGAGGGACGAAGCGCCACGAGCATCGTGACGCGGCAAAACTAAGGGGAAATGAAGACGGCCCCAGCTGGGGACCAAGGCCAAGACACAGACCGTCACAAATCCAACGCGAACGTGGCATGCGGTTGCGGGTATGCTAGATTGGCATTCAAATCGGGGGGATCAGATGCTAAAAAGCACAAGGGCTTCGAATCTCTGACGCCGGAGTCGACATCGGGCCATTGAGATTACAGAAGGGAGGCGGCATGCCATCAACCCCGGGAAGGACGATCATTAACGGGGTCAAGGAACGACGATGCGCAAGTGGCCGTTTCATCGTCCTGGACTTGCAAGGCTGGCGGCGCTTGCCTGAGTGGGGACTGGATAAGCGGCCGCCAACCGGACTACAGCTACAGGGTACTCGGAGTGTGAGGACGGGCCATGAGTTGGCGACGTCGGACTCTCGCGGGCAAATACGCAGAGCCGGACTTGGGTGAGATTGAAGCTGCGGAGAATTTTGCTGGAACGGCCAGAGCTGGTTAAAGAGGTGAGAATTGAATTTGCTTTGACGTGTGTTGGATTCGCGTAATGTGAAATACCCCGGAACCTTCGAGACTTTTCCTCATCGGCGATGGAGGCAGCGCCTGGGGGGCGGGCTGAGTTTGCATGGGCCAGGCGCATTCGGAATCGGCTGGTCATGGTTGACCATTTCAGCGCACTGCACTGTGAGAGAGGGCAGAAGGGCCGTGATGCTCACAACGCCCGAGGAACCAGGGCAAACCAAACCATGCGCGACTCGAGGATCACCCTAGCAGACCGTAGTATTGGGTAGCCCAATGGATGGCACGCATCCCTGGTCGCCCAGGTGTGCGAGCCGTTGGTGAGGGGGCGTGGGAACATGGGCCAAGCCGATGAAGGATGAGATGAGGGGGGGGAGGGGATGGAGAGTTCTTGGAACCCATGTGTCGAGGTCTCGTCCCGGGATGGCACTGTTGCATCAGCCATGCGATCTAGGCTGCTCCTCCCAGGCTGGCTTGCTTATGCGACTCGATCTGGAAGCTTGGGTGAGATGGCGGCGTGGCAGTTGAGCCTCGACTTGCGTGCAGCAGAGACTCGCTGCGCCAGCTCAACGCAACACAGCTCGGCGAGCACATGGGCCAGGAACAGCATTCCATCTCACCCAGCACGCACATGGCCACCCGCACAGCAAGTCTCAGAGTCAGACCATTCGTGCCTGAAAAGCTTTCTTCCAGAACAGGCAATCGGAATCAAGGACCACCCAGGCACCAATCCCGCCGCAATTCCAAGTCGGGGCCCAGGGGAGGCTGACGTGAAATGGTTCAGATGAAGTTCAGACACTTGCTTAGTCTCTTCTGTGCATGGGTTCGTGCACTTTCATCCGATCCATTCGCACGACGAGGGATACGGCCGCAGATCTAATCTATGGTTCTTTTTTTGGTCCAGCAACGCACACACACTCACACTCACACACACACCAACCTACGCTCGGGTCGGCAACCGGTAAACATAACAAGTCCGTGTAAGCAGGGAAAAGCCTGCGAAGGATTTCCATGCTTTTCTCTCTCCCAAGCTTATCAACGGAGCTTTCGGATATCGCAACGAAGACCAAGCCGGACTTCCACAGCAGCTATTCACATGCCGAATCCCTTCGTCTCACGGGGCTCCGCCATTGTCGCATTTCCCATTTCTCTCTGTCGCATCATCAAGATCATGGCCCGCCAACGCTGTCTCTTGCTAAAACCTAAGCGAGCGCCAGCAATTGAGCGGCGAGCAGTGACAGCCGCCCGGCCGGGACACGGCCCACAGCCCTCAGTGCCCTGGGGCGCTAGGGTGACGCCCAGCCGGGATAGCTAACCACACTAAGCAGCCTGAGCCTACTAAGGCCAGCCAGAGCCGTGCGCTACTCTCGGCGCCGTCAGCGTCCGCATGGAGTTTTTCGCAAGGCCAACGAGGTTGAGTTTAGGGCATATGCTTAACTGCTTTACCGAGGCCATCCAGGCGCGAAGCCGCGCGCACGTCGTTGTGTCAAACTGGAGACCGGACTCGAATAGGGGATCGAGGTCTCAGCATGGGAGTTTGCATTTCCACGGGGACGGCCACCCACGGATGCCTTCACCTCCGGACACGAGCGCTTGCTAAACCCCGCCAGACCCGCTTAAGATGACCATCCGGGATGATGGGTCCTCCTAAGCTCGTTGAGTGTAGTAGTTTGGAGGCGTAACTTTTTTTTTCTCCCTTTTCCTTGCCCTGGTTTTGCTTCTTGTCTCTTCTTGTCCTATCCAGTGCTCGCTCGTGAGGCTGTCTGGGGTGGGTTCCTGAGCCCTGGAACTTGGACTTGTCGCCTCTTGCCGCCAACGCCGGCCAGGGATGGTCCGGGCCTCTCCTGGGCTGTGGTCCTAAAAATGCGTGCAGGGAACTGCCCGCCCCAGAAGTTGGGAGCCGATGCCGCATGTCGTGCCGCATGTCGTGTGCTTCCCTAGTTCATCTCTCGAGAGAACAGCTCGTTGACTGGGCGAGGTTGGGCGAGTTGGTCCTGGACCAAAGAGATGGGACGACCAACCATGTAGTATTACAATGCCTGCTTTGATTTGCCCGTGCCCTGGCACCAGATCTTGCGGCATCGTACATTAGTTTCCCAGATTGCACAGGCTGTATAACCCATCTGCAAGCAGGAGGCACTGAGTGCCTTCATTAACAGCAGGTGCCTGAATAAACCACGCAATCCAGTCCAATCCGGTCCAATTCATTGGGACGTTTCGGGATGAGATAATGGTGACGACGGGACGCACGGCACCCGTTCAAGCCGGCTATCAGCAAGAAAAAGAGCCGATTGCAAGTCCCCTTCTAGCCGGAACCCAAGCACCTGGGTCCCTTAGCGGAAGACAGCGTCAACAGACTTAGCTGGAGGGCTTGGGAGGCTGAGACGACAAGACGACGGGCTCCATTGCAGGAACCCCCCAGATAGTCTATATGGCGGGACGAAAGCGCAGCTAGGCTTGGGGGAAAATAGCAAAGGGTTCGGGATGGCCCTGTCTAGGGCCTTCTCCGGCGCCTCCACCCGGCAGCGTCGACAGCATCATCAATAACGAGACGTGGCCCACCAGGCGACCCATTCACGTCCCGACGCTGCTGCAAGTTGCCCACCACGCCGGCAGGCTTTCGACGACCATGGACTGTGGCCGACCTCCGGGGTATCAGCCCAAGTTAAGGAGCACCGCGGCGCTGGGCATTGCCGGCCGGGGCACCAACCAGAGGCCAACTGCCAGGACACTGCAGCAGCCCAGCGTCCACCACCAAGAGGCGCCAGCCAACAGCCTAAGCCCAACAACGAGGTACCTGCCGTAGAGGCGTACTAAGGCATGTATGTCGCCAAGGACGGGAAGGTCAGTTGCGAGCCCCGTCTCCTGCCAGGTTCCTAGCAGCCTTTTTCTTTTCTTTTTTTCTTTCTTTTTTTAGGGTTTGCCTCTGGTGCTTGACTTGACTCGACAGAGGGACTCCATATGGCTGTCTCATCCCCCTATCCTTCATTCCCACACCCAATCTATGGCTCCTGAGCCGAAACCAAGCCTCATGCTGTCGATGGGCGTCGTCGTTCACGGGCCATGCCACACACAATCAACACTGAGCAGCCGTCTCTTGCATCATCCGCCTCTTGGATATCCTGGACCCTGGCCCTGGATCAGACGCGCCCCGGGCACCCAGGGCCTCTAGATGACGGGGCTCGTCCCCGCTTGCTCATCCCATGATTTCTCTCTTGTATGGAACACCTCTAGTTAGTTGTATTGCAGTGCCATGTGCCCCCCGTCCCGTCTTTGCTCCCAAACAATGGTCAACTCATAGTCGCCCAGCGGCCAACGCAGGGCATGCAGCAATAACAAGGGCTCCAGCTGCAGAAGCAGAAGGGAGACGTGGACCCCACAATGGCTTGCTCAAGAGCCCGCTCCCTAACCTAACGCCAAAATCACCGTCCCTCCCACGCCCTCGCCCAGTTCCCTCCGCCAGCGCTAGCACCCACGCTTCACCCTTCGGCGCCCTGGCTCTCTACACAGGCTAACGAGACACACACACGCACACACACACACACACACACACACACACACACACACAGATGCGCACACAGACTCGCACACCCTGGGCTTTCGGCCACACGCCCTCGCCGTCGCTCATTCTCCCAGCCTATTTTGATAATCAGGCTTTGACTTCAGGAGACATCGTTCGCTGCGAGATGACCCGGGCCCATGCTGTGGGCAACTGTAGCCGTATGCGCGGTCCAGCAGTGATTCGCATTGCAGCGCGAACCAACACAGCCAGCACCATACACGGGCAACAAACAACCTGGTTTAGATCGAGCGAGCTGGGAACCGCTCGGAGCCGCTTCTGCTATCTCAATATCTTTTCTGTCTTCTCCTTGTCCCAAAGAAAAAAAAAAAAGCCCCCAGCTGTTGGCTGCTTTGCGTCTCTTGCCCGCCGATCCATGGTTGTCCTGTCCTGGTCATTACGCCGGACAGCCCTACCAACTTGACTTGATTGTCTTGGTCAAATCTAGAACATAGAGGCCACCGCTTCTATGAGCTGAACGCTTTGATTATGCTCAGCCCAGGGCACCAGAGGCCCAAGGTTCCATGCCACGCGCTCCAAGCTGCGAGACCTGTCTGTCTATCGTCAATCACGAACTCAGTCCACTACTCTCTTGGGTTGGCACCTGGCCCATGCTCCGGCTTTAGCCTGTGCATTGTCTGGCTCTGCCTCCAACTTCCATCTCCCATCTAGGCCATCCAGGCCATCCTCTACATGTTCCTCGTGTCTCGTTTGATCACACACCCCCCTGCCAATCCCCCACTCCCTCCATTCCCCATCATGTGTCTTCATCATCATCATCGCCATCTCGTCCTCGATAACTGCAGGGTTGCGGGTAACTTGACACTAGCCGCTTAGTTGGCTGGCTCGTCTCCCTTGATGCTCACACCCCCCAAGACCCCCCCAAGGCGCAACCACCACGACCATGCTCCTCCACCTCGCTCCTCCATCTCCACCTACACCTACACCTACCGAGTACATAGCACACCATTGACTTCCACTACCCAGGGCCAGGTACTTTGCTCTCTTACCAGCCAGGGAAGCATCCATCCTCCACTTGCTTGCTTGGGCCTGTCTTGTCTTGTTTAACTACCGGCTGTTCCTCCATTCGCTGCTTGGGTAGTTTTTCCTGGCCGTTGTCTGGTTTGCTTTGTTGCCATCCCATCTCTCTGGTCTGCCCGGCTTCGTCTTCAGCCAGTCGGTGCTCACCCATCTCGTCCTTCTTTACCCAACTGCCACACCTCTCGCCCCTCTCGCCTCTTCCCCTACAACCCAGTTACACCTCGTCAACCCTTCGCTCCCGACCTTCCTGGCCTCGAACCATCGGCAACCCGACGACCAACTGCCCTCGTTGAGACACTCCCGGTCCTCGTAGTAGACAGCTCTCACACGAAACGAGACACAACCCCTCCCCATCCGTCTCCTCTTCCTGGCCCATTCCCATCCACCACGTCCCAATCATTGCCGCCCGTCGTGTCTTATTGCACCTGCAAGACTAACACAGGCAAAACGCCGCGGTCCCTAAGACGCGGAGAATTCTCGTCAGTAATGGAAGGGGATCGTCATGGCATACCTCTCTACCGAAATCCTTGATTAGCAGCCACTCTAAAATCTGAGCAAGGGTCCTCCCCGATGCCCTGTCGCCAACCCTGAACCACCCCCGGCCGCATCTCAATTGCGCCGCCCCCCCCCTCCAGCAGCCCGATAGTCACACAAAAACCGACCGCGAGCCACCATCCAGCTTCCGTCCGCAATCCGCCTCTTGTGTTCGCGACTCGCCGGCCAGGAAAGACCCGACGAAGCCCCCCCAACCTATTCAGCATCCTCCGGTTCCGCTTATTAGGAACCGGCCCCTGGGCACCTCTGTAGTCGCCCGAACCCTTCCTCGACATCCCACCAGCACGGCTTCATGCCGTATCACCAAGACGCCCCAAGATCCATCTTCCTAGTATCACGGTGCAGCATCTCGTCCCACGGCGACTCACCCTCGTCTGTTGTCTTCGTCAATCCTTAACTTGCTGCCTCGCTGCCTCGCCTGGATCTTTCTAACACCCTCAACAATCGGGCTCGTCGGTATCATCCTACCTGGTCTGTCGACTGTGTTGCGCAGATACTTCTTGGCTCGTCAACCGTCGTAGCCGAAACCCACCTCCACAATCATTGCAAACCAATAACACATCTGCTTGTTCGCTCCTGAGTTTGGAAAAAAAGCCATTCGCCATTTCATTCTTGCGGTGCTGACGGGTTCTCCTCAACTAAGTTTTGCTTGACAGCCAGTTGGGGACGAAACCAGCCATCAAGAGAACATACTGACAGCCAAAGCGAGCGTTCAGATCTTCTTGAATCCTTTGCCTTGAACCACCTCCCTGCGACGCTGCTGGGAGCCTGGTTATTGTTCGAGTCAATAGCACGGGCGTACTTGCGTCCGGCCAGCTGACCTAGCAGACGTGCTTCCCCCCATGCTCCCCAGAATTCACCCGGTCGAGGCACCACGAGTTCCGCTCGGCCAGCGCCGAGGCATCTCAGATCTGGCGCGAATCGCTTTAGACCTGACCTGGGCACCCAAGAGGGCAGAGTTCGACGACTCTGCTCGGTCGCGGGCATATCCTTCTCCGCCCATGTCAGGATCTCCACCCCTTCCCCCGAAATCATTCCAAGAGGCCAGCGAGCGTGGTCAAGCACCGGCAGGCTATCCCGCGGGCAACCCGCAGGATGCCCATCGTGGGACATCGAGCCAGCAGTCTCCAGTCGATCCCCGGGGCCCTCACAGCATGCCCCCGCCTCTGCCTAGGATGTATTCGCAGGAGCAGCCAGATTCAATGGGCTACATGTATCGCCGACCAGAGGAAACCATGGGCAGGCCAGGCCCATACCCTCAACCTGGAGTTCCAGGGGTTTCCCAACAGCCGAGCTACTTACCCGCAGCTGGACCAAGTGCACCGGCGCCTTATAACGTGGCTGGTCGCCAGGTAGCTGAGGCCCAGCAGATGACTTCACCTAAATCACAAAGAAAGACGAAGGGCCATGTGGCATCCGCTTGCGTGCCGTGCAAGCGGGCCCATCTTCGGTAAGACCCCCAGGAGCTGCATAAACTGTTACGAGTCAAAAGAAGACTAACCGGCTGCGTAGATGCGATGGTACGTATCCGGATCACTTTCCTACCTCTTGTTCGATTTCCTGCCGCAGTTGCTCCATAGTGCAGCGAGGACCGAGCACCTGCAGCTTGTCAAAAACGCGTGTAAAACTTCCAAGGCTCGCCCAAACTACCGGAGACTGGCGGTGGCTTCCCATTGTTCAGGACGGCCAGCCTGGGCCCAGACCGCCAAGGGAATACCTCTGGCACCGAGACTGGCCAATCCGACGACCGACCAGGTGCCAGCCTGAAAGGCGAAATAGCTGGGAAGGATCGAGTTTGTTCTGAGTGCTCGGGCATGGTTGACTATATTCTGGGAAACCTGGCGTTGGTGCGAAGAGAACCAAGGATGGTTTAAAACACGAGCCTGTGACGCAAGTGCAGAGACTGGCACCCAACGAACGCATCTTGGCCTCTTATTACATTTGCTAACCATGTTTCAGCTCAACGACCATGCTCTAGATGCATCACAAACGGAAAGGAAGACTCTTGCGTTGATGTCCAACATAAGAAACGAGGCCGGCCACGCTTAAGGGACGATCGAGACCCGCGATATGATCAATCTAGGTTTGCTCAGCCACAAGATGCGGGTGCAAGACGGCCACTCAATATATATCCATCCGGCGGTGCCATCAGCCCAGGGTACAATTTATTTCCCTTTGAAGATTTGAACCGAGGGCTAACCAGCGATAGAGAGCAAATGCCTCCTAGGTATCTTGAACGAGCTCCGACTGCCGATGCAAACTTATACGCGCCGCACCCGTCGATGACCGCGCGGGCGCTGGAACCGGTGGCCTTTTTGAACATGAATATGGAATTCGCCAAAGTGTCCCCGATATTTGGCGAAGCTATTGGTAGCGGGAACCTGGAAGGTCGAAGCTTGAGCGACGTTGTAGTGTCTGCTGATCGAGATAAGGTGCTCGGATTCCGAAGCCAATTCCTCGACGAGCAAACGCGAAAGGAGCCAAACTACCTCCCTCCAATTCTGGGCCGACTCGAACATGTGGTGCAGGGGCTTGGATTCAGTGCAGAGGAAATTGGACGGTTCAACCTTGACCGTCAGGAATATCTTACCTTTCGAGCATACGACGGACAAGCTAGGCCGTACTCCGCACGTCTTGGACTTGCCAAGGAAGGGTCCATCTACTTTGTGGTGTTGTGTCTCAACCTTCCCCCACGACACCCTTACCCGCCTCCTCCCTCACCTCTCTCTCGCGACTCGGCTCAAGGCTACAGCGCCCCACAGACGCCTCAGCTGGGCTACGGGCCGCGCACTCCAGTTTCTGCGACGTTCGATCCGACGCGGCAAAGATACAGCGAGGGGTCGTTCGGGGCACGAACGCCCAGCCAGCTGCCGCCCACTCCGGGGATGGGGGCTGGGGCGTCATATGCTGCGTCGCCGAGCCGCCAAGATTATCCAGGACCTCAGTCGTACCATATTCCTCGCAGCGAACTGACGACACCGATTCAGCCTCGACCACAAGCCTACCAGCTGCCGCCTATTCGTGCGCAGCCTAGCCAAGGCGAGGCTTCTGGCGAGCATGGCTGGCCTCGCGAGGACCGACAAGGCAGAGTCGACATTGGAGGATTAATCGAGAGGCCAGATGCGTCAGGACGACCGCGGTAGTACCGTGGCCACCCTATTTCTAGGCTCTCCATGCCGTGATAGAGCCAGCGCCGACAGTCCCACAATGCGAGCACAGGAAGAATGTGCCCTTCGGGGGAGATGTTACCTGATGCCGCTATTACGGGCGGCTTTCTTCTTTTTGCGTTGAATTGTGTATTCTTTTTTCAACGTTAATGCTTGTGTATAATGTCCCTCTTTTTTTGAGGGGGAGGGTGGAGCGGCTTCTTATTTTGCCAGCTCATTGCAAGGCGAGGGTCAGTAATGGAGAAAGGCGATTGGTCTTGTGTGTGAGAGTATACCCCTTGGGCATTTCAGCCGACGGAGTTGGTGGTCGATAAGGTGGCCTCGGGATCTTTTAAAGGCCTGGAACTAGTGGTTGGATTCGAAAATGGGCGGATCTGTACGATAATGCGTGGCTGAGCGCCGATCAGATGCCCTACTTGGACAGCGCGGCGAGAACGATTCGCTGAGGTACGACGGCGCGTGCCTGGTTGGCCCCGATGGATGGATGGATGGATGGATGATATGTTGAGGCACGGCGGGCAGGAATATATGGATACAACAGGACAAAAGACGCCGCGAGGTCCGGGTAATACCAATCAAGGGAGGGGAGGGAGAGAACGAACAGGCTGGGAGGGCGCGGTTTGGTCGACAAGGGAGCGCGTATAAGAATACCCAAAGCAAGGTTGTGCAAGCAAGAGACAGGATTTTTTTTTAATTTTTTTTTTAGCGAGAAGGGGAGATTATACCGCGTCTGAATGTATAATTCGATTCTTACATGAACACGGGAACGACGAGCACAGTGAAAGAATGTTGGCGGAGAGCTTTTGGGGTGACGATGGTCCCTGAGCGGTCCCACGTGGACGTCCC
Source organism: Calonectria pteridis (assembly GCA_022837005.1). Lineage (NCBI taxonomy): Eukaryota > Fungi > Ascomycota > Sordariomycetes > Hypocreales > Nectriaceae > Calonectria > Calonectria pteridis. The sequence goes on along the minus strand of JAKZGU010000008.1, from coordinate 300,311 downwards.
ACCAGCGGCAACGGCGGAGTAGCCAGCAAAGATTGGGGAGGATGCAACGCAGAGGGACGAAGGGAAGATGGAAATGACACGGACGGAAAAGGGGAGATGGGGGGATCTGGGCTGTGCTGTGCTGTGCCGTGCTCGTGATACCACGGCAATGCGTACCGGCGTGCATGATGCTTCCGGAAGCAGAGCGTCGCCGGCACAGCACGTCAAGGATTGGCTGATTTTACGTGGTAATAAGCATCTCCAATTAATATTCTCCGAGATGTTTCGATGGAGCGAGATACCCGATTCGCGAGGCGGCAGACGTACATGGGGAAGGAGGGGGGGGGGGGCTGTTGCAGTGCTTCCCTCCATCGGCCTGAGCTTTCCGATCGACAGGCCGTGGATGGGCACTAAGGTCAAGGGGGGGAGGCATAGAATGAGGCGCTATAAGTCCGGAATCACCCACAACACGTGTACCTCTTCCCTCAATGCACAGTCGGCAGGGTTTATTAACGAACAAGAAACAAAACGCAAAAAAAAAAAACAATTCAAGGCCTCAGCATCTTTCCCTCTTCCATACTGTTTGTTCTGTGGAGCGAGTCGATACTTTTTAGCCAGCAGTTGCAGCAAGCATGGGGATTTTCTTTTTCTTCTTTCGCCTGGCTGGGCTGACTTGTGACTGGACGAGACGTCGTATTGCGTGAGCAACGCAGCAAATCATAAATGGATGGTTGTCGTTAGTTGATTGGATTGGATACGAGCGCCGTTGCCAAGCACGAGGGATGGGGGAGAGAAAAGAAAGTCGAGCGTTTCAAAACACCTTTTTTTTGTGTCCTCCTTCCCGTTCTTGTTCTATGATAACCCAAGCAAGTTGCGCCAAAAAAAAACAGTCTAAATTACATGGCACCGTTTTAGTGCTGTTGTCCTCGGAGGAGAGGTGCATTAGTTAGCACCAGCTCGTTCAGTTGCACTTCAAGGGAAGGGCATGGCACATGCATTGGTCTCCTGAAGGAAAGGGAGAAGAGAGGCCCTCAAGCGAAACCCAAAAAAAAAAAGAAACAAAAAAGACAAAATGAGCCATCCCGTTTTCTCTTGTACATAACGCCCGTCTGTAAAGCATTGCTGCCTACGCGTTTCCACTTTTCCCCGCTCGTGCTCCCGTCGTCTTTTATTCCCTTTGTCGGACTAAACCTGGGCATGTTGTGTCACTCTGGCTTGGAGCGACGAGGCAAACCGGCGTTGTGATGCTTGGAGTCGGGGGACGGTTTGGAGGTGGTGGTGGTGGTGGTGGTGGGAGAGGCACCAGTGTTGGCGTTAGCGTTGTGGTCGCCGTCACCGTTGGAGTTGGAGTTGCCGCCCGGTTCGGCGGTGCTGGCTTGCGCTTGAGCGCTCTCGCGGCGCCTCTTTCGGGCCATCATGTTATCGCTGTGCATGCGCTTGAGCGTGTCTGTTAGTTCGTCCGCCGGTTGGGGTTGCTGCGGCATGGCGTCCTGGGCGTCGGCCCCATCCGGATCGTGGACCTTTGGCGGGCCCGTTTTGCGTGCGGGCCGGAGCGACGACGACGACGACAACGACGACGCCGACGGCTTGAAGCTGTTGCCGATTCCGAACAAGAGGTCGTCGGCTTGGGGGCGGCTGTCCTCCTCGAAATGGGGCGCACCCTGAGCAGATTGGCCGGGCTGCCGAGTTCGCCGGGGCGAGGACGTGGTTGAGACCGACGACGGCGGCATCACGGAGTAGTTGGTGAGGATAGAGGCCGGGACGCTTGCGTTTTCGGGCTGATTCGATTCGGCTCTGATGACGGGCCAAGATGTCGCAGTCAGCCTTCAGGCACAGGCACAGGCACCGACACAGAAGCAGGAGGTGGTGGGATCTTGTGTGGTGGGATGACAGGATGTAGATTTGGGGGCTTACCGGATAGAGGCAGTGGTGGAGGATGTCATTTCTTTGTTCGCCATACTGCTCTGGCCAAAAGAAAGCAGGTAACGGCTTGTCTCCTTGGTGGTAAGGTTGCAGAGACTGATATGGTAACCTCAAGCGTAAGGTGTTGGCTGGTCTGCCTTATATAGCTCGATCAGGACGGTAAGGCTTGCTGGTCCCTCCAGAAGATAGTCCTGTTTTTTTTTTCCAAGGTGGGTGTGAGTGCGAGGGAGGGATCCATCCCAGCATGATGGGAATCTAGCATGTATGTGCCTGGATCTGGCACAGGCGACCGTATGATCGGCGAACTAGACAGAGCTGGGTGCATGTCGTGCTGTCGCGGTCAACCCAGGCAGCCTCAGCCCCGGGCGCAGTGTGTGGATGGGCTTGGCGTCCTACTTGACTTGACTTTACCTTCTCTCCCTGGCTGAGGAGCCCTACAGGGCGAACCACAAGCTGGTCTACGGCTCGAGTTAGCCTTGTGGAGAGGACTCTAGTATGGCGCAGTCGAGGCGATGGGAGGCGATGCCACCGACGCAGAACGAATGGGAAGCGAAAGACCTGACACACTACGGCGATGAGATGCATTGCTGCGGCTATTTTATTGGGAAATTAGCGCTCATTGTATGTTTTAAACAATACCAAGCCTGATCTTAATCCGATTCACTGTTCCTGGGCCGAGTATCATCTGCGAGCCTCGTCGCGCGAGGGTCGATTTTTTACCAACTCGCCCGCAGCCTTGTCTGTCACCTCACTTGAGCAGTTAGGAATGCAGCCCCCACGTCGGCTTTGGGGATGACGAGTCGTGGACACACAACTGAGGTTTTATTTGAAATAGTTGAATGTGTCAAGGCCAATCAATCGCCAATGGATGGGAAGCGGCCTCTGCGCACCATGGTTTGAAGGGCAGAACCAACAAGCGCTGCTTCTCGCTGGATGCCTCTGTTGGCTCCTTATTTTGCTGCCTGGAGCCAAAAAACCCACATGGCCATGCTGCCGGCAATCGAGCTTCGCCCATCAAGGCAACCGGCCGGAGTGGGGGCCGTTTGGGGGCCGTTTGGGGGCCGGGGATGCATCCGGACGTGGAGAACGGAGTGGGCGATGCGCAGGCGCTTGCTGGCGGGTTTATACACTTCCCCCGGCCGATGCAATTGGCGCGCCCTGGACTCTTGGTCCGTGGTTTGACTTGATGCGAGACGAGACAGCGAGCAAGAAGGAAGGTGTGTGTGAGAGAGCTGGGAGCTGGGAGCTTACAGCAGGTGGCCACGGCAGAGCCTAGAAACGCCACAGCGACTCATGACCAACCCACGAGCCCGTATTCAACGTATGGAGGTGTGGATCGCCCATGCTGAGTGCGACGGATTGAGATAGGCTTAGGCATATGGATTTAAACTGGCGTGAGAGAGGCGGCGTGTCATTGGCAGATAAAGTGTAAGGTGTGAAAAAAACAATGGCAATGTGAGAGAAGAGAGACGACGACGACGTGTTGGCACTGCTTAGACTGGAGGTGGCTGCAAAGTCACTCGCCCAGAAAATGACTGGTCACAGCAAGGTGTCAGCAGAATTGAAGAGACGAGTGCTTCCTAGCGGGATTGGAAGCGTGTAACCCGGTTGAAAACAAGAGTAGCACGTTCGGGCTTGTTCCGTTGGAGACATACACGGCGAGAGGCGAGGGGCGAGGGGGATGATGGTTCATCTTTGTCTGATATTTTTAGCGGTCGGCGAAAGAAAAATCGAAAATGGGAACAAGGGCAAAGGATGGCCGGGTTTGATATACGTATTGAGATGCGATGGAGGGATGGGCGAGATTGCGGCAAGGCTGTGTGTATCGGTTGGGTTTGGTCTCTCAGCTCCCTCCCATCGTTTGCCCAAACGGGAGGTCTCACACACACAACTAACAGGACGGAAAATACTGTGCGGCACGGGCCCGGCCAGGATCGCCCTCTTTGTCCAACCCTCCCTCCACCACTCTGCTCGCTCGAACGGTTGGACAGGGCGGAACAGGGTCTTGCCAGAAAACTGAGGCGAGGAGTTCGTGCCCTCATGCTGCCCGCAGTAACCTTGACGTCGAGGGTGGGTTGAAAATAAGAGAGCCTTTTGACGTCACGTGGCCGCGCGCCTACGTCGTGTGCGGCTGGCCCACGACGTTGAGATTGGCTCTCTCCGCCAGGTACACCGCAAGCCCCGCGATCACTGGCATGAAGCAGGCGAGCACATATTGTTTCATTGGCTCGTGGTCCCTGTATCCCCTTGTTCGACTACCCTTTTACAGGCCCAGTGAGACGTCGTGACGGTGAGTCGCCGTCGGACGGGGCACGCGCTTGAATCAGCAGTCCCGGTGCCGACCGTGCAGTCTGCGCTGGCCAGGTTTCTGTTGATGCCACCTCACGACGACAATCTTATGGCTGCTGGCACCCCTCACCCACACCTGTGAGGGAACGGAGGAACCCAAAAGAAGAAAAAAAAGTGAGGCAGCTGTCTCGGGAAGACCCCCCCATCTTCGGGCTGTCGCGGCCATGGCCGATGCCATGGACATGGACGTGGATGCACAAGTGCACCAATATGCACCCGCACCGAGCGGCGGCACCAAGCGCAAAGCCGAGGGGGATCCTGAGGAATCCCGCCCTACCCGAAGAATCAAGGCAAGCAAGAACAGGATGTTGATGATGGTCGTGCACTTTCGTCAACGCCTCCGCCCCGTTGCATTTTCAACGTTCGTGCCTCGGCTGACTCCGGACCACAGGCCCTGGACCCTGCCGTCGTCAACAAAATCGCGGCCGGCGAAATCATCGTCGCGCCGGTTCATGCACTCAAGGAGCTAATGGAGAATGCCGTCGACGCAGGTTCAACCTCTTTGGAGATTGTGGCCAAGGATGGCGGACTGAAGCTCCTTCAGATCACTGATAACGGATGCGGCATCCAAGTACTGAACCCCCCTTTCATCCCCCATCTTTCCAATGCCGGGCGCTGACGTGCTATTCAGAAGGAAGATTTGCCCATCCTGTGTGAGCGGCACACGACGTCCAAGATTACCGCGTTCGAGGACCTCTCATCCATTGCCACATATGGCTTTCGAGGCGAAGCCCTGGCTAGCATCAGCCACATTGCACATTTGACCGTCACCACCAAGACTAAAGACTCCGATCTCGCATGGCGCGCAAAGTACCAGGATGGAAAGCTCGTGCCCGCGAAACCCGGCCAGTCTGCGGAGCCAAAGGGCGTTGCCGGCCGGCTAGGTACTCAGCTTACAGTGGAAGACCTCTTCTACAATACACCCACTCGCAGAAGGGCGTTTCGGTCACTTACTGACGAGTACAATAAAATACTCGACATGGTTGGCCGATACGCCGTGCACTGCGAGGGAGTTGGTTTCACTTGTAAGAAGGCCGGCGAGGCTTCGACGAGCCTTGCCATCCAGGCACAAGCCACTGTCGTTGATCGCATTCGCTTGATTCACGGGGCTGGCGTTGCCAATGAAGTCTTGAAGTTTGAGACCTCGGATGATCGCTGGGGCTTCAAGGCCCAAGGCTACGTGACGAATGCCAATTATTCAGTAAAGAAGACTACTCTTCTCCTCTTTATCAACCACCGCTGCGTTGAATCTACGCATCTGAAAAAGGCCATAGAGCAGGTGTATGTGAATTTTCTACCAAAGCAGGGACATCCCTTTGTATACATCAGCCTCGAGATTGACCCTGCACGGGTCGATGTCAATGTCCATCCGACCAAGAGGGAGGTCCATTTCCTGAATGAGGACGAGATCATTCAGGCTGTGTGCGAACATATCGAGTCAAAGCTCACTGCTGTGGACACGAGCCGCACGTTCAAAACACAAACGTTACTACCTGGCGTAAAAGCTCCCGATCCTGATGGCGCTGATGGTGACAGCACTCCCGGCCGGGCAACCCCGTTGGGTAAAAGGCGGCGCAACTCAAACGACCTTGTACGAACAGATACTGCTGAGCGCAAGATCACGTCCATGTTTTCTCGCACAGATGTTGGTGAATCACCTACACTCGCTCGCCGCGCTGAGCGCCCTGTTGTTGCCCCTGAGAAAATAAACTACGAGATGGTGGACCGAGAGGCCGTTCCGTGTCGGCTTAGCAGCATCAAGGAATTGCGGGCCGAGGTCCGCGAAGAAATACACAATGAGCTGACGGAAATATTTGCTAGTCACACATTTGTCGGAATTGTTGACGACCAGCGCAGACTGGCAGCAATTCAGGGCGGCGTCAAGTTGTATTTGATCGACTACGGTCACACCTGTTACGAGTATTTGTACCAGCTTGGGCTCACAGATTTTGGAAATTTTGGCACCATACGCTTTAACCCGACCCTTGATCTGCGGCAGCTGCTTCGTATGGCGGCTGAGGTAGAGAAGCAGGCCATTGAGTCGCCCGATGATGATTTTGAGGTTGAGCAACTCGTTGAGATGGTGGCAGATCAGTTGATTGAACGGCGAGAGATGCTCCAAGAGTATTTCTCCCTGGAAATATCTCCGGCGGGCGAGCTCATCTCTATCCCGCTACTCATCAAGGGCTACACCCCGCCCCTTATCAAACTCCCGCAGTTCCTCCTTCGGCTCGGGCCCAATGTCGACTGGACAGACGAGAAGGGCTGTTTTGAGACTTTCCTTCGTGAGTTGGCCACCATGTATGTTCCTGAGTCACTACCCGCCCTGCCAGGTGACGAAGAGAGTCTTCGCACGGAGGATATTCCCGATGACCTTCGAGCACGTCGGCAACATGTAAGAGAGGCCGTGCAAAATGTTTTCTTTCCGGCGTTCAAAGCGAGGCTGGTGGCAACTAGGTCTCTGATGGAGACGGGGGCGCTGGAGGTTGCCAACCTCAAGGGATTGTATCGGGTCTTTGAGCGATGTTAATGGTGCTGTGTAGCCGTCGTAGCGTGTGCCATTCGGTTGGGGTGTTATTCCTGCGGGTAGCTCTGGGTCTTTGCCGTTCGACATGTAGGGAGGTATGTTGGGATGGGACTTTTTAGAAGGGGTACGAATGATGATATACGCAGTTAATACAGTGTGTTTACGAAAGGGCACATGATTTTCAAGGCTAGAGAGGTGGCGTCATGAATTTCCAAAAAAAGAAAACATCAATCATCTATTTTATTACTGGCTTGGTGTTCCTCACCCCTTTTTTCAACTCTTCAGTTCTTTTCTCTTTTTTCTTTTCTTTCTAGCCTTTTACTTTACGCCTTGGGCTTGTTCTTTCGCTTGTATGCCAGAAACCTGCTCAGATTCAGCACGGCTTCGTCGGCGCGCAGACGAAGCTCTCCCTGCGTGCGCTTGTCGATGGTCTTGATGGCGGCGCGCGCCTTGGGCAAGATGTCTTCGAGGTGCTTGACAAAGTTGTCCTTCCAGAAGACGTCGCGGTCGTAGGCAAAGTCCTCGTTGCCGTAGACGTCAAAGAGCTGGTTGAAGGCCTCGACGGCGTCAGCGACGGGCGTCTTGTCTGGGAGGCCGGCGAGAAGGGTGATGAGGAAGGTGCCGATGTCGCGGTTGCGTTCCGTGGGGGCCGGGTCCATGGCGAGCTGGCCGAGGACGCCGACGCACTTGACACCGAGGGCCTGAAAGGGGTCCTCGGGGTTCTGGACGGCCTCGGCGCCCTTTGTGGCCTGGTAGAGGGCGATGAAGCGGCGGTGCTCGTCGTCGGCGAGGGGAACGGTGCGGCCGCGGAGAGAGCGGGCAACGGCCCAGGCCAGGCTGGTGACGTGGGTAGCAAGAGCGACGTCGGCTGTATCCGTGGCCAGGATGGGTGCGATGACCTGTGTCCAGAGGGCCTGACCGGCAGGTTCCCAGGCCGCCTGGATGGCGGTGTTGTGCGAGTCGGAGAAGTCGATGAGGGAGACGGACCAAGCAATGTTGTTGAGGGCTGAGAGAGCGAGGCCCTGGAGGCGCATGCTGGTGTCGTCATCTGGTGAGAGGGATGCGATGCGAATGAGTTCAGGGAGGGCAATCTGGATGAGAGCCTTGAGGACGGGAATGTCATCAATGTTGCCGGACTCTTCATCATCGTCGACGCCCGTTACCATCTCCATGTCGGCTTCCATCTCTTCCTGGTCCATCTCATCGTCATCCTCTTCGCCCTCGGCGCCCTCCTCGTCACCAGAGCCAGCACCATCGGCATCACCCATATCCTCATCGTCCTTAGCAGCGTCGGCTTCGGGCTTAGGAGGTTCAGAAACATCTCCCGAGGTGTTGAGGCTGGTTCCAATGGAGGCCAGGATCTCAAGGGCAAGCTGGTAACATTCGATGGGGTTCGCCCAGCCGGTGGCATCGGTGGTGACTTGGCTGGGCTGGAAGGATGCGATGGCCTTGGAAAGGGTGGGGATGAGGGAAGAATCGTCGGCTCCCAGAGCAACATCTTCACCGTCAAGCGAGACGAAAAGATTGTGAAGAACACCACACGCGAGGACGCCGTCGCTAGTGGTCTCGTCACGGAGCGACATGAGTGTGTCGTAGCATCGGGGCGACTTGGATGTGACAATCTTGTCGGCAAGCTGGCCATTATCCTCGCACAGGATCATCAAGCAGGCGAGGGTGTCGCTTCGTAGTGATACGATATCCGGGATGTGAGAGAGCTCACCAGAGCTGAGAAGGAACAGCAGCCGAGTGATGACGGGGTTGGCGGCGATAGCCTCCAAGATTTCATCCTGTGCCTCAGCCAGGGCAGTGAGGAGCGAAGTGAGTGATGAAATGATGCTCAAGATGGTGGCTTGCTCAGCCTTGGTTCTCTTTTGGAACTCGAGGTCTTTGGACAGGAGCAGCTCAACGACCTGTGTCTCATCAGTCGCCGTGCATGTGAATTATGAGAAGGCTATTGTTTCTTTCACTTACCGACTTGGCCGCAAATTCGATGGCGCTGAGGACATCTACTCGGAACAAGTGAATGCAAAAATCAGGCTCCTCCTCTTGGGCGAGGACCTGCAAGATGCCCCATCCGGCGGCGCGGCTCTCAAGAGCAGCATCCGTGAGCGTTTGTGTGAGGATGGTGTGAACGATCTGCTCGCGCAGCAGCAGCTTGCGGCACTTTTCATCCTGGATAATGTTTGACACGGCCGTGGCAGCAGCGGAACGGGCCTTGGGGTCAGCGCTTTTGAGGTCCCGGATGACGGGCAGAATCTTTTGCTCTCGCAGCGCAGCGAGTTCAGGATCTGAAGGCGGCTTGACGGTTTTTGCGATGGGGTTTTTTCGGTGGGCGGCGTTGGCCCTGTTCCTGCGGGACTTGGCCATGGCTGAGCTGGTCCGGGCCTTGTGCGCGTATGTGCGATGGCTATTTTACACGACGGAGGGTTGTGTGTGTATAACTGTGAGTTTTTGTTTCGTTTTATGAATATTGGTGGCGACTCGCTCGTTGGTGCATGTATATTGGGCTGTCAAATTTTATCATGTTTTCTTGTGAGGTGCCGGTCGTGCCCCACCTCGCAACCGCAACAACCAAGTCACTACCGACGTCAACTGCGTGCAGGGTTTGGCGCTGCACCAGACGACCTATAATGCCGACTAGTTTGTTAACGCGGAATATGGGGCAGCCAATGGTGGGCACTGGGAAAGCGGCGGCGATTATACTGGCTCCGTTGGCTCCGTTATGGATGGGACGGCTGGCCTTATTTCAGCCCCACGCTGCGGGTGCTGCTGTATGGAAGATGGGAAGCCGGCCATGCTTTGGCTCCGTCAAGCCCGGAAGCAACATTTGGGCGAATCGGGGCTGGTGCAGGAGCAGCCTGTTTGACTGCTGTCGGGGAATGGCGTTGTAAACCGGACTCCTCTCGTGCACGGGGAGTAAATGCCAGACGAATTCAAGCATGGGGTTTAAGCTTGCCCCTGTGCCCAGACTTGTCGGAGCGGGCGAGTTGACTCTTGAGGTTTCACGGGGAAGGTGTAAATTGGAGACGAGGCAGGCTGTAAGTGAAAATGGAGACCCCTGAATTTTACTGCGGTCTGAGCGATGGAAGAAGAAGGCGGATTGGGATTTGTGCGAGGGAAACAGAAAAAAAAAACAGCTCCCTCTCTTTGGTCAAAACAGATAGAAAAGCCGAGCGCCAACAAAAGAAAGCAACGGACAAGACCAAAAGAGTATGTCACCACAACCCCGTTTACACGGAAACGGAATAATGCACACGGCAACAGTCTGATCAAGTGTTTTAGCACCTGCCGATCTGGTTCACAGACCACCAACCAACCCCCGAGTCGCAGATCCACTGCCAATCCCGCCGCCGGCTGACTTAGGTATGACGCTGTAGCACCCGCAGCGCCTTTGGAGCTAGCGTGAGCCACGTTGTTCCCGAAACCAGCGAACCTCGACTCTCCCCAAGCCCATATCCACGTCCCAAATCCTATATCCCTTCTTCAACAGACCATCTGACCTCAGCAAGCCCGTCTGGTGCGTCTCAATTGCACAGAGTTCTTCGACACCTCTGCGATCCTCCGCCGGGGACGAAATGTAACGGCCTGTCCACGCCTCTGCAACCCCTTCCACCCACTCATTCCTCGAGTGAGCTCCCCCTCTCCCCTCTCCCCGCGAGCCAGACACGACGACGAAGACGACGACGACGACAACAACGACGACGAAATCCGCCATAACCACGCTGCCCGTTTGCTATGGCGCACCCGCGAGGCAGAGCAACGGCCCGGTTCTGGGCTGGCGACGAGGAGATGGCCAAGAAGGACGACGACCTCGGTGCTCCCGGTCACCCCAGAATCGCTGTGCAGTGGCAGGCCTCTACCCGCGCTCCCCGACGTCGCGCCCTCGCCCGCCTGGTCGCATACGCTGCGTTCTGCGCCTTCCTCCTCTTTGCCTTCTTCCGCTTCTTGCAGCCCTCTCCTGCGAATGCGCCCGGCCAGGTGGCATCGCAGAGCTCGTCGGCAGGCTTCAATACAGAGCGCAACCGCCCGCCGCCTGTGCCGCATGACCGGTCCTTCAACGGGCCCATTAGGTACCCGGCGCTCGCTGATACCCTGCGCGAGATCGCAGGAGACGGAGGTTCCAGCGAGAAGAACAAGATCATCCTATTTGCCACGGGCAGCGTTCAGAGCGCCTCGGTGCTGCTCCCCATGGCATGCCAGATGGCCGCTGCGGAACGCAACAGTGTCCACTTTCTTCTATTGAGCAGGAGCAGCATTTCAGCAAAGGATCTATTGGAGAGCAATGGCATTGACGTATCCTGCAACATGATCTTCCATGGTACAGATGCCCTCAAACCTGCTGTGAGAGCCATCGCCTAACTGTCTCGTAGATGCCCGTCCCGATAGCGCTGAAATCTCCAGCGAACTAAGGATGAGACTTGCCGCCGCCCGCGCTCTTCGTAAGATGACCTGAAACCCGCAAAGCATATGCATTGACCCATTTCTAACCTTGTAAACCCCAAAAATTATAGACCACATTGGCAGATGGATGCACCCGCAGGCCATCATTGTCGATTCTTCCGAAGCCGAGGAGGACTACTTCCTTCGCGCTTTCAGAGACGAAATACGGAGCTTGAAGTCTGCCCTGATTGAGCTCCCCGAGAACCCGAACCCGCGACTATCATGGATCACCAATCTTGATGCTTCGTCATTATCAGGTCAGCTCTATTCTGCGTTGCATGTCTGAAACCCAATGCTTACACCGTGGCAGCATGGAACAACGTTCACTTTGACATTCTGATCCAAGCACCTCTGGCTGGCTCCGGAAACCTAAACAGACTTCTGTCGTCTCTCAGAGAAGCTGACATGAGCGCCGTGACGGTGCCGAAGCTTACCATCGAGCTGCCCCACAAGATGGAGGATGGCTTGGAGAAGACGCTGAACGATTTCAAATGGCCAGCGCGTACATTTGGCTCGCTGCCAGAGCCCAACATGCTGTCCCTCCGTCATCGCATCTCCCGCAAAAAGTTGACGGAAGAAGAGAGCTCAGTCCGGTTCCTCGAGTCGTTTTGGCCAGCTGACCCAAGCACATCGCATGTCCTCGTCTTGGCACCCAACACCGAGGTATCGCCTCAGTTCTTTCACTGTAAGCTCTGACCCAGACACGTGCATCGAAGTGAGTTTTGGCTAATTGTCAGATGTGAAATATACGATTCTGCATACATTGTACTCGGAACCAGCCGTTTTCGGAGAGTGGAAGAACAACCTTATGGGTATCAGCTTTCAGTCTCCCAGCACACTCCTGGATGCCGCGACCCCGTTTGCCGTGTCTGAAAAGCCAGAAAAGGATGCAATTGGGAAGCCGTCTGGTTCTTTCCTCTGGCAGGCGCCAAGCAGTGATGCCACATTGTTCTTGGGAGAGAAATGGGTAGAGCTGCACGGTTACGTATCTCAGGTGCTGGAGTCGCAGGGCGCCAGGGAGGACATGCCGGTGATGCTGGCCAAGAAGGAAGTCAGTAAAAAGTACCCTGCCTGGCTTGAGTATGTCTTGCAGCTATCTCAGCTCCGTGGGTACTTGACCCTGTACCCGAGCCAAGAAACGGCAAACGTGATCTTGGGATCGCACAGCGATCTCACAAGCACCCCGGAAGAGTATGTTGGTGACATGGAGCTTGCAGAAGGCGATAAGAAGGGTGACGAAGATAAAGCTACTGCATCGTTCGACCCCACCTCCCAAGTCGACATGTTGGCGACTCTGCCCAAGGGGGGTAACTTTGTTGGGGTACATGAGCTGCCCATTCTGTCCTGGGAGGGGAAGCCGGCGCGGCTCATCGACTTGAGGCAGGCGGCGGAGGAGCGCGTAATGAAGTTCCGACGAGAAGTCGGCCAGTGCGAGGCGCCCAAAGCAAAAGGAGAGGGTGAGGAGATGGAGGGAGAGACGCCACCCGCGGCTGACAAGTATGCCCGCGATCTATTTTGTACGAACAAGAAAGCATAAGGAATGTCTTTTTTTCTTCTTTTTTCATGCGGAACTGGGATTTGAATCATGTACATATATCATTTGCATGGCGAGGTTTGGGTGAACGCTCACGAGCATGAGCATGGGCACTGCTGCTCACGCAACAAGAGAAATTTGAAATCACTTAAATTAAAGCAAGAACCCGGGTTCTGCGAGGCCATTGGCGTATTAATCATTGGCGTGAAGCTTTGCGATGACGAGTAGAACCATGCAAGTCCCTACGATAGCCACTGCTGACATGCTTAAAATCTGCGAGTGTGCAAGTTAGCTGATTTCGGGCATTATCTTTAAGCCAAGATGAAAACTTACGACGTGGGTTTTCCATCCAACCTGCACAATTGCCGCCCTCGTGCTATATTGGTTGACCGTTGCTATCAAGGTCGTCAGCACACATTCGCCATTCTCCCTTTTCCCGAGGCAACTAGGTGCTCTCCTTGACAACCAAAGATGAACAGAAAAAGAAAGAAAGAACAAACAAAAAAAGAAACCAAAAAAGCCAAAAGGCCGGTACTTACTGATGTAGTTTCCCAGACCGGCGAGAAGGGTCAAAAGTGAGAGAGCCCAGAAGATTGCGCCGAGGGGCTTGGCCATGCGCAGCTCGAGCTCGGAGGCTTCCGATTTGAGATGGAAGGATAGCGTGATGGCGATGGAGACGACGGCCATGTATATTGACAGACGAAGGTAGGAGAGAAAGGCTGCGTGAAGGTGTTAGCTAAATAGACAAAGGCATCTTACCAAATGGCGATGGGTGCATACTTCTCTCGTTGGCGCAGTGATCGCGTGCATCGCTGCTCTCGTTCTGAACGAGCAGCGGGCCAAAGAGCGGCCACTGGAAGAAGGCCGTGTATGCTGGAGAGGAACCGCTGAGGCTGCAAAGGAAACAAAAGGTTAGTTATCTTGGTAAAAGTTTTACTTTGTTTGATTCATTTTTTTTTTAAAAAAAAAAAATTCATTTTAAACCGCGGTAGTGAGGCGCGCGCAGTCCCGTCTAGTACAAGTACAAGGGCCAACTTACTCTCGCTCGCTGAGATCAATGGGATTGGTCAGGGCGGCGACGGGCGCGCAGCAGGCGCGAAAGGTGAGGTCCTCATCGTCAATGTCGTGGTGCTGGGACGCCATGCTTCGCAGCCGGGCTGGTGTCGCGGATGGAAGCGATGGCGACAGTGGCAATGACGATGGTGATGATGGGTCGGCTGCTGAGTGTTTGAACGTTGGGTCAAGGTTTTTAGTTTTGGGGGAGTCGGGCACATGGTGGATGGTGTGTTAGTTAGTGACCGGTAGTCCCCCCCCGCGAAAGGCTTGCTTCACCCGGCGGGCGTCGCGCCGTTTGCCGAGCCGCTGTATCGGCACTCGCAGGCGGTAGGCGGTCCACCAATCAACTAGTTCAATGGGACGACGCCATGTTGCATGATAGCAAGACCGACTGGTACGCTACAATCGCCCATCATGAATCCAACCTAGAGATAGGTAAAGTAGTCCCCGAATCAATGACAGCTGACGTTTTGATGGGTAACATGGACGTGTAACACACAGACCAACAGTGCAATCCCGACATCCGCCATTTTCACGACATTGGCTAGCTTGGTTCGCTTTCAAGTAAAGCCTTTCCCTTGGGCATTCCGAAAATCACTTTCTTGAATCGTCTGTACATATTCATATGTTTTCAAACGTATTTTCTAAATATTTATCATTTTCTTATATTTATCATGTCTGTCGTTATTCAGATTATCCAGCATTGAAATGATTCGCAACCGCCATCTTCTCCAAGATGCATGAGTAGTCGTTTAAGCATTGTTGAACTCGACTTCATAAACTTGCTGCAAAAGCTTAGCTTTCATAAAGATGAACTCTACCGCTTCGTATTTTCATATGGACACCATGGATAATAACTCCAAGACAATGGAGCCAATCCCCAGTGATCGGGCTTGCATCATGTCTGCGTCTAGAAGCCCCAAACCTGCTCCCATCTCTTCTCATCCAAGCCCAAAGGCCCATCTAGACGACCGAATCTAGCCGGACGCCTAGTGTTTGCCTCTGGAAGGCACAGCCATTCCCTCACACAGTCTGGCACTTCCTCCTTGATGTGGGCGATGCAGATGAGGGCCTGCTGATCCGATAGACCATGGATCTTGACGTTTCCTGAGCGGGACACTTCGCTTTCAACAATCTTCTCGCCCTTATACGTCTTGGCCTCGCCCTCATTGAGGAAAAGAGTGCACTTGTCACGCACCGCATCGTCCATGCCGCTAAACGACTCGTCAAGCACCACCACGTCGGGGCTCTTGATCATCGACCTGATGAAGAGGGCAACACGCTGTGCACTAAAAGACACACCACCGAAAAGATATTCGTCTGCCCAGGCGAGGCTATCGTGCGAAGAAGTCGTCAAGTGCTCCGGGTTGAGCTCGGGTTCAAACCACCTCAAAGCAGCCTCTACTTTCTTCTTTGCCGCGTCGTCCAACTTTGGTCGTCCACCAAATGTCTCTGACCAAGCGTTTTCAATGACTTGTCGTACTGTCAGCCGACGAGGCATGTACTGGTGAACCTCGGGGCTCGAGTGGCCGATGCGAGACTGGATATCCCAAAAGGTCAGGGGCCGCTGTCCTGATCCTGGCTCTGGGAGGCGAGATCGTCCAAACAGTTTAATAGGGAGGGAGTACGATTGGGGGTGATCCGAGCAAAGGAGAGAAACAATCGTGGTCTTCCCTGAGCCGTTCGGGCCAAAAACACCCCATCGCTCTCCACGTCGAACAGTCCAGATCAAGCCATCCTTGGAACCTTCGGGTGTCTCCTGTGTCCAATTTCCAAGAGCGACTCGGCCGCGGTACTGAACTTTGCATCCATCCATTTCCACAAGAGGCTCTGCGTTAGGGTTAATGGGTTGCGCAGCCTTGTATGCGTTGCTCGCTTGGCTTGCGCTGTCAGCGAGTGACACTTCAGACGGCAGAACGCGGCCAATATCGACCAATGAGTGGATAGGAAGCTTCTCATCCTCAGCAATCCCACCTATTCTAACCCCCTGTACGTATTTCTTTAACCCATCCAACACCTCTTCCTTGGGGCCCATAGAGCTGACCTGGCAGTCAGTTCTGAGGTATACCAAGTGAGTCACCCAGTCCGGGAGGGGATCCTGAGGTCGCGCACTCAGCACAAGTCGCGGGCTGGATTTTTCTGCGAGCGAGTGAAGCAACGGGCTTAGTCCTGTCACTGTAGGAGGATCTAACCCCATAAAGGGCTCGTCCAACAACAGAACCTCGGGCTTCGTGAGCAGAGCTCGAGCGATTCGGGATCTTCGGCCCTGACCATTGCTCAGAAAGGACACAGGGAGCTCAAGAAGGTGATCTAGTCTCAAATCCTTGACCACTCTGTCGAAGAGTTCCTGGGAAATGGTGCTGTCGTCATCCATCGGCTTCTCGAGCGGGTTGAGCTCCGTGTTTCCCAGAAGAAAGTCTCGCAAAGAAAAATCAGTAATTTCCCGTCTTGACTCATACCGAGCAGACATGTAGGCCGAAGTCGTCACGCTGCCACCCAAGCCGCCCCCGCCCTGCTCAGCATCGAATCCAACATACTGGATGGCCTTGTGAGGTGTCTTCAGCCTGCTCGACACAGCATCCGTGGACAGATACGGATAGGACCTGGCCGCGGGCGGGTCGCACAGGAGCCGGCCCCTCAGCGCCTGGAGGAAAGTCGTCTTCCCTGAGAGCGAGGGCCCGACAATGCACCAATTGCGCGGCGTGGACGACGTCGACGCCAGCTCGAAGCTCAGGTCGCTAAAGAGCGGCGGGTTTGGGCGGGACGACGACGCATTGGGGTGGTGGCGGTAGAAGGTGCCATTGGCGATGCGGATGATGGGCAGGCGGGAAGTAAGAGGCCTCATGATGGCGATTGAGTATCTGCAACCACCCAGAAGACCATGCTGGATCGTGCAGGTGCTCTGACTCTTTTTTTTCTCTAAAATAAATTGGGCAAACCGCCGTCGGACAGTTGACGATGGGCTTCTGAATCGGTGATAGTCGGCTTTAGAAATTCCGGGGGGTGAAAGGTTCATGGCCAAGGGTACGTACCTTTTCCCGCAGCAAAGAGCCCACATCGGCACCAGAGGGAGGTACGTACCCCTGCTGAGCTTGCTTGACGCGAGGCTGTTCGACTGCCTAAGCCCAAAGCCAGCCCGCCAAGTGTGGTAGCTACCATTCAACTCCAAGCTAGCCACTCCATCAACCACATCAACCACATTCGCCAGCTCTCTCCCACCGACTACCTCACCAGCGTTACAATCCTCCCATCGAGGCCTGATTTTTCGACCTACTTCCCCCCTCCGTCTCCATCCACACAAACCGCCCAAGATGGTAAGCTGCACCACCCACCCACCCTTCTCCGCCATCACGAATGCATCATCCATGCTAACCCGCCCGCAACAGTCGATGCGCATCGTCCCCGCCGACTCGAAGCCGCAGTCCTTCTCCCACCTCGGCAACAGCAAAACTCACACGTCGTCCGCTCCCTCAGCCCCCGGAATCCATGACACCCTCCGCCACGGCGTTGGCATCAACCCCTTCGACGCCAAGTCCAACCCCGTCTCCGCCCACCCCCTCGAGTCTCGCCTCAAAAACTGGGAGTCTACCCAGGAGTCGATGCGAATGGAGACGCTGCGCCGCACCTTTGGCATGGCCGAGCCCATCCGCCGCGGCATGGAGCTCAAGATTGTCCGTGACAGCGAGTGGCGGCCCATGGCCCTGGGCGGTGGCCTGCCCAGCGTCCACGAGGATATCCTCAAGGGCCGCGAGGACATGATCACCTGGGAGGATGTCTTCACCGGTGAGGAGCTTAGGGGCGTTGCCGGCTTCCACGACGAGATGGAGAAGAAGCTCAAGATTCAGTAAACGTGAACATGTGGGTACAAGGAAATGGGAAACGAGGCGTCATGTACAACAAATTCGATACACTTTAGAGGCATGGTAAATCACCAGTCATGAACGTGCCATCAAAGGAGACATCGCTGGGGCTTGCGTGAAACTTGTTCGGCTTACAGCAATATGAATGCCATCTATCCTGCTATAAACATGCCAGCCGACCCTTGTGCCGGGGGGGCAGGACTACCGAAAGCAAAGCAAAGAATTACATTTATACATGTTGCGCCAATGTAGACTCCGATTTCCCCGTCTTCCACGAGTCATTCCCATCATTCGCTTCTCCCAATGTAAAAGACAATAGACCAAGAAAAGTGACAAACAAGACAGTGAGAGCCAGCCGCAGGGTCGTATCGACCCTACGCCAAACTCGAAGCTCAGTCTTGTCCTATCGGACATACTTCCTCATCGTGGAGGACTTCGACAAGGTCCGACGCGTGACGATATATACCGCTTGAGCAGTGATGGGTCAGGCCCGGTTCCGCTTCAAAGAAGAGATAAAAAAAAGAGGAACAAAGAAAAGAAATGACATCGCTGATATCCTTATGCAAATCGTGCTCATAACACCACACAGCAGCCGGCTCCTCGTTGGCGTTGGCCATCTCCGTTGCCCGATGCGAGATTCTTACTCCCAGACTTGGGTTCCTCCTCATCAAGATCCTGGGGTCGAATGCTCATATGCACGACGTTGGGGCTCTCCGTGCTAAGTTGGTATTCTAAAAGGGTTGTTAGCATCACATGTTTAAAGTATTCAGGAGTAGAATATGGGCCTTACTCTTGAGCTGCTCCTTATCATCCAATAGTTTTCCAAAATGAATCAACCGAATGCTGCTAGGGCTCGCAGGCTTGGCCTCCCAGTCACTTCGCCACTCCCGCAAAATTAGCTCCTTGAGGGTATAAACACTGATGCTGAAAGGATCGGGCTGGCCGTTCTCAGTTTTGTCGGGAATATCCACATTCCTCCTGCTCAGGTATTTGGCATCGATCTTATAGGGATGTCGGCTACCAGATGTGAGGAGTAGAGTGATGTTGCAAACAGGTCCTTCGGTGCTACCAGGTGCGATGGTCTTAATGTCGTCCACGGCAGGGCCAATGGCGATGGCGTCCTGGGACTCCTTGGCAGGTGGTGGAGGAGCCGATTCCTTCTCCTTGCCCTTGGATGATGTTGCCGTCTCTGCGGGCTCCTTTGGTGAGTCGGAACTGGCTGGTGCGGCGGTGGAGGATGATGGCGCCGTCACGTCCTTGTTGTCGGTGGTCTTATCGGCATCATCGGCTGCGGGAATGGAATCGTTTGATTGCTGGGGCATGCTCTTCATGGGCACGGCGTCCTTTGGTTGTTGGAGGTGCGAAGACTCGTCAGCGACAGGCTTGCCGCTGGTCTGAGTGAGATCCGCAGGTGCCGACATTTTGGGAATCGACGAAGGGGTAGGATCGTGGACAGGTGGTTGCACCACACGCAAAACAGAGGAGCGCGATGATGTAGTCGGAGTGGCCTACTTCATTCGTCGACGGCAGTGGGCAGTGGGCGTTGGTGGTGATTTGGGTGTCGTGGACGATGGATGGGTAGAGCGAATGAGTGGTGCTGAGCGAAGTCAAGGTCTCGGAAGTGAAAGACGTCAAGTTATCGAGAAGGATCGCCTCTCGTAGGCCGGGGGCCGGGAAACCGGGGGTGGGGGGGAAGAGGCCGGAGGATTGTCAGCCAGACAAGACGCACTCAGACAATGGATGCAACGCAGTGCAGCGGTAGCGTATCCCAGGTGCAGTGTGTCGTAGGTGCAGTGAGGTGCAGCCAGAGCGCAACGCAACGCAACGCAACGCACCCGCAACGCACTCGACGCAGCGCAACGCAGGGCTGGCGGCTGGCGGATGGGCCGTGGGGACCAAGGTGGAGACCTTGAGCCTGGGACGGTGCGAGTGGGCTCGAGGTGGAGTCCGTTGGAAGCTTTGCCCGACAAGAGCCAAGGAGAAGAGGAGACAAGAGGAGACGGTGTGGGCCCCCCAAGTTGAAAAGCGGGATGGTCTGAGACGGGCGAGTCGATGAACGATCGGCGGCGACGACAGTCGAGTTGATCCAAGAATCAAAACAAGCGACGCCCTGTCTGACCTGGCCTTATTTTGGACTGCCTGGCGCAGCTGGTCGGTGAGGGCAGAGATTGGCCCAGGGAACCTTGGTGGCCGGGGGAGCGTTGCAGCGAGTGGGATGGGAGGGCTGAAGGGCTTGGCTGGGCCGTCTTCTGGCACCTCAGATTTTGGGACTGGGACGGGAGACAGGGAGTCAAGGCGTGGTGGACGAGAGTGACAAGGCCCCCAGACCAGAGCAGCGGAGAAGGGCGGGAAAGAAAAAGAAAAAGAAAAAATGAATGAATGGCCCCAAAGCAATGGCTAAAAGAAAAGACTGAGACCCCGACCGCGAGGCTTGACCAAAAAGCAGGGTTTTGGGTTATTGCATAGAGCGCGCCGACAAATGGGCTTGGAGCTAGCAGTTATCAAAACTGAGTGGCCGCGAGGGTGCAGGAGGAGAATCGGGATCGACGGCGCGGGCACTCGAAATCGGGAATCGTTCAATAAATGCGAGGCATGCACTGCAGCGGCGACGACCAAGGAAGGGAAGACGGGGGCGGGAGCATATGAGTGCGAGCAGGCATTGCCACGTCTGGCCTTTTCTACCAGACGGACGGGCAAGGGGAATGGGAACGTTGGAAAAGCATTTCGTCACCAGAGGCATCAAGGTTCCGTCTAGCCAAGGAACCCAAAGGCGCGCATGCCCGTAAGCCGCCAGCCTCCGGACACTGTCCACACTGTATTTTCGCCCCCCCTATTTCACGACTCTCGTTGGGGCGTTGGGTTCTGGCCCACCCGCACGAAGCCGAGACTTGGTCGCCCAAGGGCCTTCTGGCAAGACCTGGCAGAGACCTGGCCACACTGCCTGGAGCCGCCGCCGCCAGCGCTCGCCAGCTCACGCCGCATCGCACAGTACCCGTTGTACCGTAGAGCTGCCATGTCTTCCGGTTGGCTCCCCCATCCCCGGGTCGCTCTCCCCGTTCACATCTCTGTCGTTTGACACATTTTCTGCGCCCTCCCCAGCACCTTGCTATCTTTAACGATGGGGAACGGCGCCCACCTGGCCACGAATCATTTGCAGCTGAGCCGTCTTGTGTCACCATGAGCCACGAGCCCTCCCGTTTTCTGAAGCACTAGGAGAGGGCGGCTAGACCACACGGTGCCTCGGCTCGGATACTGCGGCGAGATCCAGCACAATGACGACTCATTCAATCGTCTCTCTCGCTCTCGCGTATGCCGGAGGGTGTGCTGCGGCCTCGGAGAGGTGACCAAAAATTACCTGGGGCAGGCCCTCTGCGATAGCCCTCACCCTCGTCCTCCTGGCTCCCTCTTATCCATTTGCAGGGGCTTTGTTTACTCCAGCCACAAGGGCCCAAGGGTTGGTTGGCAAGGGTTCCAATTAACCGACGCTCGAGGCTCGACCACAGCCGCTTTTTTGGCCCTCAACGAGCGAGCACGTAGACCATGTAATTTGAGACCTTCCTATTCTGCGGTTGACTCTAGTGCACCAAGCAGCGCACCTTAGCCGCCACCGAACCACATCGCCATATCTCAGACACATGGCCTGGTCTAGAAGCGCCCGCACCGCCTGTGGTCGTCAATGTCTGGGGTACAACGTGCGTGCACCCTTTTCGGGTTCTGACCCGCCCGGCGTTGCTGCCACTGTCTCTCTGCTCAAACTCGTATGCTCAAACTTGTACCGGCCGTCTCTGTTTTCTCTAATCGCTCCGACAATGCCCATGTCCAATTGCCCCTGGTTCTCTGGTCTCGACCCTCCCTGTTTCGTCTTCCCCATCTTTCCCATTATGACTCTGCTCAGGCACGCACACGGCTTAGTGCCTTGAACCATCTGGATAGAGTTCTGCCTCAATCCCCAAACGAGCTGCCCGTGGCGTTTAGCGTGTCTAGATTCCCAGTCAGGCTGCGCTAGATTTGCGTGATGCGGTCTTACCGGTCCAAACAGTGTACCTTTCGAGTAATGATTTCCATCTCGTGTTCTCGAGGACACCAAGAAAAAATAACGAACCAAACCGTTGCGCAAGCCTGGTATACCAGCAAACTTCCCCTCTACCGACCGGGTTTGGCGGCGTTAGGCCAGGGCGCTCCCTTTGTTTCTCGTCGGTCACACCGGAATCCCCTTCTCCCGCCCTCTCCCTTAAACCCTTGGCGTTTGTAATGATAATCGCCATTTTACACAAAGTATCGCCACGCGGAAGACGACGGTTACAGGTTTCATAAACAAGCGAGTCATCTGTCCCTCGGTTACAATGGCACAAACGAAGACTCGATTGCTCTTCGATTTATTTGAATTCCGGGTGCAAAGGTGACGAGTTTAGATACTAAAAGTAACCCAATCACAATATAGTATCAAACTGCAATCATATCAAACTGCGATTCGTTTTTTTCTTGCCTTAACCGTTTCAGCCAATGTCTGGCTTACATTCGCATGATTAGTTTACTGCATGTGCTGGGCCCAAGCTTTGAAGCTTGGGCCCCTTAGTCATTCATTGGTGGAGTCTTATCTTATCGGGGACTCTTTTTTTTTTCTCCATGCTGTACGCCGCCAGTTCGGCGAATGCTACTGTTTGCTGTAGTAGGTACGCGACCAACGTCACAATGGCGCCCGAAAAGAAGAACGAGTTCCTGGATGCTGCGGACAGCGAGGAGGATGAGGATGTTGGCTACGACTCGGAGGACGATGACATGAGAAAGGGCCGCAGCGCCAAGCGGAGGAGGATCCAATACGACGACAGCGACGACGACCTCCCCGGCAACATCCCAGACGACCTCGATCGCGATGCAAGCGACGATGAAAAGGACATTGACGACGAGGAGCAGGCGGAAAGCAACCCAGAAGCGGGCGAGGATGATACTGAGGCATTGAAAAAGTCGAAGCGCAAGTCAAAAGACGCCGACTTGGGAGCTCTGCCTGACATCACCCGCCCATTGACGAAGAAGAACCTAGTCGCTTCCGAAGCCGCCATCAAAAAATCCGGCGTTGTCTACCTCTCGAGAATACCCCCATTCATGAAGCCGCAGAAACTGCGCTCCCTTCTGGAGCCCTACGGCACCATCAACCGCATCTTCCTGGCACCCGAGGACCCAGCAGCGCACGCTCGACGTGTTCGCGCCGGCGGCAACAAGAAGAAGTCGTACACCGAGGGCTGGGTCGAGTTCGTCAAGAAGAAGGAGGCCAAGGCCGTCTGCGAGCTGCTGAACGCGCGCACCATTGGAGGAAAGAAGGGCAGCTACTACCGCGACGACCTGTGGAACCTGTTATATCTCAAGGGGTTCAAGTGGCACAACCTCACGGAGCAGATTTCCGCCGAGAACGCAGAGCGCACCAGTCGCATGCGGGCGGAAATCAGCAAGACCACAAAGGAGAACAAGGAGTTTGTCAAGAACGTGGAGAGGGCCAAGATGCTCGACGGCATGCAGGCCAAGGCCAAGGCCAAAAAGCGAAAGGCCGACGAGGAGGGCGACAAGGCCGACGAGCAGCAGCCTCAGCGATCGTTCAAGCAGGTCCCCATGGCCACGAAGAAGAAGGAGGTGGAGGAGCAGCCCGCATCGGTGTCAAGGGTACTGAGCAAAATCTTTTAATAATAAAAAATCATTATTGTCGTTGTTGTTATACACGTATATACTATTAGGACGTCATGGCAAAATATTAAAAAGCCATTTACTTTCCCTTTGGGCAGCATGTGAGTGGACCTTCTGCCCGTTAGCGGGTTGGCTGGGCCAGGATGCCCCGCGTGCAGAGAAAAAAAAGTAGAACGATAAGCGGCCAGGCGGGCTTATCAAGCAGCGGGGCAAACATTTTTCCCACTTCTTGTTAAGTGAGAGTCACGCACTTTGCATTAAACACACAAAACGCCACCTCAAGGAACCAGAGATATTGTTTGCAGACATGTCGATGGATCTTGATGACCAGCCGGTATCCATCGCACCCGGCGCCCAGCAGCAGAATGTTGCAACGTAAGTCGAGTTCTTCTCCCCGATCGCAAAATTCCCCCCCGCACAGCCAGAGAGAGAGTTGCAAGGGTTTTGTCGCTAACTCGATCCCGCACCCAGTATCCTGTGCTGCAACTGCGGCGCTCCCATCGACGGAACCACGTCCACCGGTGCTCTCTGCTACGACTGCGTAAAACTCACCGTCGACATCTCCCAGGGAGTCCAGCGCGAAGCGACCCTCAACTTCTGCCGAGACTGTGACCGATGGCTCATGCCCCCCAACAGCTGGATTGTCGCCGCCCCCGAATCCCGCGAACTGCTTGCCCTCTGCCTCAAAAAGCTGAGGGGCCTCAACAAGGTCCGCATTGTCGATGCCAGCTTCATTTGGACCGAGCCCCATTCGCGACGAGTCAAGGTCAAGTTGACCATCCAGGATGCCGTTCAGGATGGCATGCTCCTCCAGCAGAGCTTCGAGGTCGTTTACGTTGTGGCGTTCCAGCAGTGCCCCGAGTGTGCCAAGTCTTACACAGCCAACGTCTGGCGAGCCTCGGTGCAAGTGCGCCAAAAGGTGCTCCACAAGCGAACGTTCCTGTTCCTGGAGCAGCTCATCATGAAGCACGGTGCCCATAGGGATACCCTCAACATCAAGGAGGCTAAGGATGGTATTGATTTCTTCTTTGCCCAGAAGAACCAGGCAGAGAAGTTTGTCGACTTCCTCAACTCGGTTGTGCCGGTCAAAGTCAAGAATTCGCAAGAATTGATTTCCATGGATATCCACACTTCCAAAAAGTCATATAAATTCACATACTCGGCCGAGTTGGTGCCGGTATGTAAAGACGACCTCGTCGCCCTGCCCATTAAGGTGGCAAAGCAGAGCGGCAACATTTCTCCTCTTCTCCTCTGCCACAAGATCGGAACCTCCGTGTACCTGATGGACCCCCAGACCCTTCAGACTTGCGACATCAGCGCACCAATCTACTGGCGTGCTCCTTTCTACTCCCTAACAGACACCAAGGAGCTTGTCGAGTTTATTATTATGGATATCGAGCCCACAATGACCCGAAACGGCAAGTGGCTGCTCGCCGAGGCCACTGTTGCCCGCGCCTCTGACCTAGGAGTCAATGACAGAACCTACTTCACCAGAACACACATGGGTAACCTTTTGCAGCCTGGAGACTCCGCCATGGGTTACCTCCTCTCAGGCACCAACTTCAACAACACCGAGTTCGAGGCGATTGAGGAGTCCAACACCTACTCATCAACCATTCCCGACGTGGTGTTGGTGAAGAAACACTACCCCCGCCGCCGCAAGAACCGCAAGAGAAACTGGAAGCTCAAGCGTATGGGCAAGGATGAGGGCGAGCTTCTCCCCAAGAAGGCCGACCAGGACCGCATGGACCAGGAGTACGAGCAGTTCTTGCGGGATGTTGAAGAGGACGAGGAGCTCCGCGCCACGCTTGCTCTGTACAAGTCCAAGAAGCAGGAAGACGAGATGAGCATGGCTGAGACTGAGGAGGATGACGAGGCACCTCAGGTCAACATGGACGAGTTGCTGGACGACTTTGATGAGCTTACAATGCAAGATTCTTAGACAGGCATGGGACTTACATCAAGAAGAAAATCAGAAAATCTTTTATCCGTTCATTTATGGGAGGTTCGGCTGTTGAACCGAGAAAAAAAAAGTTTCCTTGGGCATGTTATTTGGCATCGCTGGTGGTTTTTTGTCATTTAAAGGTATTGACAATGATAGAGAATGAATTTGCCAGATTCTTTCAGATGAACGATGGTATGTTGTCAGGAGTCACCTTTTTGGGGGTTGGTCTGGATTCGACCTTGCGAAACTGCTCTCTTGACTTTTGTCGCATCATTCTTCGCTTGTTAATTCCGAATGGGTCATCGTCTTCATTTTCGTCGTCTTCGTCATCCTCCCTGTGACTGTTATTGTTCGACCGTAGCGGGCTGCGTACCCGTGACGTGACAATTTTAGAAGGTGTGGAGGCTAGTCTGTTTGCGCTCGGTGGTGGTCGCGGGCTGTTGACAGACGAGCTTGAACTTGCTGCACGGGGAGTGCTCATTGGCCATGTCGTCGAACGGCTCGTAGCCGAGGAGGCACTTTGGGCGACTGAAGCAGGCTTCGTCATTCGACTCCGAGATGGCGTGGCGAGGTCATCATCGCTTTCCTCAGTCTCGTCATCGTCTCTCGCCGGCAGCGGCCGCTTCCTTGAAGACGAGAAGAGCTTCGGCGAGGATCGAGGCTTGGGTGGGCTGGACAGGTTCGATCTGAATCCAGCAGCAGCCCTGGTAGTCGTGGTCCCGGTGGCCGTCGCCGAGATCCACTTGGCCTCCTTCCTGGGGCTCTCGAGCAGGCCTCTGAGGCCCGTCTCGGCACGCTGCAGCCCGGCCGATCCCTCCTCGTCCCCGTGGACGTCGCCGACCTTACGCTGCTTGGCGACGCGGCGGGCCTTGTCCTTGCGCTGCTGGGCAAGAAGGGTCGGGGTGCCAACGACGGGGCGCTCAATCTCTCTGATGGTGGCGGCGTTTTGAGTCTTGGCCAGGTTCTTAAGCCGGATGTACTCTGCGCGGTGGAGATGGGTAGTGAATTGGTGTGCGACATTGAGGAATTCATCCTCGACCATGCGGTAGCGGTCATCCTGGAGAGGGATCATGAACCTGGATAGATTGGTGAGATGACAGCTTAGGAGCGCGAGCGCGGAACCCATGGCCATACCTTTCAACGGGAACCTCAGGGGGCGGCGAGGTAGAAGAGCTCCGTATTCCTTTCAATTTGTTAGTTTCAGCATCGAAATTATCGCCGCGAGGCGTGGTGGGTGACACACCATCTGAATCGATTTCGCGCTCGCGGCGCGTCTTCTCAAGTGGTGAGCTCGATGGCGGGGCTGGAGTTGCGGGCGTGCTGGGCAACTCAGGCTCTTTTGGGGGCGGGCTCTCTGGCTTGTCGGGCTTGCTTTTGATAGGGCTCGCGCTGGCGCCCGATGTCTTCCACGGAAGCCGGCGTGTCATGATTTGAAGAGTTGGCTCATTCTCATACTGTGATGTGGTGGGGTGAGGCTCAGTTATGATGAAGTGCCGAAGCGGCAGATAAAGGGACCCCCGCTAGGCAACAAAGACCCAACCACCAAACTTTTGACGGAATGCGCCGAGATCACAGCACGACACAAAAGGTCCTGTTCACGTTATTTGTATTTCATTGCTGGCTATAGTTCCGTCTTTTTATTTGAAAATCGAATGCATATCCAATTGTGGCCCTCCGATTTCGCAAAGTTGTGTTCGGGGAGGATTAAAGTTGACCATTCTCCTGGTCAAGACAAACAGAAAACTAATTCATTGCCGAGCCCTAATTCTACATCACCTTGGAGTTCTTGGGGAATTTATTCCAGTATGTTCCTTTCACAGCGAGATCAGTGTTTATAATGGCGCGACCGTCTGAACGGGTTTATTTGTGACCAAGATGAACTGCAACCAAGTCCAGAGGATACACTCAGCCTAGCTACGGCCCATCCTTCTAATAGATATCAAAGATACACCCTGAAAATCCGTGCCAGGTGGTATCAATTCTCCATGTCTATATCCAGTTACATTATAATGCATTGATCCATACAAATTAAAAACAACTGGGGCTTAAAGAAAACAGAGTCAGACAAACACGCTTCACAATGACAAAGGTCAGACCAGCGACCTTGGATATGCTTAATCAACAAACGCCTTGTTCTTCGGCCGGCATCGATCACAGATCAACGATCACCAAGCTCGAAATGGGGTCCATTCTTCCAATTTCGATGATGCAAATCAGCAAATATTCAACCTCGTAGGGTTCCTCGTTTACACCATCATGCCGACGACACCAACAATGGCGGCGGCGGCAACACCGACGGCGGGGCAAGGAGTGGGCATGGCGCCGGCGTTTCCAGAAGAGGAAGAAGAGGTCGCGGTGGCGCTCGCGGCGGTACCAGTGGCGGTAGCGGTAGCAAGGCCGGTAGAGGTCTTGGTGGTGGAGCTGTTCTTCATGCCATCGGTGATGTTGGTGGGCGAGGCAGAGACGCTGATGCCGCTAACGGCGGTGGTGGAGGCAGCGGCGTAGGTGACGCTGGCGAAGGAGCATGTGCTCATGATGGAGTTGATGACTAGGTTATCATGTTGGTTCCGAGTTGCTCTGTAACTGGGATCTCGGAGGTATAAGTCAACTCACTCTCAACGCCATCATTCAGGCTGTCCTGCTCCTGGTCGTCATCGGAGACGGTGTGGTGCTGCTCGACGCAAGAGGCGCACAGGGCGGCAATCTGCTCGACGTCGAAGCTAGTGTTGGGGCAGATGCAAGTGGCATCGACCTTGTCAACCTTGGCGTCGTCGTTAACGGCACCGACCTTGTTGGAGGCGCACTTCTCGCCAAGGGTAACAATGGGACCACAGATGGTCTTGCAGGTCGAGGAGATGTCCTCGCTGTCGAGAATCAAGCCAGCTTGAGCCAGGACGAAGAAGGGGGCCAGGAAGGCAATGGCAGTGTTGGCGTGCATTGTGAATGAAAGGAGATGTTGTTGTTTCTGTTTCTGGTGTAGAATGGAAGTGTGTAAGAGAATGAATGTTAGTTTGACGAAAGGAAATGTTTGTGCCGCGCGTGTATGGATACAGAGCAAGAGAGATCTTATCGAAGGGGTCCTGGCCAAGAACAACGATAGGCGATCTTCTTATAGGAAGAAAAAAAAAAGCTATTCCCATGATCTAATCCACAATTGATTAATCAAACCGCCGTCGTGAATCCATTCCGCGTACCCCAGGCCGTCGAATCCTGGCTGTTGAAACACTTGGGTGCTGACCTTGCATATTCTCCACTGCCAAGGCGCAGTGTTCGGTGCTGTTCGGTGCTAGTGCCTTGCAGCGTTGGCAGCTTACCTTGCTCTGTAGGGTTGATCTTAATCAGGGAGTGGGCCGTTTGACACGGGAAACCGCGGGGGAAGCCCATGAATGTTTGCGAGCAGGCCATGATAGACAAAAACTATGTATAAATCCAGGTAGCATCGACGTAATGATCATCTCGCCCTCGCCAATCTCTCCATTGCATGCATCGGCAACGCGTAGCTCGGACACTTCGGTTTTGCTGCATCTCCGGCACCCAAGTCGGCTCCATGCTGAGCATCCTGTGATGGATTTAGGGTTCGAACTTAGTCGCTGCTCATCTGCGCCCCTGGCCCATCAGCAATCCCCTGTCGAAACGTGCCCAATTCTGCCTTGCTCATAATGCGTGGATAGCCCCGTGGCCAGCAACCTCAGAGGCTGCAAAGATTCCATGAATCCTCCTTGTCTGCCTCGTTTTTTTTTTTTGGCATGACTCCACCCGCGCCTGTGATTCGCTCGTTCGCCTACTGACACGGGAGCCCAACACAGCCTAGTCGTGGAAGGATTCTAGAGCAAACCAACCTGCATTCCACGAACACCTGTCAAGCGCACGGCAGTGCCTTCAAATTCAAACGAAAAAAGGAACATGGAAAGAAGCATAAAAAAAGAAGCAAGAAACTGCCTCGTATGATTTAGAGTACGCTCTCGATTGAGGTTATTTCAGCCAATGTCAAAACGATATAAGCTCCCGCCAAGGACGCAAGGAACACTCAGGGGAAATTCGCCATGACCACAGCGTGCATGATGGAAGAAGCTTAATGCTCCTGGAACTCGGTCTCGGGGCTTCTGCAAGAACGCCGGCCCGGCCCGGAGGTTCCGGGCTGCGGAGAAGTTGGGCAGATCCCATACGACCGCGACGGTCCACTCGAACACCATTCGTCCAGAGCATCAGTCGGATGTCGCTGGGAAACAGCTAATAAAAAGCCAAGGACCTCTGCAGATAACCCACGTGGTCCATGGTTGGCCAAGCCTCGGGCTATGCACGGGAACGCCTTGCTTGAACCTACGTAGACTTGGCTGCGCACGCAGAGGCGGGCGAAGACGAAGCCACCGCATCATAGGCACGAGGAACTCTCCATGACACGAGAGGAGATTCGGGGAACCATCCCAAAGGACAAGGAAAGATGCGTAGTCTCCTACCTAAAGCAGGTCAATGAAGCTGAAGGAAATATAAAATAAGACGATGAGAAATCGCGCCAACCAACAGCATGGCAATTATGCTTATAATACCAATGCCACCTAGAGTTTTTTTTTCTCTTTGCTGCTCTAGTGTTGCTGTATCCCTTTCGGCTTCTATTTCGTTATCAGGCCACTATCTGCCTTATCTTTGCGACGTTAACATCCTTCCTCGCCTGGACTCCGTTTGTTCCTCCTTTGCTACTCCGCTATGCTTGGCATCGCCTATAAAACTGCGATTTTTCCCTTGGCTTTCTTATTTTCTATGACCTTCTGCTCTTGCATGTTCTATTTAAACTTTTGGTCGTGTTCTACTTTTGGTTTGCTGTGGTCATCCCCTTCAGGTACTGGGCTTGTTCATTTGCTCAACGACCCAAAAGAGCTCAGCCAAAGAGGCACGTGAGCGAGTCCCTTACCGGGGAGGGGAGATAAACTGCTATATGGATGACAGCACATTGAAATGTTTTACGCCATGCTCTCAAAAGATCGTAGAAAAACCGCCTTGGGTGCACGGCAGAGTAGGTGGAGCCGGACACACTCGAGGGCTCTTTGATGACTTGACTATTGGTCATCCGCACCAGTGTGCTGCAAGCGGGAACCCAGCCGAGTCTTTACGGTGCGTTTCAAAAGTAAAGTATAGAAGTACGTGTAGTCAAATTTCAATTTGGAGCGGTTCTCCTCTCGCTACAGGGGGGCCTTCAAAGTGAGACGACTCTATTGCTGAGCCAACCCCAAATAGCCTTCAGCACTCTTCGTCAAAGAGGAGAATTATACAGCAATATGCTCCAAAATCATTTCTTTTCTGCTTCTCATATCCAGGATAAGCCAATCCCAAGTCCCGCTTTTCAACCCACTTGCCCACCAAAATTATTACAATGATGGCACCACAGCCAGACTTGCCTGAAGTCATTCTCAGTTCACTTGCTTCTCAGCTAAACGGAATTGAAACGCAACCCCGAGTCCTAGAAAGCCAATGAGCTAGATAATAGATTAGCCACGCCATATCGTTCAAGCCTCCGGGCATCAGAAGTGCTGATGCCCTCTGATCAGCCAAAATGACACTGCCGGACAATCCATCCCTATCCATATGTAAGTTCGCAGTGCTATCATGGGAAACCAAGTTAGGGCGGGGGCTTATCATATCATATAATACAAGATATCGTATTAGGAATCGCAAAATCAGTGCCATTGACCGTAGAAAGCTCGGGCCTGGTCTACGCAACATTATCCCAATCATGATTCACGCGGACGAGTATCACTTATGACTGGGGAACGATGACTTCACAAGGTCACTACACATTTCAAAAATTTGGCCTTGCTTCATACACATATTTTAATCATCCTGGCCAAGAGTCAAACATCTGGTGCAGCCAGTCTGACCCGTATGATGACAGATATGTTAGATTTCACCCTCCAAGTGCAGCTTAGTGGTGAACGTGAGTCTAGCACACCACACGGCTCGCTGCAAACGTCAGTAGCGTTCAAAAGACTGGGACAATCAAATATGATGAAAAAAATTCTCCGGAATTAACAGAAGACATTGCAGGACCCTGCCTTGGAATCGTCAAGATACCGTACTTCTCATTACGAAATGGAGATTGTCTCTTTGATACAACACTCCACCCTTTGAGATAGCAGCGTGGCGATCGGAGAATTCCAGGCTAAGCGCACCGATAAGCGAGCTTGGAGTGACACCACCACCAATATCGAAACGCCATAACAAAATCTCCGAACTCCAAGCGCCAGGTGTGGGAATAGAGCCGAGTGCCCAGCAGGATGACGTCAAAGGGGGGGCATCAGGTTCCTCACTCCAATCCTGAAACATGGAGAATATGACATCCGCTGGGTATTGATGAATGGGTGTGGCAAATGATCAACGAACAAGAATGCTGAACGGGCTGATGGTCTTGATTACGCCAAGACCAGGCGCGTTGTGGGAGAGTGCCACATCATCAAGCCATATCATCTCAGCTTGTATCTAATAAAAGAATTCGGGAGAGCCATATCATCTCAGCTTGTATCTAATAAAAGAATTCGGGAGAGCCAAATCAACGACGCGACATTTTCCCAAAACCAAGATGCAACAGGGTAGTTCCCAGAAACATTCATCGTGCCGTTTTTGCTACATGATGAAAGCCGACGTGGACCGGCCCCTGTACTATCAAGAGGAAAAGTCACAGGAGTATCAAACCTAATGTCTAAGCTGGAGCTTGAAATGTTTCTGGGCAGCAGTGCTTTGTGAGGACGAAACAACAGGTCCACGACAAAAATCACATCAGACGTGATGTATTAATAGTTCACCGTTGCCGGCCAATATACACAGGAACCACCTTACCGAAAAGTAGTGACACCCTGAAGGAGAATATTATGTAATCCGTGGACGACTGGCGATCACAGCCAAGAGAACACACGCACTTTGAGCCATATTCCACCGACACCTGGAAACGTTCACCGTACTAAATTGTTTCTAAAACGAGGAAAAGAGCGAACCAAACCACCACCCCGGTCAATCAACCTTAACACGGCTTACCTTTGTTTCAATTCGAGATGGAGTTCGTGGCTGACCAAGAGCCACCCCCTGACGTGATACCAAGAGACATTGACAAATGCAAGACGACAAAACGCACGAATACTTCCTTACACCCGACAAGTTACGTCAAGAATCTAAACGAGTAAGTCTCGCCAGGTTTCCAGCCGCGCCAATACGCACGGCCGAGGCGTATTGTGCAAGGGCATAGCCGGAGTATGCAATCCAATCCACATGCACAGGCAGGGCCCCAAAGAGAGCGTGGGAAATGTCAGATGGTAACTTCGCGGAGTAGCGGTCCAGGATGATGACGCCCCAGGTTTGGTTTTTTTCGTCACTACGGAACTGGTACGTCAGAATTCCTACTGTCACGAGCAGGGTCTCTTGGGGAAAAATTTTTAGTCCTGTGTGGATCGGTCCCCTCGGGTACTCTCCATGATCCATCACCCCCCGCGAATGGGGAAGTGGTTTGTTGGAGAGAGGCGGACTATGGGGAAATGGTGGGGAAAAAAGGGAACAGGGCTCCACTGCCTCTTCTCCGACAGATGCCCGGGTTAGGAGAGAGGTGTGTATCTTTTTTTTTTTTCCCTTCTCCTTGTCCTGTGCAGTCGTGACCCTGCAAGGGCCGTGACTCCCGGCTGAATGGAGATTGTGAAGGAGTGGAGACGGCGAGCGGACGAGATGCAGAGAACGGAACCGAAGGTGGGTTTCTTTTTTTGTCGTCGATGCGGATATGCGGTTTCCCGGACGGACCATGCCCGTGAGGACTATCAAGTTCATGGGTGTTGCAAAGTTGAATTCTGATCTGGATGAGGGATAGAGGTGGGGAGGGAAGAACGATACCCTGTAAAAGTTGGTGTGGGCACGCACACGCTGCTGCTGCTGGTAGGGAAGGAGGGAAAAGAAAAAAGCAGCAGCAGCAGAAGCAGCATGAACCTTGACTAGTTGCTCTGTGCATGATGGGTACTTTCTTCCCCAGAGTCCTGAATGTCCCGAGCAAGCAGCAGCCGTCGCCGAAAGACGGGGGGGCGGTAACCTGGTGTAAGTTGCGAAACCATCACGCACACCTTGTATCCACTTGCAACGGGTCAACGGTGAGCAAGCCGATCACAAGACGAAGAAGAAACAAGCCCTGCGGCTCCGATAGCGGACGGGCGCGCTATTGTCCCTGCGCGCTGCGCTTTTTCCACACGCCCCTCTCCCTAATCCCTAATCGCGACCCAACGCGGCTACATTAGCCTCGCCACTACCGCCCATCAGCTGGCCAGTTGCGCCGTGTATATTAAAAAAACCTGATGTGGTGCTGACTCCACGATAAGGAATCGTGCCTTGCATGGGTTGTAGGGGGAGGGTGTGGCCTCTCCAAAGGGAAACTGTGGAGGAGGAGGGGGGATGGGAATTCCTAGAAAACGCAGGGAGGGTGTGAAACGGGAGCGAGCGCTTTGGGTTTAGAAGATAGCACGGCATCATCGAGATAATCTTCCCCACTGGGTTGCGGACGAGTCGTTAAAGGTTGCCATCCTGTCTGGAGTACCACAGGATCAAAACTCCATCGAAAAAGCAGACAATGAACAGTAACTTACCTTGCCTACCTAAGGTCCATCTCAGCTTTGCAGAACTCTTAAAAAAAAGAAAAACTATGAGTGATCAAGGCATGAATGGCAAAGGCGCTTGAACGAGGTTCATGTGACCGATAGCCGAGCAGTGGGAAAACAATAGTTCAATCCTGGGCGCTGCGGCTAAGAGTATTCGTTGTCCTCTCTCTGAATGGCGCGCAACCACCTGTTGATAAACACTCACAAATCGCAACGGGTCCCTTTCCCGGCCTATGCCAAAACCAGACAATCACTGAACCTTTTTTTTTCCTTCCTGTCTGGTCTCCACGGCGTAATCGGGAGGGGGGAGGCTGTTGGCGATAACAAAACCAGTCACGACACCATCCTTCGCCGTGTCATGGATGGGCATTCTTGCCTACCTATTGCCTTGCTGCAACCTGCGGGCCGGAACGCAGCCCAAGTGACAGGGAACGCCGGACTCTGCCCGCACGCCGTGGGTAGCCATTGACCCGAAGCGTTTAGCCTCGCGGATTCCGTCCCGGGGCGTCATCGTTTCCCGCTTCCCGGACGCTGAATCCCGTCCAACAAGCAAGAACGAGGCCGAGTCTCCGTCAAACTCGAGGGGCACAGCACCCCAGATTATCTACAGGAAGTGAGGGATGAGTGAGATGCAGTCATCATTGGTTATTATTAACCAACAGTGCTGAGACTTTGATCGTCAACCCCCTGGTCGGCAGTTTGGACGTCGAAAGTTCCGCTGTTTGGCATCTCCGTTGAATGTTTGGAAAAATAAGTTGACACGCCTTTTAGGTCGTCAATACGGATTACCTTTTAGCTTCTCGCAGACTGGCAGGCACGGCACTGAACCAGCATCACACCATTTTGGCTCCAAGCGTGAACCCCACTAAGCAGATCCACTTGGGTGCCTAATTCGTACTAGTGAGGTCACATGATCACTGGGAGCTATAAAACTTGATTCTCCCTCGGACCTTTAGGAATTTGATTCTTTTCTTCTTCATACTTACCTTGTGAGGTTCTCCCTCGATCAAGAATGAGGGAGTTCAGTGTGGAGGATCTGCATTGCACAGCGCGGTATCGCTCCATGCTCTATTGCCCTTCGGGGTCATAGGTCGCACAATTTTTGATTTACCACTCGTTTTCATTGTGAGCGGTGCTCTATGCATCGGCATGAGGAAGACTTCCGTAGCCTGCCAACATGCGCACTGTGGCCAGCCTTGCACTCCAGACAGGATGTATTGTGTACATAGAGGTCCCAGATGCATGTATGCCTAACTAGATACAGGCTGATACCTGCATTGCATGATGAGAGCCAAGGTGCACGTAGGATGCAAACCCGGTCGCGTGTGAGGTTTCGCAAATAGACATCCCGAGCGCCGAGTATTGTCCCCCAGGCTCGGGAAATACCTGCGCGTGCGTGCCCCCAGCTTGATTGGAAGCGCCTCAATGCAAGCTCCCCAGGCCAGGCCACGGCGTAGTTCAGTCAAAACCCGAGAGGGCGAGATTTCACCGAAGCTGGGCAACACGCGCCTTCGCATCGCATAACCCCAAGAGGAAATAGTTTTACATTCGGCTAGTTCATCAACTCCATCGGAAAATCACTTTGTTTTTCTTTCTTCCCATCAAGCACTGCGCTGAATCTTGCTCAGAAGGGCAAGTGCCAAACTTGGTAGGTCCAATCAGGAAGGCTCCACACACTCGTTCATGCTTGAGCCCTCAGTGGCGCGCCAAGTAATGCATACCAAGTTGTCTACTAGTCATCTTACGTACAGTCGCCGGGGTTCCAACAATAGCAGTGCCGCGCGGGCACCATCGAGAGCCAAGCCGAAATGTCTCGAAAATTCATGCACAGGAGAAACAGACATTGGAGAGAGCAGTGAACATCGTATCAGGGTATGTATATTAGATAGATGAGAGGATCGTCCAATACTTTTTTCTTTCGTAGAGACCCCGACCATAGGTAGGTGAAATTGAACCTTTCCCAAACGCCAAACCGGGGTCTTGCAAGTGACCTCCTCCGTTACCTCGTATAAACAAACATGCATTGATTGATTTACTCTTGAACTTCACGAACCACCTTGTCAACAGCCTTGGCAAAGTACTCGACGTTGCCTTGGTTGAGGCCAGCCATGCTGATGCGACCGTTCTTGGTCATGTAAACGTGGGCTTCTTCCCTGAGCTTCATGACCTGAGCTTCTGTCAAACCAGTGAAGCTGAACATGCCAATCTGGTCGGTAATGTGGTTCCAGGTGCCGGGGGTTCCGAGCTCCTCAAGCTTTGATCGCAGAGCAGTGCGCATGGCAATGATGCGGCCGGACATGGTGCGCAGGTTGTCCTCCCACTCAGCAAACAGTGCAGGATCGTTGAGGACTGTGCTGACGATGCGGGCACCGTACAGGGGAGGGTTGGAGATTTCTGAGCGCTGGAGGATGGCCAATTGAGAGCCAATTCGGGCGACGGTCTCAGTGGCGCCAGGGGCCGGGGAGGTAACGGCGTGGAAGCATCCAGCGCGCTCGCCGTAGAGGCCAAAGTTCTTTGCGAAGCTCTGAGCGACGACGAGCTCGAAACCCTGTTCCACAAAGTGGCTGACGGCCCAGGCGTCACGGGCCAGGTCGCCAGAGGCGAATCCCTGGTAGGCGCAGTCAAAGAAGGGGAAGTGAGTCTTCGCCTTCATAATGGTGGCAATCTCTGCCCACTGCTCCTGGGTTGGGTCAACTCCAGTGGGGTTGTGCGCACAAGCGTGCAGCACAAAGATGGAGTGGTCTGGCGCATCCAGAAGGGCCTGCTTCATGCCCTCGAAGTCCAGGCCCTTGGTCTCCTTGTGGAAGTAAGGGTATGTATCAACGGTCAGGCCGACATTCTTGAAGATCTGGTGGTGGTTGGCCCAGGTAGGGTTCGACACGTAAACTGTGCGGTTGCCCCTGTAGAACTTGGCCAGGAACAGAGCGCCAAGGTGAACAGCACCAGTGCCCGAGATTGATTGCATAGAGGTCGAGCGCTTCTCTTTTAGGGCGGGGGAGTCGGCGCCGAGGATAAGCTCGGCAGCCTTCGAGGTGAAGCTGTCGATGCCAGCAATCGGGCCATACTCGTGGTTGAGCTCAGGGTTATTGCGAAGAATCTCATCGGCCTATGTGACGCATGCGGGGTCAGTTACAGCGAAGACAGTCGTTTTTTTTTTCCTTCGACACCGTGGCGGGGCAATGGGGTCGCTGGGGAACAAGGGGGGGGAGCGAGATGGGGGAAATGGGTCACTGTCGTGTAAATGACCACATGACAGGAAAAGGCGCTTTCCGAAGCTCTCGGACAGCTTCACAACAGCTCATATGAGCAATATGGATGCGCCGAGAATCCGAGCAGAAATGTCTGAGGCCGCCCAGGGGTGAATTGGGAATAATACGCCTTGGACGAAGGGGATAGGTGATTTGCGACAAGCGGCATGCGCGGTGCACATGCGACATGCGACTTGCGCCAGACGGTGAACGGTGTAGGATCGGGAGGAACAAAGGGCATCACATACCTTGCGTACTACAGGCAGCACCCAGGGCTTCGCATTTTCGTCTCTGTAGGCGCCGATGCCCTGAGGAACAAAACGGTTAGCAAGAGAAGAGGACGATTGGGGAGAAGAAGCTCACAAGATCGACTTTGTAAGGGTTCTCGTCGGCCTTGTACGCCCTGGCCAGACCGAAGAGAGGATCTTCGGGGGCCTGGGGCACAAGGTCGGCAGGGAAACTTGAGATGATGGGAGGAGTAGACATGATGGGCTTGAGATGATGGACGACTTGGTTGAGTCGAGAAGAAGGGGAAGAGGACGAGGTCGGTGCCATTTTATTATCAGTCGACGTTGAGCTGGGGAAGGCGACCTTAACACTGGCACTTGCGCTCGAGCTGGAAGACGGTGTCATAGTGGGCTGCGGCCCTGTGGTCTTGGGGCCGTCGGGGGGCGATTTAGGGGGGTGGGCAGCTTCCCTGGGGACCGCCGTGTCCGGTGGCCTGTGTGGGGAGAAGGGATGGCAGAGGGACCCGGGGGAGGGGCGTGTGGCTTAGGTTTCGGGGTGAGTTCCAGGACGGAACAGTACAGTGACTCGACACGAACGAAGGTACCCAGGTACCGTTGGAGAGGGGGTGGACGAGTTGTTGGTGCGCGGAGCAGGCGTGAGCAGATACCCAGAACGGTACCTCCAAGGTGTACTCTCGAGGTGAAGGTACCTTCGAGGTGTGACCCAAACGCGGTGGCAGGTGAGCAAGCAGGGCGCTGTAAATGGCTGCAAGTGCAGCACTGCAAAAGCCGCTCAGCGAATGCCCTTGCAACACCAAGCACCGAATATACTGCGACCGGAGGTGGTCGTTGCGTAACCCAGATTCTGGCCTGATGCAATTGGCCAGGGATTGGGACCAGGTTGTCAAGGTCGTACGCACGCGGGCGAATTGGGCGCCGCTGTCCCGGACCAGTGGAGCGCTCGGGGCAAGGGGCTAGTGGCCCCGAATTCAGCAGCTTTTTCAGAGGACCGCAGGGCCGCTGTAACTGGACGGGCCAGCGCAGCTTCTGTAAGTCGGATGGAGCGTTGGGCGGGTCTCGGTTGCTGTTACCGTGACCTTCGCTGTGGTCTCGCTGTGGCTAGGAGGGATGGGCGGGCGAAAGGTACTGCACCTAGGTGGGCGCAAGGTGGGCTCACCTCACCGGGCAACTGTGCTTTGCGCGCACGATGTTGTTGTATTACCTGGGCCCAGGTGTGACTGATGGGCGCGATTAACGAACGATTGACAGCCTGGTGTATACGGAAGGATGGAGCGCAGGCCAGGGCCCGCCGGGGAATCAGGGGGAGCCGGGGAAGAGAAAGAAGCCCAAGTAGTAGGGCCAGTAAAAAAGAAAGGAACAAAAAACAAGGTGTTTCCAAGATTGCCAGATCAGCAAAAAAGGGAGGGGCCCAGGCGGGAGAGAGCGCGAGGGCTGTTTCTGTTTTCTTATCCCCGCGGATGTTGTTCGAAAATCTACGAACAAAGTTGGGCGGTGGCTGTCCGTCGGTGTTGTATGTGTGTCCGGCAGCGAGGACGCAGGAAAAAAGACGTTGGGGAGAGAGATGGGAATGCAAAACTACCCTAATTGCGAGAGACGGGAACAGGGCGTTTCTTGGCCTCAATGAAGACCAGACGGGGACTGACGCGAGAGCTGGGGGGGTCTCGTAGGGTGCAGTATCATGTACGGATACTTGGTGTGCAGTACTGTACAAGATGGGATCGAACCCACCAGGGGAGGGGATACGCCTGCAACGGACCAAGGGCAACTCTTTGGGTTGACCAGCTAAAAAATGATGGGCAGCTCTAGGTTGCTCTAGCCCGTTTCCACTCTTTGCTTTTCTAATTCTGAGCCCTACAACACAGGGGTGTCAGTGGCATGGGAAAATGGTACCTCGAAAGGTCTCAGTCGACTGTGGGTAAGCGTGGAGGCGCAGGCGCAGACGCAGCAGGAGATGCAGCAGAGGGCGTGTGGGAAGCGTGCGAAGTGTGTGGGAGGCAGGCAGGACAACTGACAAGTGTGTTGGACGGATGTCCCTTTTTCCTGATTGTCGTTTTTTGCCTTGTTTGGAACAAGACTTTCTGCTTCTGTGGTTTCCCACGACGACTTGTCACCCCCGCAGGATGCAGATGCAAGCCCAGCTTTTTATGTCTCTCTCGGCCGTCTCGGCAGTCATCTAGTGAATAGCCGTGAATCGAAAAGCCTGTGACGGGGAACTAGAGATAGCCATGGCAAAAGTATGGCGTCAGACCGAGGCTCCCACAGCGAAGCCCACTCTGGAACCTAGGTACGGAACACACAGCTGCTGCTTGCCTGGAGCTATCGGCATTGTCACGCGGTCCATGAGAGGATCTGACCGAGCCAAGTGATTTCATTTTGATTCAAATCAGTCGCAGTCTGTCTCATGCTGGGCAGGCAAAACATGATGAGGCGTTTTTTGGGTGGGCTCTTTTTTTTTTTTTTTTTTTTGGGAACCAGACCGCAGCTTTCGACCATGTTTCCTTCGTGGAGCTTTGTGGAATTATGCTCTCCGTCCTCAGATGTTTTTTTTTTCTCCTCCCGCCCCTGGCTCTGCTACGGCCATCTCCTATCCTATCTGAATCTCATCTGATCTTGCGAGACCCAAATCAAGGGGGGGGAAGTACCTGATTCCACAGTGATCATCAGGCAATTTTGTGTTCAAGGGATCTTCCCACAGGCCAAGCTGCGCGCCTTGTTGCTCCCGACGCCCTGACCTCGCCTTTCAGCAGCCAGATGCGCTGTAAGCCGGCTGTCCTGTCCGATGACCTACTTTTAGTGTATAACCCAACCATGGTGTACCTGCTTTTAGGCGCTCCGCCTCCTCTTCCCCAGCCATCCCCCGTCTGTCTCCATCAAAGCCATGATCCATCATTAACCCACATCCATCCAGGTGGGAAAAAAAAATGCATGCTTCCAGGCCCCTTCCTCATCGCTTCGTCCCGGCCCACACTCCCTCACCCTCGCCCTCCTACACCCCTTCCTTCGCCCTTCATCCAAATCATCTGGGGGTCTGTCGCATCCCGCTTTATGCACCTCGCGGCTGCTGGCGTCCATCGAGCCCCGTCGCGGTCCCGTAACGCCCGTCACGAGAAGAGTTCAAAACAGAAGTTGGAATGCACAATTGAGTAATAGTCAAACCCCGGCGTCATAAAAGTTGATGCCGTCTACATGGCCCCTCCGACTTCGCCCGGGCCTAAACGTAGCATGACGCTTCCCATTTGTCGTATGATGCATCGCCGCAAGCCCTCGCGAGGCTCTCGTCATCTCCCAGCTTGGCCCCTGAGTCCTATCTTCAGCGCATTTCGCAGATCGGACGGGGCTGCTGGGAAGACCTGGTGTGTTGGTGTGCTTCCCGGCGGTCCGCTGCCCACCAACACCACCTGCCTGCGCTCTGTGTTACAGTCACACCCCTCATCCCTTCAGCTCCAGGCCACACAGAGTTCCCAGCCCTGTTCCTCCAGGTCCCAGCAATGGGTTGGGTTGGATTTGCGCATGTTATCGCGTGTCCTCGCTCTCGACAAACACAGCGTTGTCGGCATTTCCCCCAGAATGCCATCTTGCTTGCGCATGCATGATTCCCTCCACCTGCTGCCCTGTCGATTCCGGCCATCAGCGGCGGGGATCGGGACGCCCCCGCATGTGAACCGCCGGCAAGCTTTAAGACGTCCAGCCCACAAGCAAGTTGCGAGGTTCCGGTCCCTTCACATGCCGATTATCACGGTACAGTACATTGTTTGGCTGATGTGCACGTATTGCAGTCCACACAACCCCCCTCATTCTACTTTTGGCTTCCCGCCTAACACCATTACCCATTTTAGCTCACTCGCTCGTCAAATCTCATATTATCAGATCCCAGAGAACTAGAAATGCACAAAGCCCACTCGCTGCAAAAAAGGTGTACCGGGCCGTGCTGGGCCGCTGTGTTGCCTTCTTCAACTCTTTATTACCACCCCCGACGTTGTCCGTAGTTGACAGGGAATCGGTTACTAGTTGTTCGATGTGCGCAGACTGGGTTGCCAGGTTGTTGACTAGCAGCGATTGGAGCTCCGAGATCTCAAGCAGCGACTTCTGGGCAGTCCTGGGGTAATCCGAAATTAGTTTCACACCAATTCGTAAGCTAGGGGCGGCACGCGTTGGGTTCTTCCTTGGAAGCCCTTCGCCAAGCTGCTCCGTATATCGCGATCGACGTCATCATACGTACCTGACTTTGGCAATATTGTCTTCGTAAAGCTTCATCATGTCCTGGTTTCCCTCTTCAAACATTTGGATCTGGTCTTCTGTTAGCCCCTGATATGGGGGCTCAGCGTCATCGGATGTGGGAATCGGGTTTGCTGAGGTCGGTGATGTTAGTCGCGCAGTAGGAGCAAATTCCGCAAGATCCCCAAGTGCTGAAGCTTCCGACTTGGCGAGACTACTATGTGCCTTGTCCAATTCCCTGGCGAGCCGTGTCTCGATCATGTTCTGTTGTGTCCGGCAACACGCCTCGAGCCAATGTCGTAGGAACAGGAGAATTCCTTGCCGGTAGAGTCCCTTCACCTGCATCTTTCCTTCCGCTTCCACCTGCTCATCCGTCTTACTGCTGGCGATTCCACCGGATGCCCATGATCCCAACGCCCCAAAAGCACTTCCGTATTTCTTTCGGATAATAGCCGACTCGGTCTCCTGGCGCAACTGCTCGGCATCTTCAAGGGCCCGGATGCTCGAGTTCAACTCCCGGATCATCTGTTTCGCATTGGCGTCGATCTCCTCTCGATCCCGCTCCGACAATACCCGCGGTTGCCCGTGTTCCGACCGGCTATACGATTTTCGTGTTTGTGCAGTTGAAAGGTAGGCCTGTCGAACATCTTGGAGCTCTTTGTGTAGGGTTGTAATGTGGGAGTTCTGCAACGCTGTCAGCTCAAGGGTAACGGGGAAAGAGGGGTGAAAAAGAGGGAAGACTAACGATCCGGTGCGCTTCCTTTAGAAATCCATCGATGGCGTTGAGTGTGGCCGGTTTCTTTGTGGTCGGCACCTGACGTTGCCGGAGCAGATCATCGAAGCCGCCGGTGATATCCATGGCGTCCAATAGTGTCGGTACCGGGCCGGTTGTTGGAGGGTTGCACTGGGGAAGAGAATCCCGGGGTTGGGAATTATGTCGCCGTCGATTCTTGGTTGTGCCGGGTACGTCGTAGGTGTGTTTGCTTTGCTTCAACTGAATCTGTATGTATTCAAGTCCAACTTGAGGCTCTGGCCACCTTGCTATGATGGAGCTCTTGATGATGCTCGCTGCTAGTCGGCGGGATCCACTTTGGTGCTTAGTCAGCATTTACCCCAGTTCACGCCCACTCATCCTGGACTGTCCTCAATCATCTTCCATATTCTTTGGTTGATAGTTTTAGTATTATTTCCCAGCCGAAAACTCTTGTCAGTAGTATTTCTCCGATTTCTACGGTTGTGGTCCGATTTTCTAACCTTCATGTTCGTACGTAACAGTTCGACTCTAAGCATTTTGGATCAATCCACTTACACCCGGCTGGTTGACCGCCATGGAGCATTCGGTTTTTTTTTTCAGGGAAAAAAAATCGGAGACCCAGATTGTGGACCTGATGACAAAAGGGTTTTATTGTTATGGCCAATCCTATTGGTATGACGC
The DNA here is from genome assembly GCA_022837005.1 of Calonectria pteridis. Lineage (NCBI taxonomy): Eukaryota > Fungi > Ascomycota > Sordariomycetes > Hypocreales > Nectriaceae > Calonectria > Calonectria pteridis. The sequence goes on along the minus strand of JAKZGU010000008.1, from coordinate 257,261 downwards.
TGTTTCCCAGCCATCACAATGGGCTATCTCCAATCTCTAGCTCCGTCTGCCGGAGGTCCCCCATTTACCTATCGGTCGTATCCCGGAGACAAAGCGGAGGCATAACCGAGCCAAGGTGGTGCTTTTGGACCAGTCCGCGTCGAGATAATCCGGAAATAACCATTCTATTTGCGGAAATATTGCTATCGGAGAAAACAAATGGACACCGATGTCGCCATCAGCTCTTGGAGTTATAAGAACCTGCCCTTTTCGGGACCCTTCTGTTCTTGATGGAGTAGGATACTACTTTGCATCGCTCAATTTCCAGTTGCCAGAATGGTTGATTTGAGCGAACACGACAACTCTATGCCAACAGCTGTTCCTGAAGACCAGGAAGCGGCCGAACAGACCGAGACATGCAGACCGATCCCGCGCGATCAAATGCAGACTAAGCAGGATCAACCACAATCTGGGCCCAACCAATCGGTTCTCACCAATGTAGAGAATATGTCAAGAACACCCAGCGGCCCGGCCTACAGCGTTTTTTCAAAATCAACAAAGAGATGGGTGACTACTTTAGTCGTGATAGCGAGTTTTGTCTCGCCCATGACGGCGAACATCTACTTTCCGGCCCTGAACCCAATATCGGAAAGCCTGGGAGTTTCCGTATCGCTGATCAATCTGACATTGACATCCTACATGATCTTTCAAGGATTATCACCGACTATATTTGGTGACTTCGGTGACATGGCTGGACGACGACCCGCCTATACTGTGGCGTTCCTCATATATGTCTGTGCCAACATCGGCCTGGCTCTCCAGCGCAACTTTGCTGCTCTCTTGGTTCTACGCTGCCTCCAAAGTGCTGGAAGCAGTGGAACCCTGGTACTTGGCTTTGCCGTAGTTGCAGACATATCATCAACGGCCGAAAGGGGCAAATACATGGGCCTCGTCGGAGCTGGTATAAATGTCGGTCCAACGCTGGGGCCACTGATTGGAGGTATCCTCAGCCAATTCCTTGGCTGGCCTGCTATCTTCTGGTTCTGTGCCATTTTTTCTTTCGTTTGGCTGATCCCGTGGGTTCTGACTGCACCAGAGACGTGCCGAAATGTCGTTGGTAATGGTTCCATCCCTCCACCTCGCTGGAATAGATCATTGCTAGACCTTTTTAGCCGCCGACACGATGAGCCTGAGGAGACGAGTAGACCGAAGAGAAAATTGCGTTTCCCCAATCCGCTCAAAACGCTTAGCATCGTGTTTGAGAAGGAGATGGCAATAATCCTTTTTACAAACTCCATATTCTACCTGGCATTCATCCTCGTCGCCGCTACCTTGGGCACTCTATTCAAAGAGATTTACGGATACAATGACTTGGAAGTTGGCCTGTGCTATTTGCCCTATGGACTTGGCTCTTTCATAGGGGTTTTTGCTCAGGGACACGTTCTTGATTGGAACTACCGACGAATTGCGAAAAGGCTAGGTGTTTCAATTGACCGGAAGCGAGGGGACGATCTATCAAAGTTCCCCATCGAGACCGCACGAATCCAACCTTTATATCCAATGCTCCTTCTTGGAAGTGCAAGCCTCATCGGATACGCATGGGCTCTTGAAGTCGAGACCTCAGTGGCAGTCCCCTTGGTTCTCGTCTTCTTGATCGGAATATTCATTCCTACCACGTTCAGTGTTCTGAATACATTGATAGTTGATCTTCACCCGCATGCACCAGCAACAGCAACTGGAGCAAACAACCTGGTAAGATGTCTCATGGGAGCCGCAGCCACCGCTGCGATTGACAAGATGATCCAGACTATGGGTCGTGGTTGGTGCTTCACATTCTGGGCTTTGATGGAGCTGGCTATGCTTCCTTTGCTTCGACTGATCGACACGCATGGGATCAAATGGAGGAGCGCGCGACTGAAGAAGGAAGAACTTGGCCATATCTAGAGTGCCAACATACGATTGATGATGAACATATAGAAATGATTTACTTGGCCACGGATCGAAATCGTGCGCAGGGCTAGCATAAACGATGACGATAGTTGACAGACATTAATTGTTATTACGGACGAGTTATAGTGCTGCAACAGCATGCTCCAGTGGCTCTCTCTGAGCTTCCCACATAAGCCAATCCGATCGTGTTGTCCTATTAAGTGGTGTCAGCATTGAAGTAGTACATATTGATAGCAAAAGCAGCAACTTACGGCAATAAACCCATGGCGTTGACTTTCCAGACACCCACACCAAGGGCCAGAAGCTGCATGGCCACGTATACGAATTTAACCTGAAGCATCTGTGCCGAATTGCTTTCCGTCTGGAATCGCTCAAAGGCCTGGTTTGTGTTGATCAAGCCCATCAAGGGATTCTTGAAAGCCATGAAGACCATCATAATGCTGAAGATCTGCAACGAGTTTCCAGACATGTACATCATAATGGCTGTCATCGGCAGGTTCTTGACGGGTGCCAGCGCCACCTCCCAAGCCTTCTTCAACTTCAACGTATCCATCTCTTCGGGGGTCGGGGGCTTGCGCGGCTGGATCTTGGTATCCTTGTCCTTGCTCTGCTTCTGCATTGGGGGTTAGCTTCCGAAGCATGTACAAACAGGTCGAGGACGAGTGCGTGCCTTGGAGGGAGCTGCGCCGGAAGGGAAGCCTGGAGGGTCTTGGACGCCAGCAACCTTGGTTTTGGCTGCAGGCGGTGATTCGAGCTGGGCAACCCAGAAGGGTGCGGCGGGGTTTGCGGAGGCCATCGGTGCGGCTATGCTCGAATTATTGTGAAGGATTGCGAGTGGTGGGCTGTGGTTGCGGAATCGTGGATGGCTCGTCGTCGTCAATTGTTTGTGGTACTGTCGCAGGAAAGCCAGCTTGGAGCATTGCTTAGCGGCCCACTGCGACCTGTGGCATGGCGCGCCCACTTAACCCGGGCCAGGCGGTTTTTCCGCTTAATTGCAACTGAGGCGTGTCAACTGCCTTATCGATAGCGTCCAGAAGGGATCCCCCCCTGGTCGCAATTTGGCTTACTTGAGGTGAGCTCGCTCCCCTTTCCACAATCCGACGACGCCGAAAGCCTGACGTGCGGTGAACAAAACAACGCCCACGACGACGACGTACATGTATCCGCAGCGAGAGCGACCTCGGACAACCCGGAGCGATATTACAGACTCGAACGCGACAGCCAACGCCCGATCCAACGATAAGACATCCCTCCCCGTTGCTCCAGTGGCTTGAATCGCGGGCACCCAAGAGACGCACATGTGACGTCCCCTCCCTCCACCCTCCACGAAACCTGGTGCCGAACACGCATATCGTCCAATTGGGTGTGTGATCGCGAGAACAGGCCTGACGTCCCAAGACCAAGGCGTGAGGGGTTGCTTGTTGCAAGGTGCCCATCCCACTTTCCAACGTCGGCAGCTGGCGCAAGGACGACATTCCCGTTACTAGAACGGTTCGCAGGGGTACACACACGACACCATGTCGAGCTCCGCTGGTGGAGGGGACTCCAAGTTGTTTGCTCGGGTAAGCATTTCGACCTTTGCTTTGTTCTATGCCATGTCTCAGCCTTTTGGAGCGTCGAGTTGCCCGACTTGCTCTGATCATCATCCTGGCAATCGCCTGCTTCGCCTCCCCTCCGCATCTGCCCACGTCTCTTGATTCTCGTTGCGCAACCGCCTTGTTTTCCCCGTTACCCTTTTTATCTTTGGCTTCCATGTCTCGGCCGACGGCTCTTGAAGTAGCAGTGCCGCGCCAGATATGTCTGTCATGTTTCTCGCATACGTACCTCCCCCGACATCGAACCCATGGCTAAAAACTCCACAGGGCAAGGTAGCTGAGCTACGCCTCGAGCTAAACAGCGGAGGAAAGAAGGATAAGAATTACTCAGGGAAGAAGATTGCGCTCAAGAAGATTGTTGCCAACATGACCATGAGCAACAATGATATGGTCGCTTTATTTCCGGACATTATCGGATGTATGCACATCCAGAGTTTGGAAATCAAGAAGATGTACGTCAGGATGCTGTCCTTCGTTGAAAGCGATATGCGCTAACATGTATCCAGGTGCTTCCTGTTCTTGGTCAACTACGCCAGGATGAGACCTGAGATTGCTGTCAAGGCCATCCCGGTTTTGGAACATGTATGTCATTTGCCATTATCGACAGGCCAGATCTAACCAGCGATAGGATATGGAGGACAACAACCCACTTGTGCGAGCATTGGCCCTGCGGACGATGTCTTACATTCACGTTCGAGAATTTGTCGAAGCTACAGTCCCCATCGTTAAGCATATGTTGAAGGATGGAGATCCTTATGTACGCAAGACAGCGGCCTTCTGCGTCGCCAAGCTTTATGACCATGACAGGCATATGGTGGAAAATTCAGACCTGATTGACCGTCTAAACTCGTTACTGAGGGATGACAATCCCACCGTTGTGGCTAGTGCACTTGCTGGTCTCATGGATATTTGGGAGCGAAGTGATGCCATTAAGCTTACCATTGACTACAATAATGCTTCCAAGATGGTCGCTATTCTCCCTGATTGCTCTGAGTGAGTTTGTCCGACAATGCACCATAAAACCTACCCTTGCTAACATGATATGCAACAAGATGGGGCCAAACATACATCCTTGAGGCTCTGATGTCTTACGTCCCACAGGAATCCGGAGAGGCAGTTCTACTGGCTGAGCGCATATCACCCCGACTGTCGCACTCCAATTCGTCAGTCGTGTTGACGTGCATCCGAGTCATCCTTTATCTGATGAACTATATTGCCGACCAGAAGCAAATCTCCGCGCTTTGCAAGAAGCTGTCACCACCGCTCGTGACTCTGCTTGCCAAGGGACCCGAAGTGCAATATTTAGCCCTCCGAAACGCCCTGCTAATTCTCCAACGACGACCAGATGTCCTGAAGAACGATATCCGTGTCTTCTTTTGCAAGTACAACGATCCCATCTATGTCAAGGTAACGAAGCTGGAGCTCATCTTCATGCTCGCCAATGAGGACAACATTGACGAGGTCTTGACGGAGCTCCGGGAGTATGCCACCGAGATTGACGTCCACTTTGTACGGAAGGCAGTCCGCGCTATTGGAAAGCTTGCTATTAAGATTGAACCAGCAGCCCGCCGCTGCATCAACCTTCTTCTGGAGCTTGTGGCAACCAAGGTTACCTACATCGTGCAGGAGGCCACCGTCGTTATCCGAAACATCTTCCGAAAATACCCCAACCAATACGAGTCGATTATCAGCACACTCTGCGAGCACCTCGACTCTTTGGATGAACCAGAAGCCAAGGCTGCCATGGTCTGGGTTATTGGTCAATACGCCGACCGTATTGAAAACAGCGATGCGCTGTTGGAAGACTTTTTGTACTCGTTTGCAGAGGAGCCAGTCGAAGTGCAGCTTGCGCTTCTGACAGCAACTGTCAAATTGTTTATTCAGCGACCAACCAAGGCACAGGAGCTCGTGCCGCGAGTTCTGAAGTGGGCCACGGAAGAGACTGACAACCCCGATCTGCGAGACAGGGCTTACATGTACTGGAGACTTTTGTCTACGGATATGAATGCCGCAAAGCAGATCGTAATGGGCGAAAAGCCAGCCATTACTGCCGAGTCAGAACGCCTCGACAACGCTACGCTAGAGGAGATGTGTCTAAATGTTGGCACACTGGCCACCGTATATCTGAAGCCAGTGCAGACGGTATTCAGATCTGCTCGACCCCGAAAGCTGCAAGATTCGCCTGCTCTTCAGAAGCGGAACGTCGATGGCCCCGATAGCCAGAAGAGCATTAGCATGTTTGGCAACGCCTCGCAGCCGACCGACATCGACCCACGAAACAGACAGGCTGGCGGCAACATTCAGCAGGCAGTTAGCGACGCAGACGCCTACTTTTCAAGCATCGGTCCACAACAGATGGCGGCGATGCAAATTTATCAAGGAGACGACACGTTTGACGGAGGCAACGGTGCCGGAACAGGCTACGTTGTGAGCGCCCATGCGCCCCAGGCGGTGCTCCAGCCCGCCCAGGGCCAGGGAAGCAACGGTGATCTCCTGGTGCTCTAGGTAATTACGAATTTAGCGACGAATATTTTGCAAATACGATGTCAGGTGTAATGTGCATAAAAGATGTGGTCCATGGACAGCTATAGGTCCACAGTTGTTTGTCGAGCCTCAATTTGTACCTATACGTGCGAAGAAGCCGCGGATCTAGTCTAGTTTGATACATGATTTGTGCGGGATGGCCAGAAGCCAAGGGATCTTGTTGTATTCTATACATCTAGTAATCTATCATCCAGGGACCCCTCCGGTGGGAGCTTGGCAAAATGTAAGAAATGTTATATCTGAGGAGTCATCTCATCTTGCATGTGAACCACACCGTTTATGATTACTCTGCCATCCTAAGCACACGTTTCACATGATGAGGTCAATGTTGAAGTAACAAATTGTAGTAATAATTGCATGAACCTGACAAAACCTGATCCCGCGTGCCGTATGCGTACATATGCGTGCAAATCGTACAAGCCTCCTACCCCAGCCTTTGAAGATCATCCATCACGTCGAGCGTATTCCAGTCGATCGAGAGTTTGACTATTTCTTCCACTTGCCAGCATCCTCGACACCCTTGGAGACGCTGTTGAGGCCGTTCTCGAGCCCCGAGCCGAGGTTGCCGATGCCGTCGCCGAGGGGTCGTCCCACGTCGCCGGTGACGCTGTTGAGGGTGCCGCCCACGCCTCGAGTGGCCGCGCCCGTGACGCCGCCGACAGTGCGGCCAACACCGCCAACCAGGTTACCGAGCGTGCTCGTGAGGAACTGAGCAGCGTCAGTGGCGTGTTCGGTTGCGTTCTTGTCGCCGGGCATGGTTGTTTTTTGGGTGAGAGATTGGGTGCGTGTGAAAGGGTGTGCGTGGAAGAGCGAAGGATAAGTAGATGGGAGATGGAATCAAAGGATTCAGATGTGTTTCGGTTGCTTCCTTTTGCTAAAGGGTGGGAAAGACTTGTCTTAGTGGTTTGTATTGGTTTTTTTGGAAAGAATCGTTGAAAATCCCGGACGCCATGTCGTCTTTTAAAGTCGTCCTGACTTACACACACGGAGCGATCATCCAGGATGGCTCTCGAGATGACGTCAACATACCCTGTGCACATTGTCATCTACACCACCTCATTGGAACGCACCTTGCGCAATAACACCACCTCCTCAGGCATGAAATGACGTCCACTCCAAGGAATTTACGCACATGCATGTCCTAGAGAGTGGCATTTTCCCTAGATATGGCGTCAGAGCGCGGCCCATAATCGATGTTATATAGGGTAGCTAAGGGCATGAAACCGGGTTGGTAGATGTCACGCAGCTCTCCTCGAGAAACCTAGGCTTTCTAGTGGCTTCTGTGTGATGTAAATAAATGGTCTAGGTGGTGTGTTTTTGTAGTCCCTCTGGCGCACACGCGGCATCCCTCTTGAAAATGTTTGCAAGCTGACCCCGAAGTCATGGCAATTTTGATAGCCCTGATGTACCAACGTCACGTAAAGTCACAATTATACAAAGTGAAGCGAAATGTCAATGCTCCACCACAACTCCTTGTAAATTAAATCATCCATCGCTTTTAACCAATATTGAACTCATCCGCTGCAGAATTCATCAGCATCATACTCTTTCTCTTGATGATATCGCGAGCTGATCTCTCATCAGTGGGCTTCTCCTTATCGCTATCCTTGTTGCCCCTGCTAACATCCTTGTGGCCGCGTTTCTTCGTCTTTCTCTCAACACCAGCACCGATACCACCAGGTGCTTCTCTCAAACCGTAACTCTTTGCAGTGTGTCCCAAGTGGAGCTCCGAAATGTCAAAGTGGGCACGTTCTTCTTTGACGTGAGTAGCGTAGGCCCGGATGTGTGACTTGAAGCCATTTCTGGCAAGCTCCAATCGTTTTGGGTCATCGAGAAGGCGTTGCTCAAAGTGTAGCTGCAGAGTTTCAGCCTTGTCGTGATATGACTGCCCATCCTCGGGAACGGCGGTAGTTTTGACCGGAAATTCGAGCTTGGTCATCATGGCCTGTTTTAGGATCGAGTCATAAGATTGATGAGTTGGTGGTGTGGATGCTTTGAGGAGTTCGATATAGCCCTCTTCGGTGCCTGGTAGGAGGAAAAGAAGGGCGTCACCGGGTCGTCCTGCTCGAGCAGTTCTACCAACGCGATGAATGTGATCGGCAAAGCTAAAAGCGGGATCATACTCAATGACCAAGTCGACCGAAGGGATATCGAGACCTCGAGATGACACATCGGTGGTGATGAGAAGAGAGGGTGATTTGCAGGCTGAGAATGATTTCAGAGTAGCTGTACGGATGGGCTGTGACAGTGAGCCGTGCATTCTGTGGAGAAAAACTTCAGGGCTTGCGGGGGATGTGATATATGCTGCTTTCGAGACTGTCTTGGAAACGGATTCTGCATCCTTGGAGGATGCCACAGGCGCTTCGTTCTGGTTCGGGTCTCTTAAAAGTTCGTAGTGAAAGTCGACCGAGTCGGCGCAGGACATAAAGACAATGGCCTTCATCGTACGGCCGCGACGAGAAAAGGTGGACTTAAGGAAGGAAACCAACGTGACCAATCGGAGTTTGGCCGGGGCAATCGTGTACGATTGATGAAGTTGGGCTGGAGCTTTCATGGCCTTGTCATCATCGACCTTTACTTCCTCCTTTTCAGCGGCAAGGAATGTTGCATCTGCCAAACTCATCTCTCCTAGTTTCTGTACGTTCATCTTCATTGTCGCAGAGCAAAGAATGGTCACTCTTCGCTCGGGAAGGGATTTTAGGGAAGTTCCATCAGGAAGCTTGTCAGATACATCGACCTTGCGCAGCGCATCAATGGTCTTCTTCAGATCATCTTCGAAGCCCAAATCCATGAGACGATCGCCTTCGTCCAGGATGAGCCATCTCACGGTACTGAGACTGAGCGCCTTGGTGTTATCGATATGATCAGCCAGTCGTCCGGGGGTTGCGACGAGGAAATTGACACCCTTTCGTATTCTCGCCTTCTCAGCCTTTTTTGACTCTCCTCCTGTGATTGCCGTGGATACTAGCCATGGAAAAGGTCTGATGAGTTGTTCGAGTACGTTGTGTGTTTGCTTGGCCAGTTCTCGGGTCGGTGCAACGATGATGGCGAATACTCCGGAGTCTCGGTGTATCTGGGCCTTTCCTCGCTCACTCAAGAGGAGAACTCGGTGCAGTATGGGCAGCAGATACGAATAAGTTTTACCGGAACCAGTCTCAGCCTGTACAAAAGCGTCTGAGCTGTTGGAAAGCATGTGCGGGATAACCTTTTGTTGAATCGCAGTCGGCCGTTCCAGGTTCATCTTCTTCAGTTCCTCCACAAGGCGTGCGGAGATAGTAAGTGTACCGAAGCTGGCCACGTCGGAAAGAGGCGCATTGGTGGGCTCTGGGGCAGTCCATTCGGAATCCTTTTCGTCAAACTCTGTCTTTTGGGAAGGGTTGAAGGAAAAGAGTCGGGAGATGACTTGTCGATCGCCTTTCCCAGAACCACCTTGTTGATTTCGGTTTTGGTTTGTCGCGCCATCACCGCTGGGGCGCTTGTCTCGAGAAAAGTTTCTGTGTGATGAATCGTGATCGAATCGTCGGCCGAAACCATCGTTATCCGTCCTCTGGCGCTTGAACGACCTCTGGTCTTCTCCATCTTCTCTCGTCCTCCTGGGCGCAATCACCTCACCAGAAGCTATCCTCGCGGACTTCTGAGCTTGCTTCCTGTCTCTCCAGCGACCGCCCTTGAACTTGACTTGGGGTTTGATAGGGCCAGAGCCCAGCTCAAAATTCAGGAGCATGCCATCGTCGGCCATGATGTCGGAATTCGCACAGGTCGTTGGAGATGGTGGGGCCTTGAGGTCGACGAGAAAAAAAAAAGTTCAGGATACCTACGTACTTTTCGCAGCTAATCTTATCGATAACACATTCTATCTTATCTTATCACAACCACAACAGTTTTCTCGTGGGGCTTGGTCAACTGAGTGTTCCGCATGCATGACGGAATGATACATATTGTTGATTCAACCACGTGGAGGTTCCACATCAGTTGAGCATTATTCTGAGCACATCCCAAGAGTAAACCATTGGGTTCGTCCCGCTATTCCATTGATGGAGTTTGTGTGTCAAGAGGGAATTGGAGAAAAGATTTTCAGCTTGACTGCCAGCGTGGTGTGTTGATTCCAAATGTCCTCCCCAAGAAAGTGACGTGATTTAAACAGACACCATTATTGACACCTCCATTGTCATGATGCCAGGGTTCTCCCAATGTTTATTTGGGATGGAAAAACATGACAGGAATTTAACTTTTCCCGAGATGCGAGATATGTTCTATCCATTATTATTTGGACAGGTGCCTGGAGTTTATTACGCGTCAGCAAAAATGGAGGCAGGCGAATGCAGAATGATGCATTTTTCCCATGATGGTTCGTGGGGTTCGAGGGTATGCCGGCCCAACTTGCGAATTGGCATTATTGACGTTGCCATCCTGAGGGCTGCATGATGGACAAGGTGTGTGGTTGGACAACTGTTCCTGCAAACTCGACTGGGATGTCCGGTCACTGACACGAGAAAACATTGGAATTAAAATGACCAATAGCCATACGGAGTATGTGCGCCATCTTATTGGGGTCGCTCATTTTGGGTGCGCCGAAAAAGCAATCACCGAGGTGTAATAATGGGTAATAATGGATCAGGCATATGGAGGCGACGCGTTCAGTTCAATTCAGCCGGGATTCTACTTGACGGGAGTCGGAGGCGGGGCAAGGTAAAAAGCCGATCGATGCTTAGGTCCGCTCGGCCTCGGTCTTGGCTTAATGACATACAGAAGAGGAACGACGAGAGGCAAGTGATATGTCAGCGAGCAGTCAGATGCTCCGTGGCATCCGGCAACAGAACGGGACTTTTTCGTTGCCCTGGCCCATGTGATGGATCGAAAACTGCAGCCCTGTGGTTCCCTGCTAGGTTCCCACATTGCACTTAGGGCGCCTCTTTGGCTTAAGTTGGCTGGCGCTGACGTTTCCGTAATTTTTTTTTGTGTGTTTCGCTTTTTGTCAACTGTACCTGTGGCTGAGGCAAGTAGATTAGTGGGGTACCATCGGAGCAAGCAGGCTGAGCTACATAGGCTCCCGAGGACTGAAATCATGGGACTGATGCCTTGCGCCTTGCGCTTGATTTGATGATGTTCTACTGCGTCACCTCTGTAGCCTTGATGACTCGCGTGCGCCAATTGCCACTGTTTGAAAAAATGCTTCTGCATCGAGAAAAACGCTCCAGACAATCGCACAAATTGGACCCTGCTGCCATTGGCTTTTGCGCGATGCTTGCCCTAGATCCACCTGCAGCCCTTGGACGCAAGGAGATCTATGAGCGAAGCATAGACAAGTAAAAGGCGGCGTGTAAAGAAACAGCCAACAAGCTTTACAGGATGATTCACCATTGGTAGCTGAGCCTGGACTCTGTGGTTGGAAGCGAACGAAAGAAAATTTGGGGCAACTGGATGCAACCCGACAGGCTGGCGTGTGGGCGAAGCCATAGATTCCGGCTTCTCCCTTGGGGTCCACCCGGGGGACGGGAGGCGGGCTCGCAGGGATAGGTAAACGGGCGCCGGTTTGTTCTCGCCTCGGCCACCACAACGCCCGCCACAAGGCGTCCTGCAGCGTCCTGAGACCCCTGGATTTTCAGTTTGGGGACGTCGCAAAGTTGTGTGCTCCGTCTGACCGCAAGTGCGTGTAACCCTTAGTGCTGTGCGTAAATTGTCGTCATTTACGCGCATGCCTTGAAGCGGGCTTGGAGGGTCGCGTGCGCTAAATTCTATGCAATCCCGCAACAGAGAGAGGCGTGCAAGACGAAGGCCGAGCCGAGCCAGTGTTTGCTTTTTAGATCGGCACCGATGAAGAAAGACAACAATGGGTCCTTCGCGATATGGAAAAAAATCGGTTAGGGCAACAAAAGTCACTCATGGCGCGCCGTTCTTAGTTGGTTCGTGGGAAACTAAAAAAGTAAGGAAAACGTGAGGCGAGTTCCGCTGGGGCGGCACCCTGTGCGGGTGCCGCTGGGATCTGGGATGGATGGCAGTGACTGACAGGACCGCACCAGGGAGCCTGGACAACCCTTCCGCCTTCCAACACGTTCTCTTTTTTGCTACTGGTCCGGATTTGTTTTCTCGTGTGCGAAAGGGCGGCGGGTTAAAAAAAAAAAAAAAACCACTTCCGCGTGAGTGGGTGCCTGCATGGGCGGCGGGGTATCTAGAGATATGCCCCACGGCGGGCGCCCTCACCGGGGAGCTGGGCGGGCAACATGATGGCTTGCGGTCGGCGACAGCTGAGGGGCGGAGGGCGAGCAGTGAGGTGCTCACAGAAAAAGCCACAGTTGCAGCGGGAAACAATGGGATTAAAAAAATACAGCGGCGGCGCAACAGGGCCTGGCAGGGACCAGGGTTGAGTCATTCCAGAAGCCGCGGCCACTCACAGCTCTAGCCAGCCCCGAGCCCACTCACACATCCACTAAACTCCGCGTCCGAAATCCGCGAACTTGACGTACACGCCAAGTACCTGCCCCAGCCAAGCTCGCTGCGCGTGTACATTCTCTGACCGCCCGGAGACGAAGTTGACGGCCGGTCCCAAGCGTTGAGGTCTCGGTCCCCCAGCCCGGTGTTCCATCCACTGCATATCGCCCATTGCACGCTTCGCACCCCACACGCAATGCCATCCATCCACCATCTCTGCAGCTGCTTCCTGACGCATGGATCCATGGATCCCTCACGAAGGGAACTGGAGTAGAGATACGTACCGCCCGTATCCACCTGAGGCAATGAAAAAAAGCTGCCATCCCCCGTCCACCGCCCAGGGCCATGCCGTCTCTTCCCACCAGGACGAACCCACTTCACCACCAACCCCAGACCTGACATTCTTCACACGTCCAGCCTTTTCTTTCAGTCATTCCCCCTCCGATAATCCATCCTCTCTTCTCCCTCTCACAATCCCCTCCTTAATCTGGTCTGCGCGTTTATTTGACGGCTGTAGCGCTGTCAAATGAACCTGCAATCGTTATCCCTTCTCTTTTCCCATGTAAGTGACTTTTTTTTTTCTATTTCCCCCATTGGTGCGCCGTCACCCTCTTCACACACCCCTCATATCTGGTGGCCCGACCACGATCTCATTATCATCCGACTTGGCTCCATCCTGCGCAGTCCTCAGGCACAACAAATTGCCCTGGATGTGATTCAATCTTTATTTCCTCATCTGACTTCGTTTTCAATGCTGACTGAGACACTGGCGACAGCCCTCCCCCCACTAGGCCTGTTCTAAATGCCTACTATCTATTCCTCCCTCTACTCGAATTTCGTCCGTCAAGGATCAACATTCGCCAAATCTATCACCACACACGGCTACGCTCAGTCCGTAGTAGCTGCCACTCACCCTCACGTCCTCAACTCTCAGAACCGACCCGCCTTTACCCGCCGTACAACTAAGTCCCGACTTGGTCGTCTCTCTGGCCTACAGCTTCATTCTGCTTTCCATACCGAGAGGGTCCCCGCTACCGGTCTCGTTGAGCACCGCCCCACTCAGAACCATGGAGGTTTAGACGATTACTTTGAGGCCCTCCAGACTCAGCAGGAGTCTGGGGAGGTTGACGCCGAATGGTCCCAGTTTGAGTTTCCTAAGCGCATTGAGTGGAAGCCCACTGCCGCTTCGATCCTCACCGGGAAGGAAAGGGCATATGCCCCGGAGAACGAGGAGGCTATCATCGATGATGAGGCTGATATTGAGTCAGCCCTGTCGCTGGAGGACCAAGCGGCCCTCGCTCACATCGATGCTGCTCTAGAGAGGGCAATTGAGGCCCGGAGTCTTCAGGAGGCCGCTGAAAATGCGTCCGCTGATGGTCGATCTGTCTCGGGATCGAAGACCCGATCTCCTGTGGCAGAGAGGTCGCGAACTCCGGCAAGCATTGCCCGAAGCGCCACACCTCCAGTTGACCCTCAGTCTCAGTCTTATGCCGACCACCTTCACAAGCTTTCCGAAGGTGGCCGCTATGCTGAGATCCCCGCCGTCTTCGAGGCTATGCTGGCCACTGGTGTCCAGCCCATTGCCAGTGCCTACAACGCCCTCCTAGTGGCTGCCATTCACATTCCCTCCAAGAAGATTGAGATTGTCTCTAAGGCTCTCGATGTCTACGCTGACATGCTCAGAAGGAGAGTGTCTCCTGATGCTGATACTTACAACATCCTGGTTGGCCTCCTGGCATCGCGATGCCTTGAGGTTGCCGAGTTGAAGTCTGCTCTGGAGGATAAGCGAATGCGCTTTGGGGGCATGGACGACCCCGGCAAGTTCATGTTTGCCTCGCACGAGCTTGAGCATGCCATTCTCTGTGAGGACGACCGATTGGATCTCGCCATCAAGCTGTTTGACACCTCTGTTGACACCGACACCGCCCTGTACTCTGCCGAGACTTACCAGCAGTTGATTTCCGCCTGTGCCCAGGCCGGACGAACTGCTGATATGCTTCGTCTGTTCGAGCATATGGAGGTCAACAAGGTGGTCCCCTTCGCGGCTCTCTTCCCTACCATGATCACTACTTTTGCCGGCTCTGGAGACCTCATCAGTGCTGTTGAGTGCTACAACGAGTACCGCAGCTTGGCCATGGCCCATGATGAGGGCCAGGAGACTCTTCACGACCGCTTGGATGCTGAGGTCTACGCTGCCGTCATCAACGCCTATGTGATCAGCGACAAGATTGAGGGAGCCATGAAGTTCTTCCAGAAGATCATTCAGGAGTACGGAGTTCGAGCCGCCGACATCAAGGACGCTCTGGTCACCACTGGTTTTGTCAAGGGCTTCATCTCCCGAGGCATCTACCAGGAGGCTTTCCAGTGGGCTCAGGCTGTCGAGGCCGAGGCTCGTGTTCGTGCCATGGGCAAGATTGCTACTATTGCTGCCGACAAGGATGACAAGGCCACCGCTCTCGCTGCTTTCTCCAGCATCCCCAACCACATGGAGGACTTGGCTATTCCCGCCACTTCTCTCCTTGCTATGAGCGTGCGAGAGGGCGATGTCGTTGCTGCTACCAAGTACTGGAATGTTCTGACTAACCCCGAAATGCGAGCCACTGCTTCTTTCATCGAGCCCACTGCCATGTACGCCATCGCCTTGATTGGCTCTGGCCAAGTTGCAGAGGGTTTGGCACAGTCCGAGATGATGTTCCAGCGAATCCGCGCCACCGAGACCGAGACCCGACCCCACCTTGCCGAGGAGATTGACGAGGGTATCGAGTTTGTTACTCGATACATGGAGACTCGCGGCATTCCCGATCCCCGTGAGATGGCATCCCAGATCTCGAGCTTCCAGCAGTCTGTTTCCCCCTTCCCGTCCAACACCACTGTTTCTAGTTTCGAGGATACCTTCGACCCCTACGCCCACAACACCGACTTCAAGGGATCTTCCCTGATTGCCGATGATCTCGAGGGCAACCACGGCCGCAAGGGACCCCGTCTGACAGAGGCTCTTAACCGATTCCGAAACATGCGACGAGCTGGCCGACACCCCCGATACATCACCTACGCCAAGCTGATTTCCGCTGCCGCCCGCGAGAGCAAGATGGATCTGTGCCACGATATTCTTGCCATGGCTCGCACCGACATGCCTCTTATGCCCCAGTATGCTGTTGTTCGATATGGTTGGTCTAGCATCCTCGATGCCATGGTCGGCGCCTGCCTGACCGTTGGCAACCGTGGACGAGCTGAGCAGTTCCACCAGGAGTTGTTGGAGATGGGTGCCACCCCTTCCGCCAACACCTTCGGCCTGTACATCACCACTCTCAAGGACTCGACCAAGACTTTCGACGAGGCTTCCGAGGCTGTCCGCATTTTCCACCGCGCCAAGGCTGAGGGTGTTGAGCCCAGCTCTTTCCTGTACAACGCACTTATTGGTAAGCTCGGCAAGGCCCGACGAATTGACGACTGTCTCTTCTACTTTGCCGAGATGCGAGCTCTTGGAATCAAGCCCACTTCTGTCACCTACGGAACCATTGTCAATGCCCTCTGCCGAGTTAGCGATGAGAAGTTTGCCGAGGAGCTGTTTGATGAGATGGAGGCCATGCCCAACTACAAGGCCCGCCCCGCTCCTTACAACAGCATGATGCAGTTCTTCCTCACCACCAAGCGCGAGAAGTCCAAGGTCCTTGCTTACTACGAGCGCATGAAGGCCAAGAACATTGCCCCCACCGCCCACACCTACAAGCTTTTGGTCGACACTCACGCAACCCTTGAGCCCATCGACATGACGGCTGCCGAGGAGGTCCTGGCTACCATCAGCGCCTCCGGCCAGCGCGTCGAACCCGTTCACTACGCCTCCCTGATCCACGCCCGGGGATGCGTCATGCACGATATGGAGGGTGCTCGCAAGATGTTTGACGATGTTGTTGGCCAGGCTCTGGTCCCCGTCAACGCTAGCTTGTACCAAGCCCTCTTTGAGGCTATGGTTGCCAACCACCAGGTTGCCGATACCGAGCCCATCCTGACTAAGATGCGAAGCCAGCGCGTTGAGCTGACTCCGTACATTGCCAACACTCTGATTCACGGCTGGGCTGCCGAGAAGAAGATCGAGAAGGCTCAACAGATTTACGATACTGTTGGCCGGGAGAAGCGCGAGCCTAGCACATACGAGGCTATGACTCGGGCTTACCTGGCTGTTGAGCAGCGGGAGCAGGCCAAGGGTGTCGTCGGAGAGATGCTCACCCGCGGCTACCCCAGCGCCGTTGTCAACAAGGTCCTTGAGCTGCTCGGCGGCGGCCAAGAAGCCACCGCTGAGTGAATGCGCCGAGTGCCTGGTTCTACTTGAGCGTTATTCATGATTGAGAGTTTCGGTTTATTTCCTTTGTTTAGTTGGTTTGTTTGATACCCCGTTGTACTTGTTGGGATTGTGTCTTTTTTTTCTACGGGGTTGCATTTGCGTTTCGAGGAGCAGAGCGCCCTCGGTCCCTTTCATGGGATGGCGTTCTGGGACATAAAATGGGTTTGGGTTATGACTTGAGAACGTTTGGGCCTGGGTTAAGGGATTCGGGACCGGGCGTTCCCTGATAGACATCACACCACTCCGATAAGGAAAAACAACATTTGTGCAGCATATAAGGGACCAAGGAGAAGGATCCCTGGGAATATTAGGGATTTCTGGGAAGGCGTAAGCAGAGATAGGACCCTGCTGCCTGTATTATCAAAGTCAGAAATGAAATAAATGAAGACATAATTGTTAAGTTCAACACATGATGAGCCAGCTGAAGCTTGAAGCCTTGCTTTGTGTCTTGGTGACGATAAAAGGCCGTGAGTGAAATGGTGAAATGAGACAGTGTGAAAAAATAAGGAAAGCTTCCTAGCTCCGCACGCCATGTCGAGTGACATAAGTGAAGCGTCATTGTTGGCTCATCCTTCCATCAGCCATGGCCCAGCTCTAGAAGGCGCACAGGTAAATGCGAGTTCGATTGGGCTTCCATACGGTTGGAATCCGAGAACAGAAATAGAAATCAAACGGGCATAGATGGGGGAAAAAAGCCAGCTAGCCTAGTGGGGGAAAAAAGGCATCGCCGCTCGTAGACTTTTTCCTAAATTCCCCCGAAGGGCTAGCTTGGCACGGACACGCACTGAGCAAGAGAGGGCAGAAGACTACAGTACAGTGCCAGATCTGAAGCGGCAGATGGGTGGGCACTGTATGAATCCCGCGATAGGCCCCGCTGCCCCTTTGACGAGTCTTCCCGGTGGTTTGAGTCCAAGAGTGTAAAGAGCTCACGCCGCAGGAATCCCTTTTCTGACGTCTCACACCTGCACCTTTGCACAAAACCTTGGCTGGCTCTGCATCTTGTTCGTGTCTCGTTGCGCAAGCCAAAGACTCGCTCGCTTCACGCTCGCCTGTGGAATTTGTATAAGTTACATTGTGTATTGATTTTTTTTTTTGTTTTGTTTGGTTTTATTTCCGCAAAGAGCTGCTGCTGTCCCTCCCACCACCATGACGAACCCCACCATCGCCGTGTCGGCGCCCGGCAAGGTGCTTCTCGCGGGCGGCTACCTGGTGCTCGACCGGCAGCACACGGGCTTCGTATTTGGCCTCGACGCCAGGATCAATGTCATTGCCGGCGAGATTCACACGTCGACGCCCGGGGTGCAGCTGACGGAGATTGTCGTCGACAGCCCGCAGTTCCTCGAGGCCCAGTGGCGGTACGGCTACCACCTGGCGGAGGCGGGAGGCGGCATCAAGGTTACGCAATTGCAGGTGTAAGTTGGCATTCTCTCCTCGTTGGATGCCGTCGCCGTGAGGGTGTCACCGTCATTTTCCCCCGCTTTCTTCTCCTTCTCCCCCCCTTCGTCAAGCGTCCCAGATTCCCGGGCCCCCAAGGGCCGTCCGTCGCCCACCCCTGGTCGGGCGTCAAACCAGCTCGTCGGATCACTCACGTCAACCATTCCCTACCTTTCATGCGTGTCCGTGTGGTCTGTTCTCTATGCTCACTCAAATTGCCACAGCGGATCCAAAATCAGCCCAAACCCATTCGTGGAGACGACCCTCAGCTATGCCCTCAGCTACGTTGACCGCGTCGCCCACCAGCGTCCCAGCCATAGCATAAAGTCGTGCCGCCTCATCGTGCTGGCGGACAACGACTACTACTCCCACTCCGGGTCGGCGGATGACAAGAGGGGCCGCTTTGCCCGCTTCCCCGTGACGCTGGGTGAGGCCAACAAGACGGGTCTGGGCTCGTCGGCCGCCCTCGTCACCTCGCTCACCGCAGCCATCTTGGCCCACTACCTGCCCCGCGAGCTCTTTGACATTGACTCGCAGGTAGGCAAGCGGACGCTGCACAATCTCGCGCAGGCTGCACACTGCGCTGCCCAGGGCAAAGTCGGCTCTGGCTTCGATGTGGCGGCGGCCGTGTTCGGGTCCTGCAGGTACAAGCGATTCTCTCCCGAGACCCTGAGCAAGGTGCCCGAGCCGGGGGCGCCGGGATTCGCAGACTCGCTGGTTCAGCTCGTCAACGGCGAGTCCACGTGGGACGTTGAGGTGGCCAAGGAGGAGGTGCAGATGCCCAAGGGTGTGGTGCTGAGGATGTGCGATGTGGACTGCGGCAGCAAGACGGTGAGCATGGTCAAGAAGGTGCTTGCGTGGAAGGCCCAGGACCCCGAGGGCTCCAAGCAGCTCTGGGACGATCTCCAGCGCCGCAACGAGGACCTGGTCAGCACGCTTAAGCAAGGTGACGTTGAGCAGCTGCCGTCCAAGCTCAGCGGCGTCCGTGAGCTGATCCGGAAGATGGGCACGGCCAGTGACGTGCCCATCGAGCCTGACAGCCAGACGGAGCTTCTGGATGCTGTCAGTGCCGTCGATGGCGTCTACGGAGGCGTGGTCCCCGGCGCAGGCGGCTTCGACGCACTGGCCCTGCTGATGAAGGACGACGCCGAGACGCAGCAGCGCGTTGAGAAGTTCCTCGTCGAGTGGGCGCAGTCCAAGGGCACCAAGGTTAAGCTCCTGGCCGTCAAGGGTGAGATGGAGGGCGCCCGCCAGGAGCAGCTGGACGTGTACTCTGGTTGGATCTAAATGACCAATACGACATTGCACCAAGTATATACATAAGGGGGCGCCAAACAACCAATGAAGAGAGGGTGGGTTGAGTGACATGTTTACACCAATGGACTGGGACATGAAACGAAACGAAAGGCAACTAACTCTTGGTTATTTGGTAGCGGTGAGATGAGGCAGTTCATCCTCTCTAGGATAAATTAAAAAGAAATGATTAAATATCCGTTTGGTAGGATTACTTTTTTTTTTTCTCATCATTCGTTTTGGATATGATGTCAAACAAGTATGAACCAAAACTCTCTTGAACAACACAAGAAACCTTTTCCGATACTATATCAGTAGCAGTAGTGGTATTGTCATCTTTCCTCTGTAAGAGAGGGGGAAGAAAAAAGCAGCGAATGTGTGTCATGATTGATTTGCATTTGCAAGTCCAATTCCCGGTTTAATAAAAACCCCAACCAAAAAAAGACAGGTTTTAAAAATAACATTTCATAAAAAATATTTCTCCGCCCGCTTTCCCGTATTCCCAAAAAAAACCCAGGTCAAAAAAATGATGTAGCCGAACCCACCGGCCCCAAGGATTGCGTTTCTTATTTCGTCAAAAGGGGGAGGGTGACGAAGCACAGACGTGCCTTCGTTCAGCTCCCATTATTCTGCGACGACTCTTCTGCCGACGCGTCGACTTGCATACAGCCCCTCTGCCGTTGTACGAGCACTCCTCCACTTTTTTTTTTTTGGGCTGTTGTTGCTGTTGCTGCTTTGTTGTTGTTGTGAAGGCGTTGTTGTTGGTGAACCCCACCACTGTGCGTCTGTGTGCGGTGGCGTTTTCCTCTCTTTTTTCTTCCTTTTTTCTTTTTTGTATTACTGTGTTTGCATCTTCCTAATTCGACATCCGTGTCCGTCTCAATCACGGCAGGCTCTCGGTCGACGTGGACGCTTGTGGTGTCAGAGCCGACATGGCTGGTGGGCGCAGTGGGTTGGAGTAGAGGCTGGACGTTGAGTACGGGGACCGGGGTGCCTGCGGTAGCGGCATGGCGGGATCTGCAACACCGATGCGGCTGGCGGCGGCCTTGTCACGCAGGATGGCGATTCTAAAAACAACGGTCAGCTGCTGATTTCTCTGAGGCCATGGCCATACAAGTGGCTTGGAGGGTGGTGCTGGCTGGTGTTTTTCATGCGTGGATGCAGGCGAAAAGCCACAGAGAGGACAAGAGTGAGTCTCTTCTCCTGTCGCTGCTGCACCTCAGCGCATGCTGGTAGGGATGGGCTGGCTTACTCGTCTTCGGAGATGCCCGGTAGCGAGACAGGCTCACGCTTGAGGTCAAAGGGAGCAGACTGCTGGCGTGTTAGTTTCAAGCTGCAGGGCTGCCGTGTGTCCACTCGAGGAGGGACAAAGGCACGACGACGACGTACGATTTGCATTGATGCCCGATGGTGGTGCTTCTCCTCCTTGCGTCGCCTCACACGAATGAGTGTCTGGACGCGCGAGCACAACGTGCGGACGTTTGATGAGATTTGCATTTTGGCGCGGGTGCTCAAAGGCGCGGGGAGGTGCTGTGCAGAGCCCTTGATATCACGATCCAAGCTTCGTCGAAGTGAAGGACGCATTAAGACGAATTGGGGTTGGCGTTGATGGGTGTGGTGGTCGTCGTCGTTGTCGTCGCTGGCCGAAATGCAGGACAAAGAATGGAATTATAAAATAAAGAATAAAATAATAAAATAATAGTAGAATAAAAAAAGGTCGCCAGGAACGAAGGAAACGCAGCAAAGAAGAACGAAAGCAGCCGGATTCAAAAGTCAGAATTATTTTGGGTTGAAAATGGAGAAAGAGCTGCACCAGGAGGCGCGCGTCGATCTAGTATATGAGCCCAGCTGGCCGGCGTGTCGTAGGTCAATGAGGCGCTGGTGAAACGACAGCGTCCGGTGAGTGCGGCGGTGAACCGGCGTCGATCCAAGTTCGCTAGGTGACGGGGGAATCGGTAGGGGAGGGGAGCCAAGGATCCAAGTAAGGCCGAGTATGAAAAAAGATGTTTTAGGGGCGAAGTGAAGGAGGAGAAGAAGAAGAATGTTTCTAAAATACTCTTGTGTTTTGATGGACAAGCACACCCCAAAAAAAAAAAAAAAAAAAAGAGTATTGCATGAAAGAAACAAAAAAGGGCCCTCAGGTACGGAACACGGGCAGGTTAATATGAGAAGCAGAACGAGACAGTAGCAGGCATGTCTATGCCTGACTTTCTGAAAATAAAACCGGGGATTGGATGCTCAGTGGTGGCCGCAGCGGCTGTGGTGGTGGATGTCGAGACAAAAAGGAGTGGGCCCCCGACGCTTGGGTCGAGTGATGTACGAGGTATGAAGCTAAGCTGGCTTATGCCCAAGAGCTAGCCTCAGCTGAGTGGTGTGTCGCGAGGGAGGATGGATGAATGAATGTATGTATGTATAAATGGAATAAAAAATGAATGGATGAAAGAAGGGTGAGATTTATCCCATAGCGGAGAGTGAGCAGCGACAGTTGGCAGCAGCAGCAGCACGTGCTATATATATATATACCCATATATCGACCTGGGAAGTCTAGGTAGGTATGTATTCTGTCTGTACGTAGATTGCATGTGTATACACACACACACGCACGCACGCACACCTGCTGCGACGAAATGTCTAGGGCACCCGAGTGCGTCCTTCAGATTCACCCCAATATGCCACAAACACCCCGTTCTCGTCCACTGTCGAGAAGGGCGGCGGGCGGCGCGCCCATGTCTTGGATGAGTAACAAGCGGGAGCGAGCCAGGAATGGGAACCCGGAATAGACGACGACCTGAATGAAGAACAAGAAAGCGTCGCTCTCAGACGCCGAGCCAGCGATCCCACAGAGGGACGTGCGCAGTTATGCATTGGAATGGAAATGCAAATAGAACAAACCCAAGCAGCAGGTACGTACATACGTCGTTCGAAGGGGGACCGACGCTTTTTCTGGGGGCACCACCACCCCGCCCCAAGCTCGCCCTGAGACGCCAAAACGCCGCCGCGGCCCCGCGGTGCTCCTCAGCCTAGGATCCCTCGTCGTGGCTTTTCTTTTCTCTCTCTCTGACAGCGCAAAGAGAGAGAGAGGCAGAGACAGGCGAGAGCGCAAGGTGACTGTGGCGATCCCCGCGACCGTCCTCCCCCCCTTGCCCTGCAAGAGAGGCGAGCGAGCGAGAATGTCTCGCATCTTGGCAGAAACTCATGTAAAGAGACGCGTGTGGGGCAGTCGGTCGGCTGAATATGAGACATGGCATTGATTGTGCGACGGATTCAACCAACCTGATTGACTCGGGTCCTCCCCGAGAAAAGAAAGAAGAAAAGAGAAGCGTTTGCAAGAAAAACAGAAAAAAACATCATAAGATGCGACCCCAAAACAATCATCCGATGCTGCAAGGCGTGCAGTGTTCCTACTTTTTTTTTTTCTTTCTTTTTTTTTTTTTTCATATTTTTCCCGTTTGGCTTTTCAATGTTTATTTCTCGCAATCCTTTTATTGTTCTGGTCCCCTTATGTCTTTCGTGTGGAGAGTTCTAACGCAAGGGGAAAACATACATACATGCAGCATGCGGGCATAACGATTAGTACCTTGCATACATGGCTTGGCCTAGCCCGGCGTATGTATGTGTGTATGTGCCAGTTGCACAAAATCGGTCCCATCCCCTTCCCCCTTCCCCTCCTAACCCCGGGAAGGGGATCCTTCTTCTTCTCCCTCCCCTGCTTTGAAGAAGCAAAAAAAAGCAGGCAGCAGAGAAGCTTGCGGAGGTCATCCTTAAGATAATAAAAGAAAAAAAAATCACGGTGGGCCAACCAAGCAGCTGGGAGAAGCCAACGGGGGTAGGCACGAGAGAAGGGGGAGGCAGGGAAATAGGGGATTCAAGATAATTTAGTGTTGCGGCGAGAGGGCCTGAACAGGTCATGAATCGTGCTGATCGCAACGGTTGCACAAAAATAAACCTGACCACCCAGCGTGTTGGGCCCATACCTTGCCTTGGGGGCGCCAAGCGTGAACCATGATCTACGCTGGGGTGTTTTCGTTTTGGTCTACGCGCAGACTCGCCGTCACTGTCTGTGTGATGGGAACCGGTTCAATGGTTAAAACGCCAGGCAGGCCGAGACTAAAAATCCCCAGGCTTGCTGGCCTGAGGGTCAAGCAAGCCTCCGATGACTTGGACCCCGCGGGAGAGAGAGAGGGGGACCAAAAAAAAAAAAAAAAAAGGGTCCTCGCTCGCCACGCTGAATCAGTTGCTCCAGCCTTTGCGGCCCGTCTACGAAACATGCTGTCCCAGCTGCCTTCCAAGGTCGTTGCACCTGCTGGTGGTGGAATGCGGCGGGCCGGAGCTGGGATTGTGGGTAATGAAAGCAGCGGTGTGTGCGAGATTAGAGTGGTTGAATTCATCTATTTTGTCCTGAATTTCATGACAGGTCATCATCTTCATAATAATTAACATCCCTTTCCGTTCATAATAACCGATGCCCTTATTTCGGGTAGTCCTTGAGGTGGTAGCTCTTGAGCTTGACGAACTGGTCGTATCCGAAGCGGCTGAGCGTCTGGCCCTTGCCAGAGTTCTTCCATCCGGTCCATGCCAGATCCTGCTTTCAGTCAGTATCCAATGTCTCACGCGTGAGCTTTCCGGGGTGCGGTAACGTACCGGGCTTGGATAGTCGCATCGGTTGACAAATACGGTACCAGCCTCAACCTCGTCGGCTAGCTCGTATCCCTTGTCTGTGTCCTTGGTCCAGATGCTTGCCGTGAGGCCGAATTCGCTGTCGTTCATGAGCTTAACGGCCTCCTCATCCGTCTTGACCTTCTGAATCGCGACAACGGGTCCAAACGTCTCCTCCGTCATGACCCGCATGTCGTGGTTGACGTCGATAAGCACGGTAGGCTTGACATAGTTGCCCCCGGCAGGAGGGTTGCTAAAGGTCTCGTTATCGGGTGTGACATCCTTGGCGCCCTTGTCAAGGGCATCCTTGATGTGCTCCTCAATAGCCTCCTTTGATCTCTTCGAAACGACAGGGCCAACGTGGGTGCTCTTGTCGAAGGGGTCGCCCAGCTTGTAGCCCTTGAGCACCTTCTGGACGGCCGCGACAAACTCGTCATGGATCTTCTCATCAACATACACGCGCTCCAGAGAGCAGCAGCTCTGACCCGAATTGAAAACGGCACCGTCGACAATCTCGCCTGCAGCCCACTCGATGTCGACGTCGGCACAGACGTAGGCGGGGTCCTTGCCACCGAGCTCCAAACCAACGCCGACGATTCGGTCCGAGGCAGCCTTCTGCACCGCCAGACCACCGGCCACGGAGCCGGTAAAGCACACAAGAGAAATAAGGGGGTTGCGGACAATCGTCTCCATGATGGTGGGGGAGCCGCAGTGGAAGTACTGAAGGACACCCTCAGGGAGACCGGCCTCGGCGAAGATCTCGGCGGCCCGCTCAACAACGGTGGGGGTCTGAGGAGATCCCTTGAGGATAACGGTGTTTCCAGAAAGAATGGCGGGAATCAAGGAGTTTACAAGAATAAGCCAGGGGTACTGTGACAGGTCAGTTGTGCACGCTTCAAACCGAAGCTAGTGCATTGCACTTACGTTCCAGGCAAAAATAACCAGCACAGGTCCAACGGGGATCTTGCGGATAAAGCGCTTGAAACCCTTCTCAGCCTCACCATCTGTGTCCTTGAGGGCCTCATCGCTGATCTTGAGGAGATATTCACCACGCTTCACGGCGGTGGCGACCTCGCCAGGTGTGTAATTGATGGGGCGTCCCATCTGGGTGGTAATCTCCTCTCCTAGGGCATCCTTCTTGGCAAGCAGGCCATCGAGGAATTTTCGGACAATGGCCTGGCGCTCCTTGAGCGTGGTCTTGCGGAAGGACTGGAAAGCCTCAGTGGCAACTTTGGGCAGGAGCTCAAGGTCAGCGGGTGAGGCGCCATTGCGGGTGAGGATGGCCTTGTTGGTGTTGGGGGAGATTGTGGTGATGATTTCGACAGACATTGTGACTACGGGGTTTGCTGTATCCTCGGTGCCACGGGGTATTTGAAAAGGGATTGACTGGATGAAGGGGGAGGAGAAAGAAAAAAGTGGTCTGGAGGGGAGCTTCTTGAAGTCGTCGAGGGGCTGTCTCGGACGGTGGAGTAAGCTGCATCTCAATGACGAACAAGATAGGTAGCTTGGACTTTGCCCCACGTAACCCGAAGTCGGGCGCATGACACGGAACCCCGCCATCGTAGATAAGTACCGAACTACGGGAGCGCGGCTATCCATGACCAACAATCTCGAGCGCGGCTAGCCAATATCTCCAGCACCTGAACCGCGGCTACAATGTAGATGAGATAAGGCTGATTGTTAGAGCACCGCGGCTTGGGCAATGGCCTATCGCGGCTCCGGAACAGGTCGAGTTCGGGCTGTTTTGGCTAGATACCTGGCGACCCCTCCTTCAGGGTAGTTCCAAAGCTATCATGACGGTGAATTCGCCCACGAACACAAACTTCAATTGAATGCTAAAATGGACTCGCGTCAATGATAACCGACGTCATGTAAATTGCGATTTGCAATGTCATGGATTTGTCCCCTTTAGCTAAGTGACATCTTGTTGACTCTCTCACAGGCTTTCCATTCATGTATTTGCACTCCACGCCAGTCTTGTTGCGTATAAGATGTGCATTAGACCCAAATCGAGCTCCAACCCCCAATCCTAGTCCGCTT
This sequence comes from Calonectria pteridis, assembly GCA_022837005.1. Classification (NCBI taxonomy): domain Eukaryota; kingdom Fungi; phylum Ascomycota; class Sordariomycetes; order Hypocreales; family Nectriaceae; genus Calonectria; species Calonectria pteridis. The sequence continues at coordinate 230,999 of JAKZGU010000008.1, read as the reverse complement.
CCATCCCCTCTGCAGCTCGGTCCGCGCCTTACTTCATCTCAGACCCTGGGCAAACGCCTCGCGAAGAGCTGCGCGTTCTTGCTCTTGTCGTGCCCGCGCTGCCTCTAGGAGCAGGATTCGCTCGTTTGCCCTTTCCAGATTGCGTCGAAGCTCAGATATCTCTTGCCGCATCTGCCGCATCTCATTTCTGCGCATGTCGGACGTAAGATTCTCCAGATGTGCGATTTTTTCATCTTCCGGTTCCAGATCCCCCTTCAGGTCAAAGAAGAAACCCAGCGGTTCTTGTCCTGCGCCCTCCGTGGACCTCTGGAATGCAGGCGGCGGGGTTTCATTGTGTAGCTGTGCCCCGTCTTTAACGGGATGTTGTCCTGCGATTGCGGGAGCTTTCCGGCCTGGAGCCCGGATTAGAACACCATGAATAATTACCCGAAGAAGAAATTATCTTACCAGTTGTGGGATCAGTGCCTTGAGCAGGGGGATCTTCGATCTCTTCACTGCGTCTGACGTTGCTGTTCTCTTTTTTGATGCTGAAATTCGTGGATTCTCCATGCCCTTCTACCCCCGGATTGTAGGGCTCACCTGGAAGGTTGCGTAGGTGGCGACTGGCCCGAAAACGCCTGTCTTTTGTTGGCCCATTGGTATTCGGAGCCCATTGGGTGAGGCCGGCCTGGGGAAACTTGACTTGCACCCTCAATGCAACCTGAGATCCCAAAATCCAATCCAACGGGAACAAGATCTTTAGAAACGTCCAGTGAGTCCAGGTTATGTCGATTGAGCTGCAAAACCTGTGCTCCACCCAGGCCTTTTTCTTCTTGCTGGTTCGCAACAAGAAGGGTACTTCTCTCTTCCAAGTGGCTTTCTCATGCTCTTCCATCTTATGGCCCCATTCTTTCCAGAGTTGCAGTGCCTGTTGGTACCATCGCCGTTCTCGCGCTGCAACTGCATGGTCGGGACTTCTCGGGTAGTTCGCCATAATTTCCATGTTTTCTTGGGTGGAGGCCCAACCCTCGTGAAGCTTTGGCTGAAGAGGAGATCCTTCGGGGGTGTAAGTGAGAGTGGGAGGGTTTTGGTTGGGAAGGAAGTAAGGATGAATATGTTCTGCCATTTCGACGGATATTTATCTGAAAAGAGAGAGCGATACTTTCAGGCGATTCGGTGATTCACTGCTGTTTTTAATGGCAGTTTCCTGTCTACTCGGAGTATGTTTTTGAGCTGGTGAAAATATCAGCGGCCTTCGTTTGTCTAGTCTTGGTTTAGCTAACCACACGGGTTACAGCTGGCAAGCACTGCCATGCACTGGCGGCGTTCAAGTTGATGAAACGCATGGACATGAGGTTTGCGTGTTTTATTATTGAGCGTTGTCCTTTGAATAATTATGAATTACCTCGTCTTACGCCATCTCAGCTATTTGCTCCGAACATCTAGCTGTATTTGTTTCACACTTTCTATCACTTTAGTATGAGTCAATTACCCTCCCCGAACAACGTATAACGACATGACTTTATCCAAACATAGAGTAGTTGAACATGGCATTCAGCTAAAAGTAAAAACAAATAAACGAGGGAAAATAAACAGCCGACTCTCCAAGTGTATTGTATTTTTTAACCCCACAGTGGTTTGAAACTCGAATAATACAATGACAGCCTGGATGAGAGCGCGTTCTTAGTGGGTCTTGACCCCTGCAAGTTTAATCACGAGGAAGAGTAAAAAACATTAGTGAGTAGCTATAACTTAGAAAGCCCGCTAGAATTTTTTTCCTGCAAAACATCTCCGTCCGTTGACAACAGGGTGCCCGTTGTGGCTGGAGTTTCCAGGGACTTTTTGTGATTCGGATGGTGTGGGGGCTCGGGCCAGCATTAGCGCGTTCGCGGGGTGCTAAAGGCGGCAACCTTGTGGCGGGGCCTGCCTTTTCCCAGCCTTGGAAATTTTCTGTCGCAATCGCAAGTTCTCTTCACAGCAACACAATCGCTACAATGGGCAGAAAGAGCTTCCGGGTACGCCTACCTCCCCAATCACTACCTTTTTCGCGATCAAGATAGCTAAGATTTTCTATTTTAGGGAAAGAACAGACGAGGTGGCGGCGGTGGTCGTGGTGGTGGACAGTCTGGTGGCGGTTGGAGAGACTACCCGGCCATTCCCAAGGAGAACGAGAAGCTGCAGCGCTTTTACGATACCTTGCTGCAGCTGGACGACGAGGAGAAGAAGGCTTACTGGGACGCTCTGCGACGCGAACTTCCCAACAGCTTCCGATTCTGTGGCTCCAAGGGGTATGTCGCACCCGACCTTTGCTGAAAAAAATTCGCTAACCTGCTTGCTTGCGCCAGCCATGCGATCAACGTCAAGAGGCTCCTCAAGGACCGATACATTCCTGAGATCGTCAAGATTGAGCATCAAGATGGCACTCCTGTGGCACCCCCTCAGGCCGTGCCCTGGTACCCCGACGAGCTCGCCTGGTGGATGACCACTCCCAAGAACGTCATCCGCAAGTTTCCTCCCTTCGCCGCCTTCCAAAAGTTCCTCGTCTCCGAAACCAGCGTCGGAAACATTAGCCGACAGGAAGTCGTCAGCATGATCCCCCCTCTGCTGATGGATCTTCGCCCTGGCATGACCGTCCTGGACATGTGTGCTGCTCCTGGAAGCAAGGCTGCCCAGCTCCTCGAGATGATTCACGTTGGAGAGGAGGCCCGTGTTCGCAAGACACTGCGCGCCTTTGCCAAGGAAGACGGACTGGACCTTGGCGAAGAGACACGCGAGGAAATCGAGGCCGATCTCGAAGCCGACCCGTCTGATGCTGGTCGCGCTACTGGCCTGCTCATCGCCAACGATGCCGACTACAAGCGTGGTCACATGTTGGTCCACCAGCTTAAGCGACTTTCTTCCCCCAACCTTATTGTCACCAACCATGATGCGACTCAATTTCCCTCCATCAAGCTCCCTTCGGACCCTGGTTCCACTAAGGGCAAGTACCTGAAGTTCGATCGAATCTTGGCCGATGTCCCTTGCTCCGGTGACGGCACTCTTCGCAAGAATGCCAACCTCTGGAAGGATTGGCAGCCCGGTAGCGCTCTGGGCCTGCACCAAACCCAGATTCGAATTTTGGTGCGAGCTCTCCAGCTTCTCAAGGTTGGCGGCCGAGTCGTTTTCTCTACCTGCAGTATGAACCCTGTTGAGAACGAGTCGGTTGTCGTGTCCGCCATTGAGAGATGTGGTGGTCCTGACAACGTCGAAATTGTCGACTGCAGTAACGAGCTAGTGAATCTGAAGCGATACCCCGGAATGAAGTCTTGGAAGATTATGGACAAGAGCGCCAAGATTTGGAGCTCGTGGGCAGAGGTCAAGGAACATGCCAATGTGAACAACGAAGGTGTCACCCCGGGACGAATCGTGGAGAGCATGTTCCCTCGCGCCGAGGGTTCTGAGTGTGCAGATCTGCCTCTGGAGCGCTGCATGCGTGTCTACCCTCACATGCAGGACACTGGCGGCTTCTTCATTACTGTGCTGCAGAAGAAGACTGAGTTCAAGGCAAAGCCTGAGAATGAACCCAAGCAGGCCTCTGAGAAGCCTGCAGCCTCAGTTGCTGCTCCTGCTACTGAGAAGCCTTCTGAAGAAGCTACTGAAGAGGCTACTGAAAAGGCAGAGACTGAGGCTGCCCCCGAGAACAAACAGGAAGATATCGTTATGACGGATGAGTCTACCAACAAGAGACCGCTGGAGACGGAAGAGGGTGAGGATCAGCCTGCTAAGAAGGCAAAGACTGAGTCTGAAACCTCCGCTGCCGCGACCCCGGCCGAGCAGCCTAAGCAGGAGGAGGGTGGCAAGCCTAAGCGCAATGGGTTTACTGAGGAGCCCTTCAAGTACCTTGACCCATCTCACCCTGTGATCCAGAACATTAAGCAGTTCTACCACATTTCGGCACGCTTCCCCGAGAACCGATACATGGTTCGTAACGAAATGGGTGAGCCGGCCAAGGCCATCTACTATACTAGCGCTTTGATGCGAGACATCTTCAACGAGAACGAGGGCCGAGGCGTCAAGTTCATTCACGGTGGTGTTCGCATGTTCATGAAGCAGGATGCTCCCTCTGCCGATGTCTGCCGCTGGCGCATTCAAGCTGAAGGTATGCCTATCCTTCAGGGCTATGTTGGTGAGCCTAGGGTCATCCACCTCCGTAACAAGGAGACCTTCCACAAGCTCCTTATTGAGATGTTCCCCCGCATCTCTGATGATAGCTGGAAGAGGTTTGATGAGATTGGCGAGCGTGTCCGCGACATTGGCATGGGCTGCTGCGTCTTGCGCATTGAACCTGATGGCACTGATCCCGACTTCTCTGAGCGCATGGCCCTTCCCCTCTGGAAGAGCATTCACTCGCTCAACCTCATGCTTCCCAAAGAGGATCGTTCGGCTATGTTGCTTCGTGTTTTCAATGACACTTCGCCACTCATCAACATTAGCCTGCACAAGCAGAAGAATGACGAAAAGGAGGCCACCGAGACCAAGGAGGAGAACGGTGACAAGGAGGAGATTGATGTTGAAGATATCCCTACCCCCGAAGAAAACGGCGAGGCGAACGGAAACAAGGAAAATGAAGAAAATGCTTGATTTAGAAATGGGATGTATGAATAATTTGAATACATTTTGGTGTTGGTACAGTATTTAAAACAGGACATGGAAACATCTCTTGATACAAGTTGATATACAATATATGGAATATGGGCCCTAAAATGCCCTTTTACTCATCCAGAAGACCAACAGTCCAATGAACAATTCGATCCATGCCCTGGCCATTGATAGCGCTCACTGGAATTACGGCACAGTCTTTCGTCCAAGCCTGCTCTGCTCCTGTTGGATGCGGAGTCTCCCCTCTTGTGATGCTGTCAAGGTAGGCCTTGAGCTCCTTAAAGTTCTCTTGTGTATCGGGCAGGTCTGCTTTTGTTGCAACGACGAACCAGGGTTTGCCAGCGATCAGCATTCCAGGCGACTCCGCTGGCGACTGAGAGGCAGCATCGAAGTCGTCGCCGTAGTTTGCTGGCCCTCCGACCTCCAGCGACGTATCTCCCCAGTCGATGCGGTTATCAACCTCCCGGTCCTGCTCCTCCTCGTCGCGCATCTGGGCATACAAACCGACCTCGCGCCACAGGGCGTCGAGGGCTTTGACCGCGTTGCCAGCAGCTAAATCGATGACAAAAGCTAGAACACCTGCGCGCTCGACATGGCGCAAGAAGGCAATTCCGAGCCCTCGGTCAAGATGGGCACCTTCGATTAGACCGGGGATATCGGCGACGGAGAAACGAGTGCGAGGTTCCGTGTCAACCTCCTCGGGCATGCCCATCTGGGCGGGGTAGCGGCGGAAGCTCTTGATGGTTGGGCGACCGGAGTACTTGTCCAGCACAACGGTGCCAATGTTTGGCTGCAATGTGGTGAAAGCCCAATTACCAACCCGGGTACGGCTGTTGGTGAGGGCGCGAAGCAGGGTACTCTTACCAGCGTTGGGGAGACCTACCAAACCCACATCAGCGAGAAGCTTGAGCTCGAGCTCAATCTTCATGGTGACCGCATCTTCACCTTTTGTGGCAAACATAGGTCGTGGGTGCTCTCGAGAAGTAAAGTGAGGGTTTCCCAGACCACCAATACCGCCAGCGGCCAGGAGAATAGGTTGTGGAGTCGGACGGGAGAGGTCGAGGTGGATAGTAGGAGGAGGCTGTTTGAAGATGCGATGGCGCTTTGGAAGACGGGGAAAGACAGTCTCTTTCACATCTGTCTTTGAAAGCCCGGGATAAAGCAACCATTTGCGTCGCTCGGGGTTTACGTCGTCTTCGTCTTCCTCCTCCTCCACCTCCTCTTGGTCCTTTTTTCTCCTCCGACCATCCTCTTCCTCCACATCTTCCTCCACATCTTCCTCTTCAAGGCCTTGCTCCTCGGCTAATCTTTTCCTTTCTAACTCGGCCTGGCGCTGCTCCATTTTCTTTTGCTTCTGCTGGGCGCGCCACATGCGCATGTTCAGCTCTTCATCTGCCGCCGGGTCTTCGCGCTCCAGCTCACGCACTATCGTCCCAACAGGCACGGTAATGATGATGTCGTCCCCTCTTGTACCACTCTTTGCGCTGCCCTGCCCATTCTTGCCACGCTCAGCATGCACAAACCTCTTTCGGGCAAGCTTATGTAGTGAGGTCTCGCCGTGGGCAGCTTGGATATAAACGTTGCCACCATGGCCGCCGTCGCCGCCGTTGGGGGGACCCTCGGCGAGATATGCCTCGCGAAGGAATGAGATGCAACCGTTGCCACCGCGACCGGCATAAAGGGTCAATTGTGCTTTATCAGCAAAAGTTGGAGCTGCGTAATCGTCGGGGGCTGGATTGAGGCGCGATTCGGGTAGGTCGTTGATGGTGGAGTTACATCGTCGTTGTCTGAGGGTAGTGACGGTGGTGCGGGCGAGGCGCTGGGAAAAGAGCGATGGATATAGAAACGGGAGGAGAGTAGACGGTGCATTTGTGCACCGAGGTGCCATGGCTACTGCGGCGCTGGCCTTGATGGAGCTCCGGTGATTGTCAAATGTTAGAAGCTTACTCTAATGCTCGCCGCTGGCACTTGGACCAAAATTTCATGTCGATCTCGGCGTTGATAAGATAAAGGCGACACCCCACTGGACCTACCCACCCCTCACTAAAATCACAGGCCAAAGGCACGGAATCGTGTCGCAATACACGCTACGTTGATATAATACTGCACGACTTCTGTTATTTGCTAATAATTAAACTCGGATTAATCTCTACTCTTTTTTCCTTCGTATTTCATTTCTATTCGAATCATTCGGAGCTGCCTGGTTGAGTAAATGGAGTGACTGGGTAATTCCTGAGTCATGATGTCTTAGGGCCACCCAAGTGGGAGGAATGAAGCTGGGGCATGTTCATAGTAAAAAAAGCAAGACATGGATAAAAAATATGATACAAATTCGAATCCCTCACAAACATAGACTTCTTGATTTCCACCAAATGAGCATAAAACTACCAGTTTGGTTGAAGTCCATGTATTATGCCGTGTTTATGTTCGGCTGACGCCGCACCACCAAAATATGCCCTGGAAAGGAAAGTACGCCTCACGAGCGCGACAGGCAACTACGTCCTGGTGACCAATGCCTGAGGAATGGCTGTGGCCCAAGGAGGAATGAAGGAGGCTGAGACTTGGATTCCACCTCACAGCTGTGCTATAACCAAGTTTCTTCTTCTTCCATCCCACCACAGTCATCATTTCACCAATACCCCGACGCCATTGTCTTGAACCCGTCAAAACTCACACCAGCACTGTCGCTGCGCTGCATTGTTTCGCTCACCCCCGCCCCGCAGGCTAGCGTTCACTCACCCTCGAACTCACCCTCACCGTTCTCGAACGGTCGTCTCCCAATCATGGCCAGGCCAGAACCAGAACCGTTCGTTGTCGCTGGGCCTCGAATCCGTTATCCACGTTGACCAATCGACGAGAATCGCACTCAGCTCTTGCCTCACTCACTGAGTGTTGCAGCTGTTCGCACCAATCATGACCATAGCCCTCATTCCCTGTCGGTTTGCCTCATTTGCGTCCCGTCCATCTGCAGCCAGACAGCCAGGAATGGCCCCAGGTGCCATTTGACCAGCCTCCAGTCGGTGTCAGAGAGCACGCTGGAAAGTGGGAGAAGGCCGGCTGATGCCAAAATGCGGTGAATCGGCCGGGCACAGTGTCCCTTCACGCCTCAATCGCCCCTCTCTGTCGTCGTTCGTTGGCTCTCCTGGGGCTTACCCGCCACCGTCCCCTCCGTCTGCCGTCTGTTGTCGCCCTGATCCATGTCCATGTTCACAACGTTCGGCAATTTTGTCTCCCCTGCTCACCACCTTAGTTCGAGCGGCTCCCCAACTTGTCTGGGTTCCTTATAGTAACCGACTCGGTCTCGTTGCTTTTTGCTGGGTTGACCTGTCTTAACAATCGTCGTCCCATTCTTCTGCCACTTTCATCGGCGGCGTTGAGCAGCCATCAGCCCCCTTCAACTCGTTGGCCCCAAATTACTTTTCGTCCCAATTCCTCTTGACCACGTTCCATCACCCCTCCCACCTGGTCGTACTACTACTGCCAGTCACCATCCACTACTACCAGAAAAGCACCTGGGCAGCCGCATCACCCAACGACAGTTCGCCGCCAGAGCCCCCTCCCTTGGATCAGCTCAAAGCCATTGGGCTAGCCTGCATACGCTCCGCGGTCCCGCATTCGAGCCACGACAGAGACGTGGACCGGCCATCCTCATTCGATCTCTCCACATAGTTTCCTTCGCTTCCCCACGCGACTTCTTCCATCTCGCTCCTGAGATTCTCCCTCCCTTCCATTTGAGCCCTGAGAGCCGCCGGTGCTTGCAGGACACATACTGCCCCCAGCGAAACAGCTGCTTTCTTACCTGTCCGCTGTTCGTGGACGGCCATACCATACCACTTTCCCCCTCCGTTGTTGTTATCCCTTACCGCCACGTCTGGACCTGCACCTTTCCCACGGCCGCCGTTTCTTCTTAATAACCAGGTCAGTTACGCTTTCTCCCCCCCCTCCTTTGCCGGCCCCCGTCCCCGGTCATCGTCCACACTTCTTGTCTTCTTGCTTTGTTTCTGTGTTTTTGCCTCATGAACTGCATCTGTGGGGTCAGAGGGAGAGCCTCGATCAACATTGATGCCGTTGTCATGACTTGACCACCCTCGTCCAGGGTTCTGTTTTTTTTTTCCTTTGCAACTTCCACGTCCCCCCGTTTCTCCGCCGCCCGCCTCGAACCGATGCCATCCCGGCGCCCGGCTAAAATGTATACCAGAGACCACTCGTATTCAAAACCGAAACCCGTCATCAGGATGGACCCTGACTGCGCGATATGCCATGCCCCAGCCACCATGGCATGCGATTGCGAGGCCAAGGGACTGGAAGCGGCCATCAAGCAAGCAGAGGATCGCATGATGCGATCCATCTATAGTGACATACGGTTCGCCCTACTTTGTCCGTGATTATTTGACCAATGCAACTGACGGCGTGATTATCAGGACATGGGTTAGGGGCCATGCACAAGATTATATCTTGGAGTACTTCCGACTACTCACAGAACGCCGAAAGACCGCACACTCAGCCCATCTGGATCGTATCACTGCCCATGCCTACCATTATTATCATGCACCACCTCATCCCAACCAAATCGCTGAAGCCCAGGCCTCACTGAAGCGCGGTATTGACGAGGATTGGCAATCGAGTGTTCAGCGATATCCCGAGGTTCTGGAATATTTCTTCGGTCTTGTGGAACTGACGCTCCCGGCGGAGGACGAACCGGCAGTGAAGGACCCCCCTCTGAGCGCACTCAATGGTTACCGAAAAGCAAACCGACGAAGTGGTTCAGCTGGGGCTCCCATTGAGGCCCCCCCTGGTGTAAGAGGGGGCGGTGGCTCGGCTGCTGTTGCACCCATCACCTACCATGAGCAGGCAGCCTTGCCATCACGAACACCCCCTCCGATGCGTCCTGGCCGCACTCCAGCCCCTCGAGAGAGACGATCCAGCTATGCGCCTCCCCCTCCTGCCAACTACTTCCCCCCCGGATACATGCAATGAGACGACTCGGCGACCAAGTCACTTTACGTAGGGGGATATGGAGACGATCCAACAAATATTATGAATTCTACGAGCACCACGACCATCGCATAATGGGGGCGCGGAGTCTTACCGGAAGAGCAGACCGGCGTGGCATAATTATTGGGATTTACAGTTTGGGTCCTAAAATCCCCTTTTTTATTGGTTTAGAAGACATGCGGCCTTGTACGTTTGGAGTATTTGGGGGTTGCATTTTTTCCCGTGTGGACTTCTTGTATTGAATTATCTACTGAACAATACCACGCCGAGGAAGGCAAAAATTATATCAATTGCCTGGGAAAGGATCATCCTGAGGTCATCGTGTGCGTGTGGGGGCCTTTCAAGTGAGGGGAGTCCTTGGTGGGCTGGAAATATTGCGGCAAAGAGGGAATGGATTGAAACTAGTCCCCACTAGCATGCTTCCGGAGGACACATCCGCCCTCGCTGATACCTCTCATGCGGTAAGAACGCACGATTCTGGAGTTGGTGGATAACGATGCATGCAAGCAAGACAACAAGCACAAGTGCCCGATGCGTGCCCAACTCCAAACCTGGTCGTGGATCAATTCTCTGTTTGTTTCCCTTTTCATTCACGAGGACAGCAAATCGGCAGATTAGCGATAGGTGGCACGTGGGCGGCATCAGTTGGAGGTTCTTGATTCAAGTGAACATCTTTTTTGCTTATCTCTTTCCTTTTGGGATAGCGCCTAATTACAAAACAGCACCGAGAGCGCTTTTCAAATTCAGGGAGAAACGGGGGGAGGTAAAAGAGTCAGGAGAGGACGAGAGGCAGCACACCGAGCAGAATTGAGGTTCTGCCGGACGAACCAGCCCCAAGGTGAGTTTCCCCCCAGGATGCAAAAGGTTGGGTTTTTTTAGGTTGCCGGATGTTGCGTGTGCGAGGAGCGAGCTGTGGAGATGGCGAGGAGACGGGTGTGGAGGGAGAGAAAATAGGTGTGGGCGGATCGGATGAGGCTCAACACCGGGATGGCGTGACCAGTGTTGAAGCTTGTGGACATGTAGAAAAGAGGCGGTCGGTTTACGACTCCTGCTTCTCAGAGATGGAAGTCTCCTTAAGGTCAGAGGTGACCTCGTCGACCTTCTCGCCGTTGGCCTCGGCCTTCTCGATTTCGGCAATCTTTTGCTTGGCCTCTTCGATGTTCTGTTTGTGACGGTTAGCATCCTGCCTCTGAAAAAAAAAAAAAAGAAACCAGGGGGAACCAGTATTGAGGAGAGAAAAAACTAAAAAAAAAAAACTAAAAAAAAAAAAAAACTTACGCGCTTGGTCTGAGCCTCCTGGTCACTCTTCCAGAAGTCGAGCTTGGCGCGAACCTGCTCAATGACAGTAGGGACGTCAAGGGCGCTCATGGGAGGGTCAATGCCCATGGCGACGCAGTCCTCGACGACGGAAGGGGGGCAGTTGAAGAACTTGCCAGGAGCAGCGCTGGCACCGCCCTTCTTGCCCTTCTTACCCTTCTTGACGGCGGGGAGGTACTCATCTTCGCGATCCTCCTTGCGAACGAGCTTGGTACCCTTAAGACCAGCCTCGTCAACGGTTCGCTGAGCCTGAGCACCGAGACCGGTGTCAGCCATCAGGGGTCCCTTCTCAACCTTATGGGAGGGATCGAGGAACTGGAGCAGGCTGTTGGCACGGCGGATCTCATCCATGTAGGCGGCGTCGCTGGCATCAGCCAGACGACGCTCGGCATCAGCCTTCTTGCGCTCCTTGACGATACGCTCCTGCTCAGCCTTTTGCTTTTCACGGTATCGCTCACGGGCCTCTCGCTCGTAGGCGGCGAAGGCCTTCTTCTGGCTGTAGTAGTCATCCTTCAGCTTACGAATGGCATTGTACTTCTCCTGCTGCTCGGCATTGAGCTGAGTTCGCTCATCACGCAGGCTTGAGAGGGACTTGTAAGCCTCATCCTGCTCGGCCTTGATAGTGTCGAGCTCGGCTTGGATCTTGGAGTACTGCTCAGACATGGCCTTCTGCTCGGGATCCTCCATGCTGTCCTTGATCTCCTTGATCTTGGCGCGCAGCTCGTCAATCTGCTTCTGGGAGTCCTCGAACTGACCAAAGTTCTTGCGGATCTTGCGCAGGCTAGAGATGTCGGAGAGAGCCTTCTTCTCATCAACAAGCTTCATGGTGCCGGAGTTGACCTGCTTGTCAAGGCTGGCGATCTGGCGATCAACATCTTCGACGCTCTTGTAGGGGACCTTGCTCTTGGCCGTCTTCTGCTCGTTGATTCGGCTGCGAACCTGCTCGTCGAGGCGCTTGATCTGCTCGAGCTTGGTCGTGCGGGCGTTCTTGCCGCCGGCTTGCTTCTGGCGGATTTCGTTGGCCTGGGCAATGAGCTCCTGTCGTCGCTTCTGGGTCGGGCTGGGCTGGTCCTTGTTCTTGTTGGGCATGGCAATGTCGATCTTGGCCTTGACGGCGTTCTGCAGAGATTTAGGGTTAGCATGCTATCAATGAGCGGAACCTGGGGCAATGGGCCTCCAGCGGGTGCAGAGGAATTGAAGCCGTACCAATCGATCCATGGCAGCCTTGTGAGCCTTCTCGGCCTTGGCGAGCTCCTCCTTAAAGACATTCTCGTCGGGCTTGGTAGGGCGAGTGGCCTGGGTCTTGTCCGCCGCAGGGGCGGGAGCAGTCGCCGTCTCGGCCATTGCGATGAGAGTCGAGGGCGGGCGTTCAGAGAGGGCAGAGACCGAAGAGAGTGTCGGAGCCGAGGCAAGCGACTCGAGCAGAGGTCGACAAGCAAATATGCGAAGAGAGGCGACACGTGGTGGTCGGGACGAAGGGTGCGGGAGAGGAAAAAAAAAAAGCGACCTCAAAGGGTTGAAATTGAAATTGAAATTCCACCACTTTCTAGGTGCCCCGTGTCTGGTTTGCGATTGTGAGCTGTTGGGGTCTGTGCGCCCCTTAACCTACCTGCCAGCCAACTCCACGGTACGGTAGCCCCTGATCCCGCGAGGTGCCCTTCCCCGTCCACTGGAATCCGCTGTATCCTCAGTGCAAGCCACCCCTCAGCCAGCGTACGTTGGCCGCTAAACCTTAGCTGGCAGGCGCTGTAGCACCGTGCTGGCCGAACGGATACCCGCGCGCCCTGAGCGGCTCCCCCTCTCCTAGCGGCTCAACACTGACCAAGGACCCTCCCTCCTGCCGGCCTGGGCGCTAGCAGGGCGTCCAAGTTTTGTTGTGGCTGGTGTGCTGTGGCTATTCAACTGGGTACTATCTGTGGCTTAGTTCCTCGCATCAATGAGCAACAGTCACATGATCCTCCTTCGCGCTCTGACCCATTCAGCATTGCGCTGGTTACTTTTTACGGTGGCCATGCAAGGCTGAGGGAAACATTTTTGAGAGGGTCACAGGATTCTGTCAAACTTCAACCACACCCGACCATCTTCGAAGCCACCACCAACAATGGATATCGACAACCTCCCCACCGACGCCAAGTCCAAGGAAGTCGTCAGACTCTGGCGCGCTTGGAAGACGGTTCACGAGATGATTGCCGACCGGGTAAGACCTGCTGCCTGCTCCTCCGTCGCCGTCCCGATCGCAAAACACGTCGACCGCGATACGGGACGCCAGCGCACGCAATACCCAGCGACGCGATGCTAACGCCTCCCAGGAGTACGAGCTTGCCGAGGAGGAAGTCAAGATCTCGCTCGACCGCTTCCGCGACGAGTACTGCAACCCCGATGGCTCTGTCAAGTGAGACCTTGCCCGCTCCTCTCATTTTCGAAGCGAAACCCACTGACCCCATGTCTCTTTTTCTTTGAGCAGCCGAGGAAAGCTCCAGTTCTCTGCCCGCCCCAGCGACTCCATGCTCAGGAAGTCGACACCCCCGGCCACGGACGCCAACCCCGATCCCGTCCCCGACTGCGGCCCCATCTGGGTTGAGTTCCTCTCCGACAAGCAGTTCGGTGTCGGTCAGATTCGCCAGTTCGCCAAGTACACCATCGAGAACAAGTACAAGACGGGCATCATGGTCACCCACGTGCCTCTGTCCCCCGCTGCCCGCAAGACGCTCGCCAGCGTTGAGAACCTCGCCAAGATCGAGTGTTTTCTCGAGGACGACCTTCTCATCAACATCACTCACCACGAGCTCGTCCCCAAGCACGTCCTGCTCTCCCGTGAGGAGAAGACGGCCCTGCTCAAGCGCTACCGTCTCAAGGAGACACAGCTGCCCCGAATCCTACAGAAGGACCCCGTGTCTCGCTACCTCGGTCTCAAGCGAGGCCAGGTCGTCAAGATTATCCGAAATAGTGAGACGGCTGGTCGTTACGCCAGTTACAGACTGTGCGTCTAAGTGGTAATATATTGCGAGGGCAGGGAGTGTTGTGATGGGTACACATGATGGTGGTGATGATGCCAGGGACGCGAGTGTGGACAACGGGAAGCCATAGAATGGGTTGTATCGAGAAGGGACTTTTGGCACGAGGATGGAGGCGTCGATTTGCACATCAGGTTCAAAAAAAGCTGGCGTTCCAGGGATTTTTATGTATATTGCGCGATGCCGTAGCAAAGCCAATCAAGACAATCAAGACTTATTGACCAAACAAGCTGGGGAGCCTCTACGCGTGTGGGATGCCTGTTGGTTATACTGTGTTGATCATGACCCTGTGGCGCATGACCAGGATGCCTAGCCATCTTGGCCGGTCCGACAACTATTCCAGCTGATTAGGTTCCCGACCTCCTTCGCCGTTAAAAGAATAAATCTTGGACACTAGGATGGAATGCCAACTGACCGCTTTTGTCCATTTTGCTGGCGAGGCTTGGCATCATCGGCTCCTTTGCTCCGAAGGACAAGCAGAGTGTAACTCTAGTTTCAGTTTGACTTTTTTTTTTTTTTTTTTTGCTCTGATCCGCTGCTTACGAGATGTTCTCCTCACAAAACTAGGTAAAGATGAGCCTCCTTTTTTTTTTCCCTCCCTGTCTTTCTCATGTTCGCTTAGCGAAGCAAAAGTAGTTAGCTGGGAAAACAGTAAACTTGCGTTTCCTCAAAACCAGGTTTGATAGCCAGATGGGGATGGGACGAACCACATCTGCGACTTTACTCATACATTAGGGGTGGCAGCGAGTGATATAATTTTTTTCTTTTTTTGAAGCAATCAATTGTCTGTCTCTCTGACAAGGTATGAAGATTCCGGACATCCATCCAATAAAAAAAGAAACAGGAGCCATGGACTGGTCATACCATCAGTCCTTCTGTTTCATCCATCTGCCGTAAACTTGGCTTTCCAGCCGGGGTATATGTAACTTTGTTCCATCCAACATTCCGTGATTGCCCCAATGAGGCGACCCAATAAATAACAGAGAAAAAAAGAGAAAAAAGAACCAAGACCCGATCCTGTAGGAGCGAATCGGGTCAAGCAAACCAACGCGTTAACACCATCCCAACATGCTGCTCCTGACAGCTCCGTCGCTGCTTTCATGTCCGTGGGTTTCGTATCATCATGAACAACCTCTCTCTCTCTGTGCTCCTGAACTCATCTTCGTTTCTTGTTTTTCGATAATTACCGACGCCCATGTAAAAAGAAAACGCCGGCCGGACGTCTAAATACTTCTACACCCGAATAAAGTGTCCCCTAAAGAAAATAGCTCCAAACCCAAAAAAACATGGTCGATGCCGTCATTATACATGTCGTAGGCAATAGATTTATGTGATGTTGTGCGCGCTCACACGCATAGGTGTCGTCATGGCAAAAAGAAAAGGGCCACGTGAAATCATTCGTGAGTACAACAGCTTTACGCCAAAAGGCCACCCGGGTCCCGCAGCTCCGGTTCCGGTTTTGTGTGGATATTTAGGTTCGACTCTTGCTGGGACTGCGGTATTGTTTCCAGTTCGGTCCCTTCGATCCGAGATCTGGTTCTGGACTGTCTTGGCCCGAGAAACCCACCAAGGTCCTGGAGCAGAGTCGTGGAGCCGCGTCGCACACCCCCGGCACCAGCTGCTACTGAGGGAGCTGGAGCTGCGTGGGGTGGCCCTGAGCCGTTGGAGGAATAGCTAGCCGGTCGAATGCTCCCTGTGCTCTCTCGGGGAGGATCCAGCAGCCCGCCAACATCGAAAAATGAGACCCGCCTTGGTGTATTGACAGGTCCATTCATCGGCTGGGAGAAGGGGTCGTGCGGGAGCAACGAATCATCGCTGTGTTCGGCGTTGCTCCGTTGGCGCTGGGGGAACTGCCAGCGCGAGAGATCTTGATCAAGCTTTTTCATGATGGGGGCAGGGGTGAACTGCCTATTGCCATCTTCGGGGGTATCTGGCTGATTACGCAGCTCAGGCTCGACCGTCATCCCGAGATCTCGGACAAGGTCTTCATCACTGCCCCAGTGGCGGTGCAGCGTCGGTCTTCTGGCCGTCTGGATCGTAGGTTCATAGGACTCGGCAATCGAAGTTCGGCGAAACTTTTGCTTCTTGAGGCCCCTATCTCTCATGAACGAGCCCAGAACCAGGGAATTGGCAGCTGCTGTCGCGAACAGGAGCTCGACCGATGCCAAAAGCGACCGGTACTGTTGTCGGCCATCCTCGCGAATGATGTTCGGGACCCGGTAGAGCGTGACGCCGACAACTGACAAGCTGAGAGAGAAGAGCAGGACGAGCTGGACCTTTCTTTTCATCGTCATGGAGCTGGTGACAATAATAGGGACCGGGAAAATGACAAGCAGCAGGTCAGTAAAAACATTGCAAACTGCCATGGTAATGAGCTGCACGTAGCCCTGTCGGCACCGGCCGCCAGGGTCCGGCAGAACCTGCCAGTAGTGGCTAAAAGGCTGGCATTCGACAAAGTCGCTGATGACGACAGCCACGAAAGTGACAAAGAGGACGATGCGAATGACACGCAATGTGGTCTGCCAAGCATGCTCCCAGGTAGTGAGAGTCAATCGGCAAAGGAACTCGAGAATAGCTCCCTTGAGTACCCATAGCCTGCAGCACAAAGGTTAGCTAACAAAGGTTTCGGGAAGGATAGGCACGCCACATACGTCGCTGCGTAGAAGATGCGGCTAGCTAGCACAAGGCCGCTAGCGATTTCTTTCCTCCGCAATTGATCCCCGTTGAGAACAATTCCGTCAAAGTCAGCATTGTTGGTGCCGTAGAGGAGGATGTAGTGGACGCATCCCATGCGCAGGTACAGCGGGACCAGGGCGAGAGCGGCGATGCGGTCTTCTCTGAATAAGCGTTCGGTTCGGATAAAGCGACCGGCGAGTCGCAGGAGAATGATGAGGGTGCAAAACGAAGTCGTCCACCAGCATACCAGCAAGGTAGGTTTGTCGTACTTGAATGCGCGGAGGGCTGGAGGATCTGAGTAAAGCGTCATGATGACGGGGGCGGTCCGCGCTCGCCGTCCTCCGCGGAGGGCCCGACGAGCGAGGTGGGCGAGACAGGTTTCGGCTCCGAGGTCCAGTCGGGAATCACAGCGCGGATGGCGCACGCGGCTGAATCAGATGTGGTGGTTTGTGACCGGCTCGGGGATTCAGACTGGCATGAGGTGGCCGGCAGTGGCACTGGGGCGGAAGCAGTAGCGACAGCGACAGGGCAAACGTCGAATGCATTAAAGCAGCAGCCGAGGGCGGAGTGACAGCATTAAAGGGCGCGGAGGAGAGGGCGCGGGCAGGGCCAGAGACGGGAATATCAGGTGCAGAGCGCTGGCTCAAGTCGAGGTCGCGGGTGAGGCTAGAGGGCGGGCGATTCGTCGCGGGCCGGGGAGAGCTGTCCGTAGCGGGCGTGCAGGGTCTGCATGTAAGTATCTGGTCGTCGAGGCTGGGAGAGAAGTCGTCGGCAGCGCAAATGCACACGGCGAGGTCGAGGTCGAGGACCGACACAGCCTTGCAAGTGAGTAAGAATAAGAATGAGAACAGAGCGGGTGTCAAAAGGTGGATGCAGACAAGGTGCGGCTGGTCGCAAGATATTGCGGAGGCGAGGTCGTGGGCATGGGAGTGAATGTGGGCAAATCGAGACCCCCCAGACAGTCCATCCAGCCTAGCGTCGAGTCGTCGAGTCGCACACAAGACAGCGCCCGTCGCCCGTAGCCCCCAAAGGCCGCAGCACCCCGGCTGTCCCTGGTGCAGGGCGTGGGCTTTGGAGGCGAACGCCCGCCGAGGGGCCTCTGTCCTTTGCCGTTTGGGGCCCTGGGGAACCCTCTTGGGGACCTCTGTCTGGCTGGCCCGGGGGGTGTGGTCCCAGGAAAGGATGAGGGATGTGGGATGGGCCCAGGCCGGCCAAGGATGGAGACTCGCTGGTTTAGCGCGTCTAGGGGAGACCAAGACAGGCTGGGGCTGTCGACGACGTCCAGCATGGGGCGGAGACCTGTGATGACGGGGATTTCCTCCCCGACTTTTCCTCGAGTTGGTTGCTTATTCGCCGGTTCCTCGCCTTGCACGAGCAAGTAGGTAGATAGGCTAACTTGGGAAAAGCCACCGCGATCCGGCCATACGTTACTTCCTCCGATATCCCTGTCTGCCTTGGTCCTCTGGTCCTGCGTAGCGTACACAGGATGACGGGATGTGGAATCAGACCATGTCAAAGATGCGCTGCGCATCCATCCAGCCAAGCATAGCAGCGGGCAGCTGCTGCAAGCTGCAGCTTGTGCAGAGAGCTGAGGTCCGCAATAAGGTTGCTAGCAGAGTCGAGCATCCGAGCCATGTCTCATATTTGAGATGCGCTACGCTACGGAGAGACAGGTCGGCCCATCCGCATTCCCAGACATTCCCAGATCTGAGAGCCTCAAACATGCGGATTGGTGCTGGAAATAAAACCCTCTCTGGGACGGGGCAAAATGGCGGTGCGCTTGGTGGCATGGGGCCCTAGCCGGACACCACGTCCGGTAGCTTCGCCAGCACACCCCGCGGCCGCCGCAGCCAGCCAGCCCTCTAGCCTCAAGCGACCGCCACGGAGGGGATGAAAAGAGGCAAGCCAGGCGAGATGGCCAGGGCAGGACAGTGTGCCACACGGGGCAGGGCAGGGCGGGAAGCAGCAGGTCTAAGGGCCCAACGGTGCGGGATGTCGCGCGCTGATGTGCATGCCGCTGGTGTGAACCATGAAGACTGCTGGAGAATAAGAAAAAGAACAAAAAGTAACACTAGCTGGCGGACGGTTGCTGATCTTCTCCCGTGACGGCGGAAACTCTGGCCTGGACTGAATCAACGACAGTGGGATGTGTGCCAACCAAAACCAGACACCGACTCACGCTCGGGGCCAGCACGTATGACGACGCAGCCCAGTGGAGCACGGTCGACCATTAACGACACTAGATTTGCTACCAAACTCCAGAGATTTTCTCTGGAGGGGCGCTGGACGCAGACCAAAGGTCCTGCAGGCCGTTTTCTCTAGGAGCGGCTTTGAGGCTGGCGCACACTAATGGAGCGGTTGTGGTCCCATGGGCGCTGTAGGCTTTCTGGCCGAAAAGCCATACCGATTCGTTGAGCAGCTGTCCTGCATCCTGCGTTTCAATGAACAGGGTTTTTTTTTTCTAGTCCCCGGTGCCGAGCCATAGCGATAGCCGAGAATAGGCTTTCGGAAGATCGGGCAGTCTGGCCCTGAGGCCTTTACTGAACCTTTGCCAGGGTTATCATGTCGAGATATACGGTGCCGCCATTAACAAAGAAGGTCCTGCGACCTCACGACTTAAAAAAAAAAAAAATTCAAATCATGATACAATGCCAATTGTGTGCCATGTGCTGTCAAGGGCCTGTGACAAAAAGATACATATGTGATATACGACAAGCCAATCAAGTGGGAAACGATTCATTCAAGGCTGACTTCCTGGCTATTAGCCAAGGTGGTGGCATCTGGTTCTGGAGCTTGGCACCGTTACCAGGTGGCTCGCCGAGTCAGATCCTGTAATGCTATTATGTCGGTGCAAGTGCCGTTATCTGCAGCCATCTCCACTGGCCGGGCAGCTGGGGGTGGGAGAAGGGAAGAAAGGCATCTTACATACGAAAGCAAGTGAGCTGGCTTCACCCCTCGCCGTCCGTCGGTGGTCCAAATTGGAAGAGGGAGCTGAGGATCGATGCTGCTGCATGCAACTACAAGTGGGGATGTATGCAGCGCGCACGCTCTTCTGGTTCGATGGCTGAAGGATACCATGGCCCTAGTTGCAGGGCGCATCCAGGGCCAGGACTCCAGAAGGAGCCACACCTTTCCGGGCCCTGTTGATTTCTGGGAGAGAGCATCCAATCTGGGCGGTCCCTTTGCTCCCCAGGTATGCCCAGACCGGTCAGGTCCAACGTCCCAGATGTCCCGTTGGATGGATCCCTGCGACGCGCATCACGCGACAATGTCGTACTCGTCGCCCAGCCGGATTTGCTAATCGCAGGCAGGCAGCCTCTTTGTCTGCGTACTTAGTGGCCGCTCTACTTGCTCTTTGGAGGAGGGGCCGCCGACTGCTGTGCTTCCCGCACCCTCTTACCCGTTGGGCTTTTCCACCCCCTGCCGACATGTGCTCGATGGAGCAATTCGTCTGCCCTGGCGTTGCAATCATTCCCCCTCCAGCGGATCCGCGTCTTCATCCGACTGGCTCCTCCACGCTGAGCTCCCATGCCCCCCGACCCTCGTCGGGCCGTCCTGCTGGGACCGGTCGTCTGTTTTGCGATTGTGAGCATGTGCAACAGGTAGATGAATTGACATGACCGCCATGCAGGCCAGTGGGCAAACAGATTTCCAGTGCCACTGCTTTGGCGAGCGAGCGAGCGTGGGCCGAGGCAAGTCGAAAAGAACGGAACTCGGTTAGGTCAGCAGCTACGGTGATCGATGCATGGATGAGGGCCCTTTTTTTTTTTTAAGCCAGTAAAGCCGTTGACAGAGCAAAGGGAAAAAAAAGCACCGAGGTGAAGCAGCCTCTCAGCACGAGGGGACCGATGTAGGTACGGAGTCGAGGTATCAGGTACCTATCCACCGTCCCAGGCCCTTGGTCAAACCGGCCCACCTCGGGTCCGACTCTGTCATAAAGCGAGGCAGCCTGCTTCCCCCAGATGCGACTTGTCAAATTGTTTCGTTAAAAATATCCTGGCTCCCAATCCCAGCGCCTTGCAATCATTAGACGGTCGCTTATTGAACAGTCATCCTTCCTTCCAGCCTCAGTCAGCCCCTCCGTTCCGCGGGTGCGCGAGAGCGCTGGCGCCACGGCCCACGTCCTTATCAGTGACCACCCGCCGTGATTACCTGCGTGTAATCTTGGCCCCCCTCCCCCCGACCTTGGCAGACTTCGCGCTGAACATTCACCCACTCCCCACTCTTTGCCTTATCTATGACCTTTTCCCCTGGTGCTTCCGCATCGCGTACCGAGGCCGTCAACGTGGGATATGGCAAGAGTTTTAGTTGGAATACGGGTGCCCCTGCGCACTACATCGAGACACAAGAGGCACGGTCGGGATCCACGATAGCCAAGCCCGAATTGATGCATCCCGCGTCGAGCAACGTGAGCAGCATGTAGATGATTGTATTGCCCTCTCTCTCTCTCTCTCTCGGCTGCGACGGCCCCCTTCGCAACCCATCAACGTCATGCCTCCGCAAACCTTTCCGCCACCGGCCCCGTAGACGGGCCCTTGGGAATTCGCCAAGGGGGGCTCTTGAATGGACCGCGTATGGACAATGGCCGACTCCTTTGCCTCGTCTGTCAAAGGTAGCGAAACAAACATCCGCCCATAGTGGCACACCACTGTCCATGGATGATCCCATCCGAAGCTTTGCCAGCGCTCACTGCTTGCCACCACGGCCCGAGCGTCTTGAGATGGAGGAGGAGGAGGAAGAAAGCCATCGTGTCACTTCATCGCAGAAACGAGATTGATTCGCAATCCGCCACGAATCCTTTGTGACAGGTTCTGGTTGATCGGCTTCGCCTCGGTTTCTGACGACTCGGTTTCTGACAGCGCCTTGCCCCTCCTCTCCGGGCATGGAAGAGGTTTCGGAGCCATGACCAAAGCCTCCGCGTTGCATTCTCAATCGGGGAGGGTGGATCATTTCTGATCTGATGCCGCACAGTTCTCATGGCAAACTGAGCCATGGTTCTACGCCCACCGCATTGTCTGCCAAGCAAGCAACTGAAAACACACACCCACACCCATAATGGGTATCTATCAATCAAGACAACAAAAGAATAAGCGAGGAAAGCCAGATAAGCTAATCGGTGCTACAGAGTAGGCTAACCGCATTCTTGTTGAGTACGGCTTATTTTATTTGGGGATACTTCGCAATTGTCGTACGAGGGGAGAAATTGGCGCCGCATCGTGTATCGCTGGCTGCTGTATTCGGCGCGAAGTACCAAACTAGCCCATCCCATCTCGCCTTTTCCCCGCCTCCCTGCTCCAGCATTGCTTTTCCAATCTGCAAGTATAAGCTCCCGTCTTTGACGCCGGCACACTGACACCCACATCGGTGCCTCTCAATCAAGCATGGTCACCACCTGGTCCGGGCTCATACTAGAGGGAGGGGCGAGTACCCCGATTGACGATTCCATGACTAAACGAATTCAAGACCAAGGCCAACATCATTGGTGCGGGGGGTTGATGTCCTCGGGTGAGGGCTCGTCTTCAACTATCCGACCGGGGTCTTGCTTGTTGACCATCACTGACAGATAGATGTCGCTTTAGAGTTTTTTCACATCCAGGGCACTGGCGAAGCGACTGATTGGTGTTCTGCCCACGAGGTCGGCTCGGTGCAACGCCGTCCCTCCTCGTCTGGAAGCCTTCTAGCTTGGGAACCGGCCAGCAACGGCGCTTCCACCCCTCTTCGCATGCCTCTTTGCACATCAAGTGACCGCCGGCCCAGCGCCTTGTCGACCAAACCAACCCCAACGATGCCCGTCTATTTCTGCATAGCTTCGCGCGCGTCATGGGCCTACCACCACCCTTGGCCGGTGCGACTCGTGGGTTGCAGGCCCGTCAAACTCTATTCCCCAGCTCGGTCATCCCACATTTTCTGCTCGTCGTCGTCGTCCTTGTCGGTGTGCTCAACGGCCATCGCCTCCCCGCCCTCTCCCGCTTGCCATTTGTCAGACTGGGAACCTGGGCGCTGGGACCGGTTGGGGACTGGGAACTGGGCCGAGCTAGACGCGGCCGCGAGGGCTCGACGGGCACTACCAAACTCAAACGGTTGGTACCGACGTCAACCAGCTCTGCGTAATTGAGATCTGCTATCTCCATCGCCTCGGGCCAGCAGTTCGTAGCAAAATCGTTCCGTGTTGCCGGTTTGATCTGAAAATGCGCCGCCCGTGTCTTTCTTTGCTTCTTCTCGTCCCCTGATCCTGGTGCCGGCAATCCGTATCGGCAAGCCGTGCCGTTTTGACATCTGCGCCGCCGGTGACTTCAAGGGAGGCTTGATCAAATTACACGCCGTCGAGAATTATCTCACAATGCACACCGCCCCATATCGAGTTCATAGTATTATGCTTTTGATAAGACTAATCAATGCAAAGGGCTTATTTGAGTTTGTTATGGAATAGAT
Organism: Calonectria pteridis; assembly: GCA_022837005.1. Classification (NCBI taxonomy): domain Eukaryota; kingdom Fungi; phylum Ascomycota; class Sordariomycetes; order Hypocreales; family Nectriaceae; genus Calonectria; species Calonectria pteridis. The sequence goes on along the minus strand of JAKZGU010000008.1, from coordinate 207,948 downwards.
ACTCTCAGATCTCGTATTGTTTTTATTTTTATTTCTATTTCTTTCTTAATTGTATAAACTTTTCAGTCGGGTAGATGGAGTTACTGTGGATGATTTCCACACTCAGGACGCTTAATTGGAGCAAGCTTCCATCTGCAAACCCCAGCCTAGTCACGAAAAGGCGCCGGGCTAGACTAGACAAGTCGCGGGGAAAGATGGGGGGACACCAACTGGTTTCCTCACCTTCCGCATGCGGCCGTTCACAATACCCTCGTAATACGTAAAATTTTCTGCTTGCAAGATCGATTCATTCCGGCTCGAATATGCCGGGGAGGCGGTATTGGCCACTCTTATCGGCCAGAGGGATCGTCATTCTTTAGGCACAATGCGCGCAGGTAGCTTTGGTGGTTTGGCCGCTGTAACCCTACCACCTCTCAATCACAACAAGGAGGCAACACCATCCTTCTTCATCCTAGTCGCAGATCCTCTACCATGGCCTTGATCTGGGGCTTTGCTGCTTGTCCCCAATCGACTCCCTTCAAGCGTTGGGCAGACTCCTCGTCGTCTCCCAAGAGGCCCCAGAGAGCGTCGACTACCATGCTACGGACCCGAGGCCATGGGTGGAGGAACAGTGCTCCTAACCTCTTCCGGGCCTCCTGAATACCCTCCTTGGTCTGTTCCCGCATCTCCATAGCCGCCACCCCGGCGTAGACTTTGACGCAAGCCTCGAGCTTACGTATGTTGCCCGTTTTGAACGCCGCCTTTTGCGTTCGCAAGCACAACACTCGGAAATTAGTGGCGCTATTTTGAAAGAAGCCCACATGGAAGAGAAATGCGATAATCTCCAATGTCGGCACCAAAACTCTATCCTGGCTGCTTCTTGTCGCAAGGTTCTGAAAGAGAGCGTCGCAGATCAATGCCAGGTTCTCAGGGCTTTCGTCGCAATGCTCCGCGAGTGCCGCGCGGCTGGCAATGACGAGGTCTTCGTTACCCGTATCAGCGGAGGTAACAAACCCAGCCATCAGCTCCGCCATCCAAGCTTTCGGGTCTTCGGTTGCCAAGTCGCGAAGCTGGGGCCGCAGGTAGTCCAAAGAGTGGAGTTTGAGGAGGGTTTGGAAGTATGTCTTGGACGAAAAGGTGAGTTCGCGGAAACGAGCCGAATGGCTGCCATGTCGTTAGCAAAATTCTGCAGCATTAAGGTTGGCATTCCGGTACAAACCTATCATTTAGAACTAGTGCAACTGCGGCTTGAGCTTCCGGGCGCACTCGATCAAGTTTCTCAGCGGAGAGGCGAAGTGTGCTGAAAAATAGGGTCTGAATAGATGCCTCTACCTGCTTTCCGTCTATAGTCCCATCGTCTAGATTGTTCCATAGTTTTCTAACAGCGCGGAGTGCTTGGACGCGGACATGCGAGCCAACGTCACCCCTTGCGTTCGTCGTGTAATCATTAAGACCGTCCGCGATAAGGTTCAAGAACTCCATAGGTTTGCTGGAAAGAACGCGGCTCTGGGTAAGGCTCTGTAAAATTGCAACTCGCGTGTCGACCTCCTGATCCCAATCCCATCGTTGCAAGATTGACTGCGATGCCACATCGTCGGATAAGGCGGCAAGGGGTTGGGCAATGGCCAGTGCTAAGAAATAGCCCTTTCCATGAGCATCGGTGCGACTGGTCGGTTTTCGTTGAACTTTCTCGGCCCATTCTCCTAGTATCTTTTTTCGATCTCCGGCTTGGAATAGGATAAGCAAAGCCAGTGCAGCCTCTGCAGCTGGCTCAATGCTTTCCTCCTCGTTCCTGTTAAGCCAGGTAGGAATTATGGAATGCAACGAAGAAATGAAGCGTGCAACCTTATCCTCGACCTTGTCCAAGGAGTCGAGAGACGATGCAAGATTCAAGTAGCCTGACTCATCCTGCATCGAAAGCAACTCGTGTCCGGTGAGCAGAAGTTTTGAGGGGCTCCCAAAGAGCGCAATTTGAAGAACAGGGATCAAAGCAACAACCACTCGGCTCGCAGCTTCTGCAAGCAGCTCAATCTTTCGATACGCAGTTGACTTGAGGTCTTCTAGTATCTCAGTTGCCGTCGTAATGATTCGGTCGATCAAATTTGGGTCGACTGCAGCCCCAGGGTTCACAAAGGAGGGGAACTTATCCAAAGTTGCTGCAAGACAAAGTAGTAATCCGTGACGTTCCTCAACTTGACGAGTTTTGAGCGTTTTCAACTGTGCTTCAACCCGCTGGAATGAGTTTTTGAAGCGCTCCAAGGGATCCGATGACCCAGTGCCAGCGAGTTCAAGCGTCAAAACGCCAAATGCAGAACCACATACACGTCTGGAAAGTACATCTAGGTCACCAATGCCTCTCCATCCAAGAATGGTATCAACAATGGCCTCTCCATACTGGTTTGACAGCCTCGTCGCATTCACGGCGACTTCTTCAATAGCCCTAGATCGTCTGGCAACAGCATGATAGTCAACAGCCTGCACAACCCAAATTCCTTGCTCAACGGTATCAGGGTGTCGTCCTATAAGCTCCTGCAAAGCGGCAGATGACCCACGTCTGATGTTTCCAGCGGGATCCAATGATGCCGTGACAACAAGCTCGGTGCCGAGAACCTGCAGGATGGAACTAGAGGCTGGGTGGGCCTTTGCTGCGAACACAGAATGAGTAGGGATGGCGAGGAGTTCTTGCGTCGTGTAACGTCGGGCTAATGCCCAAATACCGAAGCATGCTGCATCACGTACATTGGCTCCAATGCTACCCCCTGAGATGCTTCGCTGCTCAAAGGACAATCCCACCAGAAGAGCATGCACAATGTCGGACAGTTGCGCGGCAGGGGGAGAACGCCGGTACAGCAGGTGTGACAATGTCAGCATTAGGCCGTGCCACTCGAGGTTGTTCACTGCAGAAAGGTCTCTGACGGGTTTGGCCCCGGTTGGTTTGCTCCAGAGCACATTGCGGTTGAGTGATTCAAGGACAGCCTCCACAACTTGTGAAGCCATGTCCGGCTCAAGCCTTAGTGTAATGATACTCAAGGCCTTGCTCGCCGCAAACCTGACCGGTGTGTCATTGTCAGCAACACACTCGAGAAGGTATCCAATGGCGCTTTCTGTCAATTCTATACTCGTCATGTCCTGTGGAGTCTTTCGGAGAAGCAAAATGATGACAGTTCGGAGGACTTTGATAATCATTTTTCTGGCCAGTGCAAAGGACATAATGGCCTTGGAGAATTCATTTTCGTGCGTTGAGATGGCATGCACAGTATAAAAGATGGATGGTAGATATGCATCCATATCAGAAGTATCAGCCGAAGCCCGCAATACGCCAGCAAGAAAAGACAAAACTCCAAGATAAAAGTATGTCGTTTGCGGAGGAGTATCTTTTTGAGGTCTGAGAGAAGCCAAGCACCAATGAACAAGACTCTCTAGAATACCAAGTTGTTGCATATCCCGTCGGGTGGCCATTCTCACCAGGAGCGCTTTCGCAGCATCTCTCTCCTTTCCAGGGGTACTGATGTACTTAATAGCGAGAGGAATCATCCTAACAGTAATAGCCGGCAGGTTTTCCGGCCACTTGAACCCCTGGATATCCGGCGTGGTGACATCTTGCAGGTCAACCGACGAAATGGTAGACAGGTCAAATGGTGCCAGGAGCAAATGCGAAAGCCAGAGGAGCACAACATAACGCTCTTCCCATGACCACTTGGTCAGGGAATCCTCGTCCTCTGACGGTTGTTCTGATTCTTCAATAGCAAGGAGAAGCAGTTCGAGGTACTTGGTCTCAACGTTCAAGAAGTGGACAATGACCTTTTCACCTCTAATCTTGCAAAAGGTGTACAAGATTTTACAAATAGCAAACTCGACTGACACCAGCAACTTTGAGCGGGACGAGAGAGATTTCCCGCGGTGCCGGGTCTGCAAGTGTTTCAGGAAAGCCTCTGCCAACTGAGGAATCCACTTGGGTAGATATGGGTCAAGCAGCTGCGGCAGTTCCTGAAAGGGGTCAAGGAGCTATCAAGCCGGGGGCGTGTCAGCCAACGCGATAAGAGAAGAAAAAAAGGGGCGCAAAAAAAGAAAACGTGCCATACGGCCGAGGACGCACATTTGAGGTCAGACGAAACGTCTCCTTGGCTCGGACACGGGAACGAACTCTTGAGCCTCCATGGCCGTCGGGCTTCCACAGAAAATTGTGGAGAGAGCGGTCAAAGTCGCCGAGCAGATCGGCAGAAATCTTTTGCAGTTTGATATCGAAGTCGGCCTCGGGAGCGTCCATGGCGTTTCGTGGTCAGTGCGGCGGCAGGAGGCTGTCAGGGAGTGTTTCAGGAGCCCGAGCGTAACTTGAAGGTGGTGATCCGTGGGAGGCGTATTTTGTGCGTGTGAGGAACAACCCAAACGCCCGTGCCTTGACAAAATGGGTGAAAAGCCCGAAAGGCTGAAGAGCGCTGAGGCGGGTGACTAAACAGTTCAGTCGCACAAAGGTATCATGCTTATTTTGGAGGGCGAGAATGACCAGAATCGTCCCATCAGAGGTCCGTTCACGACGTGGTGGTGTTGAGGCTCTCACAGCTCCTGCATCCAGTCAGTATCGCTAGCGTTGCGGGTGTGCCTCTCTACAGTGAAAAGGCGCCGTGTTCCGCACTGTCTCGCACTGTCTCACCGTGGCATTTGTTTCGAGCTGGATCCCAGATTCGGATTAAGAATCGTACCCACAAAAGCCCACGTTTGGTCCTGTTTATTCCCCTCAGGACCTGAAACAGGGATCAGCTTTCACAAATCCCTGCCTGAAGGACACCCAGCCAGATTAGAGGGCGACGGCATAATGTAGTATCGTTATGCTCCCAGGGTCTTTGGACGTGGGTGACCCTCTCGTGGTTTTTCGTTTCTTTGTTTCTAACATGATGTTCCATTGAGGCAATATTGAAAACCATGCTGGATAAATATGTTTACTTTATTTTTCATCCTCAGGTAGGAGGGTTCCTAGCTAGTATGTGTAATATTCTCTGAATAGGGTATCAGACATTATGAAGATCTGCAGCCTCCGCGCGGATCTGATCCAAAAGATTGCCACTCGGAAAATCATCCAGTGTTCCGACAAATCAAAACTCCAAATTCGCCATGCGCCTAATCTGATGCATAAAAGTTGCATCGTCTACAAGTCGTGTGTGCCCATTAGTGCCACTCTAAATTTTTAACGTAAAGGTAAAAGAAAATGCGTCCAATGAAATGGTGATTAGGAGGAAACAGCGACAGCTGCCACGAGAGCATCAATGGCACTGCACTGTGAAGGGCCCGAGGCCTGCACGTAGGGACCGGTCCAGGCAACGCCCAGACGATCGCGAGAGTTTCTGTCGTTCTTCCAGATCGAGTCGGCGTTGTTGAGAATGAACGTCTTGAACTCGTCCTGAGGAGCGACAGTGTGAAGATAGCGAAGGTTGCGGATAAAGATGCCCTTGAACTGCTGGCCATCGGTACCGCAGTGGCCATCCTTGAGCTCACAATCGTCGGCCTCGACAAGGATACCGTCACTGTTGCCGAGCTCTTTGATGGCAGCTTGAGCAATCTTGGTGGCGCTGTCCAGGTAGCTGGTTTTGCCTGTGGCAAGAGACAGCTCGACAAGAGCCCCGAGAATGACACCCTGGTTGTAGCTCCAGGTCTGCAGCCCGTTGTTCTTGCACTCGGAGGTAAGGCCATCGTTGATAAGGTTTTTATCGTTGATCATGCCGCTGCTGCGGAACCACTGCCACTGATCTTCGGCGATCTTCAGATATTCGTCCTTCTTGTCGCTCACCCGTCGGGCCAGGGAGGCGGCAACCGCAAGGTAAAGCTCATTGGTGATGGCATTGACATATTTGCGATCCTTGTTCCAATACACACCGCCGTTGCAGTTGGTGCCGGTAGCCGTCTGCATGTCGGCGAAAATGTTCTCGGCCATGGAGAGGTACTCCTGATCGCCAGCGGCATCGTGGGAGCGGATCCAAGCAAGGGCCCACCAACCCTCGTCATCATAAAACTCGTTTAGGAAGTCGTCATAGCCGCGCTTCTCCATGAAGGAACGCTTGGCCATGCACCCGGAGTCGCGATCAATGCAGTATGAGGAGCTGACAAGGCCCATGTTCATGGTCTTGATGGTCTGGACGTTTGTCTTTTGGGCGTTGTTGTAAGTGGTGCGCATGAAGCCGCCAATGTTGAGCTCGTTAGCTTTGTCGAGACTGAGAGTAGTAAAGTCGGCCATGGAAGTTAGGCAGTTGGCGCTGTTCCACCACGCGTTATCCCAGACACCTGTGGCAGCGTTATACCAGTCGTCGTTGAGTCTGTCGATGGCTACAGCGGTGCGGTTCACATAGACGCTGCTGGTCTCAGCTCGGCGCTGAGTAGAGGCAAGAAGACTGGCGCGAGCGATAAGCCCTCCCCAGGCGAAATCGTGCAACATGGTGAAGGGTGGTTGTGGTAGTAAAAAGTAAAAGAATAAAAAATTAGGACTAGCAGTAGTAGTAGAAGGAGAAGTAGTAGGTCAGAGTCTTGCGGAAACAGTGAAAAACTAGACAAAGAAGTCCAGGACTTATATGGGAGAGTCCGGAGTGAATGAATCAACGACGACGGCGTGAGGGAATCAAGAGACAGGGAGAGAGGGAGGGAACTATATACAAACATGACCCATCGAGATCTGAAGCAGACCCTCTCCGGTTCATGGAGAGCATGGACAGGCGCTACGCCCATGGTTGGACCAGCACGACACCAACCTGATCGTCCGGCATGGGAGCTGTTCCCTCTGACATGGTGCCCAAGAGGTGACGAGAAGGTCAAGGTTGAGCTCGAGGGAGAGCAGGGGGGGCCCATGACAGGAAGTGGAGCATCGGCGCATGGCCAAGGGAGCTATGATTGGCGATCACAGGCGGCATCGACAAGATGCGACGCGCCGAGAGCACAAGTGGCTACGAGCGGGTGCCGTGCTGGGCAGCGACATGTTGGCTACTGAGTTGCCATGGGGCGGCTGTGGTGTTTCAGGGAAAATAGGGAGATTGAGTTGTCATGCTAGCACCCTGGAACCATACCAATGGATGGGCCAGCCCAGTGGTGCGGGCCGTGGATGCCCCGAGGGTGCCCCTGGCGCATGCAACTATTTTTTGCCTGCGAGGTACCGGGGTGGGGGCCTGTGGCTGCGCGCTGCTTTTCGCTGTGGCAGCCCACGTTGGGCCATTGATGAAGGAAGGAGGGGCGGCAGACTGTGCGTGCCCTGCGAGAGAGCACCGACTGAGTTGCCCCTCAGCTCGCCGCCGCTGAGTGCTGCTGCGTGAGCCACTGCAGGGCCCGTCCTCTGCTCTGGATTGCACTGTATGGCTGCTAGCCGAGACGCGCCGACAGCCTGTGGCACGTGCTGCGAGCTGTGAAAGACGGTCCCTGAACCTGAGACCAGATACCTAGGTAGCTGCCGGGAGAGCGAGCTGAGTGGTTCGCCTTCAGGAAGGAAGCTTGATCCCAAAACCAGTGTATGCTTGCTCATGATGCAATCCAAGGTGAATCCTTCGGCCTCGCGACTCTAGAACAAAGCAATGCCATGCCTTTTTTTTTCTTTTCTTTTTTTCTCTCTCTGCCTCCTCTTCGCAAACCCTACCAACCTCTGCGAACCTTGCACCCAATCAGTCTGATGTGGGAACACACTGGCGAATGTCCTGTCCTACCTCCCCACCCTGGTCGCGAGTGGTCGTCCTAACCTGGACTCAGATGCCATCATCATGCACTCTCCGCATTTCGCATCCCATCGCATAGCCATTTTCAATGCTGTGCTGACATGGCCCAGCCCTAATGCATGCACTGGACATGCATATTGTTGGTTGTGAACCAGGGGTTCTGGCATTGATCTGTTAAACGGTTTCCATCCGCCCAACCTTGGGATGGTTGCCTGTCTCCAGAATCCTTCTCATCATGATCGCCTCGCCTCGCCTCGCCTCACAACTCAAGTCAATCATTGCCTGGGGGGCGCGGCAGAACAAGGCCCCCACAGCTGCACATTCCTTTTTTTCATCTGCGCCGCAACAACTTCAGCTTCAGCTTCTTGCAAGCCCTGAGCCGGAATCCGAGAATCCCCACCCGCTCCTCCACCTCTATCATCAACCGTCTCTGATCTGATACCGTATTTTCCGCGCGCCAAAGTCGGTCGTTGTCGAACGGAGCCCGCACCGGAGCCTCTAACATCAACCCTTTCACCAAATGATCCGGGTTTTGCGAAACACGGGCTATCCAAACCCCCCTAGTCCAGAACAGTCGCCTCCCGGTGATCCGACCGCCCAAGCGCGTCCACCTACCTAGGGCCCGTCCTCGTGGAGTAGTCCGGTGTTTCTATAATCGGTCCACCGATAGGCCAAGCAAGCAAGGCCCGTGTTCGCCACCAAAAGGGGAAAACAAAATCCTTTACACATGTCTGTGCCAGGTGTAAGATGTGAGTTTGTTCTCACTGTCTGACCTCTCGATGTTACCAACAAACCCTGCACAACAGGTTTTTTTCGTCCCCCAAGCCATGATCCACGTCAATTGATCTTCGCAAATATTGGCTTGGCAACAATCCTTCCGCCAGCGCATCACCGAGTTTCCCATCTGTGATTTACCCCATGTGGTCGTTCTCTGCGGTCATGGGTCTTGGTGGGAACGTCACTATGCATCTCGCTAACAGAGTTGAGCATGGAGGTGAAGATCTGGACCTTTTTGTTTTTTTTATCCCACCTGGGATGCCAAGCATCAATAGATTGCCGGTTACAAAGGACTAACGAGCGGCTCAAGTATCAGGTTTATTGTTGCAGCTCGGTAAGTCAGTAAACCTATCATAAACCTCAAACAGCTGTGCATCCCTAACCCTTGCCCAACAGCACATCATCGGTTAGTTATTTTCCGACCCATGCAGTGGACCTAAAAATAAAAAGAGCCGGATCAAAGAAGAAAAAAAAAACTAGAAGAGAAGCTAGGACGTGAAAAAAAAACCTCCTAAATCCAACATGCTCAAAGACGACTGTCACCCCGCCAAGGCGACTTAATACCTTGTCCAATGCGAGCCAGGGTAGGGCTTTGACAACCAACACCATTCCTTCGGGCCCCCCCTTCCCATGAACATGCTCAATGTACCTAGATTACGGCAGAATTTGCAAGAACACACAACTTTCCCTCTAATCTCTACCGCCGATAACTCCATCATTGCCTCCTCAATCTAGCCGCGCAAAAAAATTGTTTTCTGCTTCACAAAAGTGCATCCATTGGGGCAAACCTGGCGGCGCTTAACAGAAACCGACTAAACAACCCCGGTTCTCTCGCTTACCCTGGGTAACATGAACCATTGGCCTCCCCAGGAAATGCCGGCGCAACGAGAACAGAATGAACCGCCAGGATTCTAAAATTAACCTTTTCGTCCTTCGTGGCGATCCCCTCTTCAGAGAAGTCCTTCAGAAACTCCTTCACCAACCAAACCATATTCCAGAGTTGGCATCACAGCCATAACCATGGTCAGCAAAAAATCCCACGTCGCGATGGCGCAGCTGGGCGGTGGAGAAATTGACTGTTGTGCCAACACATCCAGCTGGAGACATTAAGCCATCATCCTACAGCCAACTCACGCCACAGGACTTCTGGCTTCTCCTCACACCGCATGCTTCCAACGGTGCACAGCCTTGGCGTTGGTGCTTATCATAGCCTTGGAAGAGAGAAGAAAAAAAGCATCCTCTTGTGCATCCTGCGTGGCGCCGCACACCTATTCCTTCTTTCGGTCAGCACAAGGAAGGATCTCTAGCGATGTCACATTTCGGACCCCGCAGGTAGGCAATGACGGCATAGTAGCCCATCCCCGCCATATCACGGGGAGGCTGTGAGGACGAAGATATTGTCATGAGACACCGGAGATGGACCCGAAATGGGAACGCTTCAATTCAACCGCGCCATGTTTCCTATCCTATTCCTTTCGCTATGCTGCGGTGCTTCGTTGACTAACATGTAAAAGGGAGGTCTAGATGTGTACAAAGAAAATCCCTCGTGTCGGGCTATCCAACATACAAAGAAAAAAAGCTTTTTGTGCAGAGAAAGGGTATATCGACCAAGACACCCCAACGCCCGTTCCCCTGGCTATCAGTCATAGCTCAGATGCCCATCATACTTTGCCTATTCTCATTTCGATTAACCTCCCCCGAATCGTCTCTAGTAGTATGCGCCTGGTGTCGGCGGTGTATCGCCACTTCCTGTCGATCCAGCAATGCTAGCAGGTCGTCCTCCAGATCTGTTGGACCGGCGAGTGCCAAGCCTAGCAAGCATGGATACCGACTTCTTCTCTTCACTGAAGACGCTGGCCCGGTCAGATAGGATATCTCCGGAGTCTCGCAGTGTGGCGGTATCAACAAAAGCCTTGGGAAATATCCCCCACTGTCCTTTGGAGTTTGTGCCAGACCAGCACCAATGGTCTCGGTATGCCCCTACAAGAGTGTCAGTGGTGTGTCCACATTATGGGACTTGCAAGTGCAACGGGCGATTTTTCACTTACAGCTGACATTGCTGATGACCTCCTCCTTGTCAAACTTGAGCCATTTGGTGCCCTTTCTGTCCTTGGGATTAAACTTCCACCGTGTCGTCACCTGGGTCTGGCTGGTTCCACAAAGTTGCAACTCCTCATCAGGAGGCTGGTCCAGCTTCAGAATTTCCATTGGCAAAGATGCAAAGATGCCGTCATGCCAGCCCATGGCCCATTCACCAATGTACTTTTCCGGCCAGTGAAGACCAACAATTCTGGCGCCCTGGACCATTTCCAAAGCAGGCGTCTTGTCAAAGAGAAGTCTCTGGCCGTACATTCTTCGCGCAGCTTCCCTCGAGGTACCCGTAGGGAGGAGCGCGATTTCATCGGCCTTTTCAATGACAGGGTGCGATTCCTGGGGTTTCTTAAAATGAAGATCATAGTTGTTGTGGAATTCCTGGGGGACTTCGTCTGCATCGATTACGGTCACTCCGGGAATATTTGGCAACGGTCGGGAATGGCGCGCCAGGTGAGCGAAAAGGGCCTTTTGGCTGGTAAAGACCGTGGCATCACTAGCATGCAATGTCTTGCTCGTGTGAATGCAAAACAGACATCCGTAGAGGATGTCGTCTGAGCGTCTAGTAGGGAGGTGGCTTTTCTGCAGGAAGCGAAGTCGGAAACCGATTCCGTTCTTGACGAAGTTGCCACGATCTCACACATGGTTAGCATACAACCGCAACGCTACTTCAAGATGAAACATACCGGCACCGTTAATATCCAGCTCAATCTCCTTAAAGTCGAGCTCAAAGAAACATTTGATGCATCGTCCAATGGTAGCAGTAGTTGCGAAACCCTGTGTAATCCAGTCAGTTTCATACTCGCTGAAACATTATGACGTAACAAACCGCTTTCTTCGTCTTCTTGACACCAACGCCGCCCCTGAGAACATCCTGGGCACCTTCGCAGAATCCTTTGTGAACATAGAAAGAGCTCTCGGAAGAAACCTTGCAGTCAACAACGTATGGGTTTGGAGGATGAATTGGGTCAGGTTTCTCGGTATCAACTGGGATGAGGCCAGCATCGACATCAATGTCGGGTATGATGGGATTTAACTCGGTCTGCACAGGGATTAGATTTTCATCAATAGGCAGTGGGGCCGGCAGCGGCAGTGGCAGTGGCGGGCTCGACGTTTTAGCTTGGCGGCCCGCATGCTTAGCTGGAGGGGTGGGAAGCGGTTGTACGTATATCGGGGTTGGTAGGGAGGTTCCGAGCGTTGGGCTATTCTGAAGACCAGACACGCCGGAACCACGATGATCGACGGTTATAGGAGTAGTGGAGCCGTCGTTTCGTCGGTTGGTATCAAATACGGAGCTAAGGTTTGATTCGAGAGACTCCGGTCGAGATGACGGTGTCCGGTAGTCAGGCAAGGGCGGTAGTCGACCGACCTGTGAGAACCTCCTTCCTTGGCTCTCTCGGTCAGACACGGCATCCTCAGGAATAGATGTAGACATGATAGAAGTTGTACTAGAATATCTGCCCCGAGGGGATTGGCTGGGGAAGTTGTTGTATGATCGGTCATGGGTGTTATCGAATCCTGTCGGGCTGAGTCTAGAGTCGTTGCTAATTTGCGATGATCGATCAGCCCCGGTATTCAGCGGTCGAGGCCTGGCCTGAGGAATCATTTTTGGTCGGGTCTCTGGGCTCATAGGTGGCGAGACAGGGTCCATTGGGGGCGAGTCGATAGGCGCCACAGGAGCCCTCCTATCGAAGGTGAAGTCGTCCCGCATACGGCTTTCAGGAATTGGGGGCGGAGTCTTCACATCCCACGGGTTGGCAGACGGCGGTCTTGGCGGTGGCTCAATGGGAGGAAGTGGTTGGCGAGGCGGTGGCACCGGCGGTGGGAAGCCACCGAAGAGACCTTCATCAGGGCCAGATTGAGTTTGCATCATGCGCTTCAGCTGATCCGTCGCTGCCTCGACAGTTGTCGGGCCAGGCGACCGCCCGCCCGAGATGGAGCCGGACAGGTGCGGCGGGAGGTCGATGGGAGTAGTAGCCGCGGTGGAGGTGTTAGGAAACAGAGGAGGGACTGGCGGAGGAGACGGCGAGATCAAAGGCGACCTGGGCGCTGACATACGCGTCATGATGGAGCGAGTATCATGGTCCATGGGTACCTCGAGCTTCATGCGCATGAGGATGTCGTAGATTCTGGGGGCGGCCTTGCGCGACAGGCCCTGTAGCTCGGCAAACTTGTCGGCATCAAAATCGTCGGGCTCGATGAAATCATCAAATTCCCAAAGAAGGTCGTTCAATTCGGAGCGAAAGTTTGCAATGTCATCTAGGAAAGCAGGCGTCAGCCGAGCAGGTTACAGAGCTATGGCGGGGTAGGTCGAGCGTACCGTTCTCCTTGAGAGCATCGACAAAGTTGGAGCCGTACTCGTCGAGGTGCTTACGGCACAGAGGTTCTATCCTCTTGAGGGCGCGCTCGCCTTCCTTGACGAGGGACTGGGCAGCCTTGAGCATGGGCTGAGCATCGCCGGCATTTTCGACAGCGACGCGGCCCTTTTCGACGATGTCCCGGAAGGGCGTGACGACGAGGTCGGCAACGTCGTCCATGGTGAGCAAGCTCTACGGACTCGGCTCGACGTGAAGGATCGTAGGTTGGTGCTGGATACGTATGCTTAATCTGTCGCGGTAGTAGTCGAAGGGGGGGGAGAGATGGAGGGGAGAGGGAAAGGTTCAGGTGGTGGTGGGCGTGTAAGTCAATAAGAGGCGGCGACACGGCAGACACAAGAAGCAGGCGGCGCAGCCTAGACCAATGACAGCAGTGGCCGCAGCAGCAGCGCAAATCGCAAGGGATTGGGGTGGCGGCACATCACACGACAGAAGGGGAACCGAAGGCTGATGAACCAGCAGCGGAGTCCGCAACGGCTTCAAGCATGGAGCTAGCTTCTGGGCTTAAAATGCAAGAAAGAGGAAGAAGCAAGGAAGAAAAGGAAGCGGAGCGAAGGTATACCAAATAGGTACTCCCAAATGGGGAAACAAAGGACCCCGGGACGCGAGAGACGGCGCCGCATGCGACCCATGCCCCAGGCCAGACAGAACCGTCGCATACCCATGACACGACTCCCATGGTCATGGCATGGATGTGGGATGGATGGGCGGGCGACCCATGGGCTTGGGGAGGATGGATGGGTGGAGAGCATCCGAATTGCAGAGCGGAGCAGACTCCACCACTGGATCTATCCATCTCGGTGCTGCTGGCTGGACATGGGAATGGGCGATGGGCGCCCTCGGCCACCGGCTTGGCCTCCCCGGGGCGCGCAAGGCGAAAACGACGGCCGAGCAGGTCAGTCATGGTGATACGAATTGGAGGGGAGGGATGGATGGATGGGTTGATAGTAAACGGGGCGAGAGAAAAAAAAAAAAACGCCCTGAGGGATGCCTTGATTGCTGCCTACCTGCCTGTCTGCGCAAACGGGCACGACTGCTTCGGGCCATCCCGTGTCAGCGGCGGAGCAAAGCGCCAAAAAAAAAAAAAAAAAAAAAAAACCTGCTGGAGGTGGGCGTTTTTGTTGTCGCTTTGCAGGCGCATTTTGGGGAGCGTGGGTGGCCAGCGCAGGTGCAAGTAGTGTGCGATGGCGCCTATGAAGTGCAAAGTTGACAATAGGTACAGGGTCCGGATGTGGCCCAGGGAACAGACGCAGCAAGGCCAAAGGCAAGTAAGTACCCGTAGCGCGGGGTTCCTCATGAGGCAGTGTGGCATGTGCGTCGAGGCCCGTCATGATTGGTTGGTGGGGGTTAGTCCTTTCACACATCAAGGCCCAATTGCACACACACCCGTCGTTGGAATGGCTGCTGTTTCTCATGACAAAACTAAGGGGCGCCAGCTCTTGCCTTGGCCGAGCATCACCCGTCATGAAAATCCAGGAAAGACAAAAAGGTCTTGATTTACCCGGCCAGCTAAAACCAACCGACACAATGGGGCAAGCTCCCCGTTAGCTGGGTCGGTGGTCCGCAAGCTGGGCTTCGCGCAGTCCCACTTCCCGCGCCCACGTTGAACCATCTGGGCCACGGGATTGGGGAGTTGGTCTGCTTCTTCTCTGCTTCTTCCCCCATGGCCGGAACGCGGAACCTCATCGAGGACCCTCCCCGGCCCCATCTAGGACGACTTCCCAAAGATGTTCTGTTCCTGCCGACTGCCCTGCGCTACGCTGACCGGGGTGCACTACACGACTCGGGGCACCAAGACGAATCGTCTCTCGCGGTGCCTGACCGTCTCGTCATCACGGAAGCCCATCAACCCCATGTGGGCTTCGATTGGTCACATAGAGCCCTTTCCCCCCAGGGAAAACATGGCAGCGTGGGACACGATCCCCTGCGGTTGCACGACGGTGGGGAAGATTTAATAACTGCTTGTTCCATCTCGGTCACCGATCTGGTCGACTGGGCCTCGAATTGCTGCAACACCACCCTGACCGAGCGACTCTTCTGGTGTCGCGCGAGCAAGCTGGTGGCCCTAGTTGGATGCTAAACTTGCCATTCTGGCAGCCCTCTCTTGCGGCTGCGAGACGGAGTCAACTGTCTCGCTTGTGCCGTAGCGCCGGTCGAAACGGCACGCCGCCGACGTTGTAGCACAACCCCGAACCCCCTCCGGTGGCGTCTTACATTTGTACATATTTTTGGTCATTGCTAGTGTCTGGTTTGTGGGTTTCGAAATGACCATGGTGTGAGAGCACAACCGAGGGCTCCGAGATGCAAATGCCACGTAAGTTGAAATTGCACCATGTTGTTGGCTGGTCTGGCTCCTCGATAGTTCTCTATAGCTTCAGGGGGGGTCTTGCATACATGGAAAGAGCTGGATGGTAAGGAAAGACATGGCTTAAGGGGGGAGGCGCGCTCTAGTCTAGTGTTGGCATGCATACAACCGTCCCTAGCTCTGCGTGAGCGATGGCTGTCAAGATCGTGCAATCGATCAAGAGGTCACGGTCGAGGCGATCGACCCTCTTCCCCAGAGGCAGGCCAAACCTAGGATGCAGATCCTCAGATTGGCCTTGGTCTTGTTTATTCTCCGTTACAATAGTAGGTACGTGAGGAGCGCCGATCACCTTCGTCAAAAGGGGGTCAAAAACGTGGCTCCAGCCCTGTCCTTCCACATACCATAACCGAGTGGTCGGGGTCTATAGCAAAAACGGGAAATAGAGCTATCGTACGGTACCTGTAACCGGGTCAGCTTAATCTCAAAAGTGAGCGGACCCAACCCGAGATGTGGACATGCACCCATGCCCGTCCCCCTTGTCAGACTCAACCAAGTCCGTGCCGTCACATTCTGTGGCGTTCTCCTCGTCTGTCTGGATGGCGTTCCATGTCTGGCTTTCATCTCATCCGCCGCGAGTGGCTGCTCCGTTTTCCGTGCTTCAAGCGTCGAGCATTTTAGGTTGTGGACTCGGAGCCGTTGACTGGCTTGTGAGCCTCCCCCCCTTCTTGCTATGCGCCGCAGGGCTCGCATGCCAGGATGTGCTGTAGATCATTGCCGAGACATTCGTTCCCTATTTCGCACCAAAGCAGCAGGTAGGAAGGGTCAGCAGCGAATGAGAAGACAGAGCCTGAGATAGCACGGCGGGATT
Organism: Calonectria pteridis; assembly: GCA_022837005.1. Taxonomy (NCBI): domain Eukaryota; kingdom Fungi; phylum Ascomycota; class Sordariomycetes; order Hypocreales; family Nectriaceae; genus Calonectria; species Calonectria pteridis. The sequence continues at coordinate 191,871 of JAKZGU010000008.1, read as the reverse complement.
TGGGTCTATCACAATTTTTGCCGGTGTTGATGTGCAACCAATTGTTCACACCTGTGTGACTCTCAGGAAATTTTTCCAACTGGAGCTGTTTTACCCCGAAGCTGTGCCACCCGCAGCCACTTCGGCTACGCGAAAGCTTGGTGTTAGCACCCGTCATTAAGACATCCACGTCAGTGCGTGCGTCCTTATCGGGGCCGGGATGGGGGTGGTTCCAACCTCCCCTCTGCTAAGGTTCGTCCGCACGTGAGCAGAGACCACTTAGCTTCACACACACTCCGCACAGTGGTCTCTGCTCATGTCATATGGCAGAGGCAAAGATTGCGCAATGCCCACTGGTTTTACTACCCTGGACTATGTCACTGGGGGTTGCAAATGGACCGTGAGTCTCGACACGCCGCCTGCCCTTCCAATCCCCTTGGTTTTTCGGCTCGCGAGTCGGGTACTAAGCCCCAAGACCGACTTTTGCTGAGCGTCACCGATAGGGTAGATCACCAGGGGAACCCAGCGACGACGACGCATCATATCCACATGCTTCCTTTCCGCCGATCCCATAGGAAACAAAAAGGTAAATACCCAAAAAAGAGGCCTCCTCTGGGCTGGGCAAGGCTCCTTTTGGAATGGGTCTGCCCACTTCACCTGCGAGGCTCCATAGTAGCTAATCAATCCTCTGATGACATGGACCTGGCCTTATACGAGAGACTATCACCACCAATGCAATGAGACGAAACGTTTCAAACCGCCAATTGGGCTTTCTCATGGCTGGGTTACCATTTACCTCGAACCAGTTTAGGTTTAGGCTTATTCAGTGCCCGTCCCAGCACGTTGAAGAATTCAGGCTTGCCAGTATTCTGCGACAGCTCATGTGTCAAAAACAGACATCCCTGCCGACATGTTGGGTTGATGAATCCTTCAACGAGGCTATCAACTTATCAACCCGCACTCAGCTCTCCACACTACTAGTATCCCCTGGCCACGCCACGCCCAACACAGAAGCTGCGGCGACAACTTTTCATCATTCAACTCTATCAGTTACCCCCCCCCTCCCTCCTCCCTGTTCCCACTTTCGATCTTCCCCATGCATGCGTGACTTTTGCTTGTCCGCCTCCGAGGTGGCTGAACTCGGTATCGATATGCATGGCCTTCTTTCTTCGGTGCCGCATAAACTGTTAGCGCCTCGTGCGCCGAGCGACCGAGGCCTTATGAGCCAAGACCGCAACCCCGCTTCCCTTCTTCTACCCAAAAGCCTCGCTGGCCAAGTTCGCCGGCGTTAGGCATCACGACGCGGCGGCGGGGATCATTAGGCGGTCTACATCGCATCTTGAGTCCTAGCGTCGAGGCTTTCTAGAAGGCTGCTTTTCCCCATCGTGCCAGGGATCCAACAGGCTTCGACGGGTCTGCCGGCACCTACTTTACGGCTTGTGAAAGTGTAAACAAACTCCCTAAACTATCTTGGATTTTTTTTTCTCCACGTGTGCCCTTGATTTTGCATATGACGTATCTCGGATCTTAACGTCAACGCTATGGTGTCTTGGGATTCTGGGCCAGTGTGTAAATGTTCCCACAGGGTAAGCGTGGCTGTGCGTGGACTGAGAAGGAACGCGATTTATTCACCATGGGAGCAAATGAAACTGAAGAATATCACGGCTTCAATTTTGTTTCCAAACTACGGAGTATGTTTGTTACTAGTCAGTGCGCCTGCCTGATGCAGCCTCCTGCACGACGCCATGCCATGTTTCGACTCGGTGTCCGACGCCCTCACATCATGTTTCATAATGTTGAGACGCTTCCCCTACGCCCTCTTGCTCGGTGAAGCCTTTTGATTTCCATCCCGCTCGGCGGCCTGTTTAATCACCACTGTTAGCCACACTGACCCCCACGTGTTAAGCAAGGACAGCTCCACTTACTTGCTGCTCAATCATTCTTCGTCCGACCTCAATCGTCTCCTGCAATCCTCGTTGTCGCTGCCAGAACCTGTAATACGATTAGACTCAGAAACGTGTAACAAACTCGGGGCGAAACTTACGTCTCCTCAGGGGTTCCGTGCCCACGGATCGACGCTTGACGAGCCTCCTCTTCCAGCGCCTCTCGAGTAATTTTTTCACTCGTGGTCAGGTTTGGAGCCACCACAGCGTCTTGGCCAAGGCTCTCCCCGAGCAGTCTCTTCTTGGTCATGTACCGTTCCTTTCTCTCCTTTTGGAGTCCAGGGCTGTCCAACTTGCCCAAGACAAACCGGACAGTCATTTGCGTCGCTAGATAGAAGTGCTCAGCAAAGAGAATACTCAAAAGAAGTCCCCATCCTGTGATGCTCGAGGTCGCGCTGCTGATTCCATCCTGGGAATTGCTGCAGAGATAGACAATGGCGGCGCTGGTAATGCTGCCAAGCCACGAAAGAAAGCCAAGAGCCGTCAACCAGGGTCCAATTGAGTCAGCTCTCCAAGGGATGGGTCGGCGATTGCTGGCGGCAATCTTGAAGGCATCGGATCGCAATTCAACCCAGTTGTTGGCCAAGAAGCAACAGGCAGCAAGGGGCCATGCAACGGAGAACAAAGTGAGGTAACCTTTTTAATGTCAGAGCATACTCATTTGCTGCCAAGATAATGTATGGCTTACCAAATTGCATCACCATCTCGCGATAATCACTAGTCACGTCGTACACCTCCAACTCACACTCCTGGCGAACTCGTTCAAGGAATTCGGCTTCTTCCTCGTGGTCATGGTTCTGCTTGCCCTTAGTCTTGAATTCCTTGGCTTTGGTCATGGCCTTTTGCTTCACAAGGGGCACGATCAACTCTGTCACAAAGTTGACAATCTGGGCCGTGACAGTAAAGTAGTACATCTGGTTCGTAATTCTGGCAGGGTTGCTCTCAAAGTCCCGGGTAGGCAGTGGCTTTTCGCTGAAAGTGAGGGTTTGAGCAGTTCTTCTCCAGAAATCGAGGAAGGGAATAAGAATATGCCCAAAAGGGATATAGACAAAAGCCGTGAAAAGCGGAGCCATGTATGAAGTCATAAAGTTAAGAACAAATTGTTTTTGGATAAGCGCAGCATCGTGAGCTAAAAAGACGTCAGTCAAGTACCAAGAAGAGAATGAAAATCCGTACCATCAACTGTAGCATAGTTCTCCATCTTGGTTAACTTATCGGCGGCGCTCATAAGGAGAGTAGAGATTGTTGGTGTTCCAACAACAAGCAGAGTAGTTGGCAAAAATCCCTAAGCACAATCTCGTTAGATATATTTTTTGAGCTGCACCTTGATGTATGTCTGCTCACCAGATACTGTTTGCCTGGGCCTTGGTAAACTTCATTTATGAACACCTCAAGGGAGTTGCACGATACAATAAGAGTTCCTAGGGCAACAACGCAAATAAGAGTAAACGGAATTTGCAATGCTTGGGTCTTGATTCGCTTGAGTGGAGGATAGACCTTGACGGGCTCGCCAGTGACAGGGTCCTCTTGCTCATGATCCCACACAAACTCGGGACGAGGTTGCTGAATATTAGAGACACCGCGGACGCCCCACTGAATAGCCAAGTCGACCTCTTGTTTCTTCCAGTACTCAAAGAAGACCACTGACCAAATACTGCAGATCAAAGCGTAGACAGTAGAGAACTGACCCAGGAGTAACCATGCGCCAAAGCCAAGTGCGGCGGGTGCAACAAGGAAACGGAAGTAGGAGCGGAGAAAAGCAAAGTAAAAAGCAACGCTTTCGCCAAACTTGTCACGGATATTATCAAGGTCATCCTGATCCAAAAGATACTTGCTACCCCACTTCTTGATCCAAGCTTTGTTGAAGGCGCGGTCATGCAGTGGAAACACTGCAGCGACATGCTTCCATTTAGGGCTGGACGAGGCGATACCGGCACCACCCTCATTTTTGGGTTTGGAGATCATCTGATATATCAATCGTAGACGCTCGGCCTCAGTGACCGGTTCGATTTCAAGAGCCTGGGCGATATCTTTCTCGGGGGCCGAGGAACGAACGCCGTGTAGCCAATCTTGCAGTCGAGCGCGATAGGCTTGCTGTGCAAGGAGATCGGAGGAAGCAATCTTGACAAAGATGAGGAGGGAGTCTTGATCGCCATGGCGGACTTCAGTGGCAAGACCGACAGTGGTGAGCGATTCGACGAGCTGAACGAAGCCAGCTTCCGCTTCAGCACGTTCTGTCAAATCGAGATTTGGTTTATTAGCTACTTGACTTGCGATGCAACAAGACAGGGCAATTACCAGCGGGCGGGATTTTGTAGTGGATGACATAGTCAACCCTGAGAAGGAGATCATGGTTAGCAACGACTGTCTTTGGTAGGGCCGGGATGGGCAATAGACGAACCCAAAGTTGCCCTCTTGAGAGCCGTCGCCCTTGGGAATGGACATGACTGGCGCGGGGGAAATCAGAGCTGGCAATAGAGCAAAATATGGTCTCTAGGTTTATTCGAGTGATAAGGGTGGCATTTGGTGAAGTTTATGATGGTAGGAAAACAGGCTATGATGCACGACACCACGGCGCCGGGATGATGACGATGGAGACGACGAGAACCAAGCTCTGGTGGGATTGGGAAGCGACGTCACCGGTCGATCCCTTTGGGGTATCGTGTCTTGAGCCGTGCCCCGCACTACCTCAGCTCCAAGCTTGCGGCTCGTCCTCTCCCTAGCGGCCGGATCCAATCACAGCGCCTGAGCTCCACTGTAGCTTGCTTCACTTCAGCTGTGCCGGGGTCTTGCGGACCCACTATAGCAAGCTCCCTCTTTACCATTAAGGGCTGAAGTTGCGCATGATTCCCCCTTCTCAGCAGAACAGAGGGTGAGTAACGAACACCAAGAATCGTACTTATCACTGCCGCTCCATCGATGATCTAGTTCAGGGAGCATTCTCTCTGAAAGAAAAGGCATCCCATCGAGTGTGCGAAATGAGCATGGAGGCATTCATCTGTATTGATGTAGAATGGCACACCGATATCTTCAGACTTAGGTCACTCGGATAATTAAATAATAAACGGAAATAAGATATCGTCGAAATTCTTTGGAATATGCTCTGTTTGCTGGGAAACACTCGGCTGGGGCCACGACTGGTTCTCGAGAGCGCTCGAGGTCAATCTCTTGATCATGAGACATCTGCTCAGGTTGAAATCCTCCTTCTGTAAATTTGTCACTATTTATCATCAACATTCAATCCATGTTTCAGTTAACACGTCAGTCATGGAATTAAGGCGGCATGTTGGTTATTCTAAAGCGGCAATCTCAAGGCTCGGCGAGTACTTTCGTGAAAAGAAGACTACGTGGCCAGGTTCTCAGCCCCATACCCGCCGAAAAGTTTTTATTGCATACAAAGAATGCGTCTAGTGATGTTTAATACAGTAGCAGTGGTAATTGATCTTGGCTGTCGTATACACATATCGGACATGTCTCAATTCACTACACCTCCCGTTCCAATAAGCTAATCAGATAACAGTCTCTGGGTCAATCATGAATAGAAGTACCAAAATTTAAACATTCTAGACACTGTGAAGAGAGCGGTGGAATCGTGAAGTGTTGGCTCATTTCTCTCAATGACACGGGTGGCGGAGACAAAGCAACAAACATTTGCTAGCCGTGTTTGCTATCCATGTTTGCTATCCATGCCACTTGTTGGCACTTATCCTTTCAACCAGTTAAAAGTAGTCATGTGCGTTGGTAGCGGCACAGCCACTGGATTTGACCAAATTACTATTCGTCGCTGACTCCATACAGCATTTAAAAGGCCTGGCTACGTTGCTGAGAAGGATGGTGGTGTTCAGCTGCATTTTCCCTGTAACATTTCCCGAAACCAGACCGAAACAAATTCCTTGGGATCTTGTTCTTCCTTCCTTGATTACAAACTTGTCGCCGTTGCCATCTGCCCATTTCTCATACTCTTCGTAGGATCAAACCAAAGCTACTGCTTTTCTGCTTTCCAGTCACAGGTCTATACCACGCTAAGCATAATTCACCATCTGATACTATTGGGTGTGTGGCCAAGACCAAGAACATCGCCACGGTCTAGATTGGTTGGCAATGAGGTCTGCTCTCCGCAATGTCTTGGCGCAAAGCTCCGGCATCAGCATGACATATCAATTCATTGCCGTTGTGTTCATTATCTTAGTATGCCACAAGTTGATATCAAAGCCACCAAAATACAAACTCTTTCCAGTTTGGGCGACGATTGAAATTGCGATCGGCAACTATATTCTTTATAGGGGCGGACTAGGCTATCGCATCTAGTGAGTTCATTGTAACACATAGAACATCCATCAAAAGATTCATATAGGCTAATTTAGATGGGCTCAGTTCGTCTATTCGAAAATATGGCGGCTCTCTCTTTGGTATTTCCTCAACACATCAAATCCTCGTTAACCTACCCGATGTAGACCGTCTCATGTCACAGTCCTTCCATATCATAAACGCCGAGCCAGTCCAGTACACTCTGTTTACCCGTGTTTTTGGAGGGATAGACCCCCAGACATGAAAAAGAAATTGCAGAACTCTTGGAAAGATCTTCTCACTCCGATCGAAAGGCTTTTCCTAAACGAGGCCGCAGTTGCAGCTGCTGTGGACCAGGCATGTGTGCCCCAACAAGCTAGTTCATTTGTCACATTTTCCAGTAGTCGTTCAAATATGAAGCGCTGGGAGCTATCTGCTGGTGTTAAAACCATCACACCTGCTGGTTCTGGGAAGCTAGGCATGGTAGAAGCCAATCTTCAAAGTCTTGCCCGGGACTTTGGTGCTTGCATGGCCATCCCCTTACTCTACGGCCAGGACTTCCTCGACCAATACCCAGAGCTACTAGATGATTTTTGGAGGTTTGATAACGAAACGTTCCCACTGTTGATGATTGGTGTCCCAGAGTGGGCTCCATTCAAGGTGATAAGGGAAGGTATTGCAGCGAGATCTCGGATTTGTGATGCATTGGAGACACTATACCGGCATATCGACCGACATCAAAAGGGAGAAGTTCTTGAACCCAGTCTGCGTGATGCTAGCTTCGTTGTATTTGAGCGAAATAAGGTCTATGAGATGAAAGGCTGGTCATTTGCGGAGCGTGGCACCGGCGACTTTGCTGTGCTTTGGGGCCAGAACGCAAATACCCACCTGGTGCTCTTTTGGCTTTTGGCATATGTTTATTCCACCCCGGGCATCCTCGAACGGATACGAGAAGAGATTGCGCCGCACATTCAAATATCCAAGAAGACCACACCTCTTGAGATTGCCTCCATGGATATTTCCGCCTTGGCTCGAAGTTGCCAGTTTCTCAAGTCATGCACCTTTGAGGCTTACCGGATGGTAAATGAGCCAACATCGATTCGATATGTTGAACGCGCTGTCACCATCAGCGACGGCGGGCTTAACCACCAGCTTAAACCAGGCACATTTATTTCTGCACCACACGCCTTGGTAAACTACGACCCATCCATCTTTGCAGACCCGGAAAAGTTTGTCCCAGAGCGTTTTCTAGAAACCGACAAAGAGACAGGAAAACAGATGGCCCGATACGGTAAGCTAAAGCCATGGGGTGCAGGAGCTTCAATGTGCAAGGGAAGAACATTTGCAGAAAGAGAGCTGGTATCTCTGAGTGCAGCTATCATAAGCCTTTGGGATATTGCTCCCGCGGATGGAACGTGGAAGTTGCCTGCTATGATACCAGGTACTGGGGTAAAGAGGCCGGTGGCGGATATCCGCGTAAGGATTACACAGAGAGCTTTCTAGTTTTTGCTGAGTACATAGTCCTATCGACCGATATCTTTGTTCCATTATTTCAGTTAGACATGTAGGCACTTGTGAACTCTTTCGGCTTCCCTAAAGTGCCCAGGGATTGCTCCAACCCATCGCAGACTGCTCACTAGGCACGAGAAAGACATGCCGCTACAAATGGCGTCCTGAGGCCAAAGGTGCTGGCAGAAATCTATGGGGTAGTGCTGCCACATTTCAAAGAGGCCCGGTTTTACGTCATTCTGGTGACTTGGACCACGGTTGGCATTGAATTGCTGCCTCGTGGAGACAGTAGAGGTTAAAATTCCCGGCCATGTTCTGAGGGTTGATGCTGGGCTAGGTGCCTGAGGTTCGTGTGACAACCGTCTCTTTTATTAAACATCCACAAGGGAAATGGGGGTAAAAAGGACGACAAGAGAGCGTGATGGCCGTGTAGGTTGGCATCCTGCGTGCCCATTCATCAATGTCCCCGGAGCTCTGGTGGGGTTGCTCACTAAAACGCGTGCTCTCATCGGTTGGCTGCCAGTCAAAGCTCCCCGACCCCGGTTGCAGCGCATGTGGGGGAGGTTTCATCCGCCAACGTCATTCACCAGAAGCAAGCAGCAGCACGTCTTCAACACCACCACAATCATCGCCGCCGTGCAAACAGGCCGCCATTTGAAACTCAATTTTTGCTTACCAGGTCTCCCGTTAGAATTTCAACCACCTCATCTTCCGCAAAGCCAATTGGCTGCAGCTCCCCCTCCGCCGTCGCTAGAGCAAGCTTGCGGCCATGGGTCTCCTCACTTATCTTGGCCTGCGGCGCCGCAATCCGTGGGAGCCCTTGACGCTCATCGACCATTTCCTCTCATCTCCACTCACCTTCTTGGCTATTCAATTTTACTACATCGTTCTCTTCCTTCGCGGAAGACCTTTCACGCCGCCTCGCAACAAGCCTGCCATCCGCGTCGTCTGCGTTTCAGACACGCACGACCAGACAGTGCCCGTGCCCGATGGCGATATCCTCATCCACGCGGGCGACCTCACCAATGCTGGAACCGTTGCCGACATTAATGCCCAGCTTGACTGGCTCCGTGCCCAGCCGCACCCTGTCAAGATTGTCGTGGCAGGGAATCATGACAGCTGGTTCGATCCCTCCAGCCGCCCCGCTGAAGACGTCCGCACCGGTGCCACGCCCAACCTGACGGACATTCACTATCTTGAGAGCACAATGGTGGTCCCTGAGATCAAAGGCCGCAAGGTGCACATATTCGGAGTTCCAGATATCCCAGAAATTGGACCCAAGGAGTTTGCGTAAGTCAGCAAAGATAGTAAGGCTGCATATGATGACTAACATGGCCCTTGATACAGCTTCCAATACACGGATGATACTCATCCATGGCTAAGCAAGGTTCCGCTTGAGACTGATATTCTCATCACTCACTGCCCTCCGGTAAGTATCTCACGCCAAAACATCAAAGCTAAATCCCAACTCACACTCCTATTAGCTCCACCATCGTGATCTTGGTCTCGGCTGCCGTCATCTCCTTCGAGAGATTTGGCGAGTCAAACCTCGGCTACACGTCTTTGGCCACGTCCACTGGGGTTACGGCAAGGAATCTGTTTACTTTGATGATTTCCAGGAGGTGTACGAGCGCCTACTCTCGCGCCCTCGTCGAGGTCCCATTTGGGACTTTTTTCCCAACGAGACCTGGGTTGACATTATCAGCCTGGTGCGCTTGGGCGTCCACAGCGTGCTCTGGAAGTGGCTCATGTCCGGTCCTGGTAGCAACCGAGGCGGTCTGATGGTCAACGCAGGCCAGATGTACGGAAACACTGGCAAGATCAAGAGCAGAGCTGTGGTCGTCGACATTTAAGCGCCATCGCATTAGCTGCATTCACCTCATCATCAGAAAAACAAGGCACGGCGTTTGGGTCTTGGAGTCTAACAAATGGAAATCATCATCTATATCTATTGCTGCCATATTCTATCTCAATAAATTCCGTCTCTTCGCGTACCGAAATCCCGGGGGTATCGAAACATATACAATCCATCTCTCTGCCCACTTATCCATCCATTGCATTTTCCCTTTATTACCTATTATCCCTTTCCATGATAAATATGCTTTTGTAATGCGGTTTTAGTATCGAAAGGGCATATTCTCCTCCTTTTTTTTTTTTTCTCTCTCTCTTTCTTTAAATCAACACCGCGCAAATCACGGCTGCCAGCATAGTCATGCCAATCTTGGTCTCGACTCGTGTCCATCCACTTCCAGAAACCTGTAGAGGAGCCTCAGGGGCAGGGGTAGGGGTTAGGGTCACCGGCTGGTACCGCTTTGGTGCCGTCAGATTGAAGGCCCCGGTTCGGAACGCGGCAGCGGCAGCGGAAGTGGAAGCGGGCTCTGGAGTCGGAGTGGAGTGCAAGACGGCGCTCAGCTCAATGTTTTTCACGGCCGTCACGGGGATCGTCACGGTGACTGTGTCTTCTCCCTTGGGACCGCACGCCTGGCAGTCCACCACCTTGGTCTCCATCGGCATCGGTGGCTGCTCGGTGCAGCCGCAGTCTTCCACAGTGGCTACGTACTCGGTGGCCACAAGAGTGTGCGGGTCCGTCGGGCACGGGATGGTGTAAGTAATGGTCGTCGTTCGCACGAACTGCGCGGCTGGGGGCGTAATACCGGGGGCGGGCTTCATGGGAGGGGGCAGGGCCTCGTCCTCCTCGTTGTTCAGGTTCGCGTACGCGCTGAGGAGGTAGTAGCTCGGGGCATCGCGGCCAAGGATAACACGGCGGGCCGTGGCGTTGTTCTGGGACCCGGAGAGACCACCGCAGAACTCACTCTCATCGCCAGGGCAGACATGGTTACAAGCCGAAGGGTTATTCAGGGCGTGGGTGCCGTGATCAATCCCCTTGGCGCAGTAGCACTTCTTCTCGAAGATGCCAATATACGATAGGCCATCGCAAGCGCTTATGCACCGCTCCACCGTCATCTCGCTGCTCTCCAGAGTGAGCTCAAATGTCTGGAAACCGGTGCTGGAACTGAGGCAGCCGAAATACGTGTACTCGTCAACCTTGGCTTTGTTGGAGGTAGAGGCGACGGTGGCAGCAGCACCTTCGGGAACAGTAACGATGCGGGTGGATAATGTTGTTGTTGTTGCGGCGATCGTTGTTGGCTCAGGAATAACAACGCTATTGTCAATGATACTGTTATCAGCGGCACTGTTATCGATGGCACTGTTGTCGACGGTACTGTTGTCGACGGCACTATTATTCGCAATCACAATCGCCACGTCTTCGTGGCCGGAGATCAGGGGGGTGAGGCCAGTAGACTTGTAAACATCAATGTAATTGACATCCCAGTATCTGCGTAACATTAGTATCGTGTATTGGCACAGGGAAACGGGGAGGATACTTACGCGTTTGCAAAAGCCTCCGGCCTGTTGGCAACGTGCTCTTTGCATGTCGAGGCGAGTGCCTTGCAGCTGGGAAAGTCATTCCAAGTTGCATCACCATAGTCACCGCAAAAGTTCTGCTCTAGTTAGCGCGGCTGCAACATAGTACACAGTTATTGCAGATACTCACAATATTAATAACAATGTTCATATTCTTGAAATATGAGTCCACATCGCACTTGTCTCCGCCAAAAGTGGCCTCGGGAAGACCCCAGCAGCTCGGATCAGGCTCCTTGGCTTGAATATCAGACGGAACGGCGTTGCGGGGAAAGTGCCACACGCGAAGGTAGTCAGAGTCCCACAGCACAGCGTAGACTCCTCCCTTGGCTTGGTTAAAGTTGGTTCCGTAGGACGAGGTATCATTGACGGGAGGGTTGTAGCCGCAGCCGATATTCTGTGTACCAATGCCGCAGTCGTAGTTGCGAGCAGTACCTGTAAATAAATCATCGTCCGCGGGGTCCAGGAAGCATCCGTCCCCGGTATGTGCCGAAATAATATTATCCTGGGCGACGTTGGCTCCCTCGATGATATCCAGCTCACCGCCGTGGGGCCAGTTGGCGCCATAAGCCCAGACTAGATGGGTCAGTTCAAACTTCCCTAGAAACATGTAGGTGAAAGTGTTTTAACCTACACGCTGGCCAGACACCGCACTCGGATGCTGGCATGTGAAGAAAATCAGCGATTATAAGGCCATGGCTGTAGGCCTCCTTGCTCTCCAACCGAATGCTAGGTCGTCCCTGGCTTAGATCATATTTGTTCTGGTGGTCGACGCCGAGTCGGACTACTTGGGTCTCTGGGTCAACTGAATAAAGCCCCAGTGCGCTAGCATCTGCTTGGCTTTGGTATCTATCGACGTGTTAGTAAGGAAAAGGTCGGAGAAGTGCTGTTGAATGGAGCTTCTTACGCAACATAGCCATGAGAAGGATCGACCGTGTTAATCCAATTGAACCCAGAGAGCAGTGATTCCCCAGCATAGGAGGTGAGCAAGGAGTAGGCCATTTTCAATTCACCCAGAGATGAAACCGAGGATACTAGGAAAACTAGTTGAGAGAATCCTTAAGTGTCGTGGAATATAAGCCAAGAGATCGGCCACGGGCATATCCAGTACTTTATATCTATACAGTCTACTACATTACAGGCTTCCTTCAACTGGCCGCCGACCACCCGAAATTCCTTCGCCCAAGGCTGGACAATCTACTGCATACTTGAGAAAGGTTGACCAGGAGCTCAATTGGTTTGATTGAGACACCACGCGGCCCAAAGGGGGTTCCAATAACGCCGGGTCAGTCCCCGCGGGAGAATGCAATAGCGAGACCAGTGCATTGTCGGCCCACCGGCCTCGTTAAGAGCCGCGTCGTAATTAATGATTCTTTGTTCCGCATTCCAGCGGCCAGGGCAGACCTCACAGACAATGGAGGGCCCGCAGAAGAACCAGAGACAGTGCAAGTCAACGGGGAAACACTCCAAGACAATCTTCCGCAGGCGGCAACCAAAGCGCTTGAGCACCATTCAGGCCGGCTTGAGTGAGACAATGACGCGCGTGCCTGCATTCCTCCTCATGGCGGCCAAATGCCAATCTGGCCCTATAGCCTCGTTCGCATGCCTTTTTGAGAAACGAAACATGAAAACTCCCGGGTATTGAAACCAAACGCCCGCTCCTTGCCCAAAAATCGCGACTATCGCCGACCTCTTAAACACAAGAGTGGCACGCGGTATCCTTATACCATGATTCGTCTTAGCCCCTCTGTTCCGCCCAAAACACGTTTCCCCGTGACCGCGCATCTCCCTTGGCCGCTCTCCCACTTTCCACTATGCTCCTCCATGAAAGCTTCTTGCTTGGGGTGCATGCCCTCGAGCCATTTATGGATACACGTATAGCAGTACACCATACCGGTTTGGCAGGCTGTGGGAGTGACGATGTCATCGGAGCATATTGGGCACAGCCCTGAATCGCTTGGGGCAGGGACCGTCAAAATCGGCAACAGTGAGCCCGCCGCAATGGGGGCATCCTCAGCCGATGGCACATGCTCTGCTTCATTGGCTGGCTCTTCCTCATTCGCCTTCTCCTTCTTCTTCTTATCCGCCGTTCCCTTGCGTCCGAGGCCAGATATCACCGGTGGGGGCAAGTCGATGCTCTCGGTTGCCCTTCGAGACAGCTGTTTCGCGAAATCGGACTGATACCACCACTCGAGGAACTTCAAAGCAAAGATACTCGTGGGCAGCAAAAGCGATAGGCTGGAGAGCACGCGAGGACCAAGCTCTCGGGGGTTCAAGAATGACCTTGGGCCAGGCCTGTTACCCTTCTCCGCAACCTCCGACAGGCGCTCGATAGCCCTATAATCCTCCCCATTCATTCTGCGTATCCGAGTTCCTATGAGCCACATGAGAGGGCTGTGATATTTGGTGCCGTCGAAAAGATACGCCAGGTTGAAGGCAAGCATGGCGAAATAGTAGCCTGCGTTGACGCTGGGGTAAATGTTCCGCAAAAACCATCGGTAGTAGTGCAGGAACCGTTGCCGGAGTGTGGGATTGTCGGGCATTCGTGTGTACGCAGCACCAAGCAGGGCGCGTGGTGCATTGACCTCGTAGCTCTCATCGAGTTTGCGCTTGAGATAAGGAATCCCGACCAGAACGAGCAGGTTCTTCCATACGTCCTTGGTGGAAAGCTTAAGGGTTTCGCGGACAATGCCCGGCGAGGACATGGTGGCTCGGGGGATCTCGGTGTGAAGGCCCTTCTCGCGCTTCAGGCCGTAGAAGTTCTCGGTAAAGGAGCCGCCGCGCGTGCGCAGGTAATGGCGCTCGATGAGCAGCATGGCAGCAGCGTAGAGCTCATCGAAGGAGTTTAGGATGCGCAAGAGGTATCGGGGGTGTCGGTGCGTCGCGACGGTGAGGAGGTATCGCAGCGTGGGCGGGAGGAGGGCGTTGAGCTGCTGCTCGGAGAGAACTTCGAAGAGCGAGGGCTTCTGCTCGTCAAAGGTGCCCCGAAGGGCAGTGACGAACTCCATCGCGGGAGGGATCGCGCGCTGCGGCTGTGGTCTGATTCGAAAGGGCCGCGTGGGCTATTAAAATAACGTAGCGTTGTGCTGGTGAAGGAGAGAATGAAGGAAAAACAAGAGTGAGCGGCCTGGTCGGGAAAGGTCACAGCCAACGCATGTGCATGAGATGAAATGGGCCTGCGTCTCAGTAAATGGGCCCCCACTCCCTCTCCCCAGATTTCAGATCAAGGCAAGGATCCCCAAGGCGGGCCCACTTGCAGCGGCTCGACAGCGCTGAGCTGCACCCAAACCCGCCTACGAGCACCGCTGTCGGCAGCCTTTTCCAGCGAAGGTTGCCGCCGCGGTTGGTGGGTAGCATCCAAGGACCCAGCCTCCGATAGCCTCGGCATATTCCCGCGACTCCGCCCAGTGCCTTGGGAATAATTAAGACCCATGGAACTCGACCATGCCATGCCGCGGCGCAACCTACCGCAGTCAATTCAAACGCGCGTGCAGGTGCCCATCTGATGCTCTACATACCAAACTGAGCTCCATCGCCTTTGCTCCCGCATCTCACCCTCACCACCTTATCCACACCTCCGTCATTGTCATCATTCCCCAGCTTGGCGCCGTTTCCCAATCGGGCAATCCAGACCTCGGACACCATCCCGTGCCCATCCAGTCAAGCCCACTACGAAAGACCATCCCCAGGCATGGGCGACGACTCCTGGGACAAGAGTCGCGACTCAGCGTCGGCAGCTGAGCGCGACATTCTTGAGAATGGAACACCGGAAGAAAAGCTTAATGTCTGGCTGAGCCTGACAGCCAAAGAGGGTGAAGCTCGCTCGAGAGCCGGCGTATGTTCCACCAACCGCCTCCTGGCCTCTAGCATCAACTAATCAGCAATCCATAGGAGTGGATGAGAACCCTAGTTCCCCATCTCAAGGTGTTATCAGCCAATCCAGCCTGGCCGCATCCCTCGTGCACGTTTTCCTACACTGTGCAGCCGGGTGACTGCAACAGGCTTGACAACTTACACGGCGGGTGTGCAGCAACCTTGTTTGACTACTGTACTACCTTGCCCCTCGCGCTCGTCAACCGCCCTGGATTTTGGCAGTTCATGGGGGTCAGTCGAACTCTTAACGTCACGTATATGCGCCCGGTGCCATCAGGCGAAGAGGTCCTGATTGAGTGTGAGATTGTCCAGCTGGGTAAAAGACTGGCATCACTCCGTGGAGTCATGAGGCGAAAAAGCGACAACACATTACTTTCCGTCTGTGAGCACGGAAAGGTTAATATTGATGCCAGTATTAATTTGTAACTTTAGAGGCTTTTCAACGGTTGGTCTTAATTCGCTGTTAGATTCATTGGTGTATATAACTACCTAGAAATTGGTTGGGCTTGTGTTTAGGTTGGTTGTGTGGGCTTGTCTGTTTATGCTGTAGATGCGGCTTGGTGGCGGCCAGTTTCTTTCTCTGTTGTTTAATCGAATAAACCGGGGGTGCGGCACCTGATGTGAGATTCTCTGGATTAACCAACTACATCGTTACTATTGGCCGTTTGGTTTCTGTGAGCGTATGATTGGAGCTGCAAAATCATCGGAGTTAACGTTTAGTCATTTCATCCACGCGACATAAGTGAGGGCTGTTAAATAAAAAGTCTAAACACAGTGGTCTGGATATTTTTATTTCATTCTATTATTTTATCTTAAAAAAATAAAAAACGCCCAAGAAAAGCATTGAATGCGACGGTATCAAAGTCGTATTCGATGTGAGACATGGTGTTTAGGGTAGGCCGCCACCTCCCAAATCCATTCCCCCCACCCGGCCGAAGTGAGCGACTGGGATGTTAGGACGAGCGTCCGTTAAATCCGACGTCGAGATGCAGTGTCATCTGAAGGCACCTGCTTGAACTCGCGTCTCATTCTCCTGAGCTTGACCTCACCATTTCATCACCAGAGAAAACAAATACCATGGATGCTGATGTCGAAAAGAAAGACAAGATGCTCCACCTCACCTCGCTTCCCACCGAGATCCTTCATCACATCCTTGCCTTGTTGAACCCCGCTGATATCGTCATCCTGCCCCGCGTGTGCTCTATGATCCGCGCCTTTGTCAAGGGCAACAGGGCACTCTTCCGGGACCTCTATCTGAAAAATCTCGTACGTGTGCAGACTGTGCCTTTTGCGGCTGAAGGCTGCGTCGTATTTTGGCTAACCCTCGCTTAGGACCGGCCAAACGACTTAGATTTGGACTGGGATACCGAGATCCACGATATCGCCCGCCTGCAAGCGATATGTCGTTCTAAACACGCAGCCACCAAATATGTGAGTTGTAAAATCTTTTCGCTAGCATACATATCCTCCTGCATTAGTCGTGTGCATTTCTGATATCCGAACAGAGACAAGAAGTCGGGTTCGTCTCTGACGTTGTCGACCGCTTACTTAAGAATGCCTCTGCAAGCGATGAGCCAATCCCTCCAAATCATACACATGCCATATCCAAAAACGCTGCCCTGTTGAGTGAGATTTTCGAGACAGAATCTTCACGACAGGCATTTCTCCAGCGTTCATATCTCTTTGAGCGGGCTCGCAGTGAAGTCACCCCGCCCAGCCGCAGTTCACCCAGGAGCACATCCACTGCCATCATCCGCCAACGTCAGCGCAGCGCAAAGCTTCACTGCCTCTACGGGAAGCCGATTCAGAAAGCTGCAGGCAGCTCGTCAGCTCCTACCTATCCATTTGCATGTTCCAAAGTCTACGATCTGCGCCAGTACACCGCTCGCACCCGCTGGGGCCCCTTCCTTGACGACGACTCTGATCACGTTGACTGGGAGAAGGTCGAGGCTATCCTCATCGTGCTGAGTAAGAATGTTGGGCGTCGGCATCGCGTGACCAGTTTGTTCAAGGAAATCTGGGGAAAGCCCTTTTCTGGATCCTGGGCCCGGAGCTACAAGTCGCCGTCACCGCTCGGCCGCGAAATATCATCTCTTGAAGCCAGCGATCCTTACGATGTTACTGGCACATGGTACCGCGTTCGTGCTCATTTTCTCTGAACCCCACAGAGAGCATCCGATTTCTTGTGTCCCAAACCACTAACACGAAAAGGTTCCAGATTGTCTGCTTCCTTGACTACACCGACTTCTTCGCCTACAACTTTCCAGCTGGCGACTTTATCGAGCCTGACACGCCACGACCAGCTCTCGACGGCGAGGAAGCGACTCGAATCATAATGATGCGTATCCATGTCGACAGGATTGAACCGCCCGGCCCCAATGACGGGCAAGATTTACCAGTGGTGCATTTTAAGGGTGTCTCATGCTCACTTGACACAGCCATGGATGATGCCAACTCTCGAGTGCGAGGTAAGTCATCCGCATTTGCGTGCGTGTGCAAGTAAGAGACTGCGGTTAACTGACAAGGAAGCAATCGAAATTAAAGGTAGTGTTCGTTTGACAAGAGAGGGCGAGGTACGATGGACTACTTTCTCCATCTTCCACGGTCAGGAGCGCTGGCGCAGCGAGGGTGTCCAAGTAGGCGGCATCCGTTCGGCCCGTGGAGTTGTCGGTAATTGGTTTGACAGGTTAGCTGCCCCTTCTGCCCCCATTGAAATACTGTAAACCATGTTTTATTCTGAATGCTCACTTCTCCTCTTCCAATAGAGACTATGACGTTCACGGCCCTGCTGGACCCACGGCTTTCTGGAAAGGTCCGGCGGGTGAACAGAACCTCTTACCCCACGAGTTCCTCGCCCCTACAGGTTTCTTCACACATTATGGTGCAATGTCTATGCCGCCTCCCCTGATCTTGTCCAGCGATGACGAAGACGATGCCGAGGATGAAGATTACCAAGACGGAGACGGAGATGGAGATGAAGGCGAGGGTGAAGAAGAGGAAGAGGAGGAGGAGGAGGAGGAAGAAGACGAGGAAGAGGGAGTAGTCCCCATCACCGTCGGATTTTCTAGTGCCTCGACACTTGACTGAGAGGGTCACTGGCTCTGTGACCAATACCCAAGCTCAGCGTTGCACGGGGGGGATGAAAAGTGGATCTACATAGGCCCCCCCAAAACCCACCTCAACTCTCTATATGGTGATTGATATGCGATGGCCGATTGGTGTAGATTGGCGTTTGAGGTGACATTGGAGCCTTTAGTTGTGGAACTTCACGAATGCAAACTACAAAACAAGGTCACGACTTTCAAAATCGGTGGGAATTTGTATAATTCAATGCAAAAGGGCAAAGCCCATCATGTTTCGATCTGGTGAATGCTCCCTTGATTATGCAGGAGACACGCTAAACAGGAAAAAAAAAAAAAAAAAAAAAAAGAAAAGAAAACACGCTGTCGTCAGAGACAATGGGGTATTCTAAAGTACAAAGAGCAAAATCACTTGAAGCCTCCCGCCCCATATTGAAGTACGTATGTTGCATCATATCCATAAACGCGTAACAGCCCATTTAATTCCATCATCCAGCGCCCCCCTCCCCCGCGCTTTTTTTTTGTCATACTCGCAACCTCACAATACCACATCCTCCCATATTCAAACATTGTTTTAGTTGATTGTGCCACCGGCATTCAGAATAATGCAGTTGTTGAGCAGGGTTGAGGCCTCGTGCAGGAGCTCCCAGCGTGTGGTTTCGAATGTGTCCTTGAGCGTCATCAGGAGTGCCGTGTTTTGGTTAATGCCCGTCTTGCCCTGCAGGTGGCTGGGGTTCTCGATTGTGCCAAATCGGCCAAAGTACTCCCTCATCTGCTGCTGTTTCTCCTGACGCGTCGTAGGCTGCGGAGCACTCGTACAAGGTCCCTCCAGCGCAAAACCATAGGACCACACCACGAGGGCCGCAAAGTATAGTACCCAAGGGCGGTTCAGCAAAACGTCGTCGCGAGCGTCATATGGCTCATCCAAGTGGTAGCCTCCGGAATGTGCTGGTGTTACCTGATCAGGTGCCAGGACCGAGCACAAAAACTTGAGCGCATAGAATGTCGCATCCCTGGCTCGTGCTGAGTGCGCCCAGTGATCTTTGATACGCCTCTGAGCGCTGCTGAATTCTTGTGGCCCGATGGCTCGTCCGAGCAGTCTCTTTGCTCGGGCGAACATCTGGCAATCCACAATATCGGCATGCATTGCCATGTGCGCCAGGTGATGGAGGACAGTGCGGCTTTCAAACACAACGCTGAATTCCGTCTTCTTCGTGCCATCGTTTCTGTATGGATCAGATGAAGGATCGGCTCTTTCGAGAGCTTTGTCGAAATCGGCCTTCCAGGTATCATACGCTCGCGTCAAGGTAGCTCGCCATCTGTCCCGACCTCCCAAGGCTTGAATGATGCCGCCACCGAGTACATTGACTTGAAGATCTCGCTGGTGCATGTGCCAAGACACGCTCAAAAGCCCCGCCATCAACACGGTCCTTCCGAATGAGTTGGTGTGGACTTCTTGGTTGCTCAAGGTTCGTTTGAGCCCTTCCAAGAACGAGGTCGGTTTGATACCATTGGACATGAGGTTAGACTCAATCCTCATAACTTCTGCACTGCTCCCGGCACGCCACATTGATTCGTCACAAGGCAAGGGGAGTCTCATCTCGTGCGCAACCATGACTGCCGAATGACCAAACATGGTGGCATGGATAGAGTCAATCACAAATGCCGCAAACGCCGCTCGCCTTGTCGCTTCGTTGGTGACCCAGTGTTCCCACCATTTCTCTGCAGTCGGAGAAGTACTTGACGTTGACGACTGACGGGATCCGTTCGAGCCGTCGCGAGGGTTGGGAGGGGATTCCAAAGCCGACTTGCCAATCAAAGAGCGGCCACGGCGCATCAAAGTGATGGTTGTTGCGTGGTGGATGTGAGCACGCTCGTGCAACTCTCGAGAAGAGTACATTTTCTCATACAACTCCAGAAGGATCAGAGCTTGGAATACCCAGAGCTTAGCTGGGGGACGGAAGTTGAGATCCATGAATATGTCCCATCGCAAATGCCAAGCAAGGAAGTTGGACAGTTGAGCTCCAGCTTTGGTTACCTTGTGTCCATGGGTGCGGTCGAGACAGGCAGCTCCGATTGCCATCATGGACAACAAAAGGAGATTTGGGGTGTTGTCAGGAGAAAACGTGGGCTTGTGTAGAATCGGCATCTGATCGCTAAAGTGATACCAATAGGAACCGATGTAGGCCTGCATCATCCTCTTGCTCAGCATGTGATCGCCGTTGTTGCGGTCGCCTTCGAGGATGCCTTCCCAGCGTCGATCAACAGGGGTATGCTTGCTATCGTGGAAGCGCTCCTTCACAAAGTCAAACAACTCTTGGCTCTTCTCATCAGATATTGTGGCCTCTGGAACTTGCTGTTCTAGAAGGTTAGTAACAGACATGACCGTTTGGGGAGCTGCCGGGAAGTATCCAAGCCCAGCTCCATCCGCTCCGAGCAAGGACATGTTGAACTGAGTGCTCTGTAAATCGCCGTAACTGTAATTCGTCAGCTAAATCGTCAATGTGTGCTTTTAGGGGAAAACTTACGTCGCATACGCCGGTGGGATGACTGGTGTCATATTTGCTTGGGGCGAGTTGAATAGGTAGGCCATGAAATCCTCCGGCATTCCGACGTACGGGGATTTGTTCAGATCTCCATCGCCACCAAACACAGGAACTGTGCCAGGCATGGCCATCTGATCAAGCATCATCAATTCACCAGCCTGCGACGTCCCGGGCTCCGTATATTCCGCGTTGGCACCCGTGTTGAAAACTTGCCCTGTCTCTTGGGAACCTAGGTTCTGACCGCTTGAGAATTGGGAAGGGGGCAGGTTCATTGGCATTACATTTTGCTGAGGGACAAAGTTGGTCTGACTCATGCCCTGCTGCTTCGTGTAGTTTTGTTGATTGGGGATGGGCGAGATAACTCCAAAAGGAGCACCGTTATTGCGTTGTGACACTGTAGGCGACTGCGGCTGTGAAAGCTGTGGTCGGTTCTCGAAACCTTGATTCTGTGACCCAAAAGCATCCATCCCGTTCGAGAGGCCTCCATTTGGGAACATCTGTGGGGTTGCGGCCATGGGAGAGTAGGGGTTCATATTTGGGTCCTGCCCTTGATACTGCATTTGGGGTGGGCGGGATTTTGAAAAGTCCATTGGGTTTCGGTTGAAATCTGGGGAGTTGGAACCGGGAGCAAGTACTGGTGCGATGTGACCGGCCATGGTGTCTCTCTGATTGAGTTGGGAGCCCTTAGCAGCATGTCGATCCATGTGTCGCTTCAGCAAATCTCCTCGGACAAATGTTCTGGTACAATTAGGGAAATTGCAATGGTACGTTGTTTTTGAGTTATGGTTGAGCTGATGGCGATACCTGGGAATGATTAGCTTGGTTCACTTGGCGCGATATACCTCGTATAGAACATACAAGTGTTCCGCTCTTGAATAGCTCTTCCCACAACCTTCTGCGTTGCATTCGAATCGTTTGTCAAGGCCCTTGCGACTCCGTCTTCGTTTTCTTGCGGGGCCGTTGCCATCCGAATTGGAGGAAGCCCCGTTGGGGCCATCGTTGTGCTCGTCCTTTACATCATGATCACCGCCATCGTCTGGTGAGCGACTCGGCTCTCGAGGCCGGTCTTGGGATTGCATCTTATCAATGGGCGACGGATTCTGTGCCGTGCCCACTGCACCAGAGCTGACCGGAGAGATGGGAAGAATGGATTTCAGGTCGCTTGGTTGGGTGGCTAGTACTGAGGCCATGGCCTGATGCGTTGTGTGGAGAATGAAGGTACAAATGGGCCGGGTGGTACGAGTTGACAAGAGGGAGGTTGATGAGAAGAAGGGAGTCTCCAGTAACTTTGGCTAGGTGCTCGACGAACTGGTGCGCAAAACCAAAGCGAGTAGATAATTCAAGGGTTGCGCGGTGGTTGAGAAGAGTTGAAATGAGATGATAAAGGCGTCGTATGAAATCGCGGGGTTGACCCTGGGGGCCGTGGATGCGGGACAGGTATAGATCCGATCAGCCCTTACAGACTCAATTCGAGTCACGCCCCATGCATGGCAGGCAGGGCGGCCAGTTTGTCTTGGGGGCCCAAGGGAGGGTGGTTAAAGTGGCCGCGATGCTGGGATCCGGCGGAAGATAGCTGGAATTCGCGGGAAGACGAAGAAGTGAGGCAGATCGGGAGCCTAGTTACTAAATGTCAGTGGAGGACCAGAGGGTGGTCGCGTGTTTTTGCGGGTAAAATGCTATGCAAAGTGGATCGGGGAATGTCAAGCGTCCTTGGGGGAAGCCGGGATGTGGGACCCTGACTGGGGAGGTCGAAACGGCGCGGAGACGACTTTTAGTAAGAGAGGCGTTGATTCGTTGCGCAGAGTTCCAATGGTATTCCTATGACAGGGACGCCATAATCGGCCGGAGCCGAATTGCAGCGGCGACGGTGACGATGAGCTCGGCCTCGTATAATTGTTTGCCTGTCTCATCCCAGGATGGCTGGGTCGGGGCAGAGGTCGGAGGGCCCACGGGTGGATTGCCTGGTGGAGGGAGGCCCATGGAGAAGCACCGAGAAAAAAAACATGTGCGTGCACCAGAGGCGATTGGCGGCTCTCGAAGAACAAAAAGCACGAAGACTGCTTGGTCGGGGCTGTCGGGAATAGTGCCAGAAACAAAACTAGAGGCCTGAGCCATCGTGGGCATCCGTGCTCGCAGGTGGTCCTTCAGCCGTAGGGCGAAGGACAGCACCGACATCCAAGGTCATGGTTGTTGTACCTTGGCACCTCGGCTGGCTGGCTGTGGTGGTTGATTTGGCGTCTCCAGCAGCGGACGGCAGGGCCCGCGGTGGAGTCTGCGAATAAAAAAAGGCGACGATGGAGAGGGATGTCGCAAGGAATGCAAAAAGCCCGCCAAACGGCTGCTGGAACGGCCGGTCGAGGAAAGATGGAAAAGGGAAATGTGCGACAGAGACTTGGGCAGGACAGAGAAAGAAGACGGATGAATGGGGGCGCGCATACATACAGTGCCTCGGGATCGAATGCGCAACGTCGGCGCACAATGCAATGCGCAAGCAGAGGTCGGCGCGACTGAGGAACGGGAGCTCGGACGGCGGCGGATAGGCGCAGACGGGATACAGCAGCGAGTGCGACGGCGGCTCACACGACGATTGCTGGAGAAGCTGGCGAGATAGATAATCGATCAAGGTAAACAGGACAAGCAGAAAAAAAGTCGACAAACATCAACCAGTGCGGCGTCCCAAATAAGGCATGCAAAATCGGCTTGCGACTGGCAGCGTCCGGGTCCGATGAACGAGTTGCTCTGGGGAAGTGGAAGTGGCAGCAGCGCGTGGACGCGGGTAGGGTGGGGGGTCATTGGGGGGTCTTAAGGCTTGGACCCTCGACCAAAAAAAAAATGCATCGGAACCACGCCTCAGACCAAACACCAACACAAGCCGCGACGACGTCCCATCTGCGAGGTACGGCTCCATTCCGAGCCTGGTCACTGGTCTCCCCCGGTACGGTGTGGTGCGGTGCGGTGCGGTACTTGCACGCTAGCTAACCCAGGCGTCTGCCGCACATATTTTGGGGTGAGACGCAGAGTCGGCTGGTACCTACTTAGTACGGCCTCTTGTCCCGCGCGGTACTGTGCCATCCATCAGTCAAGAGTCTGATGTGAATGGAGCTCTCCACCCTCCCACCCTCACTTTCGCTCTCCTCTCCACCATCTCCACTCCACCTCGTCTCGTCCCCTCACCCACTCCCACAGCTCTCAAAGACACGCCCCTGCCCTTCGTCCACCTCCGCTCCTAGCGTCGCCTCGTTTCCAATGTCCTACCCCCCGGCCATGGCAACCTCGCCGCCCAGGACCCTCCATCAAACCCATGTCGGAGTCGCTTTGCCCTGATGTGCAGCTCGCTGCTGCACCAGGACTGTCCGAGGAACAGGTCAGCAAGGGGCTCAACCCGCCACGGCCGCCAGCCCTCTTGCTCTTGTTGGCACCTTGACCGGGGGGCCACAGCTCGCTCACCAGGGGGATGGACCGAAGAATCGAAGGGAGGGGGACCTCGATTAATTGGGGCGTAACATCCATGATCCATGGCACCTCATGGACCTTCCATCCCATCATAGCTGACGATTTCATATGGCTCGTCTACTCAGCGGTCCACGCCCATACACCCTTCATCCCTGCAATCTGCAAAGACCAGCCTAGCTTGCCAGGGAGTCCCGAAGCCGCCGCAACTTGGACGACCATGATGAAGCTGCGCATCTGTAATGCTCCTGGACCTGTTGGTGGCTGGACTCTCGGCATGCTCTCCATGAGACATTCTCTCTCTCAATCACAAATCACACCGTTTGCACCATACTTGTCATGTACATGCCGCTACATACCTGTGCAATTTACTTAGCTCCCACACACCGAAGGCGCAAGCTGACGTTGAGTCCTGCCTGTCAGGCTACAAACGACTGTCAAATGCCCACGGGCCACCCAAACCTTGAACATGCCCGACCCTAGCTGCCTTGCCGCCGGCGCCGGCGCCGGGCATTGCCTGACGACCTTCAAGCAGCGGCCCGCTTGCCTAAGCCAGTCTTTCTTTGCACAGGCATCTTGTCGTGTGCGTGGCATGAGCGGTGGTGTGCCCTTTACAAATGACGAGGTCGCGCGCGTCGCCTTCCGGATCATCGGGGTGGATACTAGGCGGCATCTGCCCGGAGTATGGGCATGAGAACACCTAGTGCTAAACATGATGACACGAATGACCATCCTATTATGATACATTTGCCCCTTCCAAGGCTTAGACCGGCATGGGTGTAATAACATCCCCACGATGCTTGTCGGTAATCTGGTGGTTTGTCGCGTGCTCGACAACTAGAGTGTAGGTGAGTTTGATGAAGCACGTACCTAAGCCTTGGCCACCCGCATTCTGGGGAGGTGAGACAAGCCCGAGTGGCTCGGCGTGCGGGATGAAAAAGCGTCCCTTGGTCTCACACGCCTGTACTTGATTGGAATCTTAAGGAGGATGACTTTGAACCACCGCAAAAGCCATGGTTGCGCGAAATGATGGTAGTAAGCACTATAACTGCGCGCAAAATACATGCCATCTGGTCTTTCGGGGAGAAGACATCGAACCGCCATCTGGTGGCCACAGTCGTATTGGCGGGGAAGATGGTATGCAAGCCAGATGACTTCAGCCTCCGCGGATTGGATGGTGCTGATGGCGCGACCAACGGTATGGCCGCCTACTCGCTGCTGGACCATGCATGCACAAGGTTCCCAATACGTCCAACTTTCAGATGCTGATCAACACGGGGGAAGCACGAGGGCCTGCCTAAAGTGGCTTGGAAGAGGCAAGTTTGGCCACCAGTGTCTCTCTTCCCCAGAACCAGGCCGACGGCATTCCGAGGGCTGAAGACGTCCGGTTATCACCAAGCAGCGCAAAAGTAGCGTCATAACCTTGCGGCTGGTTAGTTCGCCGCCGTGCCCGCACCCAAACAGCATCTCTGCGAGAGATCGGTGAATAATTGGGGTAGTGGTACTGCCCAATTTAGACGTCCGAGCAAGGATCCCATGGCCTCGGAACAAAAGAGGTTGATCTTAATCACCACAGCCGCCTGCCGAACACCGAGGAGATGCTCTAGAGATGGAGTCCCTTTTTTTTTTTTCCCTAGAGGCATTGGCAAAAAGCTATTTTGACCAAGGCGGCTGCTGATGTGGTTGAAGCACACACTACTGCAACAGGCTTAAGCTGGTGGGGAGCTGCTCGCGACCAGGATGCCATAGGTGGACATGCCCGCCCAACCAGCAGTCAGGATGCGCCATTTTCTCCAACGCCCGACAAGGTGCGCCAGGACACGAATGGCATGGTGGAAGAAACGACGTGGGTGGGAATTTTACAGGGCTGGTACGGCACTTTGTCGAAGGGCCCTGGGCGGGCGCTGGAGCTTTTCGGCGGACATGGGGGTGGGAAATGCTGCACCCCTTGCACGCCTTGTTCCTATATAGTATTGTTCCCGGCTAGTAATGGAGACTGCTGCAACGCTCTGAAAGCTAGAGAACGAAAAATAGCAAAAATCCCATGGTGGGTTTATATAAATAAACTAGCCTCTGGCCCGTCATGCTCCAACTCTGGTGTCACTCGGCCCTCGGCCACCCCTCCATCGCAGGACTGCACAATGGAAACAAAACCTGGATTGGGGCAGCCGACCGAGTAATCACTTTGCCTGTCTCGTGCGTGGCGCTCCAGCTAGTGAGCGAGCCAGGCTCCGAGCGGCATCGCAGGCGTGGGAGGGCGTGTCCCGTCGTTGCAGGATTGGGCGACATCTGGGGCGCCTAGCCAAATCCCAGCAACTCGGCCGGCGGAGAATGGAGCGTGGCCACCCCAGATTTCTTGATCGCGGCTCCACAGCGGCTGACATCTGCTTCACCTTAGATTGAGGTGCGCTGCATTGTGCGCCGAGACAAGTCCCGCGTCACTCGCACATCCTAAAAAAAAAAAAACAGCCAACCCATTACCATTACAGCGCAGAATGTCCAGAGCATCTGGTTGGGATTACTAATGGCTAGATGCCTATTGCTTATCTGCCGGGGCTTGGGCTGTCTCGTGTTACATGCCGACGCGGTATCGCGGTGATCATCGCATATCTGCCGTGCTGGGAGAAAATGCGTTGTAAAGGGCTGTATGTAATAAAAGTGACTCGTTGCTTTTGCTCACAGCAACAATAACAACAACCTGACCTGGTCGCTGTCGCCATCGGGCATCGACGACATCTTGCCTGTTCCGTGCTAAGGGCATTATACTTCAAACTAACCAAGTCTACCGGAGGGTTGTCGTCCTCCCGTTGACTAGAGCAAGCCTTCCATCTGGAGCCCTCCACCGAACAATGCGCTCACCCACTAAGCGAGTCTTGCCAGTCCGTGATTATCCCAACGGAGCGGCACACCTACACATACGGTCCCTCGCCCCTCCCCCCGCGCGAGACCCGTGACTAGAGAGCAGCGCGGCGTCATCCACGACAAAGCCATGATCCCCGCTGTGCATGAACCGACATGAGGGCATGCCAACCCTCTTCTTTTTCCCCCCTCCTTGGCAGGCGCATGGCGAGAGCCTCAGCCTCGGGGTGGGTGGAAACCAACAACTCCTGAAAGTCATTGCCCAATCACCCACACCGAGCCAACTTCCAAAACATCCCAAGCGGCCAACCCATGTGCTCAACAGCGCAGAACTAGCGGGAATAGCGCACTCTGTGTCTTGGACTTGTTAGGCTCTAGGCATCCGACTCCTCTAGCTAGTGACCCATCATCCACTTCCTTCAGTCTCCATTCGATTTTTTTTTTTTTTTTTGGCTAAACATGGACGACCTGGCTACGCAAAACGATGGAAACCAGGTTTTAGTTAGCCGAGGGGAGTAGATCAAGTGGTGCTGAGGAGTTGCACCCACTTAACCCAACGTTTCCAAGAATCTCGACCCATCGATGCTGATCGCGTCCTCAGCCTCATGATTTGCTGGGACGTACGCTTGGAAAAAAGCAATTATAAAAGCCACCTGCGCCTTGGCGGATACGCGTTGATGAAAAGGAAAGTGCGCCACTCAAGTTGGAGTTCTGACCCCTGCGAAATCGGCCAAACAGGCATGGGCAAATATCAAACCTGACGCTCGACTCCTTGATGTATCACCGGCGGTTATGACCGGGTCTCGGATGGGTCGAGAGGCGCATCTGGAAGTTGATGTTTGAGGCTTTTCAGCTTTCGCATTTGCGATCTGTATGTCTCTGTCCTCATCCCACGTCCCGACCCACTCCGGCAACGGAGCGTGGGGAGGGATCGTGGGGGTTTTCTCTGGAGGAGATCCACCTTGCCAGTCCAGCGGTGATGATGATGCAGCAATTCGAATGCTGGGTTCGATAGATCTTCCCGGGCAATGCAGGTTTCCGCAGCGGAAACGACGGGCGCGATGCACGAAGGGCTTAATCCGCCGGTGACCCCCATCTTCTTCTCTCTTCTCCCCCCGCCTGAATCGAATTTCCTTTGCACCGGATCGATGTCCAATCCCCTGAAGCGCAGTCCTCGACTCGAGAGCACCCCGATTGAGCCGTGGGCATGGCTGGTTGAGCCGAGAGGCTGTGTTGACCCAGGTAGCTAATGCATGCAGTCAAGGTAGGTCATTGGATAGAGCTCTCGTGTGAATGGCCAGACAGCTCCCCGCGCCCGCGCCGGAACGATGACGGTACGATGATGACGATGTTGTTCCGGGGCTTCATGCAATGGGACACTCTTGCGGTTTGATTGTTGGCCATGCGCGGAAAACTATAACTAGCTCTACTACACTATTCTTGGGCAATTCAGCTGCTGTCTCGCCCGGGTGGCTGATGTTCCATCCCGGCACTCGCAATGGCAGAGACAGGTGGGCAGCCATCTGCAGAGAGGGACCTTTGGCACGTTGCGCACATTGCCGAAACCCGCCGGCGCGGGGTGAAGGAGCCCCCTTATCCTCTACAGTCTGCTCTTGGCTGCATTTCCCCGTCTCATTTCTCGCTGCACACATGCACTTTCCGTTTTTTTTATTTTTATTTTTATTTATATATATATATATATATATATATATATATTTTGCTTTCTTCTGGAGCCAGAGGGGCGTTCGGGGAATGCTCCCAGAAGAGTATTAGATGCCGGCTTCTCAACGTCTCCGTCAGGTACGGGAGACGGGCATTCCCACGCGGGGTTCCCGTTGGCGCCGGCGCATTTGTGTCGCGACCTCTTCCTGCAAAACAGCCTTTGGTGGCTTTGCAGCTCACGGTATGGCCGGTGGGCTGAACCATAAAGCTGGGCGGTTGTGGCAATTCTGGAGTGCGTTCCAAGCGCCTCCCGCTCTGGGAACCCCATGGTCCGGCGGCTTTGATTGAAGGATGAGTAAGGGCGGGCCATGAGACGAGCTGTGACGAAGGGCGAACATGGCCAAGCAGGTGACAGAACACATTGAAAATTCGTGGTAGCCCGCTAACAGGAAAAAAAAAGTCGCAATAGGATGCATGATCTTGAAAAATCGGTCAATGCATTTTAAATTGCTCTATTTAGGGCCTTGTTTCCATCTACCGTCTCCGGTGACTTAGTTTAATTCTTAGCCTTCTTGATCGATATCAATCAGCGTGTGCCCTGCTTCCTGTTACCCGCTTGACGTGCTGCAAGGAAGGGCTAAAGGGTCCCGCCGGATGGCACGAGACGGCCCCGCTTTTCTTTTGCGCTCAGCAGGTGATGCTGGACCCTCTGTCAAGCGACATTGCAGGCTGATTGGCTGCTTCTCGGCGCAAAGTGGTTGTGACGTTGGTGGGCTAGCAATGTGTGCGCGCGCCGCGAGACCGTCCCTCCACCACCCGAAAATTGAAGTGCCCAGGTCCCAGGTCCCCATGGGCCCCGACGCCGGTCGACAAATCTCCTCCTCCCACTCCCTCAGCCCACGAGCCCCGGATCATGTAGCCGCCCGCTGCCTTTGACCTCCTCCCAGACGATTATCGCTTCGAGCCTCGCATTCGAAAATCTCTGCCAGATTCTCCCACTGACTTGTTCGCCCTCCCTGACCATGCCGCCAGCAAAATCCTCCCGCACCCACGACGACTCCAAGCTGGACGTCCCCAACAACCACAAGGAGAAGAATGGCAATGGCCACTCGTCCACCAAGATGCGTCGCGGCGCCAGTCAAAACAGCCACTCGCACCTGAGAGATGCGGCCAACAGTGCTGTCGCTGCCGCCCCTCCTCCTCCACCTGCTGAGCCTGTTCCTCCAAGCGTTCGTCACCCCTCTCCTGTCCCTATCCCTCATTGCGACTCCGAGGTGTTTCTCCCAGCACCTCACACCTCACTGTCATGATCTCGCAACTCCTCGAAGACACACATGGCTAACTTCGTTCTTCAACAGCTGAAATGGACCTCCTTCGACCGAGAAGTCCTCCATGCCTACCGCCGCGAGCACCGCTTGAACACACCATCCTCCTTCTCCAACCCTTACTGCCAGTGGATTCTGTCCCAGACGAGCGGCATCGGCCTCTACTCTCCTACAATGGCCCGCAAGCGACAAGCGCGCCGTCAGAGCAAGGATCGCCTTGCCCTCACGGTGCGAAAGCACTTCAACGGGATGGGCGTTCAGGAGAATGACGTGATCGTCGACTTCATCTACAAGATTCGTCACGATCCCAAGCGTGTCTCCAAGAAATACATCGCCATGTAGATGACGCAACACATCACGACTTGCTGAAGCAACAAGAAAGGAAAAGAAGGCATGATTCACTGGATTGGAGTTTTTGGCGTTCAACAAGGCGTTCGGCATTGCACTGGCTGGCCAGCAAAAGCGGCATCTGACGAAACGAGTTCATTTACAACATAGACGGGTTATCATACGGTTTCGATTTGCAATATACCATAGTCGAGAAGAGGGATAGTTTCTTTGCATGACTTTTGTTTTACCAGATATCATCTGCCCCTTATCGCCCCTGTTTGTGACACAAACATGATCATGTTTCGACTGTGAGAACTGCCATACCAGGGCTGAGCGCACTTCTTGCTCCGCTGCGGAGACCGTATCCGAAAGGTGGATCCAACAGGGCCTTATGATGACAATAAAAAATCACGATAAATGGGTGTCACAGTAACCAGAGCGGAGACTCGTGTGTTTCAGCAATCAACTCCATGGAACCAGCAGCCTCACTCTGCGCGCGTACGAGGTGAGGGGTAAGAAATGATGTAATTGTGCTGGAATTGTGACTTGGTTGCCAGCGAGGAGAGGAGTCAGCCCACTAGCCAATCTTGAGTAACTCGAGAATCTCGTGATGGGTCATGGAGCAGAATTTTTTGGATTGAGTCGGTGGTGACGGAGTTCAAATACAGGAGACGCATGACAGACGCACAAGACATTCTTTTCCGAGGTTCCCAGCCCCAAATAACATTGGTTTCTTTCAGAACGCTTCACACACAATACTTCGGAAGCCGCTTCGTTCTACATTCCCCTCCACGAGAATTGGAGCTTAGCTCGGCTTAGGAGGCTGGTTCGGGGTACTTTCGGCATAGTTCGAATGCAACTCTAAGCAAACACAATGAGGGCGGCTGGTCGCACAACATGCTCATTTGGGTAGAAAACTGGATAGCGCAATATTTACATTGTCCTTTCTGGCATTGGAAATATGCGCTGGCTTTTTGTCAACCTCGTGAGGCGTTTGCGAATAATTGTATCGGGTTTGGATCGGGATTGGTGAATTAATAATCTTAGCCAATGAGATGCTCCTGAAAGCGCTAGTTGCCGGAGTCGGCTTATGACGACGGTGGATGTCTGAGGCACTAACCAACCCCTCGGCTTAAGCCCGGTTGGAAAACCTAGGATAGCTCGCGGAACTTCGAAGAATTTCTAATTGACTACAGAGCTAGCCGTCGGTGACTTATCTCCGCGTCGGCTTTTTTTTCTTTTCCTTTTTGTACCTCTTTAGTCCTAATGAATCACTGCACATAAAAAAAATATGAATTCTAGCCTTCTGATCAAGGCCGCCGCTCCTGTGCGAGCACTGGCGCAAAACCATTTCGGCAGCTCCAAAATCCAATGCTTAAGCAAAGGCGCTCAACTACATACCAGGGCATTCCGTGCTGGCTCCCCTGACCGACCTGCGCTGAGGAGGGGGACTAAGGCTCCTTCATCCAGACGAGTGAGTAGCCCCGTGTATAATTGAGGTAGATTGAAACCCTGACCATATGATAGTTATTCCATGCCACGAACTCGCTCTCCCAGAAGGATCCTTATCAAACTCTCGAAGTGAACAAGAGCGCAACCGCTGCTGAGATCAAGAAGGCCTATTATGGCTTGGCGAAAAAGTATCACCCCGACACGAACAAGGATGCGAATGCGAAGGAACGATTTGCAGACATTCAATCTGCGTACGAGATTCTATCCGACCCCAAAAAGCGTGAGCAGTTTGACCAATTCGGCGCTGCTGGTTTCGACCCCAGCGGAGCAGGAGCCCCAGGTGGTGATCCGTTCGGCGGTGCGGGCAACCCTTTTACCGGCTTCGGTGGACAGGGAGGTTTTGGCGGAGGCTTCAACTTTGACGACATCTTCTCTGCCTTTGCGGGGCAGCAGGGCTTCGGTGGTGGTCGCCGAGGTGCTCGATCCAACCCATTCCAACAGGAGGTTTTGGTCGGTGATAACATCGAGGTTCAGGCCAGCATCACCTTTATGGAATCAGCAAAGGGCACCTCCAAGACAATCAACATTACACCTTTGACGACCTGTGGAACTTGCACGGGCAGTGGCCTCAAGACGGGAACTCAGAGGAGCACCTGTAGCGCTTGCAATGGTACTGGAACTCGTGTGCACTTTATGCAGGGCGGTTTCCAAATGGCTTCTACATGTGGTACTTGCGACGGAACTGGATCGATGATTCCCAAGGGCTCCGAATGCCACTCGTGCTCAGGCAATGGTGTTGTACGAGAGCGAAAGACGATCACGGTCGATATCCCTGCCGGAATTGAGGATGGCATGCGACTGAGGGTAGACGGAGCTGGTGATGCTCCTATTACCGGAAAATCCGCCGATCCTAACGTCCGAGGTCAAGCTGGAGACCTTTATGTCTTTGTTCGGGTTGCCAAGGACCCCAAGTTCCGACGAGAAGGCTCAAACATTCTATACACGGCAAGCCTTCCTCTCACAACCGCTCTTCTTGGCGGCCAAGTCGAAATTCCTACGCTGGATGGATCAGTCAATGTCAAGGTCGCCACCGGTACCAATACCGGCGATAAAATTACGCTCACTGGCATGGGCATGAAGAAGCTCGGCTCCCGACGTGGTGGCAGCGGTGACCTGAAGGTCGAGTTCCGCGTTGCCATGCCCAAGTACCTCAGCCCCAACCAGCGAACAATTGTCGAGATGCTTGCAGATGAGATGGGCGACAAGACCGCCAACCGTATCATGAATGTCTCGTCCGCCTCGAGAGATGCAAGGTAAGAACTTGCATGATTCTAAGCATGAACCTTGTGCTGAACGATCAGTAGGTCTCAACAAGGTTCTGCCTTTGGTGACGCCGACTCGCACGCCAACGAGGGCTTTTTGAAATCAATGTGGCACACGTTCACCAACCACCCGGCTCACCAGAAGCCTGAGGATGCGAACGGTAGCACGGGATCCTCGAAGCCTGATGGCAAATCGAGCGACCCTAATGAGAACTCGAACAAGAAGAACTGAATGTCTTGACGGCCTGTAACATACGCATTGAAACCAAAAAAAATACTAGATGGGGCGGGGAGCGCATTGGTTGGTGTTCAAAAGGGTTGATATTATTTATATGGCGTCTGTGGAGGGTCAACGACACCCGACTACTCATGTAGATCTGCCAGCATTTCGGATCTTGTATAACATTACTGTAGTATAGAACGAGCGCGTTGAAAAGCTCTAACAGAGGCCACTCTGCTCAATAAGATTGTACTATTGATTGCTCCATCTCTTGGGGCTACTGGGTGATTAACGCGGACCTGCTGGGCAAACGGAGAGACTTGGACTTCTACGCCATATGATCACGAGTACTGTTTTTCGGCAGTGTACTTACCCCGAGGAAAGTGATGCGGGTTTCTGCGTGCGACGGATAGATGGGGATAGGTTGCCAAAGCATGGCTTTTGGTCTGCCTTGATTAGAGTCCAAGCCATTCATAATCATTATTAACTCACAGACCGTCCGTGTCGTCGAACGTAGCAGCATCAGTACACTCTCGTCGTTACCCGCAACCTCCTCTTTAGCCAATAGGCTTGAGCTTCTTCTTCTTCTTCTTGTCCGGCTCACCGCCCGATTTCCCCTTCTGAAATTGCCGCCAGCTGCTGATGCGCTCGTCCCTGGTGGCCTCCCAGTCCTGCTCGTGTTGGCGCTTGCGCTTGCGCTCATCAGCCTCAGCCTCGACGCGGCGCTGTTCGCGACCCTCCTCCTGCATCTGGGCCTTCATCTGACGGCGGCGACGGTGCTCGTTATCGATGAGCACTTCGCGGGTCTTGTTGCGCCACATCTTGCGGAACTCCTCCGTCTTGAGCTCCTCGCTGTCTACTGTCCACTTGTTTTCGCGGATGAGGAGCATGCGTGCGTCAGCGATGGCCTCGTCCAGGCGCGCGCGGTGTTTCTCATCCATTAGTTCCGTCTGTGCCTTTTTCAGTCGGTCAAAGGCATCGGGCGCCTGTGGGTTCTTGGTCTTGTCAGGATGGATAAGGAGCGACTTTTTACGGTACGTGATCTTGATGTCGGAGTCTGGCACACCAGGTTGAAGATCGAGCACGGCATACCTGTGACTGGATTAGGCGCAAATTCAAAGGATCCGATGAGAAAGCAAATTACGCATCGAGGCGAAACGCCTTGAGGATTCGGTCTATTTCGGCATCCTGGAGCACGTCAGCAATGATGAGGGATGGCATGGCGACGGTCGCGTGCGAACCTTGTCAAATTCCTTGGCCTCGGCCTCGAGAGCATCGAGCGCATCCTTGTCCTCCTTTGAATCTTTGCTGGCCATAATTGAGTCTTCCGATGGTGCGTGGTCTGCGCGCGCAAGACGATGGCTGCCAGAGAATGACCTGATGGTTTGCAGATGGACGGAAGGGCAGAAGACGTTTCTGTTCAGTTTGGCCCCGATGGCATGACAGTGGTTGTAGGTGCGTGCAGGCACGAGCTTTGGGGACCAGCGCCGACCCACCTGCCCCGCGACGATAAGATAAGGAAAACAGCCCCAGAAAAAAAATTGGCGGATCTCGGATTCGAGCTTCTGTTCCTTCGTAAACTGTTCGAGATCCAACTTGGTTTGCCGAACTGGTCAAAATGCCTAAGCGCGGAGCTTCCCCAGCTCCTTCAGAGCATGAAGCGGATATCTTCGACTCGCTCTACCACGGCGATGGCGACAATGGCGGCGATGAGGGTGCCTCTGGCCTCGATTTCGATTTTGACGGTCTTTTGAACGGCGCTGAGCCCGGCAACGAGGATGGCGACGAGGCTTTTATTGCCCTTAAGCAGGCAGCTTCCTTCAGGAAGGCCTCCAATCTGAAGGGGAAGACGGTCAAGAAGGGTGGCGGTTTCCAAGCAATGGGTAAAACTGCATGAGCGCAACAGGGTCCAATCGATGCTAACTCAACCAAGGTCTCAACAGTAACCTTCTCAAAGCCATCACACGGAAAGGTTTTTCGGTTCCTACTCCAATCCAGCGAAAAACGATTCCTCTGGTTCTCGATCGAAAAGATGTAGTGGGAATGGCGCGAACTGGTTCCGGTAAAACGGCCGCCTTTGTGATCCCCATGATTGAGCGACTTCGC
Source organism: Calonectria pteridis (assembly GCA_022837005.1). NCBI lineage: Eukaryota > Fungi > Ascomycota > Sordariomycetes > Hypocreales > Nectriaceae > Calonectria > Calonectria pteridis. Next base: position 156,505 of record JAKZGU010000008.1, on the reverse strand, counting down.
GCCCATAGCGCTCGATTTGGAATGCGCGCACTCATTCTTTCGCCTTCTCGAGAACTTGCGATCCAAACCTTGAAGGTTGTCAAGGAGCTCGGCCGTGGAACTGATCTGAAGGCAGTCCTGCTAGTTGGTGGTGATAGTTTGGAGGAACAGTTTGGCTACATGACTGCCAACCCAGACATCGTCATTGCAACTCCTGGTCGATTCCTACACCTTAAGGTCGAAATGTCGCTCGATCTTTCATCTGTTCAGTATGTCGTGTTTGACGAGGCTGACCGACTGTTTGAAATGGGTTTCGCGGAGCAACTGACGGAGATTCTTTACGCGCTACCCCCCTCGAGGCAGACTTTACTCTTTTCTGCGACCCTACCTACATCTCTAGTCGAATTTGCGCGAGCGGGTCTCCAAGATCCCAGCCTGGTACGTCTCGATGCGGAAACCAAGGTTTCCCCTGATTTAGAAAGTGCCTTTTTTTCCGTAAAAGGTGGCGAGAAAGAAGGATCTCTATTGCACATTCTCTACGATGTTATCAAGATGCCTATGGGGGCCCCCGAAGGCGCAAAAGAACAAGATGGAGAAAAGGGTTCAAAGAAGAGAAAAAGAGGTGCCGACGGCCCGGGTGGGAAACCAACCGAGCACTCAACGATCATTTTTGCAGCAACGAAACATCATGTCGAATACTTGGCCAACTTGCTCATACTGGCAGGATTTGCTGTTTCCTATGTCTATGGTTCTCTCGACCAAACCGCGCGACGAATCCAGGTCGAAAACTTCAGGAGAGGAATGTCAAACATTCTTGTGGTTACAGATGTTGCAGCAAGAGGTATCGATATTCCTGTGCTAGCCAATGTCATCAACTACGACTTTCCTTCGCAGCCGAAGGTGTTCGTGCACCGTGTTGGTCGAACAGCTCGTGCGGGGCAACGAGGTTGGAGCTACAGTCTTGTGAGAGACATGGACGCACCCTACTTGCTCGACTTGCAACTGTTTCTAGGAAAGAGGCTGGTCATTGGCCAAGAGACAACTAGCCCCTCATATGCCGATGACGTCGTGGTAGGCTCTTTAAAGCGAGATTCTGTTGAGACGAATGTGGAATGGTTCAACAAAACTATTGAGCAAAACACTGATCTTTCTTCGCTAAGAAGTGTTGCTGTAAAGGCAGAGAGGTTGTATTTGAAGACAAGAAACTCCGCTGCGAGCCAGAGCGCAAAGCGATCTCGGGAACTGGTGGCATCACGGGCCTGGACCCAGCTCCATCCCCTATTTGGAGAGGATGTGGATGGACTTGAGCAAGCTCGTACGGATATGCTAGCGAGAATCAGTGGCTTTAGACCCCAGGAAACCATATTTGAGGTCGGACACAAAGACAAGGGGTCATCAGGAGCCGCTGAGATGATGAAGCAGCTACGAAAGAGAATCACACCGAAGAGACAACAGCAAGCTGAAGCAGATGAAGAGGAGGACTTTGATGGTATTGAGGATGCACCCGGTGGAAGCATGGACGTCGATTCCAGCGACGACGATGACGATGTGGCTGAGCCACAAGTTTACAACTCAGATGACGATGACGATGACGATGGTTTGGAAGTGACGGTCTCGAACACGGGCAACTCCAAGAAGGGCCAAACCAACTGGCAAGACTCGGAAGTGTTCATGTCCTACACGCCCCGCACGGTCAATGCGGCGGAGGAGCGTGGCTACGGAGTTCATTCCGGCGGAGGCACTACCTTTGTGGAAGCAGCCAGAGACGTGGCTATGGACCTGACCAACGATGAAACGGCAAAGTCCTTTGGTCTCCCAACCCGCTCCAAGATGCGATGGGACAAGAAGTCGAAGAAGTACGTGTCGCGAGAGAACGACGAGGACGGCTCCAAGGGCGCCAAGATGATCCGCGGCGAGAGCGGTGTCAAGATTGCCGCCAGCTTCCAGAGCGGAAGGTTCGACAAGTGGAAGCGCGCCAACCGCATGGGCAAGCTCCCGCACGTTGGAGAGTCGGAGAAACCCGGCAGCACCACCCAGCTGCCCTCGGGCGTGCGCTACAAGCACAAGCAGGAGAGGGCCCCCAAGGAGGCCGACAAGTTCCGCGACGATTTCCACGTTCGCAAGAAGCGCGTTGCCGAGGCTCGCGAGAAGCGTGTGGGTCGCTTCAAGGACGGCATGGGCAGCAAGAAGGAAATCAAGGGCGCCGACGATATCCGCAAGGCGAGGAAGGAAAAGGAGCGGCGGCTTGCCAAAAATGCTCGGCCGTCGAGGAAGAAGTAGAGCTGCATGGGCGTGGGCGCGGGCGCAGGCGTGGGGGTTATATAGTAATGGATTGCATAGCAACACGAATTGTTTTGGAGTCGCAGCCTTTTTTCTTTTCTTTTCTTTTTTTCTCTTTTCTTTTCACATGCGTGCAATGTTCGCTTTGCGTCAGCCAAGTTGGTGCGCGCTGTGACCCCCACGCCTCATTGAGCCTAATTCGTATGTAAGACACCTCTACCTCTGCCCGATACAGTTCAAGATGCAAGATGCCCGGCAGATCCATCTTTCCCGGCCACCCGGGCCCGCTACGTCATTAGGTTGGGTCGACAGTTATGGCGTTTACTAAAGAATGACGAGATATGTGTCAGACATCTTCAGTATCCTTGACGCAGTCTATTACATATGCATACAACCCTTGGTTCAACATCAAACAACATTGGATACTGCTACTATCGAAACATTCACAAGGACAAGGGCACATTCATAGGCGTGGCTTCAAGATTTCAATGTCTATTAGTTTCTGTAATACTAGCCATGTTGAATCTCGCTAGATCCCGGCTTCCTTTCCTTCACGCGTAACGCCAACCTACAAATCAGGCCGGCTTCGCCAGGAAGCCCCGAGAAAATGTCCCCCAACAGTTACTCCCAATAGAAGTCAATGCCACGTAAGGTGGCAGTGCTATCGCCAAAAAATGCAATGGAAAAAAAAACAAGGAAACCGGAACGGACGGAAGAATCAGAGAGCACGGCAGATGTGAGATAAACCAAAGCATAGTCGCCCTCCATTTAACGCACGCAATCAAAGCCACTTCCAAGTATCGTGTGTGAGCGCATTCACACTGGGGTATCATTTGATAGTCTTCGACGGCAAAATAAGTGGTGGTACATCGATAGATGGATCACTTCAATATCGAGTGTCCAATCAGGCAATAAAAAATACGGATAAATCGTGTTAATCGTCAATGGTATGTGTAGTCCAGGGGCGATTATTTCCCCGTGGACTGATTAAGCGTCGGTTGTGTCTAAGTTGTCCAACCAACAATTGATCGCTTCTTCTAATAAGTTTCGTTGAGATCGGTGACTTCTTGAGTGGCCGTTTGTTCCCAAGTCTCCTCTCTCCCGGAGATCGATGGCCTCGCGAATATTGTCCTCCAGGGCAGAGAGAACAACAGACTTGCATTGCATGCGAGGAACTTCGAGAGGTCCCTGTGGCAGAACCGGCGGCTCCGGCGCCGTCACAGACACGGGCTCCACGGCCTCAGTACTCATGCGGACCTCGCTATGGGTCTGTGAGGAAGACAGCGAGTGGTCTTTGCTTGTTTCTTGTGTAAGGCTTATGACCCTTTCTACTGCTTCAGTAAGAGTCTCATCTGGCTGAGTGATCTCATCCTTGATCCATTCTTCGTCAAGCTGAGTCTCATACGGCAAAATAGATGGTGTCAAGACGTTGCCGCCGTGCGAGCTGGGAGGGCCAGCTTGCCCTGGTGGCTGGCGGTCCGCGGGAGATCTTGGCTTTACTAATCGCCGGTAGCGGATGCGGGTAATCGAATTGGTGGTGGTGTCGGCAATCATCGCGCAACTAACGTCGACCCATCGCTCACTCAAATCGCCGTTCAGAGGGTTGAGAGGGGCCGGAGTTGGTTCAGCCCTGAGGGCTGCTTTGACTTGCTCCAGGAGGTCCTCCTGTGGGGGGATTGCTTGTACAGCGAAGTCTGGGTGGAAACGGTTCAACCATCCAGCTGCGTTCAAGGGAGAGTCGCCATCAACACACATTCGTGAAGCCTGTTCGAAAGAATCCAATCCGTTCGGAATGCCAGGGGTGGATAGATAGCCGCTGCTAGATGGGGAGCTGATGGCTGACTCAAATGATGTCATGTAATCAGGGAAAGGGATATCGACGTCGATGACACCATCGTCTGCATTGATGGATGTCTTAACCGGGGACTCGAAGGCTCCGTTGGGATCTGGCGTTCGTTCGGGTCGGATCGACGGTTCCCGGGTGCGGCTCTCAAAATCCCGTGGTGTGCCGGTCCCCCGCGTGTCCATAGAGGGACGTGTCTTCTTTGTAGGTGACGTACTCATATCCTCCACATCGGCTACTTCTTCGACCATCTGCGATAGCTTATCTGACCTATTAAACCCGGATTTGGTAGGAGATTTCGGGTCAGCCTGGCTATAGCTGCTCATGGTGGCTGAGTCGCGTCGGCGGGTGGTGCTCCATAACCCGCTGATGACGCTGCCCCATCTTGAGCTTTGGCTTCTCGAATCGGAGCTGGCATTGCTCAAGTGGCCAGTGCTCTCACCTCGCTTCAGAGATCGCTTCAAGTCATCCGCTGCAACACTTCCGCTGCTGCTGGGCCGAGGCCTCCTATGGCTATCGACTCGCTGAACAGTTGAGAAATGTGGCACAGTCGTCTCTGGCAGTATAGTCGTGGTTGTAGCGGCGCTGCTTTTCCTGCTGACAAGATCATTGCCGGAGATGGGGAGATCCGAGGGGCGAATGGATGCAGCATCCGAGACACGTCGTTCGTGGTTTCGATCCATCGTCAAGTGGGCGAGCTGTGACGGAACTGCAGAAGCTCGTGCGCTGTGGCTCGTTGTTCTAGAGTGAGAAGCTCGACGGAGGCCAGTTCGTCGGTTAATTTTTCGGCGAAGGGATTCTTCCCGCAGGACTGGAATTACGAACGTCGGTGGTGAGTTGGAAAAGGTTCCCACAGAAGTGGATGTGCTGGGTCGGTGTGCGCGGGTTGTAGGCACATGCTGGTTGGCAGGTAAGAATGCCGAGAGAAGGAAGATTAGGCGACGAGCAGCCATTTTATCTTCGGATACAATGACGGTGCGCGCCGGGAGGGACAGATCCTCTTCGCTACGATTCTTCTGCTGTTGGTACAGTCTCCTCCGGTATGTCGGAGGGCACAAAGCCTGTAGCCAATCGGTGTGCGTTGCAAGGAACCCCGTCAGGAGGTTGTAGAAGAACTGTCCTCGTTCCACACTGCCAGCCCATCGCGAAGTCCAACGGGCTTCGTCACGCCAAATCCCCCATCGTCCCTGGCCTGTCACAACTCTTGCTGCGCTTAGCCCCATGACGATTCTATGGCGTGCTGCGTCTACCTGACCCAAGACTTCCTTGTCATCTGCGAGACAGTTTGGCAATAATGACACCAGCTTGGTGGTGCTTTTGGGAGGCTTGACCCGGGGGAGCTCACCACCACGTCGTTCGGACAAAGAAGGGGCTCGACCACCGGAGTTCATTGAAAAAGAGCTGTTAAACGGGCCCGGCGATGCGATATCGACCTGCTTAAGCATCGTTCCCAATATCGTCGCAACAACAGACTGAAGGTGTGTCAGGGTCCTCATTATGATGTCCCAATGTTGGGTTAGTGAATCGATTCTATCTTCCATATCAATCGAGTAGGATGACTCTGTGGCATCGCCGTATGTGCCAGAACCGACCATTGTCCACCCTGAGGGTCGAGCGGAGCTGAAAGATGAAGGGAAGAACTCTTGATCATTGTAGGAGCTGGATTCGCGGTGTGAGGACTTTGGCTGGGTTGCCGGGGGTAGGCGCGTTAGTGCGTGGGGTGCAGGTGGGAGCTGGACAACCAAAACCACTGCGTACATTGGAGTGCGCCGCTGCTTTGGTTGGGGCTTCTTCTTCTTGGGGACTGGATCATCGCCGGTTGCGGGAAATGGAAAGCCAACGTTCTCATCCGAGTACCGTCCAGGTGGGGAGGTCTCGGCTTCTGCGTCATCTACGACGAGATTAACAGGGAAAAGTCTGGTAATCAGAACCTTCTTTTTCTCGCCCTGGCGAGAGTGTGTGTTTCCCAGCGCTGATGGGTTGGTTGGCGAAACGGCCTGGGACGAGTAAGATTGTGAGAGTCTGCTGGAGCGGGCACTTGAACGGCCAATGGAACTACGGCCATCGCCAATAATAGAGGCGGGAATGTCATTAGGACGGGTTTCGCCAGGCACAACGTGAACCTTGGTGGATGTGCCCTTGTATGACATCAGCTCCGAGTTTCCAAAAATACAGCTCGAAAAGGTTGCGAGCTCTTCTCGATACTCGCGCGCAGCTCGCTGGGTATCGGTTTCCCCATGTGCTTGACTGCGGCCCTGCAAGGATGCTCGGCGATCAAAGGCACCTTGACGCGGAGTAGGTTGAGAGCTGTCGGGCTGAATAACAAGAGGCCGAGCGATGTTGCCAAGACTACTCTTGCGCGGCGAAGTTGGGTTTCTTCGGAAATCTTGGGACCCAGGGGCTCGCTCAGTTGGCGATGCTGGTGGAGCAGGGTGGCTGTCAAAGAGGAGCGAAGCATTGGAGGGACCAAGCGCATCTTGCATGATGATGATACGAACATCGCGGACGTCTAGATCGACGTCGCCGCTGAAATCAAAAGCGTTGGCAGTCGAGCTGCCGGGGGTAGTGGGAGTTGAGGACAGGGGGAAGACCTGATCATTGCGGTGTTGATACAGGGCTTGGGCGTCAGGGAAAAGGAGGTTGCGGGTGTGGATATCTTCTTGGACAGATTCGAGTGATGAGACGGGCCTCGACATCTTGGTTGTCATCTGAGAGGGCACAGCGGATGTGCCGCCGGAGCCCAAGTGCAAGAGCCGGCCGAGCATGTCGGAGGCGCACAGAGAGCCAGAGGGCGGCGCAAGGGAGATGGGGGAGAGGTGTTGTTAAACTCAATGCAGGCGGCGGGCCATGATAAGAATACTGGCCGACGAATTTTGAGCTGGGCGTAAGTGCATAGTAACCTCTGCTAGTGGCATGTGAAGGTGACGACACGAGCCCAGGGTCGGCCAAGGGCTAACTGGGATGAGGCGGCGCTTCAGGTTCAAATGCCGACACAAGGAACAGGAGAAGGATCCCAGGTAACAGGGGCCAGTAGAGTCGGCAGGAGTGCTAACAGCTGTAGCTCACGATGTCGTTTGAAAGTGATGCTTGGAAGACGTGGCGACGTCAAAATGGCTGTAGGTTTGGCGCGTGCGGGACACAAGAGTGTGTTGTTGCGAGCTGTCGCGTGTGTGGAGAATTACGGGAAGGGAGAGAGCGCTGGTGGTGGCCGTTTGTGAAATGGATGCGGTAAGAGAGACAGGAACAACACGGCGAGGGTATCGTGGAGAGACGGGCGGCGCTCAGGATCCTGGTGGCTGAGGGAAGGGCGGTCGACTGCAATCGGGGGTGAGAGGTGACGGCGGGTGAGTGAGATAAGACAGCGAGAGAGAGCGCAGCGTCAGAGGTTGGCATATGTCTTGGAAACCGGAAACCTGGAGCAAGGGAGGGAGGACGAGAGAGGAAGGGAGACGGCGAGGACGAGGCGCACACACAGGAGGCAGGAATTTCGAGGCCGTCTGGAGGTGCTGGTGGTGCTGGTGTTTGAATCAAGGTAATGGTGAGGTCGCTCTGGGAGATGTTCGTCGGCGCAGGTTGTGGTGAGTGTTTGGTGGTTGAAGGAAACCCAGATGGCCGGTTCGGCGACAGGTTCGGGCGGGTGGCAGTGGGCAACGTCAGTGGGTGGCAGGGCAGTGGAGGGCCGGCCGTGCAGTCGACAAGCCCTTGGAGATTGACTCGATGCGCTATTTGGGCCTATGAGAGCGCGGGTGGGTGCAGTGGGCGGCGTCCTCGCAGATGGTACAGTACCCCACCCCCAGCGAGAAAGCACCGGCGGCGGCGGCGGCGGGGCGGGCGGAGAGGACGAGAGGGGACAGGCGCTAGGCCAAAGAACCCAGGGTCCCTTAGGCGGGTCGGTACCTTTTTATACTGGATCGTCGAGGCGCGTGCCTAGTCCCAGATGGTGCTGGCGCTGGCGCTGGCGCTGGTGATTGCAGGTTTGCTGCTGCTAGGTTGATGGGTGTGTGTGCAATGCAACAGTCCGAGACTCTGAGGAGCGTGTACGCATCTTTGTATGTGTGCAGTATGTATGCATGCCTGTGCTCGGCGGAAGCTAGGCCACTCAGGGAAAGCAGGTAGCCAAGCTATACAAGCGATGGAGGTACAAGCTGAAGACGCAGAACATGGTGCAATGCTGCTTCGCGGGCCTCTGGTTGGCGAGTCCGTCCAGATGGACGGGGGATGGGATGGGATAGAGGAGTGGAGATTGGCTCAGTGGGAACAGATCGAGAGGGGGGGGAGGGGTGCAAGCGGGCTTTTTTGGTCCGTGGACAATTCGATAAGATGGACAAGATGCTCAAGACTTGACGACAATCTACGAGGGATGGCGGGGAATGATCTTCATCAAGGGAAACCCGGATTCTGTCTACCTCTTCCAGTTGTCTCCTGAAGGGCGGTGCCGCTCCCGTTTGGGTGCCTGCTCAGGAATGAGTGGGTGCTGGTCCAGTTCCTCGTTGCCGCCCAGGTAATTATGACGCCCGCATGTTCCAGATCCTGCTGCCGATGCGGTTGCTGATGCTGCGGGTGCGGGCGGAGGGCCGACGATGCCAGACAGACAGGCTGAGGCGGCCGGCACTGAAACTGGGGCCGAGACCAGCAACTGGGTGCTCAAAACAGACATATCCGTCCAATCCGTGTACCCCAAAAAAGTTGAGGAGCTTCGCAGGTGACGCCCAGGCGGGGACCGACCAGCAACAACAAATCACTATGACGCGGTCTAAACGAGTGAGATGGATGCGAGATAGTGTTGTTTGGTCAAGCACTCGAAGCGGGCAACCCCATTCCACAATAGCTCGACGGGATTCAAGCTAGGGGCAGCCATGTTCCCCCTGCTAATAGTGCGCCGTGCTCTTGGTCCCCTTTGTTTCCAGCCCAACAAAGTGTGCCGTTAGTGCAAATAGCGAGCTGTCAAAGAAGAAACGAGGATGAAAAAAATAAAAATAAAAATTGAAGCACAGGACAGATCTTGATGCACGATGGGGTTGTGGAAGGGTGACGACGAGCATGGTCATCAACCTTCAGCCCCAGTTGACAGGATCCAACCTCCAACTCCCTGCCCGGCGCCACAAGTCTCAGCGTCAATGGAGCAAGCAAAATACACAGGCCAAAACGCCTTGCCCTGCGGGACAGGCCAATTGCCATGTTGGGCTGGCCCCCAAAATGCGGTGAAAGAACCCCCAGCGACGTCGCTCGACCAGGGTCTTCCCAGCGGCTCTGGCTGGGATTACTCTCCTTTGGGACGCTGTCTGGACCTCTGGCCTCTATGCTCACCACGAATGCTGCTGCTGCTGGGTCGTCGGCGTGGACGCGAGGGCGCAGACTGGAAATGGGGCCCTCCCATCATCATAAGTGGATCACCATAAAAGCAGCCTCACAAACACTCATCCAGGCCAACCCTGGGACTGCCATGAGCTACCACCGCCAGCGCCAGGCTAGGCCAGGTTAGTTGTGCCAAGGCCGAATGTCCAACACTGCCTGAGAATGGCAACAAGAGAGTGGCCCGGGAAAACAATGGCCTCCGGAGGATGTTCTCCACGCTCTGTCCACCTTGACCTCGACTTGGCTTGTGGTCAGGGTCCGAATTACGGGTACATTACTTCGTACTCGTGATCTCCGATCCATAGTTCTCGACTTGAAAAAAAAAAAAAAAAAAAAAAAAAAGCACCGAGTGAATATCCGCATCAACCTGCTGTACCACATCTGTAAGCCCCGGTAGGGCAGCAATCGACTAGATTAGCAATGAGGCCCAATCGCCATTCGCCTCTCACATCCCAGTCGCTGCAGCATGGCATTTGCCCACCTATCCACCATCACTTGCTTTTTGTCGATGAGTCCCGCCCCAAGCCTCATTTGTTCGCTACCTGCTGGGCGGCTTCTGTTGTGAGTGGTCCAAGTGGGAAGCGCACACATGACGCTACTGTACGAAGATAGCGACGTTGTAGACAACCCATCCGTTGCCAAGCTTCGCAGCACACGGCATGAATTGGTAAAAAAGGGCTCCGCCACCTGCACATCCTCGACTCGCGTTGTGTGAGAGCGAGTGTATCAGTGTGTGTGCATGCGCTTGTATGTGCCACCTCGATCTGTAGGTCAACCGTCATCCGAGGATCCACCACACCCACAAGTTCCGGACTGGCAAGTGCCGTGGGAAGCAAAAAGTCCTCCCAGATCATTGTCGGTGCTCTGGAAACGCCCCAAGTGCCGGCGTGTTGTACGTAATGGGCCTCGACTTGAATCGCGTGGCCCTGGAACCTCCGAGTTAAGCCCAACGGCGCCCGAGCCATAACCGGAAAAAGAGCCCCAACCTTATTAACGCGGCGCTTCGCATGAAGGATGGCATTTGTCATTGTCAATTAGACCCGGAACTCGGGAACGCTTCTCGCCCCTCCCCACACGCAGCTCATCCAATGTACACACTGGGCACTAATTTATCGCCGACCAAAGAGACAGGGCCCCGAGACTCGTCAAGGCGTACTTGGCGTTGATCACTTTCACCTGGGCCGCGCACGTCACGGGAATGGCACAGCACGGCGTAGGGAATAAATATACAAGAAAAAACTCAAACTGTAATAAGAGTAAGGGTATTTATCATATCATGACGTTTACCCCAATATATTGAAAAGGTAAAAATGCACAAGCAATAATTTTCTGCACGTTCCAACGTATATTATTGCTCCTGCGAGCCTCCATCCATCCTTGCCTGTCAATGGGCTGCCATTTGTCATCCACCAGTTCCTGTCCTTCTGACAGGCCCTATAAGCCGGTGATCTTATAGGTCATATACCTGAGGCGTGCGGCTTTCAAATTTCCGCATTTGTTTTGGAGACGAAGCGAGGGTTTCTTCCAACATTTACCCTGTCCAAAGCGTCGTTGCCAAGCTGGGGGATATTGGATCCCTGGCTCGATGGCACATGGAGACTGCGCTGAGTGGGCCCTATTAGCCTTGCCCTTCCCACTTGCATGCAACTTGCCACAACGTCCGTCGTGTGTTTGGTCAAATCATCTGCTTCGGCGAGGAGTGGACCACTCACTAACCCAAGTTCAGAGCCATCTTCGGGATTCTCCCCCAGCTAGACCCTCGCTTCAGGCAACTCTTGTTCCAAGGCAAGCCACTACTCACTGCCCCAGGATGCTAGATATCTCTCAAACACACAAAAGAACGCGCAGGCCCTCTCTGCCGGCGGCCATCCCATGTCGAGACCCCAGTGGGGGGTTTTTTTTCCCTTGGTTTATACCCACCAACTATGGCACAGATACCCCGCGATCAAAGCACTCGCGCAACTACCTACGTAACGTAGTTTGAGAGCTTTCTCGCCTCGCTTCTCTGCGCTCCCACCTCAACATTGATCTGCAGGCACATCAGGCCTGCGGTTTCATACGCATACCAATCAATGTGTTTATCGGCCGCCAAAGCCTCGTATCGAGGCATGCTCTTGCCACGACGTTTCTCTGGCATTCTGCTCGGCCGGCCTAGATTGCCGATCTTCATCCCACACAGCCGTCGGCCGAGTAGATCGAGCTAGGCTCTGTAGGCCATGTCTCACTACGGGGGAAATGTCCGCGAGCATGATGATCATGTACCTGTTATTGGAAGATTGGCAGTCTAGCACGTCGACAGCAGTCCTGTTTTAAGCCGCTACATCAGCCCCCTTCGCTCCTATGATGCCTCTCCAACCGCAGCTCAACGCAGTTGGTGGGCCTTGTCTATGGCCTCGATGCATAATAGCACAATACATAGCTGGTGATGGCAACGCCACATCACATCAACTCCCCTCATCAATGCACCCTTGCGCACTAGACTCTGTGGGCCATATGTTTTGCCACCGGTTGACCTTGCCTTAGCTCTACGCCCACATCGCTCACCTCAGACTGTGCGCGGCTGCAGCGCTGCAGACAAGCCACAAGTCAACTGCATGCGGGTCCGCGTCTACTTCAGGCAGTTGATGGCCAAGCGACTGCAGCAGACTGCAGACGGGCCTAGCTACATATGCCGGCCCGGGCAATATCAATTCGTCTGCGGCTGAGGGTTTTGAGCCAGCCGGGCCATGCAGCGCTGAGATTCCATGTCATATGCGATCTGCGCATGTGCAAGGGAGAAGTGAGCAAAATCAAAGCCAAATAGGCCGAACCATACTCTATCTCTATCATCTTTAGCCTTTCCTTCAGGCAACCACGCAACTAGCATCTACTCGGCAGAAACCCCGCCATTTTGCCGCCAAGGGTTCTCCAGTGAGTGGGTAGGTCAGTTGGTTTGTAGCTCATCCCTATGTCTATGCTCCCGGCCCCGGCTTTCCGCCTTTGCTCGTGGCGTCCATCACGTGTCCCAGAGCTGAGGTAGCTTCAGGCAGCTCCAGATCCATGCTATGCTCAATCACATTCACCGCTCCACAGCTGGGCGAAGCAAAGCCGCTCTCCAGCTCGCAAATACCCCCCCGGGTATCAAATCAAACTGTCTTGGATCTCTGACGTTGCTTGGAAATGAGCCGCCCCAGTGTCGCGCGCGTGGAGCGGTCGCATGAGCTGCCCCCCATCCTGGCCGCCGCTACATGTCATTTTTTCCCCAAATATGCCGCCCAACCCTGTCACCCCTGTTCAGTCGGCGCTGTTGGCCTCCTCCGACTGCTTGGAACCCAGATTGCGTGAGCTGAACCGAACGCAACTTCGGGCTTGCTGGGCCATGGATTCGGCTTTCGTCCCGTCCCTCGCGAGTTTAAAGGCTCCATTTCGCGCTCTAGCGCACCCGCGCTGCCTGTTCACAACGGGCGATTCGTCTGCTAGCCTGCACCACCTTGCGGTTGCCAAGAGGCACGGTTTAACGTCGACTGGTTCCCTGATGCTAGTTGCTTAAAGACGTGGGGGAGGGGTTATGTGATTGTGATAGAATCCAATCATTGCGCGCGGTTTAGGCGGTTATAACTATTGTGGCAACCTCGCCTTCTCTCTTTTCGCGTCGTGCCCAGCTGGGGTGTAGCTCCTGGCAATACGCCAACGCCGCAAGTCATCCCGCTTCAGGTTCCAGACGCGTACATAATTCCCTCGACTATTGGGCTACCAGCGGCCCGTCCCTCAGTCTCGTGTCATAAACCATGCCCGCTGGGCTTGATCTCCCTAGGCCTAGCTGGCTGTCCTGGCTAAGAAATGGCCTCAGGTTCCATCCCGTACCAGAGCCTTCCAGCAACCGGCTGAATGTAACGCGAATCTTCCAGGGCCCCAGCCTTGATCTCGTCACCAGCCAAGAGCAACCCCCCATCGGGTGATCGCCGGCCCTGAGATCTTCAGCCCCATGGCTCACCGACTTGCCGTTTTCAGTCTAGCATTTTGCCGTGTCTTCTGGGTTTCCAGACGAATGGGCCCATTTCTGCATATCCCAGAATGAGGCTGGCCGCGAGTTTACGCCAAGGTCACATCTTTTTACCCATTTGGGTGTATCCTGCCAAAGGTAACAAAAGCCATCAGAGCTCTGCGGCACTGCCTGCCTCGGTTAGGATCCGTCGTAAGGGGATCCTGTACCAAGATTAACTTGTCACATCCTGTCACCTGCTCGGTGCCGTTTACGCATTCTCCGGCTTTATCCATTGATTATAAAGCTCATTCTAATGATTACCACGAAATCTTGAACGGGGCAGTGAATCATCTCCTTGGCAGCTTTGACAAAGGCTCGTGATCTGAGAGTTCAATAGCCTCTCAGTTCAGGGATTTCCATCTTGGCACTTCACAGGGATATATCGACCACGAATACTGCATCACTAACCCCCAAGGGTCCAGCTTGAGAACGTAACCAACACTGGGTAACCCACAAGCCCCTCTGCGCCCGTCACTGTCCTCTCCAAACTTAGTGCGACGGACGTAGATCACTCCAGTTAAAGGCGTGTGCAGCACCTCATTGCGCCGCACAGACTTCCACAAACCAATTGGCATTGCTCTTGCTCGCCTGGTCCCTGACTGGCCGAATCTGATTCGTCTACTGCTGCATCATGAATGTTTTGAGGAGCACTCCTGCTAGCCGCAGATCCCGGAGAAATTTCCGGCTGAAGTGCTGCAGAGTGAATCCCGTACGCGTGAAGGCATTCCATGACGATCTTTGCCTTCTCCGTAAAGCTTTCCATGGTGCTGCCATCGACAACTATGTGAGCGGTTGCAATGGATTTTTGTTGATTCAGCCGCCAGATATGTAGTTCGTGGACGGATTTAATGCCAGGGATCTGATTCCGTCAGTATTCTAGTTTCGGTGGAGGAGTGAAGAGGATAGATTTGTCACCTTTTCGATGTCATGCTTGACATCGTCCAGTTTGATTCCACCAGGGGCAATTTGCAACAGGATGGCTCCGCTATTCTTGATCAGGGGAATGGACGAGATGAGAATCATGAGCGAAATGAATATTCCGACTACAGGATCGGCGTAGTATCGGTTCTCTCCCTTGGTCTTCCAGATGATCGCTGCTGCAATGATGATACCAATATTGTTGATGGCGTCTCCTATGACGTGGATAAAGACGCCGAGCATGCCTAAATCTCGGCCAGAAGACCTTGGGGAGACTATGGCATGCTTATGTTCATGGTGATCATTTGTTATCTGTGTGATAATTGTCAGCATCTTGAAGATGGTATTCTGGATGTTTAATGTGGAAACGTACCGGTAGCCTGCAAGCCTGCCGACTATTGGTCGAAGCAGATCCATCCGTATCTCGAATATCTCTAGAGTCATGAGAATCATGACCAGAGTGGGTTTCGGTCTTACAGCCGCCATTGTGGCTGTGGTCATGAGCATGTTCTAGGGTAGTGTAAGCTCGGTGCCATGTTATAGTTAAGGGAAGGCGGCTCACCATGGAGAAATGACAAGACAAGGACATTGAGAGCTAAGCCAACACACCCAACGATAAGAACTAGCTTTGGGTTTTCCATGTCTATCTTTTGTCAGCCCTTTACTTTAGTCCAGCTTGTTTAGTGCAGCTTACGATTGAGGTGAATACATCGTTCAATTGCCTGAACCAAGATGCTGACTCCTAGAGCGAGTAGAAACACTCCGTTGAAGAAGGCTCCTAAGAGAGTGGCTCTTTGCCACCCGAACGTGTATTGCTGAGGTGCAGGCTCGGTTTGCTCTGATATCTGTCCTACTATCTTAGTGCTTGATGTTAGCCTATGTGCTTTTTGTTGACTCACCATCAACGCTACCAAGGCGACAATGACTCCGATCAAGTCACTGAACTATTTTTGGTTAGCGATGAGCTCAATTTCGGACGTATTTCATACGTAGTGAAAAGCGTCCGCTACTAAGGCGAATGACTCTGTGAGGAAACCAACTGTATGCAAATCGTTAAAGCAAGTCTATGAATAAACATATCGGGCCTGACCACTACAGACCTGCAAGCTCCGTTATAAAAAACGAAAAAGAAATCCCAATAGCCAGGATTAGGCGTTGCTTTCTGGTAAGTCTGGGCATCGCCATATTTCTGCAGCGGCTCAATAGCCACCAGGGTAGATAAGCGACTGCACAAGCGTTAGAACTGATCTTGAAAGCAAGGGCCTGCATAAATATTCTGGCCGCAGGATAGTGTCATTTATATACTTCAATGCAAAACTTGAACAGTAACAAAGAGAAGGAATGGTGAGTCGAGGTGTTTAAGTTGTGGTTCACCACCTTGCCGCAAAGACCTGAGCTGACGCGGTTAACACGCACTGACGGCGTAGACTATGGTCGTGTGAAGAAGTGGTTTTTATATCCATAGTACAATCAGAATAAGAGTAAAGAGAAGAATTGAAGGTCATTTTTGGCTTATGTAGGATTTCTTGTCTAACACATCATCAGCTTGACACTACTAGTTTGCTACCTGCATTTGCCGGTCTGATGTGTCACGAGCGTGTCAAACTTGCAAAGACAATCGCGAGTATTCTTACAGCTAAATTATATCCTCTTGTGAACTTTTGATCGCAAACGCCGATAAAATGCTGTGTTCCAACAGCAACAAGGATAATTGATGTTGGTGAATGCGACCAAGGCGTATGCGCTTTCATTCACATAATGAGAAGCGAAGTCGCAAACATTTCGCCTTCCCTAGTTCCCTGTACTAAGCAATATATTATTACAGAATTAGCGTGTAGATGAGCTGCAGGAGCCGAATCGAACGCGGGTAATGACATTATAACCCATATTATAACTTGTTAGATCGCAATAGTGTGACCTGTCAATTTTGAGGGTATCATATATCAACTTAGCTGATGTCATATACACTCAATTATACTGGGATTAAATGATCGCTTCTAGAATAAAAGTGATTTTATCTCTAAAAAGAAACGAGGGTGATTAGTTTGTCGTGTTAATGGTGGGCTGATCAATGTGGATTTCAACAAAGCCTGCAAACAAACACGTCTGTCGGCTGCAAACGACGCCTTTTTTTTCAAGTCAGACATCTATATGGCCGTGGTATCAATTGAAACAGAAGTCTTATTTGTGGATACAAAATGAATCATATTTTATGTTACTTTGCCAGCTCAATTCGACGCAATTGCGTGTACGATCAGCACTGAGCCGTGACAATGCGCTAAGGCGTTGATGGATCTGGCAGGCGGTGAACCCCTAGCTTCGTTCTGCCGCGCCCTCCCAACCTCATGGGATCAGATCGCATCGCCCTATCACTGTGTGGACATCACGGTCTCGCTTGTACAATTTCAGTGCTTCGTTACCAGCTCACTTCCCCTTAGAGCTTGATTCTTCCTCGTCAAGCCGTCGCGACAATCATGCGATCCCCGAGATCGCATCATCCCCCATCAAACCCACCGCAGTAGCGATCGAGCTCCCATGTCCCGAAATGGCGTCGCAAAGAATCCGGTCCCGCGCAAGGGTCCGCAATGGTCGCATCTCCGGCAATTTAGCAGGTCCAGCCTAGAACGCATCCCCGCCGAAGTTTCCCCCTCTCCCGCCAGCGCCTCGGTGCATTCCCATTCCACTGTCAGGGAGGAGAGGCGAGCGAAGATAGAGCGCCGGTGCACGGTCGCCGTCAACGAGGGGTACTCGAAGGATGAGGTATTGCTCAACCTGGATCTCGTTGGAGATGACGTCAAGCCAGGCACGTTGATGTGCATTACGACGGTGAAGGATGATTCTAGGAAAACGCCAGCAAGTCATGGGTCTGGCGGCAAACAAAGTCAGAACCATAATGGTGATTTGAAGAACTTGAATGCAAACCAGACCAATGATGATGGCGCCGGCAAGAGCTACGTGTTTCTCGCCAAGGATATGCCCCAGGAAATGAAGGCGCGCCAGCCTGATGTGGAAGTTTATGTGGTGAAGCACATAGCAGATGCATTTGGGATGAAAAAGGGCTCGCAGGTCCTACTCACCATGGTACGGCATTAAACGGATTTCGGTTGATGAGTCACGCTAATTTTTGAGCAGGTGAATAAGGATAACCCGGTCAGAAAGGCGTCTCATGTGGAACTGTCATTCAAAGACCAATATCTATCCAGGGCCGACATATGGAGGATGACCGTTGGGGAATTGACAGAGAGAACTGTCTACAAGGGCCAATCCATCTTATTTATGGGCACCATCAAGGCCCAAGTCACTGCTATCTATGCCAATGGCTCCAAGGTGCATTCGGCATTCTTTGCTCGTGATACACGGCCCATTTTCCGGAGCGAGTCAGCTAGATATGTTCTATTCATTCAAATGTCTCGTGAAATGTGGGGATTTGACTCGGAAAGCTCTGGTGAAATCATGTTCAACAAGGTTGTCAACGGGTTCTTGCCTGCGTTGTTCAAACGATGGGCCAAGCTCAAGGCGAAACACCTCGTCAGCATTGTACTTTTTGCCCGAGTTGAATACGACACGGGCTTGTCAACCGAGTTCGATACCTTGGAAAACGACTACTATACCGGTATTCAACCTTCGGGGCCCCGCCGACCATACAAAGACTTCTATCGCGTTGTCGTCAGTGAAATGGGCAGTGGGGAGTGGACGACGATTCTGCATCAATTAAAGAAGGAATTCAACTTCTTCAGGAGAGATATCAGCCTGCATCACCACAAGCTATTCTCTCCCACCAAACGTGACGGAGACCAAGCGCCTACAGATACGCCTACAAACAGAATCAAAGCTGAATCGACACTTTCCATGTACGGTAACGTTTTGGAGGCAATCAACTTGGCATCCTCGCAGTTCGCACACGATCACATTGACAGAGATCTGACAAGAACCGGTATTTCCATTGCTGTGATCAGTCCTGGATCAGGTGTCTTCGAGGTTGATTATGAGACTCTGAGAAGGACCACAGAAGCGCTGGTAGGCAATGGAATAGGCATCGATCTTATTTGCTTGCCAAAGATGCCGCTTCATTCCGTTCCACTATTCAAATATCGCAACCCCCAATATTCGGATGATCGCAACAACCCACAGCATACGCCTCACCATTCTGGTCTGTCAAGGTCCTTCCAGAGTCGTGATAGCACGCCGAATCATCCTACGCCCATTGTCGGCAGTTACCAGTCACTGACGGAATCTTATTCCCCCTCCAAAGGAAATAGCTTGACTCGTAGAGGAGAAATTCACCCGCCAGTGTCCAAAAGTGATGAGTGGTGCTATGCGCTTCCACAATGGCTTCACGTGTCTTACTGGACTGGCACTGACGACGAAGCCCTATCATATCATGGCATCGCATTGTCAGTGTCCAACAAGGTCCAGCAAGATGATGAGAAGGATTTCAATATTAGATGCAGAATGTATGATCTGCAGATGAGGAGTCTTCTGGAGACGAACGAAATCGAAACGACTCCCCTACAAGCTGATCAACATTACCCTTCTAATTTGAGCGAGCACCCTCCATCACAGAAGAACCGCCCCGCGAATCTCAATGACACTGTGTACATTCCCAGCAGCCGTGTACCAGAAGCTCTTTTTGACCCTATCCAGGGATTTGGAAGGCCAATGCCTGACAGGTTAGCGAGACCGGGAGAAAAGTCTATTTGGAAACAATTGCAGGAGTTTGATGACGCCAAATCTCGAGTCACAAATAATCGGCGCCATCATCATTCATCACGGCACGCCAGAGACCTGGACGAGTTCACTCGAAGGCAGCTGGCTGAGGAGTCTGGCCTATATGGAACATCACTTCCCGAGAAGAAAGCCGGGATCGCGGGCCCTTCTTCGAGAAAACTGTCCATGAATATATCTGATGTGGAAAAGCCATTAATCATGAGAAAGACCGATGCGCCACCCAAGCTCACCAAAGCTACTACTACAGTTCCAAAGCAGCCTAAATTCATGAGGCAAATCAGCCTTGGCCACCGTGGCTTTGGTGTCGCAGCGCCCAAGATTGCAGCCGCCGAGATTAAAGCAGAGTCAGTCAACGCCTCAGATGTTTCTTCTGCAACCCAAAGAGCGCCATCCACTCCACGTTTAAACCCAGAGATGCGCCCCAGCTCTCCACAAACCATTACGAGCCAATCGTCAACATTATCCGCACGGAAGCAGCGTTTAGATGCTCCTGAGCCCATCATGGAGGGGATCCCAACAACGCCAAGCATCCCTATCTTAAAAAGGAACAGTTCGAATCGTGACGTTGCTGCGCTGCAGCTCAGGAACGCATCAATGATGGTTCCTTCACCATTTAGTACACGCCATGAACGATATCATGAAGATCGAGATCAGAAATATTCGAACGCGCTTCGTGCAGATGATGCCCAGAAGGTGTACACAAACAAACTCCGTGCGGGAGTCGTGACCGAGCTTCCAACAACGCTGTCTCCCACCACGGCTATCACTCCATGGCTGACTTTGTTAAACCCCTCTAACCCCGAGAGCCATACGATCGACGACACAATCCTTTATAGCAGGTGGCAGCACGTCTTTCCTCAAACTACTCAAATGAAAGTTCAAAAGTGGAAGGCTCTTTGTTGCCCTGCGTCAGTACCTTTAACAACCGAGTATTTCCCTTCAAAGACACAATTTGATACCGAGTACCAAAGGCATCCTTACACCATTGACCAGAACATGGATGATGAACTGGCTGAGGAACCTAAAACCCGTCAGCAGTTCATGCAGGAGCTGATTAGTCTACGATTTTCCCAGGGATTTCAAATTGTCGTTGGCCCGGCAGTTGCAAAAGCTCTAGGGCAAAAGCTCATCAAGGTTGGCGATGTCTTCTCTCGCAACCAAACCTTGGAAGATGGTACCAGCATCTTTATGTCAGTTGGAAACACCATTCATCAATTGTCGTGTGTGAACGACACAGAGGTGGAGGTGAACATTTTTGTGCGAAAGCCGACAGATACATCGTACTTATCGCAAAGCTTCTCGGCGATGTACAAGCCAGCCATTCGTACCTTACTAGATGAATCTTATGAGGCACGGGAAATCGACATTTTCAACGTTCGGCAAGATCGCAACTGGAATTTTATTGATTCATACTTGGCAGGCCATCATGACCAGATGATAGAAACGCTCAGGTTTTGGCGGGCCCGATTTGTGCTCATTCCCATCATATCAAATACACCTTTCCCACGAAATTCAAGTGGCGATAATCCAGAGGAAGTCCGCATCGAAGGAATCAAACGTCTGGCCCAATCATGGCAGAAACATCGATATATCCCTCCTTCGGAACGACGATACCACTCAATAGGTCATCGTCGGCGTCAAGACCCCAACCCGTTAGACATTGTGTATAAGACCGAGGATCCGTCCATGGTTATTGCTGCTGAGGTGGAGACGCTGCCTCTTGTCGAAGGCCTCGAGGCACCTGTTCGCAAAGGCCTCGTATCGAGCAAGGAACGGTTCAAAAAGGCAAACCTCAATCTTTCTGCTCTGGCTGATGCAATGCAACAACCCGTGGAGAATGGAGGTGTGCGGTTACAAAATCGACGATGGCACCTTCGGCTTCATTACTCTTGTTTTATTGGTTCAGAGATGACTACATGGCTGTTGGACAACTTTGAGGATCTTGATACGCGTGAGGATGCCGAAGCCTTTGGCAATGCTCTCATGGTATCGGATGAAAAGAACGGGACCGGAAAGAACGAAAAGGAAAAGAACTTGTTCGTCCACGTCGAAAAGAGACATCAGTTCCGTGATGGCAATTACTTCTACCAGATTGCCAGCGAGTTCGCCAAGCCGCATCCCGGCTGGTTCAACTCGCGACGGTCCGCCGTTCCCGCGACGCCCGTGCTCGAGGCTTCAAATAGGGATTCACCTCGAACTCTGGGACGGCCCACATCAATTAGCGAAGGCGACTCGCCAGCATCAACTTCAACTACTCCTACCATGCCTTTCCATAGTGGCAAGCAGCCGAGAGTAATGTTGAGCAGAGTCATCAAGTATGATGTGGATCACCGGAAACGATCGTACAGACCGGAGCGCATCGACCTGCATTACGACCGCCTCTACAACCCAGATAACTGCTTCCATATCAGAATCGATTGGATGAACATCACAGCCAAACTGGTCGAGGACGCAGTGGAGTCCTGGGCTCGCGAAGCCAGCCAGTACGGCCTTCGACTCGTCGAGGTGCCCATCAAGGAGGCGTGCGCCATCACGGAAACAAACCCCTTCCGAAGACCCTTCAAGGTCAAGCTGGCTGTGCCGCCTCCCGAGCAAAAGCCCGAGGCATACATAGATCCCAACTCACTGGGCCCACGAACGGCACCCAGCAAGCATTTTTACCAGGTGGCCATTCTCAAGCGCTTCGACTTCGTCCTGGATATGGAGGCCGCCTCCAGCTTCTCCAGCAATGTCGACGTCACCTACTCGTGGGGAAAGCCAGACTTCAGATATACCCAATACATTCATCGCTCGGGCGGCCTCATCGCCCAGATTACCGACGAAGGCGATTTCCTCCTCCTCGCCAACCGCCTGTTCACGCATCGGCCTAGCAACCCTCGTGACAAGGACATGCGCGGCATCACTAATGCGACCACATCGGCCGACCCGCACCCGCAGGTCATGGACCGGCCTGGCCGCATATCGTATGCATCGTGGAATATGCCGCCCTCCGACTCGTCCCCTGGGCCCATATCTTCCCCACTTCTCAAGCCGTCCTACTTCTACCAATCCCCGGCCCTGAAGCCCATCGACAGCAGCAAGACATCGCCGCTCGCCCCGCCCCACCCAGAACTGCTCAAGGCTGAGATTCTCCACTTCTGCCATGATGCCCCCAGCCTTGAGACATTCTACAAGGAGGCCCTTGAGAAGGGCCAGGGCATCCAGGGAACTCCAGCCACGGCCATGACGCCCACCGCCCTTGAGGCTGTCCCTGAATCCAGCATCCCGTCCCTGGGCCTCCCGCCGGGAGTGCTCGGGGGCAACTCGGGGCCCAGCAGCGATGGCGGGGGCTCGGTCAAACGGCTTAATAGTCCCATGTCCTTTTTGCGAAGAGGCAGTGTTCAGTACGATATTATGGGCGGGGGTCTGAGTGGAAGGTAACGAGGTAATCATCCACTGAGTTGGTCATGATGAGTTTTGACTTTTTTTCTTGTGCGACATAGCAAGCAATCAATATGAACACTGCAGTCTTGATACATCCTAATTTTTGCTTGTTGAATAAGGATAGTAGTAGTATATAATATAGCAGTGAAAGTTGAACCATTGACTTTTATTTAACTTAAGAAGTGTAAGGTACCATGTAGTTGTAGTTGGCATCGGCCCAAAGGTAGTGTAGAGAATATAACTCTTTTCCATCCCAAAACCTCTCTTCTTCTCCAATAGCCGGGTATATATATTAAAATACAAGCCGTCAAATTGGAACAACATGATTTTCTCTCTTGTGCAATTTCGCAAATCAACCGTTCGCCATTCCCCAAACAAAAGGTTCGCCCTGAGACTGTGAATGATAGAGCCAAAAAGGAAATGGCCAAAAACACAAACAAAAACAACAATGACTGACGGTGAGGCCCAGCTATATACGAGGACTGTGAAGTAGTCCTGGAGCAATATATACGTTAGACTGCAAGAGATGAGGCGCAAATTCAAACGACAGGAATCGAGTCGAAACAAGCAATGCGGCAGCAAATGGTTTACAGTTTAGCCAGTGTACCCTGCAAATTGAGTTAGCCATGGACTTGCATTTGAAAATGCTGAGTAGGAACTTACACCAAGAGCAAACAGCAATGATGGCATATAAACAAATTAGCAGGAATCCCTCGAGCCAATGGCTCTTGCCATCGGCGATGAGGTAATTTGTGAGCAGGACAGCCACGAACATGACGGCCACCTGGAAAATATCGAAGCTCAGGTTCATGTTCTCCTCGCCCATTCCCCAACCAATGATGACCAGAAGGGGAATCAGGAACAGAGCCACCTGCATACTGGAACCGACAGCAACACCAATAGCCAGGTCCATCTTGTCCTTGATAGCAACAGTGACGGCTGTAGCGTGCTCGGCAGCGTTACCGACGATGGGGAGAAGAATGAGACCGACGAATTCCTCAGAAATACCGCCGCTTTGAGTAACAGCATCGATGGAATCGACCATGAACTCGGCGCAGAGAGCGATAATGACGGTGGAAATGGCAAGAGTAGCAACAGCGACAAGGAAGTTCAGCTGGGGCTCCTCCTCGTCGTCCTCCTCGTCATCTTCGTGTTGGAAGCTGCGAGCGTTCCTAAGCATTTGGGAGACTTGCTCATTGTCATCCTCCCTAACCACGCTGCGTCCCAGGATCGCACCGGGGGCGGCAAGGCCGTTCTTGATAGCACCCGAGCCGAGGCCGTTGCGGCTCCATGGCTTAGCAGCAACCTTTTGGCTCTCTTCGGTGAAAACGTCCTGGTGGGTCTTGAGCTGGAAAACCAAGTAGGCGGCGTAGACAACGAGAAGGATAACGGCGGTACCACGGGAGAGATCAGCGACGTCCTTGACAGGGGTGTTCGTGTTGATGTCGAAAACAGTGGGGACGATGACTGAGGCAACGGCGAGAGCGAGGAGCGACGCAGCTGTCTGGGCGACTGTCTCGTTAAAATACTGCTGCTGTCGGCGCAGACCACCAAAGAAGAAGCAAAAGCCCATGACGAGAAGAAGGTTGGACAGGATGGAACCGATCAGCGAGGTCTGGACGATGACGGTCTTTCCGTCAACCAGGGCGAGAATAGCAACGATTAGTTCGACGGCGTTTCCGAACGTGGCATTGATTAGACCACCAAGCACCTCACCAGTGCGCAATGCGATCTCCTCGGTAGCGAAACTCAGCATGGAGGCGAGAGGGATGATGGCGATGAAGTTGACAACAAAGACGGCGATGCGGCTGACGGAATGGACATAGTTGATGGCGATACCGACGGGGGCAGCAACGAGAAGGATGTTGATCCATGAGTTGAGGAGAGTTCGCTGGAGCTGGTTGGCGACGGTGAATGGCTCCTTGGGTTCGACTTTGC
The DNA here is from genome assembly GCA_022837005.1 of Calonectria pteridis. Classification (NCBI taxonomy): domain Eukaryota; kingdom Fungi; phylum Ascomycota; class Sordariomycetes; order Hypocreales; family Nectriaceae; genus Calonectria; species Calonectria pteridis. The sequence continues at coordinate 132,017 of JAKZGU010000008.1, read as the reverse complement.
GGAAGAAGCCCCTCTTCTCACTTGCCTTTGATTTTCTTCCCTTGTCGTCATCTTCCTCGACGATCTGCCTGGGCGATTCGTCGTCGGGTTTTCTCTGCCTCAGAACGCTGTCCTTCTCTGCATCAATGAGGCCTCGCTGCGAAACAGGAGGTTCGGCGCCGGGCTCGGTGGGGTGGCTTAGGCTCCTATCCCTTGACGACTCGTCATTGTCGCCATCCTGGGCCACGGTCTCTGCATTGGACCATTCTCTTCCGACGGTGCGAGAGGTTGTGGGATCGGTGCGGGCCTGAGTAAGCTGCTCGCCGGCCGAGGCATCATGGAATGTGGACTGCTGCTCGATGTCCCATGTGCTGCGCTTCTTCGAATGGGAGACATGGCGGAAGGGATTCCATGACTGATCAGAGCTGGTGCGGCTGAGTGTATGCGCCTGGCGCTTGAGGTTGAAATGGTTGACTTGAGACATGGCAAGCAGAAAAGATTAGTATGTGGAATTATAAGAAAAGGGGAATGAGTGATAAAGAAGGCAACATGGGCACGGGCGCAAGCATGAGGCGCAAGGCGGCAATGGTGGGTGGCGCCCAAAGGAGAGAGGCAAGAAAAACAAACTCAAAACGGACGGCTTGAGGCCCTGTGGGATGGGGAAAGTGCAGATGTGCGAACGAGTGTGTGGGATGAAAGCTCACAGGAAGCAGCCATTGCCAAGGCCTTGGCACGTAGACGTGAACGCGAGCACGGGACGGGTCGGTCTTGGAGTGTGGGTGGAGCAGCTCGGCGTGTTAATTTGAAGGTCGAGACCTGATAGGAGGAACGTGTGTAAGAGCGAAAACAGAGTGCAGAGGATTGACGAATGCAGGAGAAAAATAGAGAGGAAGAAGGTTGGCGAGGAGGAGGAGAAAATTGAGAAAGAAGAAAAAAAACAGAGATGACGCAAAGACGCTGGAGTGGTAGCCAACTCCAACAAGAAATGATTGCACTTCCGTGAAACAAGATTAGGAGTCTTTGTCCTTGGGTGGGCTCCTTGACCAGACCCTGCTTTGATGCGCAAAATGGCGGCGTGGGAATGGCGCCTGGCGTATGACGGGCGTATGCGCTGGTATATTTAATGCAGCCTCTTCTCAAATACCAGGACCATGGGTGACCGCCATGGGTTCTGACTGGATAAATACGTAAATTCGCAGCACCAAAGTGCCTTTACTAGATGCGCTGGCCACCCACGCTTGCTCGAGCGTGCATGTGGATGGTGTCCTCCCCCTACCAAGCTGTCGTCTACGTAAGTGTGCGCAGCAGCATTCGCAGCAGAGGCAGAGCAAACCCTAGCGGAGGCCTCCTTCTACCCCCCCTCCCTTGTAAAATAAGGTATGGAATACACTCCCTCACTCTATCTGGCCCGTCGGCCAATGCATAGCCGCCAATATCTCACTCCCCATTTTTACACATCCTCTTGCGAGTGACGCGCCATGTACGCGGATGGCCGCGGCGGACTGGCACCAGCAGGGGAGCAATATGGGCCGTTGGCAGGGAGTGGGAATTGGACGTGGGCCTGGGCTGTGATCCGGGCCATTTAGCAGCGGCGCTCCCAGGCCATTAGAGCTGAGAGTCTGCTGCTTTGGGAAAACCCATGCGAGCCTAGACGGTGCAAGGAGAAGCGCTCCAAGGCCCGACCGCTTCGTGCCAGACCATGACGATGACACTCACAATGACGGCATCATCCGGCTGCTTCACTGCTCCGGCTTCACCACACACCAACCAGCTCCCAGTTCAATACCTGGCGCTCTTCCCAACTGAAACGCGGGTGGGGATATCATAGGGTACCTGAATCCACGTCGTTGATTGACATGTCGTTAGCTTTTCGGGTCAATCCCAGTTCTGCCAAGGCCTGTCGCTCTTTGCCAAGACGGCCAAGAGATGCCGAGATCGTCCGTGCTGCCTCCCTCGCTCTTCGCGTTCTCCCCCATCCCCACAAATCCCCTGATTCTTGTTTTTTCGAACCTTCGATGCCAAGTCTTGCTTTTGCTCGTGGCCTTCACCAACTGACAGCTTAGTTAATCAATCAGCTCATCGTCACCATTCACAGCGCCCTCTAGGGTCCACACTCCGTAGTCTTGAAATCTTCTTTGTCTGTTCTGTATTGCATCAAGAGACTTCTCTTCCCCTCTTTAGTCTCGTCCCTAAATTCGCTGTCAAGGTGAGCCATCTATGCGCGCTCAGGTATCATCAAAGAAAAACGTCGCTCCCAAAAACGCCTTCCCTCTCCATCAATTCCTTTTGCGAATAGCGCAAAGCCCCCTCCGCCACCTTGTTCATTCCAAATCCCGAATATACGTCATTTCATCCGTTGTCCACATCCCTGGTCTTTTCTCCCCTGGAAACCAAGAGCAAGCCCAAGCCACACATGTACCCGCCCCAACGTCTTTGGGAGGCCCAGCCACAGCCCCAATACCGCTCCATATTCGACGCCAACACCAAAGTATGCCCAACCTAGGCACCCCAGAAACCGGCACGCGCCTCTCTCTAGCTAAATTATACCCACTCTGCCTCAAGATCTGCGTCTAGATCGTTCTCTGCGCTCTGCTTGCGTGGTCGTCCCCGTTTTCGAGGCTGAGATCCTGATCGAGCCCGTTTCTTTCGGCCTCCAGGTGTCATGACCCCCTTCCGCTTGCGGCCTCTGTCCATCATTGCTTCTCCGTCGTCCTCTTCATCGCCACTGGGCGTTGACGGGTTCTCCATCTGTCCCTCGTCCTCATCCGCCACCTTGAACTCTTTGTCCACGTTGAGGAGTTCCACAAAGGCGTTGCACTTCTGAACCATTTGTTCTTGTGAGAGCAATCCGTTCACGTGCGACGTCACCTCGTCCCAGAATCTCTCTCCGTGGACACCTTGAACTTTGGTTGGCGTCTTATTCAGATCCTTTGCCAACGCCTTTGCTTTGCTATCGTTCCGATTGGTTCCCATTCCGTAGAGCCGGCGCAAGTGCGTACGCGCTTCCCAGAGCGACAACAAAATAACTGAACCTGCCGTCAGCTGACGGAGCCGTTTTGGGTCCACAGATAAAGTCATCATCTTGGGAGCTGGGGCAGGAGTCGGCATTGGCGCCATGCCGGAGACCGACATGTCCATGAAATGCCCGTCTGATCCAGGAACAGGGACAAAGGCGGGTTGGGGTGGAGCTGACTGATCAACATCCATCCGGACATTGAAGACCTCCGACTCAATGGCTTGCGCCACTGTAGCACCCGTGCTCGTTACCATCTTTTCGATCGAGTTCACCGTTGTCTGTAACTCTCCGACAGTCTGATACTCAAAGAAGGCCAGATTCTCAATGATGAAACGCGCGAAGTCAACATGCGGCGGGAGTTCAGGAGCCGCATCCAGCTTGGAAAGATCAAAATCTACCTGACCACAGAGCTTTTCCAGGAATCTTTGTCGGTTTTTCATTTTGCTGATTTTCTGGACTTCCATTAAGAAATGCAATTTGGACTGGAAGGGATTCATTGTCGCGCCATGTGAATCCTTCACGACATCCCGTTGGTAAGCATACGCTGACTGCACTGCCTTAGCGTACTCTCGTTCCAGTACGGTTTCGTGCTTTTCGTGTAATGCTCGGTGCTCGGCAAAAGCAAGCTCCGCTATCTTCCGGTTCGCCGATGTTTCCAGGGTGATCAAAGTAATGCCGGTTTCTTTTGGATGAGTAAGACCTTGCCGATTGATGCTGCCCAATACTTCCATGGCGAGAAACGCATGCTCATCTTGCGAGGCGAGAGCAATGCGGGTGAAGTCTTTGAGAAAGCGTTGAGTTGTGGCGCTTGCCACATCGTCGAAACTGGTGCCACCCATTACTGTTAATTCCTTTTTCTGCTGCTTGGCAGGGGCTTCTGCTGCAGCCGTCTCAGAGCGTTTTTCTTCAGCTACAAGAAATTCCCTGAATGATTTCAAGATCATTGTCTCCAAGATGGGCACCTGGTCGTCAAAGACTTGCTGGAATGCCGTATAAACCTTGGCAAGAACATAGTTACGGGGCCAAGACTGGCAAACGAGACCAATTGCTTCTAAAGATGCTTTGCGGGCATCCAAAGGCTGTGATGGTGAGGCAAAGGGGACCAACATGTCGACTACTAGCCGGGGAACCGAATCTCCCTGCCACTTTGGGAATTTGGCCTTGAAAATCGGGAGATGTTTGTCCAAATCGCAGTGCTTGCCCACCATACCAACAATGATTGAGTATGCAGACAGGAACTGCAATTTCTTCGCATCCAAAGAACCAGCCCGGAGCTTTTGAATGCCCAGTAGACTTGATACCACGAGGTTGGCCAGGGGCTCGAAAGATTGTAGAAGCTCGCAGACAACTCGAGTGCAGGCAATCAAATCATCGACGGCGCCTCGAGACGCAATTTTACCAATAGCCTTCAGCAAGTTGAGGCGTACCTCTGCCAGAAAATCAGTGTGAACTGTTGTGAGCTGTGGTAGCACACGCTTGTAGATGACTGTAACAGCTCGGAAAGCAGCCAGCTCGTCGGTGCCTGAGAATGTTGCGAGATGAGGCTTGAGAAGACGAATCTGTTCAAAATTGAACAACTTAGGGTCAGCCTTGGCAAAAATGGTGAGCACCTGTAAAGCGTCTCGGCCAGAGGGAACGGCTGGGTCGTCCGAATCCAAATTATCAATCAGGCCAAACATGCTGGCAACAAGTTTAGAGCAGACAGAAAAGGGGCCCTCTAGAGATTTGTTTTGCGGTTTGAGGATAGCCTGAAAAACCTTGTCCAGAATTTCAGTGACTGTGCCAGATTTGACGGTTTGAATGACAAGAGCAACATGCTCTGTCAATGATGTTTGATACACAGCTGTACCATCGTCCCGATAAAAGGGCGTGAACCAAACCTCCTCGATCATCTGACGAGCAAGATCTCTAACACCCTCGTCAGGGTCCTGGACTCTACGGAGCAAGCCGTTTGCAATGGTGCTGCGCAGCGGTTTGCTTCTATTGCGAAGATAGATGTCGCGAGCAAGCTTCATGGCTCGCTTTCTAACGCCAACACCACTGTCTTGGAATCGATCAATGATCTTGGGCGTTAATGATGTTTCCAGCGCCGGTCGCATTGTGATACAGCTGCCAAGCAAGCCCAAGGCAGAGTCTCGAACTTGGGTCGATGAGTCACCAGCGCACTCCAGAATCAACTGGATGACAGCCGAGTCGCCATCCAAGATGGATGGATCTGTTTCCAGCACTTGGTTTACACTCTTGAGACTTTTACTTCGAACAGTGGCCTGATCACTCGCCATCGAACCCAGCAGAATGTTCAGAATTTTCCCAAATGATTCGCACAACGGCGAACGAAGCAAGAGTATCGAGTATGACAGTTTAGCCTGGTTCACAGACACAGTTTTGAACGTATACTCGCTCGCAAGCCACCGCCGGTTTTCGAGCATCATGCGCAGACGATATCCCAGACGCCCGAACTCTTGGTCTCTTTCCTCATAGCCTTCTTGGAAAGAATCATAACCAGTATGGACATGGTAAGCCCAGTCTGCGATCAAGAACGAAATCGCGCTTGACAGATGCGGATCATCGGTGCAGCGATGCTGGAGATATTCAAGCGTAGCTCGATACGGCCCGGTCCAAGCTGCGATTTGTTCTGGGCGTGTCTTTTGTTCAAGCGCATGATTTGCAAGTTCCGCAAGATATCGAGACAGTTCATCTGAGTCGTTACCCTCTGATACCCCAGCCATCCTCTTCACATGAGACCTGAGACGAGAGATTGCCGCACTCATTCCGCCCAGCAGCTCCAATGCCATGTTTTTTGCTGGCGCAGCTGTCTTTGGAGCTTCAAATAACTGCACCATCATGACCATCAGCAAGCGAAGTAGGAGTTCAGCAGACGGCCAATCCGGCGAGTCAAGACAGGTCGTAAAATCCTCAACAAAAAGATCAAAGAGGTTGCGGTATGGAGTGTCGCCCGATTTTGTAGACCCGATGGCTCGTTTGACAATGAAGTTAATAATGTACGACGCATTGCGCTGGACATTATCTGTCAACGGAGTAACTGCAGTGTCAAGGTCTTTGATGGAAACAGCATGTTGCTGGGCACCGTGCTCTTCGCTCTTAATGGATGATGCTGGTTGCTTAGGCTCTGTTAGAAGCTCATCATCGTCATCTGCTCCCTCATCTCCAGCGATTCCCTTGAGCAAGCTGCTACGGTTTCGTTCTTTGCTATTGTCCACTCTGCCAGAGCTGGCCTGGACCAATCGCATAAGGAGGGCTGATACAGGCTGAATACTACCTCCCTCGGAAAGCTTAAACTGTCGGGCGCTTTGCTTGCCAACAGGGAGCTTTTCGAGCGACGTCAAAATCTCGTCGATGATTCCCTGTCGCTGTTCTGGCTTGATCAAGAAGATCTGACACAGCATATCCATTGCCACAGAGCGGATACCATCAAACTTTTGGACTCCAACGGCTGAATCTTTTTCAAAATGGGCGTTCTCTATGAAAATTAGACGCGATGCAGTGAATTCGAGCGAGTTAATGACAGTGTCTGAGAGCTCAATCTTCGTCACCAATTCGGCCAGAAGAGCAAATAATTTCTGGCAACAAAGGAAGGTCGAAGTGATGGCCTTCTTGTGCTTTGAGAGCGATTTGAAGACATCGCCGGAGTTCCCTGATGGGCGAAGCTCCACCAAGGGCATCACAATGTCTTCGGTGACTGCTTTGAAAATGTCGACACTTTTTTGAATGACAGCCTCTGAGTAAAGTTGCTTGTCCTCCCTGCCGCCAGAAAGTATTCGAAGGCACGTCCGCGCTGCCTTCAAGATTGTATCAACTTCCGAGAGCTTTTGTACCCAAGACTCAACCGCATCCTCGGACCAGCTTTCATCAACTCGCATTTCCAAGCCCTCGGCTTGCTTCAAGCTCGTTTCGCTGAGCTTTATAATCTGAACCAGATGTTCTACCGGCACTTGGTCGAAGCACTTTAACCCAATCGTCTTCTGGATTGCCGTGTGCATCTTTTGTTGAGTGGCTGCAGTCATCACCACCTCCTGTTCCGGGGTCATGCTTACGATGTGGTCATATCCAGGTTCCATCGCAAGAACGCTCCCCACGGATGCGAAAACGGTTCGTACAAGCCTGTCAAGGGCATCGAGCGAAGCCTCTCCCCGTTGGCGTTGATCAAGACTTTCACCTAAGAGTTCTTGGCTGTCCGCAAATCCTTGCCGTCGAACTGAGAGATTCTGAGGTTCCTCTGGCGGCTCTTCAACTTCTAAATATTCTTCTTTGTTGATATTGGCGCGAGGTAATTCGATCGAAATAGACGCGTTCTGTGCGTCCTCTAAAGAAACGGGGAACGGGGGCGGGGGAGCTACCGCCTGTGGGGTTAGTGGTATTGGTGGCTGCAGTGGTTGAGCGGTAATAGACGAGATATCTTCGTGCTGAGCAAGGTTTCTCGCGTCGATGTACTGCGATCCATCAAATTGCTTAGAAGGGATGGCCACTTCGATCTTCACAACAGAATTCGACCTGTGCGACTGGAAGTTCTGAGGCGAAAATGAAGGCGTGTGCTGCGCACTCGGAGAGTTGAGCGAAGAGGACGAAGAGGCTCGCTTCACATTGGGGAAACCACCCGGTTGGCCGTTGGAGAGTTTGCCGTCGGAAACGTTTGCTTTTGTTGCCTTGAAATAGCCTCCCACCTTTTCATAAACAGCTCTAGTAATCGGTGATAGATCGTCGGCGAGACTCTTCCCAGGAGCGGTGTTTGATAGCCCCCTGGGGACAGCGCTGAACTTGCTGATGGCGGTCAGTATCACGCGTTTCGCGAGAGAAAATGGCTCTCCTTACAAATGAGTGCGCTGGCTAGGCTTCATGTCTTGGAGGACATGATCGACTGCCTGCTTTACGTTTCTTGGCATTTGCGCCTGTCCATGGGCGTCCCTATTTAAACTGTCGAATTCTTGGGTATGAAATAGGTCGGATATGGGCAGCGCCGGTGTGCCGGAGCCCAGGCTGGGGTCGGGAATGATATCTATTGATGGTCAGACAATAGAGCAAACATACGAATACGTCAGTATCTCGTCGAACCTGAAATGAATGGGATCGTCGACGTCTGCGGCGAATATGGGAGTGATTCTTGTAGAGTGAATGGTCGGTGGATGGTGGGTCGAGTGTCTGGCATCCCCTGGTGGGCATAAAGCCCATTCTGAGAGCCTCCACCGTTATTCAGGTTCATGTTGTCCATTGTTTCCGTCGTCACAATAGCTGCGCTTCAGGCATGGCCGGGGGAAGGAGCAAACAGGCAACGCGGCATCGGGTACTTTGGGAGCTCGGCGCAGTGATGGATTGTGGGTCGTGGTTTCGCGGCGCACGCTCGTTCAAACAATAGGAGGGATCCCGTGGGGGAATCGGATGTAGTGCCGTTTGGGCAGGTGCAGAAAGGAATGTCGCTCAAGGCATTGTTGACCTCCGTGGATGCCAAAAGATTAAAGTCAAACAGGCGAAGTTGAAGCCTAGGGAAACGACAGCCTCGCGAGCTTACTGAAGATTGATTGATGAACAGTGGTCTGTGCTTTTTGTTTTGATCCAATCGGCGTTTGATCCGATATTCGACTCGCCGCCTTGTCTTTACTGTGATGGTTTTTCCGGTCAGAGTCCCACTTTAACTTTGGCCTATGATGGCAGGGCCAATTTTTTGTCTCGAATTTGTTCACCAGATACCGTCTCCAACAACCCGCGCAAACTCGACTGACCAAGCTCCCACAAAAACCATGTCGGCAATTGGGACCCTTGTCTTCTGTACCGATTGCGGTAACTTGCTGCCCGCTACACAGGGCACCGAGCGAAACGTCCTGCGCTGCGAGTGCTGTGGCGCCGAGAACCGAGGTTGGTTTACACTGACTGACAAGGAATCGTTAAGAATAATCTCTTACCTGTTACAAAACAGATACCGGCTCCAAGACCATTCTTACGCAGACAAAGCCATCTGACTTTCCGTCGTTCTTGCGACAGAAGCTGCAGTCCAACGTTCAGGCCGTCGAGAAGCACCAGCTGAAGACTGACAGCACCGCTCATGGAGAGAAATGCTCTTCTTGTGGCAGCGAAACCGACATCACATATACGACTGTGCAGCTGCGAAGTGCCGACGAAGGATCAACAGTGATCTACAGCTGCAAATGCGGATTTTCGTAAGAAATATTCATATTCATTAACTGACCGACCTTTTTTTTGGCTAACTTTTGTTAGTTGGCATGAAAATAACTAGAATCCATTTGGCTTAACATTCGCCAACGATCGTATTCATGCAGTAGCACCGCCGACCTCGGGGATCAATGCATATTCCGTCTCTCCACTGTTCTCATACTCGGCAATATCCAGAGCGACAATACAACTCTCTCGTACGACCTTCTCCTTGTCATGCAAGAACTTCCTCAGTGTCGCCTCGACGCCCTCCTCCTCGCCGAGACCTCCTAGCGCCTCAGCTGCCTCATGCCGGACCATGCTAGCCTCATTGACATCACTCAGTGCAGCAGTGAGAGCAGGAATGGAAGCCGGGTGGGACAGCTGACCGAAAACGAAAGCGATTTCATGACGGAATAAGGCAGACGAATCAGCGAAGCCCTCTGCGAGCGCGAGAACTGCTGGTGTTGCTGTGGGCAAATCGGGAGGGGATGCCAGGTCGCGAAGAGCAAACATGGCACGATATCGGAGGAAGAGGGGAAGGGATGTGTCCATGAGCGTCTTGCCAAGCTCCTTGACATCAACTTCCTTCTCGGACTCAGGCATTGGGGGAGCAGGGTCGATCGAGGCAAAATCACTAGATCAGTCAGTCACGGGCAACCCAACAGTGCAAAATAGAACAATTCACGAACCTCTGGCGCAGCTTCTCCTTCTTGCGCTCCTCCGAGTTCTCCCACTCGATGCGATCGATGGCGATCTCGCAAGTCTCGACAATGCTGACATCCTCGCCGGTACGGTCACGGTACTCCTTGAGGATGTCAAGGTTGTCGGCCCAGCCCAGAGCGCCGAGGGCCTCTGCAGCCTCGTGTCGAACCATGGGATCCTGCTGGAGATCGGCGAGGACCTCGCGCAGCGGCTTGACGGTAGCAGTGTGGGTGACTTGTCCGAGGCAGTAGGCAAGCTCGTGCTTCAACAAGGCCGATGGGGACGCGAAGGCAGCAGCGATGGCATCAATGGCACCGATAACATTTTCCTGCTCGGTCGAGTTCTTGGCAACGTGCTTGAGGGAGAAGAGGGCGCGGAAACGGATGGGAAGAGGGGTATCCTCAGAACAGAGACTCTTTCGGAGGCTCAGGATAGTGGCATCGCCCCTCGGGGTGGACTCAGGAACATCAGCAGAGGGCGCCATTGTGAATGAATGTAAGTAAGGTTGGAGAGTGTAAGCGTGATCGGTCGCAGGCGCAAGAATCTCGAATAACTGCGGGACACACTCAGCCCAGAAAGAAAAATTTACGCGGGGTCCTCGCCTTATCGTTATCTGCGATAACCCCGCCGATCGCCGGCCGGACATTCAGTGGCTGGAGAATTTTTTTGGGACTTGGGCACAACCATGAAAGGCTATAGGTGAAAATCTCAGTCAATGGAAACAATCAGCCATCAGGAGTAGTACGCTCCGATTGGTTCCATGGTCTAACGGTTATGACTGCGGATTCTGATTCCGCCAGCGAGGGTTCGACTCCCTCTGGGACCTTCCTTTTTGCATTCCCTGCTATTTCACTACGACGCCAACCCATGCATGCATGATGTGTTTCGTTTCCCCTCACTCTGAATCCATAGTTCGTTTGCATTTGTGCACTTGCCCGTGGAAGTGACGTGGTTTTTTTTTTCTTAATTCGACGTATCTGGTGAGTAATGCTGAAAACCAAATGATACAAATGCAGAAACAACAGAGCGTGCCCTCGGCCAAAATTCAACTTGTTGAACAAAAGACTAACAGTATAGATGTTGGCTTCAAAAGTTATAAAGTCGTTGGAAGAGCCTTGAATTTGGTGTGACAGATATCTACAATCATAATGCGCACCGTCGAGTCCCAGCATCAATCCATCAAAAAACCCTTCATGGGGCCCTAATAAATAGCCATGGGGTTAATAAGGATACGAAAAGTTGCAGACGTTCTACGCTGCAACTCGAATGGCGTTGGGTTGGAGAGAGTTACAAAGCCTAGAATAGATGCATACGCCTACAAACACTCAATTGGCTTACCACATAGCCAGGCAGGGGTAATATGCGAGTAATAACGGGACGTTACTGCATGATGTTTCACACAGCACGCGGGAATAAATATAAAAAGATACCCAAATAAACCTAGCCGAATTGCATATTGCCACGCTAATTCCTCTCTTGTCTCATGCGAAGGTTAAGAGCAAAATTTGCGGACGAATCAAGTCCTTGCTTACCTACCCTAAACTCTCGCGACCGTCAATTATTAATCGGGTTGCCAACACCAGCCGACCACACTTCCCTCCCCCCCCCCCTTTACCCTGGCAAGCACTCAATAATTTAAACAAATAAATCATGGCACCTTCGGCAGATTCTGCGGAGGACGTCATCGCCAACCCGACCAAGCCTGAGCTTGTCGCCCCAGAGCCCGAGCATTGTCCTGGACCCGAGTCGCAACAGGCCGGCAAGGCTGACTCTTGCGCGGGATGTCCCAACCAGGCCGTCTGTGCGTCTATGCCCAAGGGTCCAGATGCAGATATTCCCATCATCTCGGCGCGCCTTGAGGATGTCAAGCACAAGATTCTCGTGCTGAGCGGCAAGGGAGGAGTGGGCAAGAGCACCTTCTCGTCGCTGCTGGCACACGCATTCGCCGGCAACCCAGACAATACGGTTGGTATCATGGACACGGACATCTGCGGGCCCAGCATCCCCAAGATCATGGGCGTCGAGGACGAAAAGATTCACACCAGCAGCACCGGATGGGAGCCCGTCTGGGTCATGGACAACCTGGCCGTCATGAGCATCCAGTTTATGCTGCCCAACAGGGACGACGCCATCATCTGGCGCGGCCCCAAGAAGAACGGTCTTATTAAGCAGTTCCTCAAGGATGTCGAATGGGGCGATATGGACTTCTTACTGGTTGACACGCCGCCCGGCACCAGCGACGAGCATCTCAGCGTCAACACGCTGCTGAAGGAGAGCGGCATCGATGGTGCCGTCGTCATCACCACGCCCCAGGAAGTATCTCTTCTCGACGTGCGCAAAGAGATTGACTTCTGCCGCAAAGCCGGCATTAGGATTCTGGGGCTCGCCGAAAACATGAGCGCATTTATTTGCCCCTCCTGTAACAAGGAGAGCAAGATTTTCAAGCCTACCACTGGCGGTGGCAGAGGGTTGGCAGAGGAGATGGGCATCCCGTTCCTGGGTGCTGTGCCAATTGACCCGCGGATTCGACAGTCATGCGATTATGGAGAGAGTTACCTCGACAATTTCCCTGATAGCCCAGCAACACAAGCTTTCCAGGGAATAGTCAACAAGTTGTTAGAGCAGTTGGGGTTGGATGCAAATAGCCTGGTTCCGGAATGAGGTGCTATAGAATGGACGAGTATTTAATCTATCCTCTCTCTCATGGAGGGCAGCTTCTCTCTTGGGAAGCAATCAATAACTTAGACGCAGGGTTCAAAACATTTAGCCAAAGTACAGATAATCCCTGAGAACAGATAATGCTGACATGATTCTTATGCTCCATTCTTTCCTCGGCTGCTCTCAATTACACATTTCTTTAATTTCCTCCTATGGCATTCAGACACTATGTGAACATTCTATTCGGTTGCTAGTTTCCCAGGGATCTCCTCTAAGTCTTCAGCAGACTCCAAGTCGATGATGCGGTTCACCTCGCTCGTATTGCGCATTAGCTCCTTGGCGCCGGCATAGAGCATTCGCATCTCTGCATTGCAGGTGATGGGGAGGTAGTACAGCATCACATATGGCACAGATAGACGTCCATCAGGCTTTGTTTTGTTTTGTCAGAAGCTGTTTTACACGGAAACCGCAGCTATGCAGCATATAGAGTGTTTGGATCGAAATTACGACGTACCATGGTGAGCGGGTAGCTCAGGAGGACGAATCGAGGGGCGTGGTCAGGAAGGTCATCGGCGATCTCGTCGAGCGACGTGTAGACGGTCTTGTCCTCATCTTGGCGGATCTCGTGCGTGTTCTTGTCGATCATGTCTGTGGACCGCGAAAAGGAGGGACATCATCAGTCGGCGTCGTCGCGGAGGTGGCCACGGTGAGAGTGAAGAGGGAAATAAAGGAATGTGGGAGCGGCAGGAGCGGCGCGCGTACAAATAACTGCTTGGGGGCCCTTGGCCCGAGACGTGGTGAGGCGAAACTTGCGGAGATGATCCTTGGATTCACCGGAGAAGGTGTACAGCCGGGACTCTGAAGCCTAGTCATGAGGCGCATTGTATGTTAGCGGGGGAGCTTCCTCTGCGGGGGGCGGCGCGGGGTAGGTGGGAGCAGCCATGTTTACCATGTTGGCGGTTGTGGAAGCTGGCGGCAGGGAGAATATGGACTGGAAACGGAGGCGTCTCTCGAGTGTGAAGCTTGCTTCTGAAGCTATCACGAAGCTGAATCTGGCGGCGAGGTGGTATGTCAGATAGTGGCACGTCGGTCGTCGTGGTGGGAGGTCGCAGGCCACCATCAGCCCCGCCAAAAAAAAAACCATAGCGAATCCCGGCGCCTTTGCCGCACTCGCTCGCAGAGAAGTCCCCACCTCCGCCTTCTCGGCTGTGCCGCCATCGCTCTGCAAGCCAAACGTCATCCACCTGCGAGCCCTGTTCATCAATCCATCTTCCCTAAGCGGCCCCGGAAACCCCGTTCTTCTCTGCGGCCTCCTTCTAGCAAGCCACGGCGGGAATCTCTGTTGCCGTCAATGTTCTCACGCTTGTCTCAGATCACACGACATTTCTCAGCTCCAGCTGCTGCGGCTTCAACGCGGCGACTCGCACTCGGAAGGATGGTTTCCGCTGATGAGCGCAATGCGCGCACAATCCACACGGCCGCATGCCTGATCATTGGTGATGAGGTTCTAGGCGGAAAGGTTCGTGTGCCCCACGGTTGCGATTGGGTTGTCAGGAAGTCACGGGCTAACGGCTGCGGTAGACTGTTGATGTGAGTGAGGTGCTGGGCTTCACTTCCGGACCAGACGGCCTTTGTGAGATGCAGCTCGCGGATCGGCCATTGTTGACGATGTTAACCTAGACCAACTCGGCATTTTTCGCGAAATGGTGCTTTTCCCTCGGAATCGTAAGTGCAATGGCGTCGCCGCGAAGAGGTTCTTGAGTTCTGATCTGTCACATCAGAGCTTGAAACGTGTGGAGGTCATTGAGGACGATGAGAGTGAGATTATCGAGGCGGTACGCAGGATGAGCAACCGATACGACTTTGTCGTGACGAGGTAATATTGTTCGAGTCCGAGCAATTTTCTGGGAATCTTTGACTGACTGACTGATTGTTACCAGCGGTGGTATTGGTCCTACGTACGCATGCACTTCATGACGCAAGCTGAGCTGAGCATTGATTTGATTATCTAGACACGATGATATCACCTACCAATCGATTGCCAAGGCCTTCAATCTCCCATTGGTGTTACACCAAGAAACTTACGAAAAGATGAAGAAGCTTTCCAAACCTCACCCCTCCCAGCCCGAGTTTGACTGGGATGTCGACTCACCAGCCCTCAGAGCCAAGCTCCGCATGGCGCAGCTCCCGATCGACGAGTCCCGAGACCTGAAGAAGCAAGCCATCTTTCCGCATGAGGAACTTTGGGTACCAGTCTCCGTCGTCAACGGAAACGTACACATCTTGCCTGGCATCCCTAGGCTGTGTAAGCTCGGCTGAACCTCTCCCCCACGCCGTGTTATTTAGCGCGTTAACGCTGAACGGAACAGTCACAAAGCTTCTCGATGGAATCAAGCCCACCATTCTTCCGCGACTTGAGAACCAGAGCACTCACAGAATCCTCATCTCGACCCCGCTCCCGGAGAGTGGCGTCGCTGCATTCCTCACCGAGCTGGCAGCAAAGGTTGAACCTCGTGGCGTCAAGGTCGGCAGCTACCCCCGCTGGGGCAAGAGTCGCAACACAGTTACCCTCGTTGGGAAGTACGTGCGCCATGATTTAGGGTGTAAACGGGGTGGGATGTCCACTGACACTTCTTTTTGCAGGGATCAAGATTACCTTGAGAGCCTCGTAGACGAAGTAGAAAAGGGCGTCCAGGGTCTGAGAGTGTCTCAGGAAGGCCAGGACGACGACGAGACGACCAATGAAGGCGAGGCAGTCAAGGAGGAAGCAGCTGAAAAGCAAGGTAAAAAGTGAACGGTTTTTTTTTTCTTAGATGGATTCGATGCTTGATCCTCAAACGGACACCGAGTCTGAGTAGACTGTACCCATTACGCTGCTTTACCAATGGCACGTGGGGTGCCTTTTGCAGGAACACGGAGTTTCGCAAGAGCTGTGACATTGCCATTGGATGAAACAGCGGACTCGAAACGCATCGTGCATCAGTCGACAATTAGAACCGTTGTTAGAGAGGTTGCAGTGATGTTTTCTTCTTTCCCAGCCCTAATGCAGCGACATGGAACATTGTTGTACTTAGTTCTGAGCCAAGAAGCAAAGTTGGCAGTGGGGGTGTTGGCTTTCCACGGCCTACCTCATTGAAACTAGAGAGGTTCGGCGTGTTAAGCCAAAATGGGGGAAAGAAAAAAGTCAAAACATAAAATACTCAAGCGTATTTTGCCTTCCTCTATTATACTTTTTTTTTTCTTTCCGATTTCATGACAGTTTTTGCTCATCTCTATCCGAATCTTCATCACGTGCCCTTGCATCCTTGATATTTAAATGTATTTTAGCTCGATACCATGAGTTTAGGGTATTCGGTTTCGGTTCAGCTTGAGAGAAGGGGAACCAAGAAAAAAAAAGCAAAACGCGAAGCTCGCTCGTTCGCCGGATGGATACAGTAAGATCGGGGGGGGAAAAAACTGGCGACAAACCCCTGCGCGATTGACGAACTGGAAGGATGAACCCAGCTATCAAACGTTGACGTGATGGCGATCAGCCATTGGGCAGCATTGCACTCATCCTGTGACTAACTGCGCACCCAAAAGTCTAGACCTCATTTCCCTGGATATGAGTTACGGGATGGGGATAGGGATGGGGGTCATTGAGCATCTCTGCTTTATCGTACGATCCAGCCCGGTATAAGGCTAGCTGGGGACTGGATTTTTTTCTCCCTTTTATGATACTGCATGTCACGAGGGGCGATTGTCAATAATTGATTTTCACAAACGTAAATGCAAGCCCGACGACGGGTGCGCGGTGCCGAATTGGGCGCGACGCTGAGCTGGAAGCTTGAAAGGGTGGTTCACAACGATCCGCGGAATATTGCTCGGAGCGTTGGGGTATTAAAAGGCACACGCCCCCCAGGGAAATGCACATCACGAGGTACGGAGGCGCAGTCGGAAACAGCAAATTGTGGCCGCGATCACTGTTATTCCGAGGCATGATCGGCGACAAGGACGAACATGTACATAGTCTGCATGTAGCTTGGAGATGGATGGGTGAAGGGGCGAGGGTCATTCAAGCTCCAGATGAACGGAGGAGCTAACGCTGAAGGCAATCTGCCGAATAGGGGGTTTTGTGGGATTGTTGCTAGGGGGGTTGGCCTTGGCGAGAGAGCTCATCAGGCCGGTGACGATAATGGATGATCCATGTGGAACCAGAGCGAGCCGAGTGGGGGGCGCCGGCGTGTGCCCCCCCCAAAGGAACGCCATTTCGTTCTAGAAGGTGGATAAGAAAAAAAGGTGGGTGAAGCTGGCTGGCTTGAGATGTCGCTGTTGCAGATATATCAGCTGCAGCGAGTCAGTTGAGCTGTGGATGCCAACTGACAGCACATATGGGGCGAATTGAAGGCCCGAAGCATGTCATGATGTGCTTTGCCCAGTGTAGCAGGAAATCACTGGAGGACCTGCCTAGTTTGGGGAGTCCGAGAAATGTAAAATTTTCGTCACGTGGTTTGCCGTCACACAGACCTTGAGCTTGTACACCATTGTTCTAAGAGCTGTGTCATTGATTAGTGATATGAAGATGCATCATGATAGACAGGAAAAGGAAAAAAAAATCATATCATATCACATGTATGTGGTAACGATCTGAGGCTCTAAACAGATAGTCCGTTGGCGTTGGATTTCGTACCCGCCCTGTGGCCTCCGTGCGTCAGCTTCGGCAGCCACTCATACACAAGATTCCTATGCCGTGTTTTCTGGGTCGCATTCGATACTACCCGCAAACGCCCAGCACAAGTAGAATACCACCCTCTGTAACTCTATCTTTGGGTAACTTTTCATGTGCGTCTCTGACCACGCGTGTGCCAGAAAACGGCACTGCTGCTACATGCGCGCCAATACCCAGACCCTCCTTGTCAGACGGACGGGGCGAGCCGTCAGAGTTCAGCGCCACCCAGCGCGTACGATGCCGGCATCATGTTTATCACATTGAAGAAACGATACTCGGGGAAGCCTATTGAGATGATGCAGGCAGCTTATTGCCGGTGGTATTTTTGTATGATCTGCAGCAGGATATCTTGGTTGGCCTTTACACTGAGTGGGATGGGCCATGTGGCTTGCGCCATAGCCCAATCTCCATGAGATCTGCAAAGCCAAGGTCGCTATTTTGCTTATCCTCAGCGGCATCTGTATGCCCTCGAGCCGCAAGAAGCAATACACCCCAGAGTTTGCTCGGGCCACTGGTTGTCCTTTTCTCCCGCGCGCGTTGGCAGAATCTGGGCAGGGAAAGGACCTCGTTGGATCGCCGTTGAAACTTCTGCTAATGCATCAGATATTAGTCTGAGCTAGTCGAAGATTGCATTGATTGGGTGAAACGGCTACGAATTAGACTCGTGGTCCTTGCTGGAAGATTTTGATGGTTCCAACAGTATGGGGAACCCGGTCACGAAGAGTTTCCGTCGTCTGTGCTGTCACGCAGGCGTCTCGGATTTCTCACGGACTCTCCTTCAACCCGACAGGAGCTCGAGTTCGTATGTCATTGCACGTACGTTTCTACTGGCACGTTCCGCGTTTTCTGTTTGTTTCTTTAGTCTGAATCAATCGCCGATGAGATGCTTGACTGTAGGGGTTTGGGATATGATTTCGAGACGATCCATTGTGTTTTAGTTTGCCTTTGGTTGAACTCTTGATGTCATTCACGTATACAATTGGTGTGTTCATATTGTCGGGTGAGACGAGAGATCTGGGCCCTGGCATGTGGATGTTTTGTGTTATTGCCTAGAAAAACGGGAACCACGAACAACCTGATGGGATCGTGGCAAACAATCCTGTCTGGCACAAATCATGCAAGCTGAATTTCGATAGCCGCGTTTTACATAGAGCATGTAATACTTTAGTATACCGATGCCAAAGTGGATCTATGTAGACTGAAGCGGCATTGAGTAGAGGTCCATAGCTTGGAACCAGGTCGAAATTACATCACCTAGCGGCGAGGAGCCGGCTCAACCGTGGACGCTCGGATACAGTGTTGACCACTGTGGGAGCGGGTTTGGGCAAGTGCTGGCTTGCTTCTCTGGAGTAAAGTCCGGCGGCATCGTTTTTTTTCTTCACCTTCGGCGATGGGACAATGGATTTCCCCGTAGGCCGAGTTTTGTTACGCGCTGGATGCTGGCGAGTATGTGACTGCTTGGCGCTCGCCTCAGTTCGGAGCATAGGCGCCACTGCAGAGCAACACACCAACACGCAGCGAGGCGGCCATTCACTTCAACACCCTGCAATTGCATGGTGCTGCCGTCGTGGGGCGTGGGGTGGTGCCGTGGCCTGCATGCTGCCGGGCAGGGGGGCATGGGCAGCCTGAGAGGGTGTGGATGACCCGCTAAGCCGTGCTTTGTGCGGAGGGATTACAAAGCGTGTCTGGATGGTGGTGGTGAGACTTTGTCTTTGCGTCGAGGAGATGTGGCAGGGTTGCTCGACGGAGGGGATTGGGATCTGAGACGGTCGCCCCAGAACTGTTTGTGACGGCTGGGTTTGGGATCCGGGGGCTGCGCCTTAGAGCTGCGGCTCTCGATACTTTCATGGTGGACACTAGTCGCAGTCTTGGATTTTTTTTCTCTTCCGTGGAGATAGCAAGATAGTTATTTTGGAAGGTGGTTGCATATTGCTCATGAAATGGGACAATATCGCAACGTAATGCCAATTGACGGCAGTGGCCGAGCGTGATTGCCATATCTCGTTGGTTATCCTGGGCGGTGATACTGATAGCACCGTCCTAATTATTCCACCAGGTAGCAACTTCAAGACGTTATCAAAGGCCGTGTAACACTGCCGATTTCGAGTTGGCCTGGATTGCCTGACTTCCCGACGCCTAGTCGAACCGAGCCCAACCCAATTTCATCCAAGGGCGGTTTTTTTTTAGCGAGTCTTGATTGCTGGCCCAACGAGATACCCTGGGCCTTGTCGCCCTCCGGCCTCCGACCTACCGACCTATTCGTCTAAGTCACATCAACTTGACCTGTTAATGCCCCATTATTCGCCAAGGCTCCAGCGCAGCGCAGCGCGATGTAATGCAATGCATGGCAGCAGACGGCAGGTGAGATCTCAGGTAGGGGAAGGATGGCCAATGAAATTGAGAACTGACCGTGGTGTGGGATGACACTGAGATAATGAGATGCGATGAGATGAGAGACAACAGTAATACTGTTTTGTTCTGCTGCTCAGAAAAGGATGAGAGAGGAGGGCCGAGTGCAACAGCGGCCAAGACATCGCACCCATGCAGAGCCGTCCATGGAAGCGCACCGCACGCACGCATGAGGGTTACCGGAAGGTGACACAAGTGCGGCTTGCTCAGAGGCGCAAAATCAGTCCAATGAGGAACGTAGGTGGTGGTGATGTCGTTGTTGCTGGTGATGGGCGGATGCGAACCCTTGCGCCGCACAAGCTGGTGGTGGCTGTTTCCCTCAGCTTTCTCTCCGGCTAAGGTTCAACGGCCCAATACCACGCCTGCGACCACCTGGCTTGCGTGCCGGAGGAAGACCGGGGCTAGCAAATATGGCGATGCTGGTGCGAAATATGGGAATCTCATTTCCAGAACTCGAGCAATTGTCGTCTCTGGAGAGCTACTCGAGAAGCTACGTGCAGATGCTAGATGCTAGAGACCCATAGGGCTTGGCCACCTGGGCCGACTGTGTGTTGTGTTGGTGTCGCCGTCTTGCTTCTCGGGCGCAACAATCCACACAGCAGCTGCCCGCGCGCTTCCCAAGACCATGTCGGCGGCCACGCATCCATCCCAATCCCATACCTCTGGATGATTTTGGGGCGGCAAGCCGTTAGCAGAACAGACGGATGGTTTTGCTAGCTGATGCCAACTCAGGGTCCACCGCCGCCCCCGGTCTGAATCGTCTCGCCTTCGCCTGCCTTCATCCCCGAAGAGCACCATGCCCATTTCGTGTGTCTATGGCTTCCTCGGTGCAGTGACGAGTTGACGACCCTGGCAGGCAGACAGACCATCCCCATCTCCATCCCCACCGGGCCCCCTTTTTGTCCACCCCTCCCTGCACCCCGGGACGCCAGCCATAATTTGTTGACAATTTTGAAGATTTGCTTCGCATCCTCTCGTCTTGCGTTATCTCTGCACTACTGGAGTTAAGCGGATACGGACGGGCTGCCGCAAGGTTACCTAGACGCAGCATCCGTCCGTACCTTAAGTCAGGTAAACAGGACGCGGTTGGACGAGAGGCGCATGTATGTCGTATGCATTCTTCGGAGCGGCGATTTGGGATACAGTGCGAGGACCAATGGAGAAAAGGCGCACACGAACGCGACCAGCCACTCCCCTTGCAGAACTGGGCCTTTGGAAGACATCGAATCCCTTCCAGCTCACTGAGGCAAAACTGGGAGCCGCTGTTGACCAGCCACGCACACCCCCCTCTTGGGTTGGCCGTCGGGGGGATCGCTGCGCTGCAATGGCCTTCGCAGGGGGGGGCGAAAACTGCCAGAGAGCCCAGGCGGGCGGCGACCTCTATCCCACCCCGCCGGCCGTGATGGCGACCGGGAAGAAGGAGCCCACTGCGATGACAGGGGCCGCCCACTGAAGAGGGCCCTGAGCGGTAGCGGCCCACCCGACGCCCCCCAGTCCGCCTCCGGGGGGTTTTCTTAGGGCGTGGCCCATCCACTGGATGCCCTGGAGACCTTAACTGATCCACTGAAGCGCTGGAGCACTGTCCTACGTGCAGCCGCTCCCGTCAGCTCTCCTCCATCTCGCCACAGACGAGGTATGGTCCACGGAATAAGACGGTGGTGACTGGGACCCGGGAGCTTCTTGATTTCGGTTGGCTTAAGGTTGCGTGGGCGCTCATTTTCACTGCTTGCCATGGGACCCAGAAAATAGGGATTTCTGTGGGGCCAGAACTCTTTGTCTGGGTGGACGCAGGCTACGTCAAACGCGAATCAACAAGTGGCCAGGCATGGGAATCTTCGCCGGCAGCTTGATACTCTCTTTGGCGTGTAGAGCGCCTTCAGAACGAGACTGGGCGCGAGCTAAAACAGTCCATCTGTGGCCTAACCAATCCCGCCGCCGGACTGCTGCCTTTGGTTGTTCGCAGCCATGGGGAGCCATGGGAGCTTGTTTTTTGAGGGCCCGAAATGTAGCCGCTCTCCCCCAGTCGCGCCGTGTAATTCTCGCCCGTGGTGCTTCCTTGCTCTCCCGGAAGCCGTCCAACGTCTTTGGCACGGGGAATTTAAATTCCTGTCACAATTCACCTTGTAGCAAAAGCAGACGAGCTTCTGTCCCCATGTCCTATGAGCTCATGAGCCCATGGTAGCCCCATGGAACCGCCGCCCATGTCCAATCCGATCCCATCGCCCTCCCCCCGGGCGGGTACATTGGTCTCTGTACGTGTAGTGGTCGAGCTAGGCCTGTCTTGGGGCGTGGCCAATGACCAGGTTAGGCTTTAGTGGTCCAGGGCTCCAGTACAGGTTGCCCCCCCGGGAGCGGTCGAAAATGGTCCCAGCTCCCAGTGGCGGGACGGGAGTCTCCAGCAGCGCGACGGAGCACGACCTAAGCCAATAAGCCATCATGACTTTCGGGTCCGGGCAATCTGCTGTCGAGCGCCCATCAGCGCCCAGGTCGTCACTTTTTCTTGGCTAGAAGCTGTCTGGAGGAAGGCGTTATTAATGCTAGACCGGATACGGAGGCCAAATGAACCAGTTAGCTAGGCGAGGCGTGTTCTTCAGGTGCCCCCCGGATCTACTGCACATACAGTAGTCCATAGCTTCTTTGGCCTGGGCATGGCATGGATGATGGATAGCATGGACGCGAACAACTGCGGCCGTGTGGAATGGATGGGGCTCTCCGCGGGCAGAGGGCGATCAGGATTCAGGATTCAGGATGCATTCAACGATGGTTGTGGACGCTTCTGGGCCGTGGCGATTCGGCCGAGGCAGCTGTCGTCGTCAGTCGTTTCTTCTGCGCGCGCCCTCGTGCTGCACTCCTTCGGCTCCTTGTGCCTTACAGCTTTTTTTTTTCCTTCTTCTTCGGTTCTCCACATCCGATTGCTCTTCTGCAGTCAACCTGTGACTGGCGACCCTGCTTGACTGGGACTGCAACTACGACCGGGACTGGGACTCCTGCACACACTCTCTCCATGCCTTCACCCTCTCTCGCACTTTTTCATCAGGGGCCAAGAACCTAGGCCCAAGGACCTAAAATCCAAGGTACCTTGCCTTAGTGGGCAAACTGCAGTACCTCTAATCCACTCCCACGCCCACACCCTCCACCCGGTGCCCATTCCTTTCTCCTCCCCCCTCAATCCGTACACGCCCCCCCCCCCCTTCCTTGTCTCCTCCCCTTCCCTTCTCTTTTCCTCTGCTTTGACCTCGAACCTTGGCCCATTTGCATTCATCCTCCATCCCATCCATCTCTCCCTCTCTTTCACCTCTGCGAGGAACCTCCCTTTCTTTGTCCATCTCCAGCCCGACATATTCGTCCTCTCGGCCTCACTTCTCTTCCTCTGGACCACGACGACACCGTCCGTCGCCCTTCTCGTCACCGGCCTTTGAATCCGACGCTTCTGCGACGACCAGCCCCCCTGCGCGAGTCAATTTTCAGCGCCACCCCCGACTTGAGCTCTTCTGCCAGCTTTTCCAATCCTCATCAGACACAATGGCTGCGTCCACCAAGGTATGCTCGCTCCTTCACGTTGCCAATCCGCTGGCAGTCCACGCCAAACCGCGGTGGCCTGATGGCTGCACCCGCTGCAACGGCGTCTTCGCCTCTTCTACCGCTCCTATGGCTAACACGGCGTCTGTCCTAGTTTTTGCGAGAGTATAAGCTCGTTGTTGTTGGCGGTGGTGGTGTCGGTAAATCTTGCTTGACCATTCAGCTGATTCAGAGCCATTTCGTCGATGAATATGATCCTACAATTGAAGGTTCGTCGCTACCCGCCAGCCACGCCGCCATTCCGCGTCGCTCGGTCCGCTAACGCTTCTGCCCCAATCACAGATTCGTACCGAAAGCAGTGCGTTATCGACGATGAGGTCGCCCTTCTCGATGTTCTCGATACCGCTGGTCAGGAGGAGTACAGCGCCATGCGAGAGCAGTACATGCGAACCGGCGAGGGTTTCCTGCTAGTCTACTCCATCAACTCCCGACAGAGCTTCGAGGAAATTGCCACCTTCCAGCAACAGATTTTGCGTGTCAAGGATAAGGACTACTTCCCCATGGTTGTTGTTGGCAACAAGTGTGATTTGGAGAACGAGCGAGAGGTTACGCGCCAAGGTACACAACATCGCTCCTGTTTAGACAATTGACCACGACTAACTGATTTGCAGAGGGTGAGGCGCTCGCAAGATCATTCGGCTGCAAATTCATCGAGACATCGGCCAAGTCGCGAATCAACGTGGACAAGGCCTTTTACGACATTGTGCGAGAGATCCGAAGGTACAACCGCGAGATGCAGGGATACTCAACCGGCAGCGGTGGTACCACCGGTGCCAATGGCCCACCCAAGCCTATTGACGTCGACAACGGAGAGCAAGAGGCCGGATGCTGCGCCAAGTGTGTGGTGATGTAAAGCAGGTGCTCTGTTTATGTGAAGGCGACGGGAGATGATTTTGCATCTCGATGCGCGACTGAGCGTGGCGAAGGCGATCGGCGCCCGAAGAATTCGCCATGTTTGGGGGGGCACCCTTGCTCGCACGTTATGTTATCGATTCCTATGCAACAGTGAGATTTCCTTGGGAGGATTTAGGGATCAAAATGTTGATTTGCATCGGACGGGGAGTCGGGTTCTGGCTTTATTCCACACGCACTTGGACTTTTCGACGCAGCCCACGGTTATGCCGCGGCGATACGGCGAAGGCGGCTGGCGGTGCCACATAGGATCTCGAAGTGGGATGGGCCATCACGGATGATGGTATATGGTACATCACATGGCAATCCCTGTTTGGAGTGCTACATTTTGCACCTCGTGGATAAAAAGAGGGCCAACTATTGACCGGAGAGAAAGACAAAGACGGGGAAAGCTTGTGCTGCCGACGCCGTGCAAGCAAAATGCTGGCCCCCAGGACCTCGCGAGAGACCCCCATTTTTTTTATGTTTTGTGTCATCGGGGAGGATGAATTTCGAAGACTAAATATGGGTTCTGCGTTTTTCTCTTATATCCATTATTTCATACCTGTAATTTCTTTTCTTTATGAGGTTTCCTTCTCTCCGGCAGCAGTGGTCACAGTCAGAAAAAATTCAACTACCTTTTCTAAAGCATCATCTCTGGCGCATTGCATTGTGTGTGGATATCCATAGCACTGGGCAGTTGTATGCATAATTTCACGTGGTTTCCCTGATTTCCTATTTCTGCTCACAATCTATTCAACATCTAGGTCAAAATACGGGAAACGCAAGTGTCTTCTTGCTGAGTATCTCAAAAAAGTTTTCTATCAAACCAACATTTTTTGACCCATCTCTTGTGCCAGTAGTGTCTCCAGCGTCACCACTCTGTCCCCTTGGCGCCCTTTAACTTGCATCTGTTTCGGGGAACCACTGGTTGACATCAAGAGAGCCCAACTGCCCCGGGACGAGCTGCGGTTTGTTGTTGAAGTCGTTGCGCTGGTTGACAACCCAGTCGTTGCACGCCAGACACACCCACGCCGTGGGCCTCCCAGCCGTGTCCCGGAAGCCTTCGCTGTCGGCCGACAGGTTCGCGTTCCTCGTTCCCTTGAAGTTCAAGCACCTCGGGCAAGCCTGCTTGTAGAAGCGGAGCAGGCGGAACTCCTTCATCAGAGCAACCTGCCGCATCGCCAGGTCTGCGTAGAAGAGGCGGTGGTAGCGGCAGAGCGGCTGCTCCAGCAGCTTGGTGGCGCAGGAGCAGCCCGTAGCGGGCATGGTTCTCGCTTCGTACTTGATGGAGCGCTGGGCGGCGTCAGCGTCGCCGGTCTGGCCGTAGATGACGCCCGGGACGGAGCGGCCATTGAGCGTGCCCCAGATGCGGCGAGTGCCGTCGTTTGGCAGGGTTACGGCCGCAAGGTCACTGTTGACGATCATCTCGGCGCACTCGTCGCAGGTGTAGGCGCGCATGGCGAGGATCTCGCGCCGGGAGATGGCACTACCCTCCCGGTCGACAAGAATTCGAGCGCTCGCATCCTGGCACTCCTCACAGACGAGGAAGTGCTGCGGGTCGTTTTCACGGTGGGTGAGGCTCCGGCACCCGATCGGATCGGCCACTGGCTGGCCGCATACACCGATTCCGCCGGCCTGCACCGGCTCCATACACGTGCCGGGGGGGCCGTTTCCGGGGAGCTGGAGCTCAGTTTCGGCGAGGACGTCGCGAGCAGGGTTGTCAGTGATGAGTTTGTTCCCGGAAAGACCAAAGAGACGAAACATGCTGGGATAGGTCAGGTCCTGGGGGCCGCGCTGCTGCTCCTGCCAGTGCTCCATGGTGACACCCTCAAGATAGTTGTAGGGCTCCCATCGTTGGAAGGTTGGTTGTCGCACCCTGCGTGCGGGGGGAAGCAGGTCGGCACTGGTGCCGAGGAAGGGGTTGAAGGTCACACGGCCGGCTTGCTCAGCTTCCAACTCGGGGGCTCTGGAAGGCATTCTGTCGTCCGGAACAGGCGCGCTCAGCAAATCCTGTTCGGATTCGTCTTGCAATCGATCAAACAACCAGGTATTCCAGGGGTCAAATCCCATGGCGTCGGTGTTGAGGTGATCAAGAAACGAGTATCTCGGATCGGTTTGGCCCTGGTTATTATAATGCCCTGTTGCTTGATTGCCTGCTTGCCGGGCACTTGCAGATGTTTGTGGTTGTACTGGCGGTTGTGCTCGTGCTTGCTCCTGCTGTACCTGTGTTTGTGGTTGGACTGGAGGCTGTGGTTGGAATGCAGGTGGTGGTTCGGTTAGAGGTTGTTGGACTGATGGCTGTGGTTGGACTGGTGGTTGTGGTTGGACTGGTGGTTGTGGTTGGACTGCAGGCTGTGTTTGCGATGGCACTGCATTGTCGATGCCGCGCTGCATGGATCCCGAAGGTTGTGGATTAGATGATACTGGGCTTGCTGGCCTGCTTCTAGCCGCTTGAGCAGGTTGCTGCAAGCTGGTATCCGGTGGCCTGCTTGTGTTTACAGACTGAGAAGTGGGAGGAGTTGGATGTGTCCCCTGAGTGTTTGCATCTCTGCCGGCAACTCGTGAGGGGCCGGCTTGGATCAACCCTCGCGCGACCGCCGTCTGATTCAAGTAGTCAGAGAAGGCATTTGAAGGTGCCTCTTGACCCGAATGGCCCAGTTGGTGGGAGACGGCGGCGGCCCGAACCATGTTGTCAAAGTGACTTTCTGGCGCTTGAGACTGATGAGCTGGGACACTAGCTTGAGAAGCTTGAGGAGCATGGCTAGAAGCATACGCAGAAGCAGACGCCGGAGCAGGGACTGGAGCCAGAGCTGGAGCCGAAGTTGGAGCAGGAGCAGGAGCAGGAGGTGGGACGAATCTCTGCGTTTCCTGTGTCACAGGATCTGCAGACGTCGTTCCTGGTTTTGCTGTAGGACCTGGAGGCGGCAGCTGTACTCCCTTCCATCCCTTCGGCCAGTGTGGACTGGTCATGAGTTGAACTACCTGGCGGTATCTCCATGCTGTATTAGGCCCCCCACTGATACCATGCGCGATGAGCATCGCATCCAACATCTCCTCGGTCAACTGGGACGGCCTCACACCTCGCAGGCTCCCGCCACGACCTCCATGGGGTGGTGCTCCCTCAGGGCGCAATCGCCCGGCTTCAATAGCGATGGCCTCGGCAAAGGGCTTCACCATGGTGCCGTGGCCCTTGACGCCCTCAGCGCCGTATTTGGGTGCAATGGGACCGATCCAGTCGAGCGGCCTGGAGCCCTCCTTTGCCGTGTCAACGCCGCCGGGGCCGTATCCTAGAGCGAGATAGTACAGAGGCCCCTGGGGATCCTTGGAGCGGATCATGCAGTTGTGCAATTTCCTGGCCTTGGGCTTGGCGCGCTCAAACTTCTCGCATTTATTCTCCTCGTCGTTGTTGACGCAGGAGTCGCATGGGCGTTGGCGGTCGCAAGGGCGGTTCTTTTCGAGGCATCGCTTGCATATCTCGAAGGGCAAGTTCTTCCCAAAGCCAACTCGGCTCAGGTTTGCCATGGGGAAAAACCACTCGGTCGGACCTCGCCGCTTGGGTTTTCTTTTCCTCGGACGACCCCGTTTCTTTGGCTGCGGGCTCGGGTCCTCTTCCTCGCTCGAGTCGATGCCGACATCGCCGCTCTTCGCCTTGTTGACGCAGTCAATGCCGAGCTGAGTACAGCGAATGCACGCCGTCCACAGTTGATTGAAGGGGACCCGGCAGGTGTTTTGGCTTCTGAATTCCTGGCAAGCAGCGCACATCTTGCGCCAGGGGGTCGAGCTCAGCTTGAGCTCAGTCGTTTCCGCCTCCATCTCCCGCATTGATGGAACCGCCCAGGTACTTGGTGCGACAAACCGGGCCTCGTCTGGCTCGTAGATCAAGAAACCCGACTTAAGACAGCCAGTGCCATCATTGAGGCATCGATTGCAGCCCTGTTCCCATGTGGATCGGTCTGAGAGCCATGTACACTTCTGGCTGTCCTGGACTCTGCTGGGACCGACAGTGCACCGCTCGCACGCATGCCGATACCACGGTCTTCCGGTAATCTTCTCGTCTAAACGTGGCTTCTGTGGTATGGCTCCGACGAGACACGTTGCCTTGCAATTCCTGCACGCCATCCCTACATGGGCGTCGACATCGCACGTGTTTTCAATTCCGAGCTGGGTGCACCTATCACACGCAGACACAGACGGCACGACTGGGTCGTTGACACCGTAACGGATAAGCTCCATGTCCTGATTTTGCACTTTACACTTGACAGCTGAGTCTGGGTTTATGGAGCGGTGGTCCGCGCAATTTTGGCATTCAACCTTCATATCGTCGGTCCAGATGAAGTTGCAGGGTTGCCGGGCATGGGCCTCCTTGCCAACGGGATCCGTTTGACAGAATTCGCAGATGTTGTTGGGCCGCATTCCCGCGGCTTGTTTTTTCCAGAGCTCCTCTCGTCTTTTCCGATCCTTTTCTCTCCGGAGCCGCCTTTTCTTTTCTTCCTCGGTTTCCACCTGGTCCGAGGATGGAGTCGGCACTCGCTGGCTGGGACGGGCTCGGGGGTGTAGTTGACGGGGGCTGGTTTGTTGGTCGCTGCCTCTCCCGTTGTCACCACCGCTATCATCGCGGCTATCGCCAATTACTGCTGCCTCTTGCGGTTGGTCGCCAGGAAGCGTGCCAGGAAGCGTGCCAGGAAGCGCGCTAGGGAGAGCCAATGGAGGATTTGGTTCCGAAGCTCTCTGTTCGCTTCCGCTGTTTGGTTGCAAGTTAATGCTCTCATCATTGCCGGAGGCGGCTGGGCTGGTCCTAGCCCTCTTCCTGCTGGAACTACCGTCCAATTCTTCGTCTGGGGCACGGCGCTTCCCTACTACCTGAGTTGGAGGCACGCTGGGTTCACCAATGTTGTCATTGATAGGAATTGGATTGCTTGGGTTTTCCTGGCCTAATGTTTCCGGTTCAGGCTCGAAATTGAGATTATCGTAAGCATATTCCCCTGCATTGTAAGCTGCAAACATTTCCACGTCGAAGTTCAATGGGTCAAAGGTGTAGACTGGCTCCTCGTCTCCCTCTTCCTCTAAGAAATTCGGATTGAAAGACATTTTTATATAAGTATACTGAACAGCAACCGAAAAGAATTTTGTTATCCCCAATGATTCATTTCCTGTCCATACATACATTTAAATATTTTGTGCCGTCTTTGTTTCACGATTCAGTTGGTGGGTTCGCCCTGGAGGTCCACACATGCATTGCTTTGTTCCTAGATAAAGATTTCGAAACAAAGACAGCGCATCATGATACTCGCACAATCATATGGACATGCTTAGCTCTACTGGGCGACATCATGAGAACCCTGAGTATTGTCAGGGGGCGATGATGCTCATTTTGATCCTGCACACCGAGTGTGTCCTTTCTGAGCATCAACTATAGAAACAGGGCTCCGCTTTCTAACACTATGCAAATATATTTATTGCACTTTCAATTCGGTGCGCACCATTCGGCATCTTGCTGCTTGCTACGTGCCAACCGCCAAGCTATTTCACTTCCCTGGGCATTGCTTTATTGTACCTGTGCTTACAGACCATCATGATAGCTCAGCGAGACGCAGTATGCGTACTGGTTTATTTTGAATGTGGTACTATACAAAGAGACGCATGCTGAGAATACCGAGGTAATGGTTCCCAAAGCACCCGGGATCGTGCAGGTTGTTGCTGCAGGTGCATAGGAGATATGCTATAGGGCACGACAGTAACTCATAGCCTACCCGGCTTAGTTTATACCCTCTTGCTTGCACATTCACCTGCACCGTTGTTGGCAAACATCTCGCGGACTAACGACAGCCCTCCCAGCTAGTGTAGATGAATGAATGAATAGAAGCCCCTTCGGACTAGCGGCTTGGAATTACCCAATTCGTGCATGGCACCCGCCCTAGCTCGACTGGAACAAGCCTTGCAATGGAATGTTGGCTGCATCAAAGACATCACGGGAGTCTGCTCGGACAACTGGCATTAATTCATCCTTCTTTGTCTGGCGTATTTTTTTTTGGGGTACACACACCCAGGGCGGATGCTTCTGCTGTTTGACTTGGCTTGTTTTATCTCGTGGTTCTTTTTTTTCTTTCTTTGGACATGTTGGCTCTCCATCTCTGTCCATGATCCAAATCTACAACCCATTCCCACCCGGCCAGATTCCTTTCACTGCATCTCAGCATGCCGATACCCTGGGTGGTCAATACGGCCGGTGCATTCGTCGAATCCATGTTCCTCTTTACAACTAAGGGACCAATGTCGCCGTGGCGTACTGTCGCACTCCCGCCGCCAGACCAAGGATGCCCGTGTCCTCAAACTACACTGCCGCGCATATCGTTCCTCTCTTCACCTCAACCCCCGAATTCTCTCTGAATAATGCCCCTAACCACTCGATTCCTTACAAGGCAACACGCTTCACTCTTTCTTGGTAATGCAACTCTGCCTTGGTTATCGATATGCTGATTTCTCTATCCCAGTCGTGTCATCGTCCTCAAATTTTCGCCCATCTATCTCCTTCCACTCATACATTATCAACCCGAAAATTCAAAGCGGGTAGCCTCCAGTAGACCAAGACCATCTCGGGGAGCCACATTGCGGCGTCTATACGTGTTGGTGAAATCCTGCAGCAGGGCGCGCACGTTCCTCATAGCACCAGGGTCGCCCGACTGGAGTCTCTCCTTGATTTTAGCAATGAGTCGCTCGGCTTCCACAGGAGTCACCGTGCCCTGAGGGAGCAGCTGGATGGTTCGAGAAACCCACTCAGTCGTCTCAGCGGGGATTATCTCAAACAGAGCAAGCAGAACGCCGCTGCCATCGGCAAAGCAGTCACGGGGGAAAGTAATCATCATGCCTGCCAATACCTGCTTCACGAGGCCCTCGCCATGGCTGGACAGCAGCGTTCGGATTGTGTTTCGGATCTCGATGGCCGCAGACTCGGGAAGCCCGTCACTAGACGCAGGGTTCTCCCCGCCGTACGAAAGGAGATCCCGAAGGAAGTGCAGCGTCGAGGAGAGCGGATCCCGCTGTTCCAGGGTGAGTGCGTAGACCGCCGCCTCGAAGATCGGGCGTAGTAGATGGGATGGGACGAGTCGCTGGGGATAATACAGCAAAGCGTCAATCAGGAGGCGGAAGAAGTCGTCAATGACATCAGGGAGCTCCTTAGGCTGAAGCTGTGTCATCACTCTCAGGAACGTCGTAGTCTGGGCTTCAAAGAAGTTGTAAATATTCTCCGTTGTTGCCTGATCCACATGCTCTCGAGCCTCAGAAAACTCTCGCAGAATCGCTGAGGTGACCCAAAGGAAGCATCCCTCGCGGGAGTTGTTGAAACCACCCGCAAGCTTGTTTGCCATTTCGGGAAGCATTGGTGTCATGGCAGTGCGGTATGAGATGACCATGTTCCGCCAGCACCTGCAAACTCTCTCGCAAATTGGCGTGAAGTTTAGGAAGTTTTCCAAAACAGTTGAGAGGATCGGGAACACCTCTTGCCAGTACTTAACTGCGGGATTTTCTTGTCCTGGGTTGCTGGGCGGCACGACATTTTGCACAAAGATGGTAATCAGCTGGAGATGATCTGTATCAACGGTTAGCAAGCGACATCTGGGGTTCATGCTGTACTTTGACTTACCGGCTAAAGCTAGCTTGCCCTCCTCATCGGTGGCGTTGTTTGCCTTGGCCATTAGGCGCTGCACCAGGGGATCACAGTAGGTCTTGAGCAGGCGGAAGATTTCTTCCTGAGGCTGGACGGCCACGACATTGGCTACACCCTCGGTAATCTCCTCCTTGCTGATATCTGGCAACTTATCAAGGACCTGGTCGTAGAACGACTGAAGCTGCAAAACCTGACCACTAAGGAGGTGCTTGCAATCAGTGCAGAAGAACTTGATGGACAGAGCGGCAGCTCGGATGATCTCCTTCGAGTCCGACTGGAACGAGTTTACAATGTAGTTGAACTGGGGCTCCAGATAATCCGGGTGCGCGGCAGTCCATTCCGTGTATCGCCCAAGGACCATGATGGTGGCAAAGCGGAGCTTCTCGTGGCTCGGTATCTGTACAAGCAGAGGCATGAGCTGGGGGAGAACAATATTCTCATCCTTGTCAACCATTCGGCCAAGAGCTCTCATAGCAAAGAGGGGCGCTTCAAGCTCCTGCCAGTGAGGGACCGACGTGTCAGTAACCTGGCTAGCATACTTGGACATCCAAACTTGGATGGCGTGGAGGACTTTAGTCAAGCAGTCCGTCACGCCCATCACTTCGCACGAGTCCTTGAGGGTATCACCCATCTGATGACGGAATTCCCTGAACTTCTCCTCTTGCTCGCGGTCTCCTTCAAAAAGATCGGCCTCGTTGCCGGATTCCAGAAGAGGGTACTCCAAGTGCTTCAGAAGAATGTCCACTAATTTCGAGTATACGTCCACCAGCTCCAATCGGCTCTGGATGTATCTTTCCAGCACGAGATAGAGCTTGAGTTCATACCAGAAGTTGAAGGTATGCTCAATCACGTCACGTTCCTTGTCTCTCAGGGCGCACTCAAGGACAGCATCAACCAGGGGTCGGAAGTGAACGGCTTGGCGGGCAATGCCAACTACCCAGCTCTCGGCGGCGGTGGCAAACACCTTGGTCAAAGCCTTGAGGGTCTCGGCGTCCTCGTCGTCTGCGGCCTTGGCAACCTGGGGCTTGAGACTAATGATCCTGGGAAATAGGGTCTCGATAATGTCTTGGCTCTCGTCCACGTCAGATGTCTCCCTGAGCATCGTGCAGAGACACTCAGAAGCCTCCTGGCTGCACCCATCGCTGGTGACACCGTTGAAGATCACGCCCAGTAGGGGAGACTTGACAACGTTGCCGACTGGCACCTCTCTAAGCCAGGAGGTGATGCATTCCATAAGCTGTGGGTTTTGAGCGGCGGTGGCTAAGAATGACATGTCAGCAACATCTCCTACCACGATATTATTTTTCTCACTCACGGGATGACTGAGAGTAGTTGATGAGGAGTCCGATAACCCGGTCCGCATTATCTCCCAATAAGGCTTGCGTCCGTGCCGCCAAATCTTCTTCCTAATTCCAGACAATTAGACTTTAACTCGTGCTGAGGTCGACCGGCGGAGACGATTTCGAAAGGAATAGGCGCTCGGTCTTTGGTTGTGCGATCCACATACAGACAAGGTGATCTTTCGACCCTCGGTGACCTCCTCAGGAAGAACCCGGAGGAAATCCAAAATGCAGGCGTGGCTTTGGGGGCTGTCGCTCAGAGACGCGACGACAGTTTCGAGGACATCGTTCCAATCCTTCATCTGGATCGCTAGAATGGCCAGGCACACGCAGAGCTGTACTCGGATGGGCTTGGGCCCGGAAGCGAAATGTTTGAGGAGGAGGAGAATCTGGTTTCGGAGAGCGGGAAGCTCACTCGGGGGGACCTGAGTAGACAAGTCATATGTGATCTAGGACATGTTAGACACGGCTTCTCAAGAGCAAAACCTCCAACACCCCTACCTTCCCACGCAGAGTGATGGCAGCAAAAAGCGTTGCCTCTGGTTCGGCATTTGACTGTAGAATGCCTACTATGGTGGCCCAAGAATCCTTCTGTATATCCGCAGCGTCAGCATATCCCATTCGCCCATGGTGCCGAGAGAGCATGCGCGACTAACTGATTTCTGAAACCTCTCCAAATACTCGTGGGCTTGCTTCTTGGTGTCCTGCTCCCCGCTCCTCATCGTCATCACGGCGGCCAAGACGTCTGAAGGCGTAAAAGCCTCCGGGGCTCCGTTCGTAGCCATTATGTATTATTCGGCAGACCGACAGATGGGCGATCGGGACCTAAGGGATCGTGGCGGGTTATAAAGGTGTTGGCAAGCTTCAGCGCGATCGGAAGAAGGCGCGGCGCATATGATGTGGCCGAAAGTCGGGCCTTCAGGGGTTCGTCGAAAGGGAGCGTGGTGTCAGAGAATGGAAATCGGTATCGACCGGCAGCAGGTTCGGGCAGCAGCAGAGCGTAGGTGCCGAAGGGGAGGCCGAAAACCCAGGCGTGAGAAAAGAGGTACGTGATCAAAGATGAAAAGGTGGGATATCACTCGAAGGCAAAACACAAAGCCCAGCTCAGACCGGTTTTGAGCGATGCATGGGTTGTAGTGGAGAGAACCTTGGCGGGGCAATCTGCCTGGATGACATTCCGTAGTTTTTCCGGCCCGCGCTCCTCTTCCAAGGTCTGGGTAAAGGCAGCCTAAATAAACGACACGCGAGTAAAATATTGTTTTGTTTGTAATTCTCGCCGTGGGTAAATTCTAGATGGGACGAGAGATTAAGCTTGACCGGTGCAGTAGCTTAGTTCGAGTCGAGAGAAGGCCTTTCCCTCTTGTCTCACTTGACAATTCATCTGAGCTTCTGTTCGAGCCAGACTCCGCCCAGTGCAGCCAGTATGACAACAATCCATATCCTTGTTTGGGTCACATGCAAGCCCATTCAATACTTCACCAGTCAACCGTAAAAAGGTAGGTAAAAACCTGGGCACCTGGTTTGAGAAGCGATACCTCTTTTATTCAGCATAGCAGACGTGGAACTCCACAGTGCTGAACTTTGTTCAACCTTACTCATAGTGCGAGAGATTTGGCCTTTAGAATAAATCTCCCAGTCACATTTATCACCATGGAATACCCTCGATTTCATCATCACATAGATTGGATTCCTGCATGATGCATCAGCAGAAATGGAGCCTCGATTAGCCTCAGCAATGATGTTTGCAGTTGCAGCTGAAAATACCATGCAGACATATCAACTATTCGCTGGACTAGTTGGTGAGTGTTTAATCTCCCCGCTACCGATGATAAGGCCATGGAGGGGGCGGTCATGAGGGGCTGTGGGAACTGGCTGGTTCAGTGACGTTGGAATCAGCTGCTCGTTTAAAGCCAGCCCATAAAGGAGGAGCGGCGTCTCTTTGCCATGGCCGTTGACCTCCAGCCTGGAAATATACCTGTTGAGGAAGTAGTCATAAAAGCCTTTACCGTGCCCGAGTCGCCTCACAGCCCCATTTTGATCAAAGTCAAATGCAACCCCTGGAACCAAGATGAAATCCAAGGTGTTCTGAATTGATTCGCCTGGGTGGCCGTCTTCAAGGATGCGCTTTCGTTCATCAACCGTGGCCGGGTCAATGCTCGGGATGCCCCAGCGGTCTGGCTTGAGACTCTCATAGTCTTGCAGGCTCCGAAGATGCACCATATCCATCACCCGGGGAGGCGTGTCAGGTATTTGCAGAGTGGGTTTGTAGAGATACGGCACAAAAACCTGTTTACCAGCTGCTAGCGCATGACGCACGATAGCGTCGGTCTGGACCTCAGCAGAGGGCATGGACAGATACACGCCGATGCGATTGGCATCTTTGTAAGGCTTGAAGTCCTTTAGGGCTTCGAATATTTGGCGACCTGTGATGAACATGTCAGATGACAAGTCGGCTTGGCGGGATAATAAACGCTGAGTGGTCATACTTTGGGTATGAACAGAATCAGGCGCGAGGCTAGATAATTTCTGCTTCACAAGTGCCCGTAGTTGCTGTTTGGCAGCTGTCAACGGTGACGCCATATCTGAGGTCGAGGCTAAGTGTTGGAGGGGTAGTTTGGCCTGTCACATCTGTGGTCGTGGTGAGAGGTTTTGGGCGACGGCGGAATCGTTAGCTCAACACTGGTGTGCGCATTTAGGACGATTTTCCCACATGTTTTGGACTTTCGGCCTCGCCCTCCGTGCCCGACACAGTGGGTCGGTTCCGGCCGAACCCACCAGTCTCATCAGGTGCACCAAGCAAAACAGCGCCGTTGCGAGCTGAATGCGGCGGTGAAGCCAGACAAACCAAATCCTCGGGACCAGCGAAACCACGCTATCGATAGCGGCGGATGTTGGCCGCACTTTTGTTCTAGATTTTTTTTTAATCGAGCAGCCTAAAGGGATCGCACGTCAGTCTAGGATAGTGCAGCCGAAGCTAAACACAGCCGAGTTTGCCTGCCAGATCACCCGCCACTGTGCAGTTGGCCGGAAACATGCAATCTGAAATCTTGGTTCAGTAGATATCTAAAAGTAGTAAACCAAATACATGGGACCCTTGAGTTGATTTTTGGTCTAGGTCACCGAGGTGGATCTCACAGTTTAGCCAAGGTTGTATCATAGATACCGGCCGAAAGGGCAGGGTTTCGGGCACGCGCAGCAGCTTGTATGTCCGAAGCCACATGGATCATGACATTATGACGAGCTCAAAATGAGTCGCCAAGTACCAAGATGGGTGGTATCTACTGGGAAGTGTCTTCTTCGGGCTTTCCGATTAATGAGATCGCATTGCTTTCCGATGAGCCGACGTGATTTAAGCTTGTGAAACTCCAAGATATACATTGCTGATGGATGGGCATAGGCTATCGCCAAAATGAAGTACACCAATATACCCATAGCTGACACGAATCATTTCACCCTTAACTTTTGCTTACGATAGCACCAATACTCTATCCTTGTTGAATAATTTGGGTTATTCCGAGGGGCCCCGGGCAGAGAGTTGGGATAGTCAGGGATGCAGCTATACTCGCAGTTCTCTTGTTTCCTCTCCAGTTGGAAGCTGGACAGAGAAAAAACAACGGGCGAGCCAATAGAAACTACTGCAAAGGGTATTTGAAATGCTGAGAAACCTATTGAGCACAGGAAATGAGGACCCTGCCGATGATACCCTGCTTCTACGTCCCTTGCCCCCAGTCGCGACAGGGGTAGGCTAAAACAGTTACCCGCAAACCTGGATCATCAAATTTGATTTCCAGAAAAAGACGAGACCAGCGTAAGACGTAAGATCAGGCATATGCTACAGCAAGCCAAATTGGGATATGAGGCATTGGTTGCTCGTGTGTGCCTAGTCTAGCAGGGGATGAAGACGTAAGCTCGTGGGATGTACAGAACCCCGGCTGAGCCGTATGTCTTAATTACGAGGTACATGGGTGGCTACTACAAGATGTATAGTTTGCGGACTGTTATTTCAGAAATCCAGATCAAATAAGAGAGAAAAAAGGCGCAGGTGGTAGCGTTTAAAAAAAGAAAGAAGGGGGAAAAGGTGTGTAGCGTGCCGTCACGAATGCAACACACGATGGAGGTTCTCAGCTTGGCCGCGGGGCTAGGCGCGGGCGATTGCAGAATGCAATGCTGACTGCAGAAGCGCGAAGGCGTGCAAGAGGTGTCATGGGAAAGCGCGGGAGAAAAAGGGGGAACCACAGGGGCAGAGACTGGGGGTCTGTTTGGCCAACGAGCCTGGCTTGGCTCTCGCTGGCGTGCGTCGTGAGAAGGTTGGCGGGACTTATCTAATCAGATTCATCGGAACCTGCGTCAGAGCGTCGTAGCTTGCAGCGTCACAACATGCCTGTCCCTGAACCCCGGCCTTGAACAGCCCTTGCGCGCTAAATCTCCTCCGCTCTAATGGCCGAGTACGTACCTCGCGTTCACATGCGCTTTCGCTCATGTATGTGATGCGCCATGGTGAACGAAAGGCACGGTTTCTGTCCATGTCGACTGCTGTGAGGCCTGTCGGTTGGAAAGCGTCCGATTGGCGAAGGTGTGATATATCCATCTTCCAGCAAGACGCATGTCTCAGCCCCCCGGCGCGCTCGTTTGAGGGGATGCGCGCGTTGATCTCTCATGCCTGGCGTACCTAGATGATCAAACCACACTCCCAAGTGAGTACCTCAGCGGCAGGATACAAACATGGCCGGCCTCACCACCCACACCCGACCAGGGAGCACCAGGTGTGTGCGGCCGTGTTGCCATTCCTGGAACCTCAGCCCCCAACAGCGCTGGCTGTGGCATCCCCCATGCATCATTGGCTGCTTGTCATCTACCGTTCATTTCGAGGCCCTCCACGGTTCGGGTGACTGAGGTTGGGAGCATTGAACGATGAAACTTTGATCCAAACCTGATTGCACCAATGCCTTTGGGTAATTGGCCGTTATGCAAGGAGGCCTGATCCCCGTTTGGAGGGCGCCAGCTGGCGTGAGCTAGTCACCCGTCAACTTGTTCGTCAAGTCCAGAATTGCAGCCTTGTTTCCGTACCAAACCTAGAGGCCTAGAGGGAGCCCACGTCCCCCCGTGATTGGCTGTGCTGCCTGACAGGCCTCGCTCCCGGCCCTGTTCTCTCGCTCGCTCCTCATCTCGCCGCCTCTCTCTCCTCACAGACCACGCATCCCACGTTCGGCATCCACTCCTGCGATGTACGCATCCCACGCCATACCAACTGCATGATTTGATTCCTACCCACTTGCTTGCTGTGGGAGGGCCCAACCCCTGTTCAAATCCCTTGTCTATCCTGCCCCATGTTCCCGTGGCCCTTGGGCGGGCCAGTCGTCTATCGCTGTGGCTGACCTGCCACGGCCCGGGTCGGACCAGTCACATGGCCTGCATTGGCGATGACATTGCACGCATCCATCTTGGCCCTAATTACCGCTCTTCTCATGCCCTTTTAGGAGGGTCGCAACATGAAGACGCCGTACTGTGTACCCTGTGTGCTGCAGGGCACGCACAGCATTTGCAGAAACCAAATCTTGCCTTGGCCAGCCGTACACTGTGGCGGCGTGACTGTCCGTACGCATTCCCTAGCAGGGCGCAGGCAAAGGTCTGCTGGACACCAGGTTGCATCCCTCCGGATTTTCTGTCGTCATCCCGACACGCCGTTCACCGGGCGTCACCGACTCGCCTTCCATCGACCTCCGTGCTCCGATTGATCTTCGCGAGCGCCAGCCCACAACTCATCGTTATCCACACACAGGGGTCCGACTCTCCACGCCGCGCCCACGGCAGAACAGGGCTGCCTAGGCTGTTGACCTGTGCATACAATGCAATGCAGTGCCCGCTAGCAGCCTGCCCAGCTTTTCTGTCGTCGCGTTACAGTTACCGCACTGCGTCTCCCCCCGCGCTTGCGCGACAAACTTGGCTGTCTGGTGGACCTTCGCCCCGGCCCACCCCATCTGCCCGTTCCATCGGCAACGTATCACCTATCGCTACGCGAAGGAAAAAAAAAAAAAAAAAGACCCAGCCCAGGTGCTTTCAAGTCACAAGTCCTGTAATAGTGCCTTGCTTTCTTTTGTACGTACCTCCAGACCTTAGGCGCCTCCACTGCACACCACCGGCGCCGACGTTTGGCTGCACGCCCCACCATGGCAATGGGACGACACGCCAACGGTTCGAATTCCAACAGAGGCACCACCCACAGCACCACCCGCAGGAAACCGTCATCATCTTCGTTCCAGGGCAGGGTTCTTGGTTTGGATGTAGATGTGGATGCAGATGACTCCCATCTGCAGCTGCAGCACGCTGTCCTCCTTCAGCCCCTAGCATCCCAATCCACGTCTACGTCTGCCTCCGCCTCCTCCACCACCCGGTCCACTGCCTCTGTCTCAGTCTCCCACGCCGCCTGGACGTCTATCCCGCCCGACCCGAATTTGAGCCAAGGCCATGTGCTGCCGTCTCGGGCTCCAGATGCTGACGATCCAGATCTGTTAACTACTGGCTCTGCCCCAGCCGCTCCCGCACCTCCCTCCATTACTCTCGATCAAGACCACCATGCACGGTTGTCCTCGTCTGTCCTTGAACCTCCTAACACTGTCGACAGTGTAGCCTCCGAGCTTGAGCCTGACTCTGATACTGGCGAACACGGCAAGGACATAGATGCTTCTGACCCTAACTGCGATACGAATCCCTCCCACGAGGGCGCTGAAGAAATGGCTTCCAAGAAGACACCTTTTCTGCGCTCAGCCGCTTCACGCCCGGACACTGCTCCGTATGGCTCTGTTTCGCTGACCCCCAGTCGTAATAATTCACCTACGGGGAGCGAATACCAAGGACCAGATGCGCACCAGTTGCGACATGTTGCCGACACGATCCTGAGTGACGCTTCTCGGCGTTCTACCTTGTCCAAGCAGTCTGCGAGGTTGTCCGAGGATATTGATGGCGCTGGTCTTGTTTCCGGTCTGGAGGTTCGGTTTACCGAGACGAGTGCCAGCGGTGTTCTCGAGGATAGCATGAAAAGTGACGTATCGGAGAACGGTCCCTTACTCGAAGACGACGACGATACCTCTTCCAATGGCGCCGACGCCGAACCCGAGAACTCTCCACATGAGGCAGTCCGCGCCTCCGTTCCACCTACAGACAACATTACCCTTTCCATTAACACCCCGCGCATGTGGTGTCTTTCTGTTCTTTTCTCCATTCTTGGGTCATCGACCAACTTGTTTTTCTCTTTGAGATACCCTAGCGTTGCCATCACACCCGTTATCGCTCTACTTCTGGTCCACCCACTTGGCCATCTCTGGGACTTTTTCCTCAAACGACCCTTTGACCCTGAAGAGATCTTTGTCGATGGATCCAAAACCCCGTCCATTTCTAGAGACTCCCAGGCTCCTAGCAAACAAAGCAGAATCACTGCCTGGCGGCTTTGGTTAGCTCAGGGGCGGTGGAATGAAAAGGAGCACACCTGTGTCTACGTCAGTAGCAACGTCGCTTTTGGCTTCGCCTTCGCCACAGACGTGATTGTTGAGCAAACTCAATTCTATAAGCAGGAAGCTCCCATTGTTTACCAGATCCTCCTGACCATCTCCACACAAGTCCTTGGCTATGGGTTTGCTGGTCTGACACGGCGATTTCTCGTCCGGCCGAGTGGTATGATTTGGCCTGGAACTCTCATGTCCGCTGCCATGTTCTCGACTCTTCACAAACAGGAGAACAAGCCTGCTGGGGGCTGGACCGTCAGCAGGTGGAACTTTTTCTACATTGTCTTCGCTGTTTCATTCATCTTTTACTTCCTCCCAGGTCTGCTGATGCCTGCGCTGAGCTACTTCAACGTCATAACTTGGTTTGCTCCAAAGAACGTCGTTGTTGCCAACTTGTTTGGGGTGTCCTCTGGTCTTGGTCTCTTTCCTCTGACCTTTGATTGGGCTCAGATCACATATGTTGGCTCTCCCTTGCTGGTGCCATTCTGGGCCGCCATGAATGTTATCGGAGGGCTGGCCATCGTCATGTGGATAATTGCTCCGATCCTCTACTATTGCAACGTTCTCTTCGCCAGCTACATGCCGATCCTCTCTGCTGCCGTCTTTGACAACACCGGATCTGTTTATAACGTTACTAGAATCCTCACATCGGAATTTCTGTTCGACAGGGATGCGTACCAGAGTTATAGCCGAGTGTTTCTCCCAATTACCTATGTTCTCAGTTACGGCGTGCAGTTTGCTGGTCTAGCTGCACTTCTCACTCATACTGCGTGTTGGCACGGCCAAGATATATGGAGGACATGGAAGAAGGCCTTGGCAGAGGCTCGGCAGGATGGGAAGCCGGAATACCAACCGGTTTCAGATGGCACCAGGTCTTCGCCCTTGCGACAGTCGACCGATAGTGATCACGTACGGAGGTCATCGTCCTCGTCAAACCTCGAGGGTTTGATCAGTCATGAAGACATTCACAGCCGCCTGATGAAGCGCTACAAAGATGCACCCCTGAGCTGGTATTTGATCACCTTCCTGAGCATGACTGTTGTTGGGATTTTCGTGGTCGAATAGTGAGTTGACCTAACTATTCTATATCAACTACTCTTGGATTTTCTAACAATGTTTTTCTAGCTATCCTGTTCACTTACCATGGTACGGGCTCCTCCTTGCCCTCGGCCTCGGTGCTCTCTTCTTCATTCCCAACGGCATCATCATGGCTGTGACAAATCAGCACAGTAGCATTTATTTGATCTGTCAGCTCATTTGCGGCGTCGTGTTCCCTGGTCGCCCCATCGCGAACATGGTTTTTGTGACCTACGGATACATTTCATCGGCTCAAGGCATCAAATTTGCCTCAGATCTTAAACTGGGTCACTACATGAAGATCCCGCCCCGCATCCTCTTCTCGGTTCAGCTCGTCGCGACCATCGTCTCCTCCCTTACCCAGATCGGCGTGCTGAACTGGATGTTCGCAAACATAAAGGGCATATGTACTTCGGAGGCTGTCAATGGATTCACGTGCCCCATTGCTCGTGTTCACTTCAATGGTTCTATTCTCTGGGGCGTGGTTGGTCCTGACGAGTTCTTTGGGCCCAAAGCTATCTATCGCGCCTTGGTCTGGTTCTTTCCGCTTGGCGCCTTCCTCCCCATTCCTCTCTGGCTCTATAGCCGCCGCCGCCGTGGCAGTATACTCCGCAAAGTTAACCTCCCCGTCATCTTTGGTGCAATGTCGTGGATCCCCCCAGCCACTGGTCTCAACTTTTCCGTTTGGGTTCTTGTCTGCTACGTCTTTAACTACGTCATCAAGAACCGCCACAACGCCTGGTGGAGCAAATACACTATGACTCTCAGCGCTGCCCTCGACTCAGGTCTCGCATTTGGTATTGTCGTTGTCTTCTTTGGATTTATCTATCCCGGGTGGATGGATGGCTTCAAGTGGTGGGGCACTGAGATTTACAAACAAGGATGTGATTGGCAGGCCTGCCCCTATAAAACTGTCCCAGAAGGCGAGCACTTTGGGCCGAATACTTGGTGATACTGTTTTTGTTTTTTTGTTTTGGGATATCGGTGTTAAATCTGCGATTTTGAGGAGCAAGAAACACGCATTATAGAATTGGCTTGCTATTTCTTTTTCTCCGGGAACTTAGGCATTAAGGCATAGAGGTCTACTGCATGGTTAAGGCAATTGGTGTTACAGGACTAGGATATCCAATTTTGTTCCTCTGGGTCAATGTTATATTGCACTGGGGCTGTTTCCAGGAGTTGAGTACAGGGCTGTCGTTGGATCAGATGCATTTCTGGAAGGAAGACACGAAATTGCAATAGATTTTGACCGTCTATCAATGCATTTGAATCCTCCTGCGTGTTCGCCTTTACAGCAGATTACTATACAGTGTAACGAGGCCTGGCCTGTGTGTGGCCTTCCAATCCTGGACCCGGACCAACCCCAACGCTCGCTCACATAATCGTTCATTTTCTATTTCTCTTCTTCCCATTCAGGATTCTAAACAGCGTTGTTAGCAATGTGTCCACAAGAGAGCACAAATTGAGTAATGCGTGCGTCAGCTTACCTTTCGTAGAATCACTAGGCCTTCCAATGTGCTGTTCAAGCTGATATACTCCTCATCTTCCAGCTCTGCACGCTCGCCATATGCAAGAACGACAGGCGTGCTCTGGGTCTGCCAGCCAGTGATGGTCTTTGGTCGACCAGCCTGGCCAACAACGTCGACAGCTTGACCCACGCGA
Source organism: Calonectria pteridis (assembly GCA_022837005.1). NCBI lineage: Eukaryota > Fungi > Ascomycota > Sordariomycetes > Hypocreales > Nectriaceae > Calonectria > Calonectria pteridis. Next base: position 88,666 of record JAKZGU010000008.1, on the reverse strand, counting down.
ACGTTGACCTTGAGGGGCTTGAGGTTCTCGTCGAGTGTGACGAGGAAACGCGGGTGCATGGCGGTGACAAGGAAGTAGAGAAGGTAGTGGGAGTTGGAGGTGATGAACTCCTTGGGCTCGATCATGGCAACCAGGGTAGCCAGGAGGCCAGCCGCCGAAACTCGCGACAGGACCTGGCGATCAGTGTGGAACGGGCTAAGAGACAAGGTGCCCTTGCCCATGTGGAGGAGACCCTGGGCAATACGGACCATGAACAAGGCATCCTGGTCGCGGTGGTAGTAGCTAGCAAGCTGGCGAAGCAGCTGCGCCAAACGAGCATTGTTGGTACCAGCACCAAGCAGACCCATGGCGAAGATGGCATTGATAGCGACCTCGGGGTCGGTGTCATGGCTGTATCTCGACAGGGTGTCGTAGACCTTCATCTGGGGGTTGCTGGGGCTGATGAGACCCATCGCCAGGGGCACAGCCTTGCGAATGTTGGCTTCGCCGTAGTGCATAAGGTGACCAAACTGTCGGAGGACCATCTCTTGGCCCACGTCCTCGCCCATGGCCACCAGCGCAATACCGATGACGGCATATGCTTGGAGAAGCTCATCGCCCTTCTTCTCATCGGAATCCTCTTTGTGCTCGTTGCAGATGTGTAGAAGCTCCTGGATCTTCAACACAGCACCGGTACCAGCCCAGGCGCAAATCTCAGCGAGGACCGCGGTAGCCTTTGCCATCGGGTGGTCAATGGCTTTGAGGGTCTCGAGAATAACATCAACCTCCTCTTGTCGTCCAAAGAAAAGCAAGCCGAGACCCAGAGCAAGGAATCGCGTCCACTTGTCAGTCAGCTGGTTCTGACGGTCCTCATCCATCAAAGTGGTAACAATCGCCTCGCTGACGTCTGGGTGAGATGAGCCGACAAAGATGAGGCCGCAAGCCAGTGCAGCCATGGCTGAAACTTGCATGTCCTGGGTAGAGTCCGAGATGAAGGGCAGGAGAAGCTCAAGAGCCTCCTCCTTGTTAGACCCCGCATAGGACAGCCCCAGACCCATAATGCAGGCAGTTCGGATTAGGGGGTTAGCGTGGTTCAACTTATCAGTATCGCCCAGAAGAGCCAGAGCCGGATCCGAATCGATTCGCACACCTGAGTTCATGATACCAATAGCAAGCATGGCACCAGCCGTAATTTCAGGCTCGTTAGAATAAGTGTATCGATCAATCTTGTCAAGACCGCTCTCAACATCCCAAAGGACCAGAGTACCCAAAGACGCAACGGTTGACATCATGCCGTCAGCCTTCGTCTTCCACACCCATGTCTCCTTCTCGCCATCCACAAGCATCATCTTATCGTTGCCAAAACCAGCGTTGACGAAGGCATTGACAAATGCAGCGGCGAGGTTGTGTCGGGCTGAGTCGAGGTTGGTCATTCCAGCAACACGACTGCTCTCGAGATGGCTCTTGTAGATGTCTTCTGTGGACTTGGGGTCTAGGATGTTGAGTTCTTTGCCGAGGGCCTTGAAATGCTCGGACAGCTTGAGACTAGACAAGCAATCTGAGGCGATTCCCTCCTCATCCTCATCATGGTCTAGGTTCAAGACTATTCTCTGACGAGCCATCAAGAAAGCCAACTGCTTCTTGAGGGCGGGGTCCTCAGCCTTGTCAAAGTCGGCCTTGATCAGGTCAAAATCGTGCAGTCTAATAGCTAGTACTGTGGCCTGGGTGAATTGCTTGTACTCGATATAGATGTCATGGGCTGTCCTGAGAAACGTCTCGTTGTCGGGGTAGGTGAGGAGGTTCACCATGCTGACCATGTACAGACAAACCCGCGCATACGTATTTTCGTCGACGAAATTAGGAATCTGTTCAATAATTTCGAGCTCGCTCATCAGATCCACAGCATCGGCCTCGGCGTTGCTCTTGAGGAAGAGGGGGATCAAGAGAAGGGCGAGGTCAACCAGATCCTTGGTGGGCTCGTCCGTTGTGATTCGCTTTCCGTACACCTCACCGATTTGCAGCGCCAAGTGCCTGACATACTCGTGTCCCCATGAGCCGATATCAGAGGTCGGTGCTAAGAGTCGATACTTGAGGGTGTCTTGTCGATCCTCGTCTGAGAACGTCATACCAATGACGGATAGAACATCCGCCAGAGAGGTCTTGTCGTCACTTTGTGGCCACTCGTCGTACAACTTGGTCAAAGTCTCGTAGTGTGGTCGCAAAAACTTCAGCGGCTTCGGTACTGCGGTCATGGATGATGTGGAGGTCTTGATGGAGGTCTTCATCGCTTCAAGGGCGGGCTTGTAGAGGTCCTTGTTTGACTCCTTGAAAATCGTTAGACATCGGTTTAGGTGCGCATTGTGGCATCCACCAAAGGCTACTCACCGTCAAACGCTCGACCATCATGTCAAGCTCGTTCTTGAGTTGCTGGTCCTCCTCATTGAGCTCCTCCTCCGCAGCTATATTCGGATCAGCATCAGGTTGCACCGCCATGCGGGCGGGGCATTCGTACTCTCAATCTTGTCATCTTCATTCTTTCCATTTGCCAAGGGCTTGTCCTTCTTCGAATCCTCAACGGCCTTGCCCTTGCCCTTGTCAACCGCCTTGGGCAGTTCGCTGTCCTGAGCCATGTTGACGTCGACGGCTTAGACGACTGTGGGCAGCTCTAAAGAACAGATTGGGGGGGAATAAAGGTCGTGGCGCAATATTGGTAGAGCGTCTCAGTTGTTTTTCGCTAGTATTCTCGCAAAAGATGTTGTGGTCTTGATGTGGTCGTGGGTATTCGTCGCTGGTGATGGAAGGTGATGGAGCCCGCTTGGTCAAGCTCAAGGTGCTGTGCTGTACCCAGGCAGGTAGCTCTGGTTACGCCAGGCGCTGCCGCCTGCAGAACGGGTCCGAGCCAGCCTCGTAATCACGTGCCACCACCAATTACCCGAGCTCTTTCCGAGATAGTGGACTATCTCTTATCGCTGATTAGATCTTATCGTCAAAATTTCCAGGATAACCCCACCATGCGACAACATCTTTTGAATCGACCCCGCGGCCAGACAAATTCAAGGCGGATTCTTCAAACTAGCGATTCTTGTTCTATTTTTTAGTTGTTGCCATCACCAAAACATAAGTCGCCATGAAGCTAGATACCAAAGCGATGCGCTACCTCGTCGCCGAGGACTGGCGAGTTCTCACTGCAGTAGGTCCACGCGACCCGTCAGGGTTTCCCACTGGATAGGTCTAACACAAGAATTCAGGTTGAGATGGGAAGCAAAAATCACGAAATTGTGCCAACAACCCTGATCGAGAAGCTTTCCCGGCTCCGTGGCGGTGCTAGTGGTGTGCACAAGAGCATCTCCGCTCTCGCCAAAGTTGGCTTGATTGCCCGTGTCAAAGAAGCTAAATATGACGGCTACAGGCTGACCTACGGTGGCCTCGATTACCTCGCCCTTCATACCCACGCGAAGCGAAAAGAGGTCTATAGTGTCGGAAACCGAATCGGCGTGGGAAAGGAAAGCGACATCATGGTGGTGGCTGACGAAACCGGAACACAACGGGTATTGAAAATCCACAGACTAGGCCGAATTTCTTTCCGAACCGTCAAATCAAACCGAGACTACCTCAAGAACCGAGCTTCTGGCTCATGGATGTACCTTTCAAGGCTAGCAGCCATGAAGGAGTTTGCTTTTATGAAGGCCCTTCGCGAAGAAGGCTTTCCCGTTCCGGAACCAATCGCGCATTCTCGACACACCATAGTCATGAGCCTTATTGATGCTTTTCCTCTGCGCCAAATCTCCGAAGTTCCCGATCCCGCAGTTCTCTACGCCGAATTGATTGGATTGATTCTCCAACTTGCTAAACACGGGCTCATCCACGGCGATTTTAACGAGTTCAATATCCTGATCAAGGAAAGCAAAACCCAGTTAGAGGACGGCCAGGAAACAGTCGTGCTGGAGCCTGTCATTATCGACTTCCCACAAATGGTTTCAATGGAACACCAAAACGCAGAGATGTACTTTGACCGCGATGTCAACTGCATAAAACGATTCTTCGAGAGGCGCTTCCATTTTGTAACTACGGAGCCTGGTCCCTTCTTCAAACATGCGAAGAAAAGTGTCGGCAAAGATGGTGCAAAAAGACTAGATGCGACAGTCGAAGCGTCTGGTTTCACAAAGAAAATGTTGAAGGATTTGGAGGCTGCCATCAAGGACAAGGAAGAGTCGAAGCCCCAGGGTGAAGACAATGACGATGAAGAAGAGATCGAAGAGGAGAGCGAAGAGGAAGAGGAAGAGGACAGCGAAAATACATTAGGGGGGCTTCTAGGGGATGATGCTCGGGACGCAGAGCTCCCAGTCGAGGAATCCATGTCGAAACTAACAGTTTAAAAAAAAATTGAAATGATACCCATGAATAATGCACAGTTGTGACGGTGCATTCATTAACTGCCCAGTCCTTCAAAGCTCTTCACGCAGTGCTTTCGTGATTGGACACTTATAATGATCTCCATTAGAGAATTTTAGAATTAAAACAATGGTGATTTATTTCATTGAGGCAATTTGCCAACATTGCAGACTTTCATGACAAGACTGTCCTCTTTAAAATCTAAAGTACAGCAGTTCATAAAATAGGGCATAGCAGAAGTCATCAACTGCACCAACTACCTGAGACCATAACATGTTCCGCACCCTCATAACACTGACTAGACATGTTAAATAGACAGCTCCAAGAGACCATGATTAAGAAAAGGACAAAAGAAATAAGGGTAACGAATGGTGCAGACTCTAGATTGTTTCACAACAATCAATGGCTCGAATCACTGAATTTCCCTCTTCACAGAAGTCTCCTTCTTGACGGACGGAGACGAGTCGAGAGAAGCGTTAACAATGGTATCTGCGTGAATAGTGACACTCTTATCGCACTCGGATGACGTAGGTGTGGTAATTGCTTCCTCCGCACTCGAACTCGTAGCCGTCCTAGTCAAGAGGTTAGAAAGGGCCCCGAGAGCGATTCGACAAACCATACTGAAAAGATCCTCGCTGAGATCCCGAAGATTTGGCTGCGTTGCCTCCATCAGAGGCAGAATTCACCGAAGCCGCCTGGGCCGTAGACGCAGGGACAGAGCTGGTAATGCTGCAAAGACGTTAACCACAGGTTTAAAATGAGAGCAAGTTTTCTATCTTACTTTCGAGAAGGACGCGATCTCAAGTCGGATAAGCCAGGACCTTCCGACTGTCCATTTCTGGCGAGATCAAGGCCAGGTTGAGAGGATCGTCGCCAAGGTTGCTGCTGAGAACCATACAAGGTTGGGTTCAAGCCAACAAGAGGGGTACCGTAAGCACCAATGTTATATTCATTGGTACGGAACTGTCGGCGTTCTGCAGTCACTCGCTTGAGCTCCTTCTGGGCAGGTGTGTCGGCATATCGAATGTTCATGAGAAGACCTTCTTCACCGATGCCAAGACCATTGAATTTTCGGATAACATCATCGCAAACGTCACGGCTTTCGAAGCTTTTGCTGAGTCAGAGGACGTTATTTTTCGAAAGGAAAAGAGTCGATACTTACCGCGCAAAGCCAACACCACGGCTGTTCCCCATGCTATCCCGAAGAATCTTGCTGGACAAGATGGTGTAACCCATGAAGATGGCGCCAAGTTCCTACGCGGTCAGTATTGCTTTGAATCTTTCTCAGTACGGGTGTCCAGAGTAACTTACAACCTCGGTCAGAGCTTTCGGAAGATTGGAAATGTAGAGATTAGTGGACTGCTCATCACCCTCTGCCTTGAGGCGAGAGTTGAATGACTCCTATAAACCGAGTTAAGAGCCGCTATGGAAACGTCGGGAATTTACTTACCCGAGCAAAACCAACTTCGTAACCAAGACGATAAAACCCACGAATACACATCTCTGAGTCAGCTCCATCGAAAAATTTGGCGAAACCGAAACTGTAGAAGTGTTAGCCAAAAAAATGGCAAGATGTATCAATAGATAGATCCTACCCCTTGCATGCGCCTGTGCCTGTATCAATGATTGCCTTGGATGTCTCAACAGCGCCGAATCGGGACGCGAACTGGTACAGCAGCTCGTCATCGGTAGTGGGATGAAGGCCACGAATATAAACATTACGATTTCCGGGGATGCGGTTTTCGAGGCTCTGTTCAAGGCTCTTCATCTGACCAGGAGGAGTAAACACAGCCGGGACAGCCTTTGGAATAGCTGGGCTCTTCTTGATCAGCTCGTCGAGAACATGATCGGAAACGGGGGGTAGGGCCGGCTTGGCCGGGACATCCACGTGCAAAGCCGTCAGACCAATCTGCTGAGGAGATGGGGTAGTGTAGGCGGATCTGTCAAGGCTAGCAACACGAGGACCATTCTCGCGATGAGAAACACCGGTGTAGAATGGAGTGGCAGGGGTTGATTCGGTGGTAGAGTAAGAACCACGACGGTTCTCAAGACCGGGGACATCTGAGTGGGCACGATCAATTCGCGGATGAGCAGCGTTGGAGCGGCCGGGGGTGAAGGGCATGATGGGCATGTGCAAGCCAACATAAGGGTTTCCGTAGGAGTTGTTGATTGAAAAGGCACCATAGCCGTTCTCAGTCGTATGAGCCAGGTTCATAGACTGCGAAGCAGGCATGGGACCCAAAAGAAGTCCATCCGGACCAAGCATATATGAGGGGCTCATCGGAAGAGGTGCCGGTCCATTTGTCATATTCACGCCGCCCAGCGACATGCCTTGAAACTGATTCATGATTCCATTGTGGTCATTGGATCCGGGGATCGCCAAGTGGGAGTGGGACGACCGGGACTGGCCAGGGAGATAAGGCGCGGCAACACCACCGTTTTCCATGTTTGGTTCAAGCGAAGAAGATAACTTTGAGTGTGTCTAGTGCGATAGGTCAGCGGATCAATCAAACCGAAAACAGGAGCATGGAGCGCAACAAGGAGAAGGAGTGATAGCGATATGGAATCGTGGCATGCCATGATTCAGTGAGGAAAGTCCAAAATGATGAATGCGTACCTCGCAAGTGACAGGCTTCTCTGGAGCCGATGGGTGAAATTGCCAAGCTGTACAAAGTTCCTGCTATACTCGCGAGTTAGTCTAACGCTGACACCTCAAATAAAGCTGCGTGCGAAATCTAGGCGAAGAAGACTGGTCTGTCCAGAGCAAGCCAAAGCAATCTCTGCCCAGGTGAAGTTCTTCGTGGGCAAAAGAGATCTGCCCCAATTGGAATCATGGCAAGCCATGCGTGCAATAGGTGGGAGGATCAAGCCCAGAGCGTGAGGATAAGGAGATGGACCGACTTACTATTGACTGAATACCGACTCCTAACGAAACAAGGACTTTCTGTGAAAATACCAACAACGGAAAATCCTGAGGTACCAAGACTCTGAGATGAAGCGAGAGTAAGTAAAATAGGACAGGCTATTGAGCAAGATGATGGTCCAGAACAAGATCTGCCACGGGGCGGAGGATGCGTCGAACGAGTGTAGAGCTGAGCTGCGAACAAGATGGGGAGAGATGGGAGAGGGAGAGAAGACGAGGAGGAAGATGGCCAGGAATAAATCATGAAATACTAACAGACGGATGTAGAAAGATTGGACCAAGTATCACTTACCTAAGCTTGTAATTATGGTATTAGAGGAAGGCGTCGCTGGTCGCAATTCTGGCTGCAAATTGTGCACAGACTCCAAAAGAGCGAGGGGCAAGAAGGATGGGAGGATTATCAAGAAAGGTAGGCGTCAATTAATGAGGTAGGCGGTGCAGAGGACAAAAATTGGCGGCTCGTCTCAAACCTTGAAGGTGCTGTCTCCTCCAGGCAGAGCGGAAAGAAGGTGAAGGAGAGAGAGAGAGAGAAGGGTCTGTGTTGTGGCGAAGGGTGAAGGAAAGAGAAAGGGGATTTAGGGACAAGGCGGTCGGGCAGAGATGGAAAGCGGGCAGCTGGCAAAGGTGGTATGGGCAGCAGTGGTTGGTAGCGAGTGAACTTGATCAACAGCCGCTGCCAAGTGACTTGCAGCGAGTGGGTTGGTTGACAATGATTCACTGATGCGAAAGGTTTAGGCGGGCATGAACACCAGGATGACTTTCACAGTCGCGAGTCACTCTTTGCTATACGCGTCACGGCAGAGCAGCCGTAGCGTTTTCTCGGGACAGGAAGATGGGACCAGCAAGGTAGCGGAGAGTTTGGCGTTGGGTGGTCGAAAGCTGAAAAGATCGCGATCCAGCTGCCTCTTCAACGTGCCCAGGATGTTTTCTTTGGACGGTGACGCACCGCACACAGATTCCTCTACCCGTAATGTAGTTATTTGATTATTTGCAAGGCGGTAGATAAGAATGCGGGTATCAGGGCAATAAAGTATGTGAGGTGGTATTATGAGGTTGAGGAGAGACCAGGACGACAGATTTCGACGGCTCGACACCTCACTTGCTCAAGTATTTTCAGTATAAGGGATCGAGAACAGGGAGATAATTGCGAATATATCCGTTCTTGATATGGGGACGCTGTCGTTTTTATCGTTTTCGCACAGGTAGGATAGCCAAGGCCTTCTCGTCGTTGCTGGCGGCCAGTTCCTGGAGATGAGCAAGAACAAGATACAGATGCAAAGACGCAAGAGATAGTCAGGGTAATAAAGACGGCTAAGGATGTAGAGAAAAATCTCTTTGTAAGGATATTCGAAATGCGAGAAGAATATGTGAACAGGGAGCAAAATATCGAGTCATATATATCTTGGAACACGGGACAGAGAGGAACTCTATGGAGCCCGGGAGGAATTAATGCCCCTCTTATCCTCCTCCGTGCGCAAAGGGACAGCGGTACCTCTCCGATCTTCTGCCCTGTTCCTGGCTATCGGAGCGTATATGGACCTCATGCAGGCGCTGGAGGATTTGCTTTGGTTTCGAGGTCTTCTCAGACATGCAAGAGACACAGCACCCCACGGGTCTGGCTTGGCAGCTCTGATTTCCCATGCCTCCCAGGCAAATTTTTTGCGCCCCTCAATCAAATACATGCGTGTGGATGGTGTGGGCATCAGCAGAACAAGGATCAGAGCCTCATGAGAAGCCAATCGTCTTGTCCGGGTGAACTTCTGGTGTGCGAGCTGATGTGGATGTAGCGGGCCACAATCGATTTGTGACAGCCCAGCACAGCTCTGGCTATTATTGATCACGGGCATACCGGTTCCTGCGGTTGGAAAGGGCGGTCATTTTCAATGAGGACACCCAATGGTCCCGGGCCCGACTGCGACGTTTGCCTGGTCGACCCAGTTGCGTCCGTCCATCAGGTCTCTAATTGCTTTTTTAGCTGATCCGCCTGAAACCGTAGTTGAACTGCCCGCCCGCATCCCCTTGGAGTCGCCGCCAATGACACAATCATGATCTTAGGCCTGGCTGGTGGCTTGCATCTGTTTTTTTCTCATCCGACATGATCCCCGGTGGTTGCCCGTCCAGAAAGGAAAAAAAAAAAAAAAGCAGGACCCAAGTGGCATTGGCCCAGCATGTCTCACATGTCTCGCTCAGACTACCTATGAGGCATCCGACACCGAATAACTCCCGTAGCAAGCTGGACCGCCAAAGCCCGCGAATGCTCACAAATGCCACCAAACTGCTCACATCGCATCCCCAGATAACAAGTCCCCACGTGTATCCTGGTCGCAAGTTCATCCCTTGCTGGGACGCGAACTAGAGGCACAGGGTTCCCACATCCGTGCCCAGATGGCCTCATCATCCGAGCTCCGAGTCAAAAGCAACAACGTGCAGGACGGGAGACGATTTTCCTTTTGAGCCAAATGCAGGCGCGTTGGCCAGCCCGCCTGTGGGACTTTGTTCCTTGTTTTCAGGTTAGCCGCCACAGCACCCTTCTCGTGTTCATGTGGGTAGGAAGTTGTCTCGAGAAAAGTACAAAGCAGGTCGCCTACGCATGCAGGCGAGCTAGGTGTAAATGACGTTGGGACTTGCAGTCTCCACAGCGCCACTGCTCAACGCTCAGCCGCCTCCCCGTAATCGCGATGTGAGATGCGTCCTGTCCAGTGCTCTAGTCGGAGACCCAATACCACGGTACGTCTTGTCTTAGTATTCGTATGCTAGGGCGCAAGTGTGTGGCACAGTGCCCGGCAAAGTCATCAAGCATGCAGTCCACTTGTCACCACCCATTCGCATGCTTTGATGGTGGAGGCCCAAGACAATGGAAGTCCGGAAGTGCCTTCCATCGTTTCCGATTCACTTCAAAGGTCGATCATCCGTCCTGCGACAAGGGAAAAAAGGATAGCTCCTCCGTACCGAGGGGCGGTTTTCATGCGACACCCCACAAGGATATTCGAATTGGCTGGCTAAGGGAAAATCTTACGGGCATAGGGCACGACGATATTCCGGCGAGATCTGGGGGGGGGGGCGTCGTCTGGGGGCGACAAGGCGATTAGAGCAGTCAAGGGTACGTCTGACAACAAAAGCAACCTGCGGCTTGACAGGATGCACCATGAGAAGCGGCTTGACCGCACATACAGTATCTAGGGAGCGGCACGTAAACTGGCTACATGGCACCCTGCAGCAAGGTAAAAAGGGAAAGCAAAAAGGAAAAAAATCATGCATGCATGGACTAGCCCTAAGTGAATGCACCGAAAGAAAAAAAATTTCGTAACTCGGAGGAGGCAATCGACACGTCTTGATAGGGCAAGGTCGAAAGGATCGAGACTGGAGCCCTGCACTCCCACACTCCTTGGCCCTCAAAGTCGCAGATCATCGCGTATCAAGCAAAGTATACATTCATCTCAGGGCATCCTTACGAGTCATATAAAGCCTGCAAAGCCTGGTTGGAACGGCACAACCCCTTCAGTCGATCCGTACCCATGTTCTCAAAGTTGGTGGTCACATATGATATTTTCCCTTTTCGTCCCTCATCGCGAATCTGCCTGGGCCTGGCCCGCTTGGCAGCGACATACCCCAGTACCCTCTAACTCGACACAGTGGTGGTTTCTAATCACCAGGTTGGATTTCAGGTTATATTTTTATTGTAATTTGTATCCAGTAATGGTCTTCATAACGACACTGCAATAGAATACACACAAAAAAAAAGCCCAACGGGACGGGTATCCATCATTTAGAAAGATACCCAGATGCCACGAACAGACCCAACTATTCTCCTCTAATAAAAACCAAGTTCTAGTTCATATACGGTCATCTTAGTTTACCTGGGGGAGCAGGGCTCGCCCTGGGTCGGTCGTGAAACCTAACAGGCACCCAACGTGCCGACTATCCCAAATGCAGCGCTGCATGCATACCGCTCCTTTATTACCACACATCCTCCTGTACATCAATCTGTCAGCAGCTGATTTCCTGAGAGCGTGAGTGGCCTCGAACATCCGCACCGTCACCGATGCAGAAAGAGGGCCACAGGGTGGTTGGGTGTTGCAACGTACCTGATATTGGTTGGATGATCTCATGTTCTTGACAATTTCTTCGCCCTTGGCTTCCGGAACCCCGCGAGACTCGGCAACGATCTGCGCCAGAACAGCGTTCACCTCACGTGCCATGCTTGCGGCGTCACCGCAAACGTAGAAGTAGGCCTTGTTGGACAGAAGCTCGCCGATCTGCTTTGATCGCTCCTTGAGTCGGTGCTGGACATAGACCTTCTTAGAACCCTCTCGAGAAAAGGCAGTAACGAGCTCGAACTTGTCGCCCAGAACCTTCTTGTATTGCTACGTGAATTGGTCAGTATCTTAATCGCAGGCCGGCTGTTGAGGAAAAGGAAAGGAAAAAACTTACCTCCCACTCAGATTGGTACATGAAATCCTCCGTCGACTTTCGGCAACCAAAGAACAGAACGGTAGGTCCAACCTCGATGCCATTCTCGGCCTGCTTAGCACGCTCCTGAACGAAAGCGCGGAAGGGGGCAACACCAGTTCCAGGTCCAACCATGATGACGGGCTTGCTGGGATCCGAAGGAAGCTTGAAGTTGGAGTGGCGAACGTGGACAGGGACACGGATTCCCTCGTACTTGTTTCGGGGACCATCGATTTCGTACGTCTGACCGAATGCAGTGGGGGCGTCTCCATGCTGCTTCTGCTTCAAGGCCAAAAGATAGTTGGTAGAAACACCTCGGAATGGATCCTCACGTCCAGGGATGGCCTGCGACTCAACGACAGCGGTAACGGAAATCTTCTTAGGCTGGACCAGGGAAGACGACGAGATGGAGTAGTAGCGAGGCTGGAGCTTGGTAAGACCCTCAATAAAGGCAGAGAAAGGGATCTTGGTCCACTTCTCACCCTTGCCGATAACAGACAAGAAGCGAGCAATGTTGTAGTAGTGGGGGCCAGTCTTCTCCTGGAAGTAATCCTTGTCACTGCCGAGGCGGGTCATCTCAGCCTTAATGTCCTCGGTGGGAGCAAAAGCGGCGAGAGTAGAGATGAACTGACGGGAAAGAGGGGCGCAGATCTCGAGGTGGTATCGCAAAATGGCATCATAAGTGGTAGGAGTAGGGAAGGGGACCTTGGCAGTGGGCTCCAGAGCCTTTACACCGATAACACTGTACTTCTTGTCCTTGAGGTCGAGGACATCGAGGAAGCGGTCAACCTCTTCGCCGGCGTTGGAAGGCCAGATAGCAACGTGGTCACCAGTCTCGTACTTGAGGTTGGAATCGGAAATGTCAATCTCGAGGTGGAGGCAGTTTCGGTCCTTGGTGTTGAAGAGTTCGCAGGTTTCTGGGATGGGAGCGATGTAAGGATTGTGGGCATTGAAAGGGCCCTTGGCGGTGCCCTCGAGATGCATCTTGTTGGGCTCTCCAACGTAGACTTCGGCAGATTCGGCGGTCAGGGTATCACGTTCAACAATGGCAAAGGTAGGCTCGTACACAGCCTCGCGCTCCTCCAGGCCAAACTTGGCAGCGAGAGCAGCCCACATGGGGTCCTTCCAGGCCAAGAAATCCTCTTCCATGGTACCGGCACCGTCGTCACCCTCGCCGGCCTCCCCAATGCGGTGAGCACCAAGCTTCTGCAGCGTCTTGTCGACATTGCGGACCATGGAGTTGTAGTGTTCGTAGGTGTTGTTGCCGAGACCGAAAGCGACGTAGTTCAGGTTGTCAAGAGGAGTGTCTTTGCCCTCGGAGAAAGCGACGTCATCACCGGAAAGGAATTCGTAGAAGTCGACAGCGTTGTCGGTGGGCTCACCCTCGCCGTAGGTGGCCAGGACAAACATGGCGATCTTGTCCTCGGGGAGAGTGTCAAGGTTATCGAAGTCGTACTCCTCAAGATCGGCAACCATGGTCTCCAGACCGAAACGGCTCTTGCCCTCCTTGGCAAGACGAGAGGCGTAATCTTCAGCGGTACCGGTCTGGGAGCCATAGAAGACGACACAGTTCTTGCCAGTCTCCTCCATCTTCTCAACGATATTCCTAGTCTTGCCGGCCTTGGCGCCATTGGTGGCGGCGAAGGCGTTGGCGTAGGGGTCCTTGGTAACGCCCCATACCTTGCCTTTGGTGAAGTATGCAAGCGTTCCGAGGAAGATTACCCCTAGGACAATAATGTCCAAAGTATCGAGTTCGGCCATGATGTCTCGGTGGGAAGGCGAGCGAGCACCTGAAGATGCACGCGCTGTCGGGGTGGATAACGGTTGATGATAAAGTTGGGTTTGAGGCGCCAACTGCCGTCAATGGAGCCGAGGGTTACCGGCCAGCCGCTATTGGACGGGCAAATGCGAAGTCAAGCACTTCGTGTGATGCAAGTTCGCTTCCGAGAGGTGAGATTCGCTCATATATCGGCAATCGGAAAGGAGGCGGGGAGAGCGCACGCGGGATGTGGCGCTAATTCATTGCAAAAGATTCAGTAACGTGGTCGGTAAGGGTCTCCGGCAATTCGGCCTCGGAGTAATGTTTTTAAGACTTACCGGCCTTGGGTTGAGACGCTGTGACGCAGCCAAGTGTCGTCCGGTGGAGCTTTTGGCAAGCAATTCAGACGAGAGGGTCCCGAGGGAAGAAAGACGGAGATGGGGGTGGCAGGAGGCTATCTATAGATGATACCCAACCCAGTAAAGGCCACATTGAATCTTGTTCGCACCGAACGGGACCGGGACATTTATCTGGCGAAATCGGCCGTTGGGTTGAGGGCAAATTCGCTTCAGCGCAGGCAGGGCTCCAGGGAACCGCCAGGTGCCTTTCCCCACTGTTCAGAGCCTCGCGTGGGGCGGCGGTGGGTTGTGGGCAGTGCCTTATACCTGCGGTTGTCTCCAACCTTGGGCGACCAGCACACCGCGACTTGGCTGGCTCCAACCTCCCACCCCAACTTACATAAACGTGCCTCGGGGGAAATCCATGCTGGGTGCTGACCTTGCATTCAAAACGCGCACCATAATCCTATTCGCAATATTGTCTTTTAATTTTTTTTATTCTTTTTTCAGTGGGATCCGAACTCCGCGGGCTTCGGATCTGGCCGCTGCATGGTGCCATAGGGCAATGGATTTTTGTTTTTTCCTCCGACCGATCCCAAGCTTTGGCCTTGCAACATGGCCGGAGCGGCTTGGTCGGCCGGTCCGAAAACGAAAACGCCTGCCTCCCACCCCCCACAGCCGTCGGAATCGCCCACACAATTCCGCCCGCTGCAGTTTTGAATGTGGTAAACAATGCAACCCCGGAGTATTCGGACTCGGTATCGGTCTCATGATCTCATCCCCATGGTCCTCTACGGTAAATTCGGGGACATGCTTCATGCCGCTTCCATGGACTTCCCTGGGGCTCACGTGGCGGCGCACTTGGATCTGGGTCTCGAGGTGCATATCTTATCTGGCTGAGATGCGCGGGATAAAAGGGGAATTTGGGGATGTGCCGCCTGAGATCCCATGTGAGATTGTCTGTGATCGAATCGTACGGTACGAATCCTCCAATAGGCAACAGCAGGCAATACCCAGCCAGCCCGTAGAAAAATCGGTCTCGCTTTCTCGGTAAAGAGCGCTGCTCATGATCGTCGCTGCACACTGCAAATACACTCTGCTAAGCGCCGGATTGCCACAATTCACTTCAACAAGGCCACCACGAGTCAGAGCGCATTGCGCATTGCAAGGCTTTTGGTCTTAATTTAGCCATTTGTCACCTCCCGTGAGACCGAGTCCGAAAATTGATCCCGAGAGCCCAAGGCCGTCACCACCAAGCCCCCCCCTTCCCCACCCTCTCCTCTCTCCCCTCTCAATTTGTGAAGTTGCAACCTGGTCAGCGGCGCCTTCACTGTCCGGCTCCGGGCCGCTTAGTGTAGAATGTATGTAAACCATCCCCACCAAAATCCCGACGGTGTCCGGTTACCGACTGATAAAGATCGGCCGGCCTATCGGACCTTGTCGGCAGGTCCTCCTCAAGCAGAGGCCTTTCTCTGCACCACCCAATCCAATTCATTCGGATTCTCAAAGTCCCAGTTCCCGAGGCTGGAAACCTTAATCGCAATGCACAGGGCAGGCTATCTCATCGAATGCGAATGGAAGTCAAATGGTCCTGTTCTCTGTGTTTCATCTGGGGTTAAATCCTATTTTTATCACCACTATTGACTTGAGAGGGAATGGCACAGGTGAATTGTCCGGTGGGTGGGGTTAGGGGAACCTGTTCACAAGAGGAGTAATTTCGCACACCACTTCTTCGGCCCGCTGGTTTTCTTGCAGTCTCCCTCCTTCTCTGGCAACTCATCACATGAACGACTCAAGGGAGAAGGCTCCTTTGTTTAGTGTGTTTCCTAGTCTCTAGGAGCAACCGCGTGTTTCTCTCTAGGGTATAATGCGGGGACAGCGGCGAAACGGTCCAGGTGCTTTTGCCACTTGCTGGTCAGGGGGACAAGTGGCCATTGCCGGTTTGATAGGTGAGAAGGCAAGATCCCGAGAACCGATTGACTGGACTGGGATATGAGGCCTCTAGAATCGTAGGTTTCGACTGCGGTACAGTGATGACGACTCCCGACTGATTCAGTGCTGTGGAGTGGCCCATTGTGACTGCTGCGGAATAACCTGTATCCAGTTTGACGTCATCCTTGTCCTCGAAAGTATTGAGTACCTGTCTTTATGAAACGCGGGGCCAGTGCAGCTGTCATGGTGGGTTGGGTTGGTTGGCTTGTCAGAGCGCAAGCTGAGGATGCTACGTGGTGCCGGCACCCCGGCCTGCTGGCTGGCGATCTCTGGCCATGTGTCGTACGAATGTCGGTGCTTTTTTAGGTGGTAATTAATTCTACCATGGTAACTCTCCATTAACTTTGCATAAGCGACCCAAGGGACCCTTTATTTATTTTTTATTTTTTTATAGATATTCTCCGTGGCAAGGGCACAAGGATGGCATTCCATTGATGACAATCTATATAAGTCTAGGCCACCCAGTGTGACTATATTTCACCCACGAACGAGGCCCGAAAGCTGAGTCTCGGGCTAAAAAAAAAAAATAAAAAAAAAGTTATCACGGTCACCCAATCCGAGGCTCCGTGGACTCCGCGCGCTGTCGGCTGCCTCTGACTGTGTCGATATATGCAGCGGGCTGCGTGGGTGACATGACACTAAAAAAAGGCTCATCAATCATTCTCGGACGCCGGGCTCCATCTCACATCGCTCCCTATCCTTACCAGTAGCCTCTGGGCGCCTTCTGACTCGCCCTTCACAGCAAGGCATCATTAGATAAGATCTTAACCCCAGGCTGACCCCTTTCCCTCTGGCCAATCGACCAGCAGCAGTGGCGCCTCTTATGCCCATGTCAGGCGGCGAGCGGCTGATAGGTCGTGCCCTTGCAGATTTACATGGATGCGATGGAGATGGGAAATGGAAGCCCAAAATTTATGGCTGGTGGCACTCGCACCCGCACCGTAGTAGTTGCAGAACGGCCGAATGCCCCCCGTCCTGTCGTCGAACACGGACCGTTCCTACGTAGGCGCCTCCATCCCTTGGTCCCCAGTTTTGCCTCTCATTGAGAGAAGAGAGGAGATAGAGTTTGGGGGTTTTCGCTGCAAAAGCCCACCAAGGACCAATCTCGGCGCTCAGGCAGTAGCGTGATTGTTCATCCAGCCGCCAAAGTCGGTGGTTGGTTGGCGGTCGACATACTCGCTTCTTCGCTCTGGCCATTGTCGATTTCGGTTGTCGTCTTGCTGCTTGCGAACCCGTGGTGTGGTTACCCTTTGTTCTGTCCCAATTGGGAAACTGAACTCAAACCCGCAGCATCGTTCGCTTGTTTTCTTTCCCCTCTCTTTTCTTTACGTTTGGTTCAGCAACGAAGTCGACGGGAACCTTCAGGACCGGCCTTAGATCATGAGCTTACGATTGAATCCGAGTTGAAATGGGTGAGTAATCAGTAATAAGCGTGCCCGCCATCTTTGGCTTCCCGCCCCTCCTTCTTCTTCCTCTATGTTGAGGCGTCGTGTTGCACCGCGGGAATGCCTTCGCTGCCGCTCAGCAATGCTTAGCACTGTCCGGTTTCAGCTACAGTCTGAAAGCGTCTGCAGCCAAGGCTAGCTTCACGACCGTTTCTACCTGCACCTCAAATTTCGCAACCAGAAACAAGGCTCCCGGCCTCCATAGAATAATCACTGACAGCCCCTGGTGACACCGTGTAGTGCCGTCGCAGCCGCTGCCGGACCACCTGCAGGATCCGCTCAGGTTCTCGCCCCGGTCCGTTTCAAGACTCGACGAAGAGAATGAGGACGAGGCCAGTTGGGACCGAACCCTGCGTCCCGCTCTCGACCCGCCCAGTCGCCCTTCACATTCGCGAGACTCCTCCGCCGAAAAGAACTTCCTCCCAACACCGACTCTGACGTCTCCGCGCATACACGTACCGCACTCGAGAGCAGCCGTCGGGGGCGTCGTCGAACGAGTCGTCGACCCCAAAAGTGCCACCTACGGTCACCACCGCCAGACGTCCATCGTCCACGGCATCCAACACTCGAGAAATGGCAGTCGGGCAAGCTCCAAGTCTAGCCCCCTCAGTCCGCAAATAATTGCTGCCGCTGGTGCTGGCTTTGACCGGCCAGACATGCAGCCAGTTCCTGGTCGCCACGATGGCGATGGCGGCTATCCCTCGCGCCCGCCTACAGCACTCTCCGGGAGCACGGCTGTCCAGATAGACCGTGTCCCCTCGGCCAACGATATGTCTACCCATAGCGCAACCCAACGCAAGCTCGAACGCATGCACAGCAAATCGAGACGCGACCATGCCCCTCACCATTCCCACTCGTCACGCCATCACAAAGATGATCAGAAAACGGTTGGCGAATATGCCTTGCACGTCTTGTTCACATCGGTTCGTATCGAATACGCCCCCATCTATACGTATCCCTGGCTGACCCATTCTAGTTCATTGCGCAAGCCGAGGAAAAGCTCACAGAATGCGTCACTGTGCCCTTCGACCCCGAACCTCACATCGATCAAATCTGCGGACCTGGCGTAGATCCCGCCTTCGACCAATTAATCGTCGCCCTTGGTCATATCGCGAGCCCCAAACCCAAGGCCCTAATCGATTCGATGATGCTATGGAGAAA
This sequence comes from Calonectria pteridis, assembly GCA_022837005.1. Classification (NCBI taxonomy): domain Eukaryota; kingdom Fungi; phylum Ascomycota; class Sordariomycetes; order Hypocreales; family Nectriaceae; genus Calonectria; species Calonectria pteridis. The sequence goes on along the minus strand of JAKZGU010000008.1, from coordinate 70,228 downwards.
AAGCAAGAGTGACGCAGCCAACGAAGCCCGCGGCCATCTTCAACAGTCACGGGGTGCAATGCCCGGTACCCCTCTTCTGCGAAGGAACACGGAGCCTGTACAGGCTGGGGCTGGTACTGATGTCTTCCCCAACGGTCCCCCCACCCTCGCCGCGAAGCAAGAATTCGTTGCCCAAGCCGAGCGCAGATCGACCGTTTCAATTTATATACTATGTCGAGTTTTACTGGAGGTCATCAGTCAAAGCAATCTGAGTTGCATCACCCCTGAAATGGAGGATAAACTAGAGAGCATCATATTTGGCCAACTCAAGATTGCGGACACTGAGCACCTCATGACGTCTCCCTTGAAACTGGCCAACTGGAATTTGTTTGCCCAGCTGCTAGGATATATGAGTGACATCAATTTTGTCGGAGTCACAAAGCGCTTTATCGAAGATCTAGATGGTTCACTGCAAGAACGGGTGGCAAAGAGCCCAACCTCGTCATCGAGTCGGGATGCTGAAGGGAAGGTCGAGCTTGTCTTGGGCGGCATGAAGCATCTCCGAGTAAAAATCTCGCCCGAGGACTCTTGGGAGCACTCTTGCGACTTCCTCATTTCTCTGGGCCGCTTGTTTACCAAATCCCATGGCCAGAGGGTTAAGACCGCCTTTTGCCAGGTTCTCGATATGCTTTTGCTGCCGATTGCCGCCAAGGCTAGCAATAGCCACTTCATGCACCCAAAATGGGCTGAGGTTCTCTTTGCCATCGGGCCTCGACTCGCACAAATGTTTATGAAGCCACGGCATTGGAACTTTGCTTTCCCGCTAACTGCTACTTTGCTCTGCGTTTCCCCTCCAGATAACTTTGGTTCCCAATGGCTCCAGTTGATCCTTCCTTTGCAAACTAAAGTCAAAGATCGCTTTACGAAGCCTCTTTGCCTTCAAGTCATCTCTAGGTTGCTATGGACATATCTGTACCGCACAAATGACGGCCTTCAAAGCGCTATGCGGAAAATTGAGGAGATTATGAAACTGGTCATACCTTCGTCAAAACGTAGCTTGGTGGCTTCCGATACTGTCTGCACCGAGCCCCTAATTCAGATCATTCGCTTGATTGGCTTTAAATACCCTGAATACTGTTTTCGAAACATCGTATTTCCACTTATCAACGCTGAACTGTTCACCTCCAACAAGGAATTGAAGGTTGAGCAATTGGACCCTGACAGGATTGTCATCGGTATCCGGGCCTTTCTCTATATAATGTCAGACTTGGAAAAGGGAGAGCAGGGTCAGCCACCCTTCCCCCAAGCTTATGAAATACCCCCCCCTACCACACCCGATCGGATACCCCTTTCCCCTGCGGTTTCCTCGCCTCGCCCCCCTCAGTCAAATGGCGCGAGTGCTACCAAGGAAGAATACGTCACACGCCCAGTTTTGACCCATGTTCTGAGCGATAGCGTTCGTGAATACTATCTCAAATTTTGTGAAATCCTTGGGAAGATTACCATAATTTGCGACAATACTTTTGGAGGCCAGGCAGCTCTAGATGAGAAGTTTAGCAGCCCCGGCCCCAAAACCCCGATCACTGATACCTTCACTTTCTCCCGCAAGGATGACCACCAGAACGCCGCAGATCAGAAGCAAGCATTCTATGAGCTGCTCCATGTTGCTGTCCAGGCCTTGCCTCGGTGCCTGTCAGTTGATATTCCTTTCAACTCGTTGATCAACCTGCTGTGTACCGGTACTGCGCATGTACAGTACAACATTGCTGAATCATCGGCAAACTCCTTAAAGGCCATCGCTCGCCATTCGCATGCTCAGCAAGTCACAATGGGTTTTGCTAGATTCATCTTCAACTTTGACGATCGATATTCGACAATGTCTGATGGCGGCATGCTTGGCCACAGCCATATCGAGAACACACTGAGGCTATACGTCGAACTACTGCAGATATGGATTGAGGAAATTAGACAAAAGTCAAGAGACGCTGCAATGGATCAATCTGACGCAACTGCGTCAGATAAGAGAGCTCTGAAGCTTGATCTCTCCAGTGTGTGGGCGGAAGTTGACCAAGCAGAAGCACATGGTCTGTTTTTTCTCTGCTCACAATCGCGACGGGTTCGCCATTTCGCCGTCACAGTTCTCAGACTTATTGTTGAATTTGAAATCGCTCTTAGGAAAGAAGTCTCGGAAGAAAGGGACACTACGAGACTTATTGACATTCTTGAGAACGATTCCATCAATGTAATGGACTTCAACGATGAACAGCTCTCAGTAGCAGAGCGAAGCAGGTTGCAGCGAGGTTTACAAAATACCAACAAAGGAGCATTGGTCGAGCTCTGTGCTAGTGACGTTTCGTACGACACAACCTTGTGGTTCAAGGTCTTTCCTAATCTGATCCGAATCGCCTACGACAAATGTCCTTTTACAGTTACCATCTGCCGGGACCTTATCTGTAACCGTATTTTGCAAATGTACAAAGCAATTGTCTTGCTTTCGGAACCATCCCGGGGGCTCTATTACGTCAATGACCCTGGCAGTGCACGATTGGCACCAAGACCCACGACAGCGCACCCAGAAGTCATGGTAGAACAGTGGAAGCTGTACCTGATCTTCGCCTGCACCACCCTTGCGGACCCTGGAGCTGCACCGGCTGCCCAAGATCCCCAGCATGTTCGAAAGGGATCAAAGTCAACTTCCAAGGACAAAATTGTGACAGCACGAATGCTCTTCAAGTATTTGATCCCTTTGCTTTCTGTTTCATCAGGATCTGTCCGTGACGCTGTGACGACCGCAATGGGATCTATCAATATTCATATTTACCGAACTCTGCTCGAGGAACTTCAAGGTCAGGTGTCGCGATGCAACGACGAAGCACGAGCTCGGATGCACCAGCGCACCAACAGCAGTCCACGAAGAAACCGCAAAATGGACCTTCTGCGAACCGAAATCACCCATGTCTTCAAGCTGACATCCCACTTTCTACAGGAGGCTGAGGTCTATAATTCAGAATTTTTCCTCACTACCCTAACCTCATATACTAAAGACCTGAAGCTCTTCCTAATGGACGGAGAAGTGCAGATGGATTGGGAATTCCAGAAACTGCGTCGCCATTATTGTGGTCTAATGGAGGCCCTTTTCGAAGGTATCAACCGGACCAGGGATCCGTCCCGGTGGATGACCTTTGAATCTCGAAAATCGGCCTTCTCTTTGATGGAGGACTGGTGTGGCTTTTCGCCTAACCAAACTCAGATTCGAGCCCGAGAGGACACGATGCGCCAATCTCTCATCGATCAGCAAACGCTGAGTGAGCGGGGGACGGTCACAGCAGCCATGGAAATCGAAAAAAGGAATCTAAGGACTGCGGCGTTGAGCGCAATGTCTGCTCTTTGTGGCGGTCCCATCAGTGTCACGACCGAGAGCGGTGTCATTCTCCAATTTGATATCCGGCGCATGTTAGCCTGGATAGAGGCTATATTTAACTCGGGAAGTGATCGGATGAATGTGATTGGAAGAAGAGCTCTAAAGAATCTCATCATTCACAACCAGGAGTACCCATACTTACTAGAGCACTGCATCGCCCGATGCTACCTCGCCGATGTTGCGAAAGTCCTCGAGAGTTACTTCGCGGTTGTAACCCAGGTGTTGCAAGAGCAGATTGACTACCCCTGTCCCTTCTGGAAACTCCTTGGTCTTTGCCTCTTCACCCTTGGAAATGACCAAAGCGAAATTCGATCGAAATCCGCAAGTGTCTTGAGGTCGCTTGAAATCAGACAGCAACGCAACTCCAAGGTTCAGGACTTTGACATTAGCATTTCTGACAAGACACAGGCAGTCTACAAATTGGCACAATTCGAAATATCAAAGCGTCTTGCTAAACAACACACGGAGCTTGCATTTCATATCTTCTCCGAGTTCACGCTATACTTCAAAGACCTGCAGCCAGCTGCCCAGCGCAACATGGTTGCTGTTGTGCTACCATGGATCCAGTCAATCGAGCTCAAGTTGGATCCAAATGGCGGGCCCACAGCTCAGTCATACGTACTCCTGGCCAATCTGCTCGAGATTACCATCAAATCTAGCGGTGCTCTTCATAATGAGGTTCAAGCTCTTTGGCAAGCTCTTGCAACAGGCCCACATCTCGGAAATGTTCGTCTTGTGCTTGATTTCATCATGCAGCTATGCCTTGAGCGCCGAGAACAGAATTTCGTCGAGTACGCAAAACAAATTGTCGTGTTCCTATCCACCACCAACAGCGGGCCAGGCATCAAGGTGGTTGAGTTCCTGCTGATGCAAATCACGCCTAAAGCCATGGTTCCCAATGAGAAGAGAGACGCAATCCCGCCACCGCCGGATATCAATCTCCCTTACTGCGCGGACCTGGCCGAGGCGCTTCCGGTGGGAACGAAGCAAGCGGGTTTCTCTCTGGGCCAGCTGTCGCTCATCTTGCTTGTAGACTTGATGGTGTCTCCGGTAAATCTTACTGTGGACAATGTCCCGCTTCTGCTGCAGGTGGTCACCGTTCTATGGGACCACTACACCCCTCTTGTTCAGGAACAGGCTCGGGAAATGCTTGTGCACTTGATTCACGAATTGGTTATTTCCCAGATCGACGATCATACGCACAATGTTGACAAGAAGCCGATCGAGGATCTCATTGACCTCATTCGTCGACACGATCGTTCCGTGGTCTGGGGGTATGAAGATAGCAACGGAAAAGTGGACGATCAAGACAACAAAGTGCCTCCAGGCATGGAGTTCGTTACATCAGAGGTTGTAAGGACATTCGAAATCACATTCCCAGGGATCAAGGAACAATGGGGGAGACTGTCCCTGACATGGGCTACATCTTGTCCCGTGCGACATCTGGCCTGCCGGTCGTTCCAAATATTCAGATGTGTTCTCACGTGTATCGATCAATACATGCTTGGCGATATGCTCGCCCGCTTGTCCAATACGATTGCCGATGAGGATCCCGAGATTCAATCATTTGCCATGGAGATTCTCACCACGCTAAAGACTGTGATTGTGAAGTTGGATGCTGATAGTCTGGTCAGCTTCCCGCAATTGTTCTGGACAACTTGTGCATGTCTAGAGTCGATCAATGAGCGCGAATTTTTGGAGGCGGTGGAGATGCTCAACAAGTTTCTCAGCAAGGTGGACCTGAAATCGCCCAATGTGAGGAGGCTTTTGGCCGAAGGTCAACCAGACCGTTGGGATGGTATCTTTGAAGGGCTCCAGCCTTTAATACACAAGGGACTGAGATCCTCTCTCTGTTGGCAAACCACTCTCGACACCATGGATAAGCTGGTACAACTACCCAGCGATGACTTGATTGGTGATGACAATCGTCTTTTCTTCTCACTGTTGGCAAATTTCCCTCGGTTCTTGCATGAACTAGAGCAAAGCAGCCCAAGTGAGGATGTCCTTCGAACTGCGAGACTTCTGGTGGAAGAAAGCGATCAACAAGGCCTCACGAGTATCAGTCGTGCCCTCCTCAACTTCCTTTCAGGCAAAGCCCAAAATTCACCAAAAGACTTCATGGTTGAAGTATGGGGGGCACTTAGAGAATACTATCTTCCCCATCTAGACTTCCAGATGGTAACGTTTCTGATTGGGTTACTCACCAACTCCTTGTCTTGGGTCAAGGTCCAGACAATGAAAATTCTCTGCGTGGTACTTCCTGAGGTGGATATGCGAAAACCTGAACTTGCCGGACACGGCTCTGATCTCATCTCGCCTCTTCTTCGTCTCCTGCAGACCGAGTTCTGCATGGAAGCACTGGAGGTGCTGGACAACATCATGACCATGTCTGGTAACCATATGGACAAGCACCATTTGAGGATGAGTATGACTAGATCGACATCAAAAGCCATCCGCAAAGAATACGAGCGAACCCAGAGTCTTTTCGGTATCCCAGAGGCATCCGGCTGGGCAATTCCTATTCCCGCAAAGAAAACGGATGCCACTCGCGGGAATATTCATGCCGTCTTTTACATTTGCCAAGGGTCAGAGGGCGCAGAACCCGACCCTGGGCCAACACCGGAGGTTGAATTCCATAATGATGATTTCCCATATGGCTACTTTGGCACATCTGAGCGAACGGAGACGATGATGTCTGACGAAGGCCGCGGTGAAGCTGCCGTCGGCGACCTTGTCACCAAACTTGACAGCCTCGACGATTTCTTTGACGAGCCATCCAGCCCAACCACAGATGAGGACGGAAGATCGTCCAGAACGATTACAGAATTCACTCCAGAGTCTTTTGAGTCCGGGGCTGAGTTGTATGATGAGCAGATCTTGCCGATATTGCACGAAGCATCAAACAACACAGGCTTCCAGAATGGATTCACCGACCGATCCCCAGTCATACCCCGAGAAGCGAATTCAAACACCATGACCCCTGGCGCTTTTAGCGCGGTAGCTCCTCTTCAATCGCGACCTGGCCTTCATTCGCGATCTATCACCTCACCATCAGCGCCAGCCTCTCACCATTCACTGGCGGGTGACTTTGCGTCTGACGACGAGTACATTGGAGGATTTTCCGACGCCGATGATGAACGGCCCAGCACAGGCCGTACTGAAAGCGCTTTCTTCCTGGAGAATATGATTAGTGCTCCACCGCGAAGGCAGCCGTCAAAAATACGGCGGGTCGGGCAGAGTCGATCCCGAGATGACCGATTGGGGATCAAGCCGCCACCACAGCCAACAACACGCATGGCGAACAACATCCTGCCGCCAAACTTGGCTAGTCCAGGGGACATGCTATGATGGAAAGAATTATGAGGATTTAGCTGGACCAAGATCTAAAATCCTGGTATAATATTGAAAATTGCTATGATAATTGTATGATGAGCATGTATGAATGCTGGCGCAAGGTGAAGGAGAGCCCTTGAGGCATATTGGTGCATAATGAGCCGTGTTCTTTGAGGTATAAATGGGGTACTGGAATAACAAAACATTCGGATATAATAGACAGTCTCAACAGCATTTCGTATGGCTTAGTGTAATTTCAAAGGCGGACATTGGGGCGTTCATTGGTACCTGAGGCATGGTGAGAATAAAGCTGGTGTTCGGTTAATTGGCTATGCCAGTTTTATGCATACCAAATGATGGTCGGAAATTGACGATTTCACTCTATGCATGCACTGGAAGCATCCGCAATTTAGTCCACCCATCACTGCAGGAAATATCATGTTGTTTTCTCGCAGCAGGACAAAAGAAGCCTTTTTTCGGTTAGACGGTCCTTCATGCTGCGGTTTGGCTGCACTTGGGCCGCATATGCCCATCGGCGTCCAGCATAGAGCAAACTCAACGCTATCCACAAAGCTGATCTATCCCAAAGCCCCAACCAAAGAACACTCAGACCTGGCCACATTCCTTGCCTATGTTGAACGCACAAAACTGAACAAGAAGTCAACGGTGTACCGAGGTACCCACTACGAATACACGGTGTCGGAGGCGCTCTCGCAATATGGATTCTCCCTCAAACGCGTCGGTGGCGCATCAGACCGTGGTCTGGATCTTCTTGGAACATGGACGGTGCCTACGACAGCGCACGCAATGAGGGTCATTGTGCAATGCAAGGCCGGTTCCCGCAACTCAAACCCCATGTATGTGCGAGAGCTCAAGGGCGCAATGGCCGAGGCACCGCCGGGTTGGCGAGGAGACAAGGTGCTCGGACTGTTGGTTGGCGAGAAGCCAGCCACACGAGGTGTGATGGAGGAGCTCAGGACAACAGTTGGGCTCGGGTATGTGTGCTGCTCAAAGGAAGGTGAGGTGGTGCAGCTGGTTTGGAACCACAAGGCACAGGAGATTGGGCTTGAGGATGTGACAGTGGGTGTCAAATACCAAGACAATGGGCCAGAGAAGAAGTTGGTGTTGATGAGGAGAGGCAAGGTGCTGCCGTTGCTGGGGACGATTGAGAGCCGCGAGATGGAAAAGCTGTGAAAGGGGGTGCGCCGAGACTGGGAGCTAGCGTCACCAGGGACCAGAAGAGCAGCAACCACGGGCGACGCGAGCGATGCAACTCCGCCATGGGACTCCGTCATGGAGCTCCGTCATGGAGCTCCGTCATGGAACTCCGCCATGCATACGATGCGTGGTGCAGTGGTGAGACAAGTGCTGCTTATGGAGCAGCGCCTAACTAATTTAGACCCTGTCCGCCTTTCCCAATGCAGGAACCGGAGTCCGCTCCCGACGGCCACAACAGAGAGATAATTACTAAGTAGTCCAACTTCCACGTTCCGTCCACGTCTGGATACTGGCCCGCGCCGGTGTTGAACATGATCGCGGCTACTTAGTCATTACACGCGCGCTCGCCTCTTGTTGCTTTACCCAATGAAGAAACCTAGCGCGCGGGTGACCAAAGGCATGCAACGCCAAGATGTGCAAGGGAAAAAAAGGAGAAAAAAAAGGGCAGAGTTTGGGAGAAATGGAGGGGGAAACCCAACAGAAAACCCAATGTATAACAGACTCAGTACCAAATCAATAAATTTAAATTGAATTTCACTTTTCCAGACTTTGATCTTCGTTTTTCCTCTCGAGGGGATATAGAACAAGCCTCTCGAGTGTGTGTCTTGCATTGTGCCGCCTCATCTCATTTCTTGACTTATTCCTATTCCGTCAGGGTTGGAGTAATTAGCTGCTTAGAAATAACCTAGGGCTGTCCAGGAGCATATGCATGTGCTGTATGGTGTGCGGTGGAATGTGTCGCACCGCCGCGATTTGGGATGCCACGAGTTTGCACATTTCAATCGGGGTAGGATGTCCCGAGCTTATCAATCACATTCAAGAGTGATGTTTTGTATTTCGTGGAACTGAGTAGAGCTGGTTCAGAATGTATATATAAACTGTTGGCAGTCGTGGACGGTGAGGATCATCATCACTCACACCTCGCCATCAACACTAAGAACCAAAGCACCAATTCAACCTTGCACTTTCACCTGCTGCTCCCACTTACATCCTTCGCCATGTCTTCCGGCTTGAAGCCCATCGACGTCTACGTCCACAGTACACAAACACCATCGAACGCTTCTTCCATCCCCGATCTAACATACTTTTAGGCCAGGGACCCAACCCCAAGAAGGTCGCCATCATCCTCGAGGAGCTTGGTCTTCCTTACAATGCTGTCAGTATACCTTATCACCGGGTTGAAGGCTCCAGCCCACTGACATGTCCTTCTTCCCTTCCAGATTCCCATCACCAACCCCAAGGATGAATCCTACACGAAGATCAACCCCAACGGCCGCCTGCCGGCCATCATTGATCACAACACCGGCCTGACTCTGTGGGAGTCGGGTGCCATCGTCGAGTACCTCATTGAAACATACGACAAGGAGCACAAGCTCACTTATACCTCTGCTCCTGAGAAGTGGCTCTTGAAGCAGTATCTTCACTTCCAGATGTCTGGTCAGGTATGTACATTCACAGTTCTGCATTGGACAATGAAATCATGTTAGCTAAACTTGCGCTCAGGGTCCTTACTACGGACAAGGAGTTTGGTTCCACGTCTACCACCCTGAGGATGTTGCCTCGGCCAAGGACCGCTACAAAGAGCAGACTGTCCGTGTTGTAGAGGTCTTGGACAAGATCCTCGAGGGCAAGGAGTACCTCGTCGGCGACAAGTGGTAAGTCACACAAGCCCTCTACACCATAATAGGCCTCCCTCTCCGATCCGGTAGCTTACACGCAGTGCTCCAGCACCTACGCCGACCTTGCCTTCGTCCCCTGGAACAATCTCATCCACGTCATCGGCGACACCTGGGACAAGTACAAGATTGACGAAAAGTACAAGAACTTCTACGCATGGCACCAGCGCTTGCTGGCTCGTCCCAGTGTCAAGAGGGGCCTGGTAGACTTTTCCTAGAGTCTATATGGAATCTGGCGAGACCGTAAACAATGGATTTGTCGTCGTGTATTGTACGGCGCGGGCCTGTTCTGTTCTAGTTTTCCGTTTTTTGTCCTTGCTTGATTGAAACACATATATAGAAGTCGAATACATCGACACTTTGAGTAAACCCTTGTCCCATTTCCCCCCTCCCCCTTTTTTTTTCCCACGTGCTCTGTTTCCCCCCCAATCAGGGTGTGACCGTGAAACCACGATGCTGCTGTGTTAGTCGTCCCACATGGCCGCCTTGGCCTTTTGGGCATCCTCCTGCGCCTTCTTCTCTGCGGCCTTTTCCTGCTCGCGACGCTTCTTCTCCTGCTCGCGGATGGACTTTTGGTACGCGCGCTGCTCCTCCGTCTGTTTGGGCGCCTTGAGGCCCAGGCTGGCGGCGATCATGCGGCGTGCCACGGCGTCCGTCTTCTCTGGCCGGCGGGACGAGTCAGCAGGGCCCGGGGAGGAGGAGGACGACGACGACGACGGATCCGCAAACGGAGGCCACGTCGCGCCGGCTGGGGAGAGAGGTGTCGGGGGAGGAGCCGCGGGCTGTCTGGGCGTGGATGGCCCGGTGTTGTCGTCATCCCCCTCGCTGTCTTTGTGATTGGTGCTGGGCTCCGGCTCCTTCTCCGGCTCTGGCTCCGACTGCGACAGGTCCTCGTCCTCCCAGGAGTCTGCGACGACCTTCTTTGACTTCTTCTTGGCGGGCTTGTCCGAGCCCTTGGGGTCGCCGATGGACAGCTTTGTGAGGGAAGCTGAGACATCGCTGTCATGAGGGGTCGGCGACATGGTGAGGGGCTGTCTGGGAGTAATAATGGCCTAACAAAGGAACGAAATGCGGGACTGCAGACAAAAATATGTGGTCGTTTGGTCGAAAATTCTGGTCAATCCGGGTGACTTCAAGGATGATTTTTTCTGATATGAAGCTGGGCTGGAGATGAAATAATGACCGTCGTCGTCATGGTGCTCGCTGCCCGAAGTGAGTCTGACCTATAAGACCAAGATCCCCTCACAAGGTGGGTGGGTGGGTGTAGGGTAGCGTCCGTGGCATGGGATGAACAAGGATGAAGTTTATGCGCTTGGCGACTTGAATGCGCATGTAAATCTGATGTGGGTAAACTGGGTCTCATTCACCAATATTAGGCTATTCTGCAACTCAAGTTCATATAATTTATCGGAGTTTTAATTACCAGCTCTTGGCCATCTTTTTCCCAATCTGTCTGCGCGTTGGAGTTGACATAAGCACTTGAATATGGTCAGAGCTACCATTCGCTTTGATGTTTTATGAAACGGAGACGGTAAATAATCTAAAACCGCCTAGTAAGAAAAAAACCTAAGTCTTAATAAAAAATCGATCACTTACACAAGCTCATCCCGTGTCACCTTACATCTACCCATGTCCATCTCATCAATTGAGATCCATCTTCGCAAAAAGGCACGCGAGCCCCGATAAGTGAATATCTCAATCTGATAGGCATCAGGACCGAAATCGGGATTGGCCGGCTCTCCCCCACTGCCGACATTCTGCCGATAGAATCTCATGGTGACAATTTATGATGTCGAAGGCGAGTCCGAGGTCGCCATATTATTAAGTCGCCTCCACCAGCGGCGATGCGCACAATTGCATCCAACCACCTTCTTCTCAAACTCCCCGTGTAAAACACTAATTCTTCCTACCTTACTCTACCCGCTTCTATCTGTTTCTCTCTTAATTGTTCCTTCACTTCCGAGTTGCCCAGCGCGGGGGGGCTTCCGTATCTCCATTCTCCCTCCCACTTTCTAGTCCTGCGACAGCTTCCCGACAGCTCCCGCCCACCATGATCCCCCGTTCACGACTTTCCGGACGCCTCATACTCGAGCGCTCCGCTGCCCAAGCTTCTCGAGCTTCACCCGAAGCTGCGGCTCGAAGATGGGCATCCTCCCCTGCCTACCGGACCCCTCACATCTGCCGTCGCAGGCTGCCAGCTCTCCAGCCTCGGTTACTCAGCGCCTCTTTTTCCACCTCTGCTCGGCTTAGTAAGAAGGATGAGAGCGACAAGAGCTTTTTCGACTCTGCGATAGAGCCTGCGACCGAACCTCTGTCAGAAGAGGAAGCTAAGGCGAACCTGGAGAACCGAAGGAAGGATGAGCTCTCGGCCGAAGCGAAGAACTCGGGCTCTGACTCAGCTCCGGCTGGAAAGGATAACAAGGCAGGGAGTGCGGCAGGCGGTGCTGGATCTGGAAACGATGGTTCTGGAGGTGACGGAGGCAAGCGCGGCCGCAAGTCTGCCGAGAAAGCTCTTCAGAAGCCCGTCGTCCCTGAGGTATACCCGCAGGTTCTGGCCATCCCCATTGCCCGCCGACCACTCTTCCCTGGATTTTACAAAGCTATCACAATCAAGGACCCCGATGTTGCAACTGCCATTACCGAATCGATCAAGCGTGGCCAGCCATATGTCGGTGCTTTCTTATTCAAGGACGAGAACGAGGACGAGGATGTCATCCGCAACCCGGATGATGTGTACGATGTTGGTGTATTTGCTCAGATTACAAGCGCTTTCCCTATCCACGGCCAGGAGGGTGCTTTGACAGCTATCCTTTACCCTCATCGTCGTATCCGGTTATCCAGTCTGCTTCCTCCCGGTGGCCAAGACCCAAAGAAGTCCGACTCCAAGATCGAGCCCACCGTTGAACCTATCCCTCAAAAGCCCGTCGAGGAAGATGCTACTCAGGAGAAGAAGGGTGATGTTGTAGCTAGCTTTGAAGAGAGCGCCGTGGAAAAGAAACCCGAACAGACAACGGAGAAGTACGAGCCCACCTCGTTCCTCAAGAAGTATCCCGTCAGCCTTGTCAATGTGGAGAACCTTGTCGATGAGCCCTATGACCCCAAGAGCCCTGTCATTCGAGCTGTAACAAACGAAATTGTCAATGTCTTCAAGGAGGTCGCCACGATGAACAACCTCTTCCGTGACCAAATCTCCACCTTCTCCATGAGCCAGTCAACTGGAAATGTAACATCAGAACCTGCCAAGCTCGCTGACTTTGCTGCTGCTGTATCATCTGGCGAGCAGAAGGAGCTCCAGGAGGTGTTGGGTTGCCTCAACGTGGAAGAGAGGATGCAAAAGGCTCTTGTGGTACTCAAGAAGGAGCTCATGAATGCCCAGCTGCAGTCCAAGATCAGCAAAGATGTAGAAAACAAGATCAGCAAGAGGCAACGAGAATACTGGCTCATGGAGCAGATGAAGGGAATCCGCAGGGAGCTTGGCCTCGAGTCCGATGGCAAGGACAAGCTGATTGAAAAGTTCAAGGAGAAGGCTGGTAAGCTGGCGATGCCCGACGCCGTTCGCAAGGTGTTCGATGAAGAGCTTAATAAGCTTGCTCACCTCGAGACGGCTGCTTCCGAGTTCAATGTGACAAGAAACTATCTGGACTGGCTTACTCAAATCCCCTGGGGTCAGAGAAGTCCTGAAAACTTTGGCATCCCCAACGCTGTTAAGGTCTTGGATGAGGACCACCATGGTCTCAAGGACGTCAAGGATAGGATTCTCGAATTCATTGCTGTGGGCAAGCTTCGGGGAACTGTTGAAGGCAAGATTCTCTGCTTTGTTGGACCACCCGGTGTGGGAAAGACTAGCATTGGCAAGTCGATTGCTCGAGCACTGAACCGAGAATACTACCGTTTCAGTGTTGGAGGTTTGACAGATGTTGCCGAGATCAAGGGTCACCGAAGAACCTATGTCGGCGCTCTGCCTGGCCGCATCATTCAGGCCCTGAAGAAGTGTCAAACTGAGAACCCACTCATCCTGATTGATGAGATTGACAAGATTGGCCGCGGATACCAGGGCGACCCTTCGTCTGCTCTCCTTGAACTTCTTGACCCCGAACAGAACAGCTCTTTCTTGGACCACTACATGGATGTTCCCGTGGACTTGTCCAAGGTTCTTTTCGTCTGTACAGCCAACATGACTGATACTATCCCTCGACCTCTTCTCGACCGCATGGAGCTTATCCAATTGTCTGGATATGTCTCGGATGAGAAGATGGCTATTGCTCAGCGATACCTAGCTCCCGCTGCTAAGGAGGCTGCAGGTCTCAAAGAAGCTGATGTTACACTTAGCGAGGAGGCTGTTGAGGAGCTGATCAAGTCGTACTGCCGGGAATCCGGCGTCCGAAACCTCAAGAAGCAGATTGAGAAGGTTTACAGGAAATCCGCCCTCAAGATCGTCCAGGAGCTCGGCGAGGAGGTTCTCCCCGAGGAGGATGCTCTTACCGAAGAGGGCAAGTCTGCTCTTGAAGCTGAACAGAAGACTGAGGAAGCCAAGGGATCGGACCCGGAGGCTTCGGCCGAGTCGGGCGAGGTCAAAGCTACCGAGAAGCCCCGAAAGCCGCTCAAGGTGCCCGACTCTGTCCATGTCGTGATCGGCAAGGACAACCTCACCGACTATGTTGGCCCCCCCGTCTTTACGTCGGATCGTCTCTATGAAGTGAGCCCACCAGGTGTCTCCATGGGTCTAGCCTGGACCCAGCTGGGTGGCGCTGCCATGTACATCGAGTCTATTCTGCAGGCTCCCCTGCTCCCCTCAACCCGGCCACACTTGGACATTACTGGTAACCTGAAGACGGTTATGAAGGAGTCGACCACCATTGCCTACTCCTTTGCCAAGTCTTTCATGGTCAAGGAATTCCCCGAGAACCAATTCTTTGATAATGCCAAGATGCACCTCCACGTGCCTGATGGAGCCGTCCCCAAGGATGGCCCCTCGGCCGGAATCACTATGACCACCTCTCTGCTCTCTCTGGCTCTCGACACTCCCGTCAGCCCGACCGTCGCCATGACTGGCGAGATCACGCTGACTGGTAAGGTGCTTCGCATTGGTGGTCTTCGCGAGAAGACCGTTGCCGCTCGACGCGCAGGCTGTAAAACTATAATCTTCCCCAAGGACAACATGTCTGACTGGCTGGAGCTCCCTGAGGTACGTGCTAATCCCCCACAGGGGCTCTGGGGGGGGGGGGGGGGGGGGGGGGGGGGGGGGGGGGGGGGGGGGGGGGGGGGGGGGGGGGGGGGGGGGGGGGGGGGGGGGGGGGGGGGGGGGGGGGGGGGGGGGGGGGGGNCCCCCCCCCCCCCCCCCCCCCCCCCCCCCCCCCCCCCCCCCCCGGCATTCCCCCACGCATCGCACACGTTGCCTCTTGCTGTCAGGATCTTTACTAACCGATTCATGATAGAACATCAAGGAGGGCCTCGAGGGTCACCCGGTGGCCTGGTATCCGGAGGTCTTTAACCTCGTCTTTCCCGAGCTGGATCGCGAGAAGGCCAAACAGTGCAGAATCCCCAAGAAGAAGAGCGAGTCCGACGCCGCCGAGGAGGAAGAGTAAGCGCGCTCTTGAGGATTTAAATGCTGCCTCCCACTTGTAGCTTGCGCCGACTTAAGCAAGGTGCGCCAATCACTGCGAATTGGGCCACTCGACGTCGTATGTGCAGCAAAGCACCTAGCTCCGTAGAGAGTGACACGACGAGAGAGAGAAGATGTTGAAAGGCATTTGCGGGGCGTTTGGGCACTGGGCAAGAAACCTAGATGGAAACGACTATGAAGACTCCCACTCCTGTTATTACCAACATGTTGATCCTTGTATTTTTAGAAGCACGTCCAAAAGAGTAGAAGCGGTATTCGGGGAAGATGGGATAGAGCACCGGCGGCAGCGGCAGCATTAGATGCCAGCATGCCGATGATGCCTCTGTGTATAATTGTACATATTGGACAAGCGATGAAGAAATCTCTGCCTGCATATCTCATTTCTCAGATTTTGTTGATGTCATGACACGTCAAAGCCCAGACAGTCCTGGAGACATACACGTTGCCATCTGGACTGCATCTAAGCTATTTGAATTGACCTGCACAATATTAAGCTGCAGACAGCAATGACGGCATTGAGTCGATCGTTGAGACAAAACGGCACACGCTGGCTAGTCACATTCCGAAGCCGGCGATTGGGCCTCCGCAGCAGGATGCAAGGACTGCCAATTTAGTGCCTGTAGGGTGATCTAGGGGGCCATGTGGTCATGTCGTGGCCCAATCGATAGGAAAGGAGCGCAGGCGGCTTTTTACAACGCAATGAGCCAACAGAGTCTGGAATGCTAATCGCGCCAGGACCTGAACCTGGTTCATGTGAGGTTTCGGTTGATCCGGGCTGCGGGATCGGTGGGGCTTAGGGCGGGACGAGCCTAGTTTGTGGGATTGGACGTTGTGAAATCTTAGTGCATGTAGATGTGATTGTGTGCACATGTGTGCACATGTGTGCGGGAGCATGTGTCCTCAATGTAATTATTGGCTATATCTGCGTGGGAGTGAGGTTTTCGGATCCCGATGGCACCTGAATTCGGAGCCGCTGCACAATGGTTTTGGTGGTGGGAGTGACATAGGCGGGTTGACCGGAAGGCCCCGCTCTGATGCAACAAAGCACGAGAAGCGAGAGCGACGTTATATCCAATAGATGATGACGGATGCATTTAGCATCGTGACGCTGAGGGAAGTGGGATGCAGTTCCATTGCTTGCATGGCGAGCTGACAGCCTGTCAGAAAGCCAGGCCGCCTCACTGGATGAGAATGGACAATTGGAATGCTGCACTCATGCCTGACCCCACACGTTTCTTCTGGAGAGCCCTGGATTGGAACCAGCCTCCGTCGATTGAATCTCTTCATTGGGCTGATATAACGGTTCGTGGAAAATCCCCGGCGTTGTGCAACGCCCCAGGCTTGGGTTGATGACAAGGGGAGTTAGTGTGATGTCCTAAAGAGTGCAGCGCGCTTGGAGTAAACTTTCCGAATACAGAGTCGCCTGTGGTAGTGGTGGTGTGTGCTGAAGTCAGCAAGGCGTACAACACAACTCAAGCAATTAGTAGGGTTGCTCGTGTCCTCCTTGGTTAGGCCTCAAACTGGCTCAAAACGCTTAGCGTTGGGCGAATAACATTTATATTAGGGTGCATTGACCGAAACCACGAGACACGGAGATGATGAGGCAGAAATATACAAATTGGCGCTTTTTGAGCCAAAAAAGCATAAGCGAAAGGCAGGAAAGAAAGCGAAGATGGCATATGGCTGCTATGAGATGCGACAGGGTCATCATGGCTGTATGGTCGATCATGCGACTCACCGAGTGTGCCTTTTTGGCTGCAGTTCCTCAGGCCAGCCTCTAAGACACCTTGAATGCAAAGCAGGCGTGCGTGCGTGAGTGAGAATGCACTTAAAATGGGGCATGTTCTCGGAGGCTATTCCATGACGGCCAGTCTATGGGTCAAGCAGCAACTGGTCAGAGAGAAGCGTGCCGCGATGACATGGCTGAGCCTGTAATCCCTCCGATAGGCGATTCGGCAGGGCTTCGATTGCTGTCGTCAACGGGGGCTGGGCCGCCTCATCATGAGCTACGACATGGTTGCTGGGACCGATGCCGAAGCTAGCAGAGAGTCATGGGTTCAGTGATGCGGTTGGGCGGTGACAGCCATTAGATGGACGTGAGCAGATGCCCAACTCGAATCGCTCGCGTGTGTGGTTAGCAGTGCGAAAAAGATGGGATCGCCCGGTGGTTCGAGCCCTGGAAGGACCAGAGCCCAAGGGTGGCCGACTCGGATGAAATATGCTACGGACGTGCACACTGGTTTGGCGGTAAGCTTTTGGTTGGCCAGGTTCCCTTGCTGGCGACACCGACAGACTGGTTTGTCAGGTCGTGTGTCCTCCACAATGACGGAGTCTCTGGTGCGGTTGCGCCTCGCCTTGTGTTGGGCATGTAGCGGTTGTTGAGTTTGATGCTGATGCTGAGCTTGAGCTGAATGACTGGGTATGCCAGCCATGGTGAAACCGGCCCAGCACCTCAGGCAGCCAAGGATTGGTGTCTTGGGCAGCATCCACGCACCGAGCCTTTCGGCAGGAAGGAGCAAGTCGACGGTAGGTCATGATGTTGGAGGCTGTTGCGTGCATGTGCGTGCGACTTTTTGTTTTTTGGTGTCTCCTGCTTCTATTCGCTCTCCCGGCTCTCTTGGCTCTTTTCTCTTTCGCTTCCTTTTCGAGCATGTCTCTCCTCACAACCACATGACACTGCGATTGATACCGGCTATGAGCTGGCCATGTTTTGCCTTGGTGATTCCACTAAACAATCCTTGTCTCTGAACATCGACAGCCTCAGTGCCCGACCCTGCCTGACGCATCACCGCCGCCACCTCTTGACCTCTTTGGACCCCGACATCTGTGCCAACTCGCTTTAGCGTGGATGAAATGGGACGAGGACAGGGACTTCAGAGGGGCCAGCTCATCGATGGTTCCCCACCATATGAGCGTCACCTCTCGATGACTGCGGCTGCAGCAGCAGGCGACAGACGACGGACGTCAGGAAACGGGCGATAGGTTACAGATGACAGGGTCTGTTTTTGCTTCTTCTTTACGCCCGAGGCCAGTCGGGTCAGACGTGCTGCCCGGGCCCTTTGCTTGCTGGGCCATCGCTGAGGTCGGGGTGGCCACAGCCCTGCGCGTACGCTGGAGTGTGGTGGCTTTGCTGGCCACTCAATGGTGCCGGTCGCCCTCTGCCCTGTGGCCCCTGGTAAATCTCTGTGCGTCTGGAACCCAGCCCCGTTGTCCCCGGAAGCAGGGCAGGGTCTTCTTTGGTCCTCCAGGCGTCCAAGTCAAGCATCCGCGGGGCCAACTTGGTCGCCATATGGTTGGCCTATGCTCTTCAAACGGCCCAGGAGGACCGCCCCAGCTTCCAAGGCGCCGCCTCCACGTCCGCCTTTTCCCGCCGTGCCATTCATCTACCAAGCACCAAGCCCACCTACCCACTCACACTAATAAACCCACTCACGTCTGTTTCTCATACCCGCTTCGATGCCGGTCCCCCGTCCAAAGTAGGCAGACGTTAATAGCAGCTCGTCTTGCAGCTCATCGTCCGTCCACATTTCCATGATCTGGGTTTTGGGCCCTGGTTTTCCAATTCATAACCCTCCCAGAGACGTCATCCTCAATTGCATTTGACCTTGATTGCGCCTCGTCTTGTTCATCACCGCTCGTCTTACCACTCAGCCGCATCTGCCCCCGCCTCGGCCGGCTTCGCTCCAAGACCGCTCATCCTAAGGACCCGCTTCGACCGAGCCGTCACCCAGCCTCCTCGGCGCTGCCACAACGCCTAAAACGACAATCGTCGCTCACCATTGCTGGATCTTGCTCTTCACGGGCAAGATATGGTCTCTCTTTCTCGTTCAACTCACGTCAGAAGCTCGCTTGTTTAATCGAGGGTTTGCGTGGTTTGATCTCGCCTGTTGTCGTCAATGCTACTATAATCACATTTCCATCGTCAGGTGCCGGCGTGCATTTTTGGGTTTCTACTCTTTCGCAGCTTCAGGTCGTCTCTTTTCTTGTCAGACTTCAGCTTTCATCAATAGAAAAAGACCCGCAGGCCTCCGTACTCACGTATGTGCCCGCATCATTTATCGCCACCGTCCTTATATTGTCATCTCGGTTGATATCCCATTCTTCGCCAACCTAGCTCATCCTAATCAACACCCTGTTTCATTATTTCTCTGTTCACGACCCCTTAACTACCCGGCGATCCCACCGATACCTATTGAAACGGCTATTTTTTTTTAACGAGGTTGCGTTGCTTAGAGAATGGCTCAGGCGGGAGTCACTGCCTCAAGGCCATCACCACCTCAACAACCACCAACACCCACAACACCCCAAGGATTTTTTCGCAAACTCTTTAGCAGACAGAGCGGCTGCATTCCCACACCTGCTCCGGCCGAGAAAATGTCGGATACAGAGCGGGCCGCCAGCTTGACCGATCCCGAAAAGGACGGTTTGATCCGCCGAATGTCCCGGAGAGTGGTACCTGGTCTACCCCGTGCCCAGACCTTCAAGCGCCAACAGTCAGAGCAGAGGGTCAACCTGGCCCCTATTGATCCTTCAGCAGATGAGCGTAGAGCTCTCTCTGTTGACCATCGCTCCCGCGAATCCCGAACTTCGTTCACGTCCCAGCGCCATACAGACCCCCGCACCAGTGCACCTGGCATTCTCGGTTCCGTGCATGATGAAGCCCCCCAGGATATGCCCCAAGCCCCAGCCTTGTCCACAAGCGCGGTTGAAAATAGCCTGGGGGATTTTCCGTTAGATCATGCAGGATACATGAACGATAAAATTGGCTTTGCTGATGAGTGTGCTGTCCAAGACAATCTATCAGTCGCGGATGCTCATTCTATAACAAACTCACAGTATGAGGCCATGATCCATGAAGAGCTTGAGAAGGTTTGGATTCTCAACCTTAGCATGCACTTTCGCGATCGATCAAGAAGGGAAAAGTTTTTTGTGACCTACCGAGAACAAGAGTATCTTTGGCGTCGTGTCACCATCTCCCTCGATTATCGAAATGCCCCACCCAACTCGTTGGAGATGGACTTGATACACACTCACTACCAGAGGGAAAAGAGCGCAAAGATCTATGAGGCTATCCGCGAGAGCCTCCGAGATATCCAATTTTACGACACTGTCACCAACCTGAAGCTTCAGACCACAGACGGGAGGCTCCATGTTCATGTTGTTGAGGATGGCAATGTTAGTATGATCATGAACGTGTTCGATTTGAATCTGACAATATGTTGCATAGGAAATTATTCAATACCCTACTGTCGCCCAAATAAAGCACCTAGGCTGCAGGCGAGTGCGAGAAAAGGAGATTGTTTTTGACTCGCACATGTCTGGGTTTGTGTACAAGGTGCACGTCAATGGTCAGACCCTCATAAAAAAGGAAATCCCCAGCCCAGATACGGTTGAAGAATTTTTGTATGAGGTCAACGCCCTTAATCAGCTGCGATACTCGCAAAACGTCATCAGTTTTCACGGCGTGGTCGTAGATGACCATGACGAGTATGTTAAGGGGCTGCTCATCAGCTATGCAGAACAAGGTGCTCTTATCGACATTATTTACGACAACTGTAAAGATAACGAAGACGATCTCCCCTGGTCAACACGAGAGAGATGGGCGCGCCAGATTGTGGAAGGTCTCTCCGATATTCACGAATCTGGCTTTGTTCAAGGTGATTTCACCTTGTCCAATATCGTTATTGACAAGAACAACGACGCAAAAATCATCGATATCAACAGAAGAGGCTGTCCAGTGGGATGGGAGCCTCCCGAGGCAACACCACTCATCGAATGCAACCAGCGGATTTCAATGTACATCGGTGTGAAGTCGGACCTGTACCAGCTGGGTATGGTTTTGTGGGCTCTCGCAATGCAGGAAGATGAGCCGGAAGCTCAGGGACGGCCTTTGATCCTTGGGCCCGAGGTTAATATTCCTGATTGGTACCGGCGCATGGCCGAGAGCTGCCTCAATGACGACCCTCGAATGCGACCCCAAGCACAAACACTGCTCCAAATGTTCCCTTCAACATCGGATCACGACAGTTGCAGCAAACTTAACCCACCCCCGATGTCGGTTGACGAGGATTATACGTTGAATCAGTACCTCGTAGATGACTACCACCCCGAGGTGCAACCTCACATCAGAACAGTTGAACCGCCTAGCGACTGGTCATTTGTGGCCCGGCCATACACAGAACTGAGCCCAGTGACCAATGAACCCTATTATTACACACGAGGCCGCTCACCACCCAGCCCGCTGCCAAGCAACTACGGCCGATGCGACTCTCCTCGTCGCATGCACGATGTGGCTGCCTGGGCGGCGAATAGGGATATTCCATCCTCGTATAGTGACGTGGGTCATGATGACCTATCACCAGACGAGATGCCAATGGCGAACAAAACTGGACTTCTTGAACCAAGCGCTGCCGTGACACCGAACGCGCTTGTTGATAAAACGACAGGGAACCCGGTGTTGGGAGAAGATGGTGAAATGCCCAAAGAAAACATGGCCGTGAGGGCGGATGAAGCTGGAGAAGGTCGGGGTAGGGTTGCTTTGATGACGGAATTCGTTGAACCAGGTAAAGCCAAACCCGTGGAACAGCCGGAAGTGGAGTATGTTTTGGAAGCACCTGCTGTCAACTCGACGTTGGTAAAACCTGTGGAGGTGGCAGGGGAAGATTTCAATTCGGCTTCCAAAAACGTCACCACCATGAACTCTAACGAGGATGACAAGGACTATACGTCTATGAAGGCCGACAGTGCTTGTGATGTTGTGATGCCTCCAGTTGAGACTCTGAAGGGAGTGGCCCGCATCACAGAAGACGAGTCATTGCCGAAGGCAAAATCTGCTCAGCAAATTGGAAAAACGACACTGGGCGACGGCAAGAAGCAGAAAAAATTAGATCATATGGAATCTATGACAAAGGAACAGGTTTCGGAGATATCTCCTCCCATGGGGATGGATAGTTCGGGCATACTTGGATTAAGGGTGGGGCCAGAGCACGGAGGCGACGTACAGGGTACGACAGCACCTGAATTTCAACAAATCGCTACAGAAGCGTCTTCGAGGACGGTGACTCCATCGAAAGGGATCCAGGGTGGAGAGGAGAAAACCATCCCAGTTCAGATTCCAGAACAGCGCCAGCCGAAGAAGACTATGAATGTGGTCAGGGACAACTTGCCAAACGAAACGGAAACTACCAAAGTTAAGAACCACGATTCACTGACCGGGATCGGCGCAGCGCATCTGATGAATAAAGATGGGGATGCGAGACGACCAAAAAATGATATTGATGATGATTTGAGAATGGTGGAATTGGAGTCACCAAACAAGACGAAGACGAAGACGAACACAACGACACCGATGGAAACGATCTAACAATTCTTTAATGCATTTACGGTTTATTTTGTTCTCCGTTCCTGTTGAGAGTTCAACATGGCATGTATACTTGTAACCAATTGTTTTCTTTGGGTTGGTAACTGGAATGGGATTTGCATAGCAAAGGTGGGCATGAATATCATGGGGTTTATTAATGAGCTATGGATTTAAAAGGAAATATCGGACAATTCAAGAGAAAAAAAGGCACTTTCGGCAGCCCAGTTCTGTTCTGTAATTTTTCTGATATTTGAATGAAAGAATTTCGAGCGTCACTCATGAACGCTACTTGGGAAAAATGAATGGAGAGATGGTGCAATGTCAAAAGAGTCTCAGTCAACTGGTCATTTGTAAGCTAGCCGTCTTATCTTTGACACATCCGAAAAGGGGATGGTTGGCGCCATGCGGCCAGGCCCGTACGTGGAAACATTCTAGAAAGAGCTAGCTATTGGGCACGTGATACGACCATTGCGTGAATGTCTATTACGGTTTAGTTTTTATTGCCTTGCCTTTTGGGCTTCATTGGCCCCCCCCTTGTCAGGCAAAGGACATGGAGAGAACCGAGGTGGGAGGGCCCAAGCGCCGATTCGCCGCTGGGCTTGGCGCAGTCGATCTATGTGTTTCTGTTGGGGGAAAGCTGGGGGAAAGACATTGCTGTGACTGATTGACGCATCTGCCCTAACAAGCCTGAATTGTTGTATTGTGTCACAAGCCTTGAAAAGCAGCCGAGGCAACTTTAGTTGCGCCGAAGACGATTGGGTGAATTTTTGCAATCGTGGGCTTGGTGAAGGCAAGGTTGGGGGTTTATTTTGGTAGCTTGGGTTGGGGACCCAGTTTACACCCGAGGGATCTTGGTCATACTTGATGCTGCTTGGTCACAGCGGGTTGTTGAGAGAGAGAGCGCCCCAGGGCTTAGACTCAGAGACGAATACCTGAACACTTGGGCACCTGAATGATTTGGCATCCGGATCCAAGAGGTCGGTGCAATACTGGCACGTGGGGAAGCTATTTGATGGCTGCCCTATGATATCAGATGTCACCAAGTGCGTGGAATGGATGGGTGTTATCTACGGCGAGGTACTTCATCCTTAGGGCCGACTGTATTGAGTTATGGGGCACACGGCAGTTGAACCATGTTGACAGCCACCTGCAACAGACAGCGGAAGGGTGACAAAAAACAGCGTTGGAGACATCGCGGAACAAGTGGTGGTGAAATTCTCATTATTTAATGTCACCCTCCCGAACGGGTTAGTTTTTCGTGAATGATATGGGATGACGTTTGTTTACCTCAAGACGTCATGTGCACGATGTGTGATTACCCGCGTTCCTGACGTTACTGTGTGACAGCTAAACTGTCTGATATCCTTGAAGTCGGATTCGGCATCGCCGGATCCAAGGCATGTCCAGGCGCGAGCTTGTATGGGATGATTTCAAGCTCCATCAAAATTGCCGTAGAGTTAAAGTGCATCGTTGCCAACCTAAGGAGGTTGCGCTACAGAGGCCTGCTCTGCGCGACGGGGCGAGCAATCACAGCGCACCGCTGTATGCTGGGTGTTTGTCGCATCCCGCTCGCCACTGTGTCGTGTGCTTGCCGCCGTGTCTGAGACTGGCAGCGCGGAACGCTCTGGGGGAACGAACGGAGCTCCGAGCGAATGCCCTGCCAAAGGGCCGGAGCTTGCGGAGCTACCCCCCCTGCTGCTCTTGAGCCTTGGAGCTGCAAGGCACGCGCCGGCTCTTCAGATACTGCAGCTGGCGCCAGCGCCTCCCTGGGCATGAAAAGTGATGCAAAGTACCTTGTCACCCGAGTTTCAGCGACAAGGTACCTGCTGAGACGAAAAAAATTGCTATCGCTCCCGTGCCTGGCCCCAAACGGCAGCCGGGAGGGCGTCCGACCTTGGCGCTGATTGGTCGGTCGTTGAAGACCGGGAGCGAGCACTGACCAGTGGGGGCCCTTGAAGGAAAAAAAAAGTTGTTGGGGAAGGGGTGGAGAGAACCTGTCGCAAGATGTTGAGAACCACGGACAAACTTGGGGTTCCACCTCGAAAAAGAGGCAAAACAAAAGGGAAAAAAATTGTGTACCGACTGGGTCTGCACCACGTTCCCCGCCAGCCCAGCCTCCAGGGCTGCTGGGGGACCCTCAATTGTCGAATGCCAGACGGCGGATTTCGCAATCGTGGGCTGATTTTCTGGCATCATTCTTGGGGCCATCTCGGGGTGCTATCTAGATACATCGAGGTCGAGGCATGGGATAGAGCAATTCCAAGATCAGTCCTAGGGGGCGTGCATGAGGATCGGCCAGGAGGAGGGCTCGGCAGCTGCTGGAGCTCACGACAAGTCAACAAGTTCCCGGGTCAATAGCTGGATAGGCAAGGTGGTTGTGCGCGTATGAGTGCTATCGCCATGTGCACTGTGGCCCCAAAGGAGGCTTGATTGCGTTGACAAGTGTGTAAAGGCGATTCGATGTACGCATACAGTACCTCGAGGGTACCGGCGGTGCCTCTGGTATGGGGAACAAGAATCGCCACATGGCAGGGCTGCTGCTCACCAAATCTTGGATGCGTTCCACAGGACCAGCCTTTGCATTTTAGTCTGGCGACTAGGTTTCCTCGAGTACCCGACAGGTATCCGTTTCGGTCATGTACCGGGGAGAAGTCGGGGTACTGCTGAGTTCGCCATGCCGAGCACAGAGGACAAGGTACCTGAAGGCGACGACCGAGGCAGGGTTGCCTTCCGTCCGTCCTTCCCCAAAGATTTTTTTTTTGTTGCTGAGGGTGTGTGGCCAATGGGGGGTGGATGGTGGAAAAACCAACAGCTCTACATCCGACGGTTACACTGCGACAGGGCCTGCGTCCTTGTGATGCTCTGAAGTGACTGTGATTATCAGTCTTTTTTGGACCAAATCACCCATTGAAGCATCCGGTGTATCAACTCGTTCGCAGAAACGGACACATGTGATTGCCGAATCGAGTGCATCGCCGCAGCTGAACTTCTCAATCCCAACCAGTGAACGCACTTGCCCTCACTGCCTCGCCGCATTTCCCATTCTTACTCGCACACCTCAGTTGGTGGCCAAAGCCAGAACGAACTGTCGAGACACAAGGCCCGCGTCCAACAAAGACGAACCAGGGGCCCCTACAAGTTGCTCCAGATCATCTTTGGCCTGTTTGTGCGCTTCTCGTCGTCTTGTTGTGACGCCGCCCGCCTCTCAATCCTTCACTCCGCACACCCCTCCCCTGTCCACTTTCTCCCTTCTGTTTCCCGTTCCCTTCCCTATCCACCTCGCCCGGGTCCGGGTCGGCTCTGGTTGTATAAAGGTCTTTTGGCGCCTCCGCCCCAACCGCTCTCTGTTCGATAAGCCTCTCCATTCATCTCTCTCTTCCTTATATCTCCTCGACGAGAGTCTCTTCTCTACTGTAAGAGTCTCGTCTTGCTTCTTTTGCCTTGTCACTTCGCTGTGTACGGGCCTTTCTCCCCCCCGGTCTCCAACAACTTGTCGAAGACACCAAAAACCGACCTCACGATGTCGTCGTCCTCCGTGGACGCCAAGGCCGCCGCCGCCTTCCCGGATGGCACCAAGGACTATGTTCCTCTGCGAGGCAACACTTCCGCCAAGTCTGAGGTCAACAAGTCGAACAAGCCTCACATCTCCGACCTTCCCATGACCTGGTCCAACTGGTACCAGCACGTCAACTGGCTCAACACCACTCTGGTCGTCATCATTCCCCTGATTGGCTTCATCTCCGCCTACTGGGTTCCTCTCCACCGCTACACAGCTCTCTGGGCTGTTATCTACTACTTCAACACTGGTCTCGGTATTACTGCTGGTAAGTACTTTGCGAGCGCTTGCGCTTTTGCGACACTGCCGAAACACATTCTGACTTGAGTTTGCAGGATACCATCGTATGTGGTCTCACTCTGCCTACAAGGGCACTACCCTTCTGAAGATCTACCTCGCCGCCGTTGGTTCCGGTGCTATCGAGGGCTCTATTCGATGGTGGTCGTACGGTCACCGTGTTCACCACCGATACACCGATACCGAGAAGGATCCTTACTCCGTTCGCAAGGGTCTCCTCTACTCTCACCTTGGCTGGATGGTTTTCAAGCAGAACCCTAAGAAGCAGGGCCGAACCGATATTACCGATCTCAACGAGGATCCCATTGTTGTTTGGCAGCACAAGCACTTCATCAAGTGCGCTCTGACCATGGCCCTCGTCTTCCCCACCGTCGTCGCTGGTCTTGGCTGGGGTGACTGGCTCGGTGGTTTCGTCTATGCCGGTATTCTCCGTGTCTGCTTCGTCCAGCAGGCCACCTTCTGCATCAACTCCATTGCCCACTGGCTCGGCGACCAGCCTTTCGATGACCGCAACTCTCCTCGTGATCACGTCTTCACTGCTCTCCTCACCCTTGGTGAGGGTTACCACAACTTCCACCACGAGTTCCCTTCAGACTACCGCAACGCCATCGAGTGGTACCAGTATGATCCCACCAAGTGGAGCATCTGGATCTGGAAGCAGCTTGGCCTTGCCTACGATCTCAAGCAGTTCCGCGAGAACGAGATTGAGAAGGGCCGTGTCCAGCAGCTCCAGAAGAAGCTCGACCAGAAGCGTGCTACCCTCGACTGGGGCATTCCCCTCGAGCAGCTGCCTGTTGTCAACTGGGACGACTTTGTCGCTGAGGCCAAGGCTGGTAAGGGACTTGTTGCTATCGCCGGTGTTATTCACGATGTCACCGACTTCATCAAGGACCACCCTGGTGGCAAGGCCCTGATTAACTCTGCCATCGGAAAGGACGCCACTGCCATTTTCAACGGTGGTGTCTACAACCACTCCAACGCTGCCCACAACCTGCTCTCTACCATGCGCGTCGGTGTCCTTCGAGGAGGTTGCGAGGTTGAGATCTGGAAGCGTGCTCAGTTTGAGAATAAGGAGGTGACTTACATGAACGACTCTGCTGGTCAGCGCATTGTTCGCGCTGGTACACAGGTTACCAAGATCGTTCAGCCCGTCGCCAGCGCCGACGCCGCTTAAGCGATTTGAGAAATGGATAACGACAAGAGAATGAACGGATAATCGACCAGTTGACATTAACCGGAGAAGGAAGAGGAGGGGAACATCTTGGTCAGCTCACCTAGTCTTGAGCTGCTGACATGTGAAGTTGGGTCGGTGGCGCCTGGAAGAGCCATCCCCGCTCCCCTCTAGCTTGGAGCTACGGCATGTTAACTCGAAACCAAAACATTTGCTTCATGAATGGCGTTAGGGGTTGGCATGCGTTTTTTTTTTGTTTTACTATTTTCCATACGCCAAACGAGATTGGGCGTTAAAAGAGGAGATGCGCCTTTATTGGTCCGTTCCAGACATGGACATCATCACTGTCCCACTAGATACTCAAACATAACGAAATAACATGGAAGCATTCACGATTTCTTGTAGCCAAGTTCCAATGCATTGTGAATGTAAATATGTGCGCTAATGCCCTGTCCTCTCCTAATGGGGTTGTACCAAGTAACTACCAGAATTCACAAGGATGAATCTGATTAGATCTCAATGTGGAGCCGCAATATTTAAACAATATGTAGTAATAATACTCCATCTAAGACTTTTTAGGTTTCCTACATACAACCTGAATCGGGACGATAACCGTCATTTGGTGCAGATCATTTATTCCAGCGTCTTGAAAAAGCTTATACTCGTGGAGTTTTGAAGTGATTGTAACTTAATTGGGCTATAATTCTTCATGATAATCACCCGCATCTTCCGTCGAGATCCCTGCAACTGCCATTGCTAGTATGGCTTGGGAGATGGATTTACGGAAGAACTTCGTAGAGCGACCCTCGGCTCTCTTGAAGCACCAGAATATCATGAGTTCTGATGCAAGCACTGCCATACTTGAGCAGCGTGACCTGATATCTGTAAGACAGTTTCTCGAGGACTCCTGACGGCATCTGGCGAAGCTATTGGGGCCTCAAGTAATTTTTGTTCCTGCAGTTTCTTTGTTGTTTTTTTTATGGCGCCGCCATGCGCTGTTTAACCATTGCCAGCTCTGAGCTTTTGGCCCAAGCCCCATCAGGTTTTTGACGATAGCATAACAGCCGGCCGTCGTCGCCTGTGCTGCCGAGAATTTGGCCATCATCATCAAAGCCAACACGCCACACAGGTGTCCGATGGTTATCCAGGCGAGAAATTTCTTGAACAGTGTGTTGAACCTGGCCGGGTTCACCCGCCCAATGACGATCGCCAGGATTACCTGACTTGGCGAGACTGGCGCTGAGGCTGGACGGATGGTACTGATGAGATTGATGTTGCTGCTGGGGTTGTTGAGGAGGATATTGAGGAGTTTGTGGCTGTGATCTTTCGCCACCATTGGATTTGGCTTGTGATGTGTCTCTGGAGCTGAGATAGGGTGTCGACTTGAGTAGGTCTGCAGCAGACCATGTTTTG
Source organism: Calonectria pteridis (assembly GCA_022837005.1). NCBI lineage: Eukaryota > Fungi > Ascomycota > Sordariomycetes > Hypocreales > Nectriaceae > Calonectria > Calonectria pteridis. The sequence goes on along the minus strand of JAKZGU010000008.1, from coordinate 41,181 downwards.
CCATCATCTTCTGAGTAGGGGGTCTCAACCCGGAACACACGAGCATAGCCATCTTGGCATGCAGTCGCTATTATATCGTAACCTCTGATATTTCCTGGTGCCCAAGCTACGTCGCGAACCAAGCCCCGATGACCTGATATCTCTACGGCAAGATAAAATTCCTTTATGGTCTGTTGCACACCCATTGACGTTGCAACGACATCGCGGGATCGGTACACCTTGACTGTGTTCATTGCCGCCACAACCAGGCCAAGCGAATCGGTAGGCACGCCAGCACGCAAGGCGGTATAGCAGGGCTCTGGGTTGGGGTCGAATCTGACGCGGAAGGCGAGCTCTTCTCCGCGGCTGGGTTTTGGGACGACGGTGAATTCATCGATGGCGAGATATTCCGTCAGATTTTCGGGCTGATCGTTCTCCTGGATGGTTAGACGGCCATCGGTTGCGAGGAGGGCGAGATATGTGTGGCGGGTCTCCTCGTTGTGTTTCATGGAGAATGATCGATAGGGTGCTTTGTTGGATCGAGTGTCGTAGGCAGGCTTGCCGTTGCCGGAACGACCCGTACAGAAGCGGCGACCAGGAGCAGCAGAGGGATCCTCTGCCCAGAGGCGAAACCAGCCCTCAATGCCTAGAGAGGCGATGAGGTTGGGGTAGACGGTAGAGGGAAGCCATTGAAGCTAGGATTGGGAGTCAGCGACACGAGTGTACGACGCAGATGATGCTAGGCAGAGATATCAAGAGAGACATGGGCTATGTGGGACAAATGGATGTGACGTTGAAGGATGCAGCGGCAGGGTTGCGATTGCATGTACGGCATCTGTATTTACCTCTAAAACTTCGCCGCCGTGAGCGGTCCATGTATCGCACAAGCGCCAGGTGCCGTCCTTGTGGCGATTGAAGACGCGGATCTTTCCGTCGACGGACCCAGTGGCGCATCGGTCCCCGTATGTGTTGAATGCGACAGCTTGGACGAGGTCCTTGTGGCCGTGCTGGAAGTTGAGATCGAAGCTCGGCTTCTCTTCGTTGGGCGAAGGGGGTATGGAGGTGGAGGCCATTGTCGGTGAGGGACGGCGCGACAGGCCGAGAGGGAAAACGGTCGAGGCGAGTGTCGCGGGGTATGCGACAAGAGTGTGCGACTGCGACGCTGTCCAGGTCGGCGGTGGTCAACGAAGCCTGTCGCCGCACCTTTTCGCGGTCGAGATGGCGGTTTACTGCGACTTTGGGTTGGTGATGGGTGGTGTGTTGTTGGAGGGTACCTTGGTGTGCTCCACTGCGGCTCAAGCTACGTACCCCTGTCAGTGCAGATACGGTCACATTGCCCCGCGGTAAATGATGGACTTCTTCATGATCATGAAGAACAACATGACATGAAAAGTCGGCAAGGTATCAGGATAAGAAAGCTAAATAATAAAGGTATTGATGGGGTGAAATATGAAAGGGACACCCTTTATGTCTATTCACGAGCAATTTCTTGTCGCAGAAGGCTACGCAATAAGAATGTTATCTCGAGCTGTGCTGGTTGTTAGTAAGGTGGGGGGTATACGGCCTGGGTAGATGTATTATGAGACACCACTTTGCTCTCAATTCTTCCTCCCCTCTACTCATTTTATTGCGACATATGCTGAGCCGTTGTTTCTAAATTTCCAATATGGGTTTCAAGCATGATATGTTGCCGATCAGGAAACGCTACTTGTTATAGTACTGGCAATTGTTAGATGCTATGTCCCTCAAGCACTGCACTGGTGCATTCTATCATTGGACATGAATCCGTACAATTGCTAAAGTCGCTGACCCTTTTGCTTGAAAAATGGTCACTTATGAATCTGCGGGCTTATTGAGCATATTCAGCTGTTGTAGTGATGATGTCGTCGACCCTCTTTCGCGAGTGGAATTTGACTACTATTCTAATATCAACCAAGATAGCTTAGTTGAGACTCAAATGTGAGTTTTACTCCCTCAGCTAGATGTATTAGGAATAAAGATAGTACCTTAGCGACTGAGTAGTTAATTGAAACAGTGCGCTGTCCCGTTATGTGATAGATAATCCTGGGCTGTGCAGAAGAGAAATCTCAGATTTTGCTTACCCTATTTCCATATTTAGTAGCTGTATGGCATTGGATTTAAAGATGTTATTTTTGATCATTTAGGTTATCACCGAAAGGGTTGATTCTTGTACTTCCGTAAATCACTTTTTCATTTCAATTTGAAGAATGGGGCTGGTATTGGCTTGTTCGCCAACGTTTTTTTTTTCTTTAGACTATTTTTGATTTTATGAGAATGTTGTACCTAGAGTACACTTGTGGCCACTTTGCTATTCGACCCGCGACATTGAAAATCCAGTTCGAAAAAAAAAAAAATCATTTCGGAAATCTTAAATTCTTTATGGAGGGAAGTTTGCAGTAGCCTGCTCTCTTTGTTCTTCCTCGTCTCTCAAGTTTCCAACGAGCGCTTACAATGATAGCTGTCTGTCCTCGTCGGAGCCTCCAGCAAGAATGCATAATAGAATTGGATAAGACTACATCAAAGACATTACAATTTCACAGAGATACGTGAAGAGCATCCAGTAACTGATCGATAGACAATGTGGTCAGTGCTAAAATGTTGACGGTTCCCAGAGGTCCGCGCTGATCATCCATGTAAGAGGCAGACCCAGTGGGGAAGACCAGCCACCCCACTGCCAGCGATCAGCAGGAAATAGCTGTCGGCCAAAGTGCAGCCTCGCAAAACTTCACGTCTCCAGCATCCAAACAATCGTCCATTCTTACTGTCACCCCGCCTCACCACCGCGCAACACAAATGTCACATCTTAGAAACCCTCTAGCCACGGCTTCGCAGCTGTATCACCGATCCTCCTTTTCAAGTCTGCCCCAGGATCTACAGGATGCTGTTTTCGTTGCCTCCCAATGTCTCACCCAAGCTGCCGGACGTCTGCTCGAGCTCCCTCAGTCCGTGACGGCTCAGGCAAATGTCATCCTCGCGCGGTATTGGCTCATCGACTCCCCGCTGGCCAACGAGTTCAGTGTACGCTACACCCTATCGCAATTCGCAGACTACCCCTCTCCCATTACGGTACTGACAACGCTTAGGACACCTCAGCTGCCGCACTCTACCTCGTCGCCAAGATGGGCCCAGAGCCTCGGTCTCCTCGCGACCTATCGAATGTCTACGCCTACCTGCTCTCGGACAACTCGTCGTTTCCGCTTCCCCGAGACGCGCCAGCGAACGATCCCAAATCCTATTACGTATCGGAAGCCGACTACTTCGCTTTCCAGAACCGAATCTTGGCGATCGAGGCCCGAATACTGTACACGCTCTCCTTCGACACCCACGTTGCCCTTCCCCACGCTCTCGCCATTACCTATCTCCAGACTCTCGATTTTCTCGCACAACCGAAATCCACCATCTCTCTTCGAACTGTTCAATACCTGAATGCGGCATTGCTATCGCCACAAATGGTGTACCTTACACACCAACCCAATGCTCTCGCAACCGCTGCCATCTACAACGCGGCGCGAGATGTGGGCGCCAAGATGCCTGAGTGTGCATGGTGGGAGGTGTTTGACGTCGACAGGGAAGAGCTGGGGTTCCTGGTAGTAGCTATGCGTAGCGTGGAGAACTACATGCGCAAGCAAAAGGAGGAGCTGCCTCAGCTCACTCGGGGGATGCTTACACGGTCCTCTGTAGAGGACGAGATGCATAAGAGAGGGCTGCATGCTGTAAATGGTGCTACAGAAATTGACGAGGAGCAGCGCATCATGGACATGATGCACAAAAGGTAGGCATGCTGACTTTTTCGAGCAACCAGTTGCGCCTCTATTCCGCATACTGGATGGCGCTGTCTGCTCATGATCAATTCGGTCCTATCTTGACCCCAGCTATACCACATTTTCATCCCACCCGAGACATGGTGGATGACCTGATACTGCGCATCGTCTTGGTGCTCAGGGACTCTGGTAAAGGGTGATGTCCTGAGCATCAGGCCACATTCCATGGCAAAGACAAAGTCCAAGAGCGCGGCCTCGACCATTGGGACACCGAGGGGATGGCAAATGGCTGTGGGCCACCCACCTACGCCTAAACCGCAGTAGCTCGAATGCTGCCAAGCCGTGACAAGATGAAGAAGGAAACCAATGTGAAGTGATGGCCCAAAAAGCCAAGACGTCGCATACGGCCAGCGAAGCTTTCCAAAGTGAGATTCTTGACTTGACGACACATAGTGCATGTGCATAAGCTTCCATCACTCTGGTTGCTTCGTATTTATTTCAACACAACGAGATTCAGAATGGAAGACGTGAGCTACAACAGGATGGTATGGTCGTGGCAGCAGCTGGCGTGAAAACACCACATATATGACCTCTCTAATCAAGCGGCCATGTGACGATCATGCAATTAATCCCTACGTATTGTACCGGGTCCAACAAGACCCGCCTCGAGATAACCTCATAAAAGCCTCATGATCAAGCTTCAACCTAACGTTTCCAAGGTGCTGCATGCTCGTGAAATCCTCAGGGACATGCGGTGAGGGTTGGCCAGGGGCCCCTCGTGGCACAAACCAATCACCCATGCGGCCATCGTGGATCCCGAATGCGGGGATGGCTGCTGGCTGCGATGCTCTGTTGGGAAGTCGGGACATCCCTCAACGTCATCAGGATTGGAAACCCACTAACGGGCCACCTTTGACGGCGGCTAGTATCGCGTCAATTGCCTGCGCGGTGGGCTACTGGCTGTGTGAAAAAAATATCGCCAACCTACATGGCGAGCCTGTCTCAACAAGGAAGGACTTTCCATCGCGATGATCGAGACCCAACCACATTTTCTCCCCTGCTTCTTGGCTGGCGCCCATCCTTTGACCTGATTCAAGAGTCAGCCGACAGACATGATGGCCGAGGATGTGTGAAGAGGCGTCGTCCGGAATCACGGATGTTGCCTAGGACTGGCGCATGATTAATTAGTTATTTGATGCCATCGTCGAGTCGCGATGAAGTCCGAGGCAATGTTGATATACAGACCAATGCTAGCGCTACAAAAAAGAAAAAAAAGTGGGAGAGGCTGGGAAAGGCGGATCGCAGCACTGGTACCTTTCGCGGTGTACCAATGACAAGAACCCCAAGTAATCCCCGTGGAATTCGGAGGGGAGGGCGATTAACATCGGCCTCGCGCCTTTTTTTGTTGTGCGGTTGACCAGTGGTGGACCGAATTGTGCGGGATCGGCGACGGAGATTGGCTCAAGCGATGTCCGTCGGCGTCTTCTAGAAGGCGTGCCGACCCACACGCCTTAGCCTGCAGGTTCAATTCCGTTCCAGCCGTGCGATATCTCACCCCCTGTCGGCCCTAGATGGGACCTGGACGTTGTCGCCGGTCGACACTCACTCGTTGTGGCGACCTGGCTCGCTTTGTCGCAGGCCCGGACCCGTGGGGACGGAGCACGGTGCCGCTGGGGGCTGACCCAGCAGCATTCAGATCGTGGGGCGAGCTGAGGTTGCACAGTCAAGAAAATGGCTCACTCCTTTAGCCTCAAGACAATCTATGTCTGGAGGGGTCCAGGAGGGGGGTCTTGGGAAATGATGAGATACGTATCTCGCCTGTATCGTCAGCTATATTAAGGGACCTTTACCCTCCTCTGAATTCTTCACTCAATCTCGTCTTTCAATCCTCTCGTCTCTTGATCAGTATTAAGCAGTACGCTTACTTGCACCACTTACACCAAGCCTCCTCCTCTTAAACAAATCTTCAACATGCCTGAGAGCGCTCCCGTCCCTACTGGCTTCGGTGACAACCGTGGCATCAAGTTCCAGATCAAGACTGGCAACGCCAAGTACGAGTGTGTCCTCCAGGACCGCAACCACTAGTGAGTGCCATTGTGTTGGTGTTGCCAGACCTCGATGCTGACGGACTTTTCTAGCGAGAAATCCAAGGCTGCGCGTCAGAACTCGACCGACTCGGTCAGCTCCAGCGCTTCCACCACCACCGAGAAGTCCCACTAAAGCCCCCGTGTGCATCTAAAGGGTGCGTACCAAACGAATGAGAGGGACCGAAGCGGCGAGTTGGGCAATTCCGTAGTGTGGTGTCTCACTTTCCCCACGCATACGGGATGCAACGTTTGGGATGGGAAACTAAAAAGGGGACCTGGTGTCTAGCCCAGGAACAGGATTGGATTGGGTTCATTGATATCACTTAGCAGCATCGGCATTAGCGACGGTATAGCACGGGGCATTGGCGCTCCGAAGAATTGATTTACGTTTCTCTTACACGCACTGCACACGTTTTACTTTTTTGTTCCACGGCTCACGCGTCTCCGAATGGATGCCAAAAAAAAACAAAAAAAAAAGAAGAAGAAAAAAAGCTAAACATGGGATGATGAGAAAGTTTCAATATGCATGAACCTGGCAGGACGCAATCGAAGGAGGTTGGGTTGAAAATGTCAAGGTAAGTTGGGGGCTCCCTTGGTGGCTTACCCGGTCGAACCGAGTTTCTCTGCAGGCTAGAGCGCCAAGTTTGCTTGTTCTTGTCTTCTTGGATGACCGAGTGTCAAGGTGCTCCACCTTATTATGCCATGGGAACCTAGGGTCCAAAGGCACGTTGAGGCGCGCTGGACGCTTTGGCCCACTCGGCATCGATCCATCCCGGCTCGGTCTCGGTATGCCTCGTTTGTCCACGTCGGTCAAGACACTTAAGCTCGCGTCGGCGCTCGCGTCGCATTGCCTCCGATTGCACCGATGTGGAACGGGATGTTGCCTCAGTGGCGGCGACCCGACTGGGAAGAGATAACAAAGGGAGCGGCAGGCGTTTGTAAGTGTGGGCCAGCGGAGGGGGGTGCAGTTTGTGGTGTCTCTTATTCCCAGACCCATCTAGCGGCATCGGCGGCCGGCTCAGAATGGGAGGCGATGGAGGATTGACAGTTGGGCTGATTGTTGGTTGTGGCTCTTTGTCATTGTCATTGCCAAATTTCATCCAATGTCAATCAGTTGCCCATGACCGGCTGATTGTTGACCCGTGTATATCGATCGCCTGGTCTAGCTGATAGACTACGTCAGCGAGACGCGAGAGTCTTGCTCTCTCATACTTCGCCTACCACGGCCACTGTATGAGTTGGTCTAGTCAAAATAGCTATAATTTCCAAATAAAAAAATGACACTAAAAAAAAAAAAAAAAAAAAGCCTACCAGATCATCTTAAGGGGAAGTTATGTATTTACGTATCGTTTATTCATGTCCTTTAGCCAAAATGCTGAGACCTATGTATGATCTTTTGGCAAGGGCCCCCATGCAGCAAGGTGTCGGACAACCGTCCAACAGGACGCAGAATGGCTCGTGTCTCACCTCGTGTCACCTGGGCGCACTGGGCAGACAGACTCGGCCTAACCAGCAAACCTACAGTACTCCCATGAGGCCTTTCTCTGTCTACCTGGGGCTGTCAACTGCCGCACGATGGATTGCGCCATCCAGGGTCCAGTGTTTGGTAAAGGAAGCTGGGATATTCGTGGGCGAGGCTAAATGGATGACGAATGCGAGGGCCCTTTTCCCTTGCGCCGTACACGCGGGCTTTTACCACTTCCAACAATTGTGGCTGGTGGCTAGCTGGTTGACGACGGCAGACCGATAGTGAGAGTGTGACATTGCGTACGTCACGCGCCAGCCGCATGCAGTGGTGCATACGGTGGGTGCCTTTGGGGCTGGTGACGACTGCCAGGAGGATATGGATGGGTAGCTTTCGTTAGCCTCCGAGTTTCCGCAGCTTGCTCCGTGTAAGGCGTGCACAGCCAGGCCAGTAAGGTCATCGGGAACCCGAGGGAACCGTCAGCTATCTCCGGACTGGATTTCCCTTCTTTTAAAAAAAATCTAAGACCCGGGCTGCGTGTGCCTTCTTCTCCCTTTTTATCCGTACCTCACCGTCTTCGACCGCTTCTTGTTGCCATCTGGTCGATCATCTCACGACGACGGGGGTCACGAGTATACTGCGTTCTCCAAACTCGCTGGCCGTGTTCGCCTCTCGAAGCCGGCCCCCCGCTAGCCACTGCGTGAACCCCGGAGTTCGAACCTCGAGCCTCGAACCACGACCCTCGACCCCCAAACTACACTGCCATCGAGATGCCGCACCCAGTGGTAGCTGCAGGTAAGTCACCACAGCATGATTGTAGCACAAACGCATACCCGCCTCTGCTTCTGTTGCACCCTCCATTTCACGACCTGGGCGTTTTGGGGGCGCTACTCTGGACTGCCTCGTCTGGTGCCAGCGTCACAGGTACCCCGCGCTTCAGCGGGAGGCTTGCGAATCAGTGACCTGGTCGCCCCATGCCCGGCCAGGTCCCTAAAGTTCTGCCTGGACTCGCCTGCTGCCAACGGTGCCAGAGCCCCTCGCTCACCTGCTACCTTCACACGCGCTCTGGTGGCAAATCCCATCCACCAGAGGTCTACGCAAGCCCGATCGGCAGCTTTGCCTCTCACGTTCCCATATTGCTAGCTGCTTGTCCGCCGATGCACCTCTCCTTCTGCATCGCCCTTGATTGCGACAGCTTCTTTCCCTGACATCCATAATTCGCTGTCTTCTGAGGCCCATTCCTCGCCCCACTTCGGCTTTCACCTGCTTTCCCAAGTCCCTGTCTTTGCTGTCCCCTCTTTGCTCTTTGCTCTTGTCCTTTCTCCTTGACCAACCGCGAGACACGAGATGCCTAACCATGTTGTCATCGCCTCAGGCGCCGTAGTTGCCGTCTCCGTGGCCGTCGCAACAGCCGTGGCCATATATGAGTCGCCCGAGGTGCGACGATACGCCGACGACGTCCGCCGCAGGATAAGTGTCGCCTTGCACGCCATGGGCGACAACATCAACCCCTCCCACCGCGAGCCGCTCTACAACAGGCCCGAGGACGCCAACGGCTTCCTCGAGTCCCGCCGTGGTGCCGGTGCTGAAGCCGGCGTCGACGCTGACGAGGAGACACGCCGGAGACAGCGCGAGGAGCTGCTGTACTGGAACTCGATTCGTGAGAAAGAGAAGGAGAAGCAGGAATACTACGATGGTTCTGAGAAGGAAAAGCCCCCCTATTTGGGAAGCAAGACACGAGGCTCTTCTTTCGATGACTTCCTTCGACAAGACGAGAATGCTGAGCGAGGAACCTTTGTTTTCAATACCGGTGCCAACGCCCACGCCAACAACGAAGGCCTTCGACACCGTGGCGGTGATGGATCACGAGGTGTCACTTCAGTCTACGCCAACCCCTTCGCCGACGAGTACAACATTGGATCTGAAGAACTGGATGAGCCCGAGACCAGCAGCATCTCCCCTCCCAAGGATGAAATCTCCGACATCTACACTGCTACCACTCAGGAAGATGAGAAGGCCCCTCTGACCCCCGAGACTGCTTCTGCTGTGCCCCACGTTGAGTCTACTCCTGCCCGCTCCGAAATTGCCTCTACTGTTACCCTTGACCGTGAGCTCGGCCCCGATGAGTTCATGACTGCTGGCCAAGAGGACCGCAACGAGGCATACGCTTCTATCCAGGCCTGGGCTGAAAACTCCAGCCACGACTTTTACTCACCGCTGCCCGTTACCCCTACCGCCCCCATTTCTGAGCCCGAGATCATCAGCGAGGGCCAGCTGACTCCTACCGACTCTGTTTCCGTCATCGGCTCCACTGAAGATGCGGCCCACGATGCTCAATCGTCGCACGGCGATGAGGCAAGCCGATACTACGATGTCATGAGCGAGAGCTCTGGCCTGGCCACCCCTGCCAGCTGGTCCGAGGTCGGCAGTGTCATCAGCGAGAGCGATGCCCCCATTCCTGTGCGCTCATAGAATGTGTCTTCATTGGATCATTTTCATCTTGATTTCTAAAACTTGGCATTTCTTTTGCAGGAGTCTAAATCTGGTACGGGAATAACATTACATGGGTTGGGTCAAGTCTTTTCAATTTGTTGCTTTGTCGTTGTCAGGATGGAGTTTAGGTCCTTAGTAAACAGTTTCCATATTTATATATATCCACTACATTGTCTCTCATGTACTCATATCAAATGCTCTTACTCTGTGGGTCTATGCATGCACATTACATTAAAGGTCACCATCATCACCTTCCTTCAGCTTTGCTCCGTATTCGACCCAAAGCTGGTTCACTGGTAGTCCGACCAACTCAACCCAGAAAGTCTCCTCGTGGTATCGCTGAATTCTCAGCTTCTCATTCATGCGACGGATGGTACCCTCTCCAAAGCGCCGCTCAAGGTAGTCGAGGAAGTAGGCCGTATGCTGGTAGCCGGCGTCCCACTTCCCGTCAGCTTCGCGCTTCCAGTGGGGAGGGCTGAGGCGGCAGTTCAGGCGGACCCAGTCGGCAATGCCCTCAATGAGCCCTCCGGGGCAGGTGCCAAAGCCGTTGCGCTGGTAGCAGTGAACCAGTTCGTGGGTGATGACGCCGGTGACTTCTTCGGGGCGGCGCGAGGGAGGGCTGATGCGGTCGATGTAGCCAAGGGAGAAGTGGACTTCCTTGTGGTCATCGTCTAGATCGGAGCCCGTGGTGTAGGCAACGCCGGGCATGTCCCGGAGAATCAGGGTCACGGACCGGGTAGGGGGAAGGGTGGTGGTGGGGCAGTCCGGAGAGTCGTAGAGCAGGGTGAGGACGTTCTGGGTGGCCTGGGCGAGGCACTCGGCCGTGTTGATGGAGTCGAGGAAGTGCTTCGCACCCGGATGGCTGAGATCGCGGATCTCAAGGCGGAGCTTGGGGAGCTTGAAGATGGGGGCGGCCGGCAGCTTCCCCCGCTGCTGCTTCTGCTGCTCGTTGCCCAACCCGGCATCGGACTCGGCGTCGGCCTTGTCTCGCCGGGGCAGAGGTGAGGACGTGGCCTGGTGCGCCGGCCGGGAGACGGAGGCGGGGGTTATGGTCATGGCGAGGAGGTCGGCGGGGGAGGGATTGGGAGTTGTTGGGGGAGGGTGAGACATGCGAGGCGAAGGGCGATCTGCCGAGGAGAGTGAATTGGGGGAGAAGGGAGTTTGAGCATGGGTTAGGGAACAAGGGAGACGTTGAAGGTCGTGTGCGCTGTGCCTGAGTCGGTCAATGCTGAAAAGGAGTGTGGCTTTGTCGTAAGACAGGACGGGGGCTGTGTGTGGTCCGTGAGATAAAGGGAATGGAGGGGCAGCGGACTACGTGAGGGTGAAGAGGGCGATAGCTGGGGATGAGTGATGGAATATTATATGTTTACAATGCTGATATCATGACACGACTGGTTGCATCTGAAAGCAGCTGTTCTCATGGTTGAGACCATCTGCACCCGTTAATTGTGGAGTATTATTGGTTTGTTTACATTCCTCTGACTCAGCGAGAGCGCCTTGGAAACCCTCCCCAGGGCGCTAAAAGGTTCGAGAGTCAATCAGCCCTGTGTGCGATCCCCGGGCAATGGCTCATTCTTCAGCACATCCGCGGACCGATGCCCTGCATGGAATTGATTCACATTGGGCTGCCAGCGATACATACCACCTCATCGACCAAGAGCGCGCGGCGCATGGGCCGCTCCGAGTTCTGCGTCCATCGCGGCCCTCCCTCCACATGCCCCGCCAGGCGCCTTGTCCCTGTTGCCCCCCCGCCAAAAAACGATTAGGCGCCGCAGGACTGGAATCACCCACAGTGGCATCATGTACCTTGGCAAAGAGTATTGTGGGATTGAAACAAGACGTTAAAAATGCACAAACAAATTGAAATAAGTATTTGATAACAATGAAATCAAATAGAGCCATTACATTGGCACCATAAATCCAACAAGACTGGCAGCATTGATCCGAGGTGGCGATTCCAAACATTCGGCCTGTATGTAATTGTTAGCTCCGCCCGTGGGGAGCAGGGGCTGGAGCTCTGCACCACACAACGGGTAGGCTGCAGCAAAAAACGGCACTCGGGGGGGCACCCACACACCCCTGAGGCTACTATGGCAACCCTGGTTGGGACATCATCAGACGCCAGCAAGTCCCTTCTTTGCCCCCCGCTGCCAGCGAGATAAACTAAAGCTTGCTAAGCATCAACAAACAACACACACACCTATCGCGAAACCCTCTCGATGCGCCCGCTAGCAACAGCGCTCCCACTGCTTCGCTCCGCCGTCTGCTGAGTATCCAACCTGCAACCTGCTCAGATTCGCACCTGCGAATAGGTACGTCGTCGTCGTCGTCGTCGCTCGCCCTCTTTGCCTTTTTTCTTTCCCTTTCGCGTTTTCGAACAAACCCCCTCATCTCCGCATCACACACTCTTCCCGTCTTTGTGTCTCAACTGCCGAGATGAGGGCGAAGCGTCGGTGTCTCATCGCGTCGCTGCGCCCAACCTTCCCTTGCTTCCGCCGTCCCTGTTCGCTGACCACGGTCTTCTCCAAGCTGCAGATTCGTTGCACAAGCTCATGGCCGACATCAAGCTTACCGACCAGCAGGTCGCCGACCTGATAACCACCCTGCGCGGCGACGGCAGCCTCGACAGCAAGGTCCAGTTCGTCACCACCGTCAAGTCCGGCATCAAGCAGCACAATGTCCCCGAGGCGTCCATCCCCCTGCTCTTCGAGGGCCTGCGCACCGCGTCCACCTCGCAGCATGCCGCCCTCGTCAACGCCGGCTTCACAGCCCTCAACCACCTCCTGACCCGCCTCTCGCGCCAGGAACCCAAGCACCTCGCAAAGGAAGCGAACCGCACGCTCCCGCTCGTCATTGAAAAGCTGGGAGACCAGAAGGATAAGTTTCGCTCCCTCGCAAACCACTCCCTGATCACCCTGTTTGCGGTTGCGCCCGCCGATGTGGAGCGGTTCATCCGGACCACGGCCATGGGTGGCAAGAACCCCAGGGCCAAGGAAGCTGCCATGTCTTGGCTTTTACAAGTATGCCGCTGGATCTCGATCTCGCTGTCCTAGCTTTGAGCATTGGCTGATAGATTATTAGATGCACAATGAGCAGGGCCTTCCGTTCCGTGCCTACGTCCCCACGCTAATGGAGCTCCTGGAGGATGCGGACGGTATGGTTCGTGATGCTGCTAAGACGACTGTTATAGAACTCTTTAGGTATGTCGGATTGATCAATTATCTGCTGCAATGGCGGAATGTCTGACCTTTGCCTAGGACCGCACCCAACACGGCCAAATCCGACCTCAAGAGACAACTCAAGAATTTCAAGGTCCGACCAGCCATTGAACAGGCTATCGTTAAGGAACTCGCCCCCTCATCTGGTCGCCCCATAACACCAGCAGCCGAAGCCGCACCGGCGCCCGTGGTGGCGGCTCCAGCACCGGCAGCCGCATCTCGCCCAGCAGGACTTTCAGCGAGTGTTTCCTCTCTGAGCGATCGTCCAACTACCCCAAGCGTCGACAGCAAGCCGGAAAACCTTGATCCCATCTTTGTCAACACCAACCGTGAACTCGACGACATCTTTAAGGAAATGGCGTGGTTTTTCGAAGGCAGAGAGACGGAACAAAACTGGCTCAAGCGAGAGGAGTACATAGGCAAGCTGCGACGGCTCAATGTTGGCAATGCACCAAACGATTTTGCCGAAACATTTCTCTCCGGGCTTAGAGGCATGTTGGATGGTATTATCAAGTCTATCACCTCTTTGCGAACCAGTCTCTCCAAGGAGGGCTGTGCATTGGTACAAGACATGGCGGCCACTTTTGGACCAGCCATGGACCCCATGGTGGAGCTTCTCATGCAGACGCTCATCAAGCTTTCTGCAGGCACCAAGAAGATCAGCTCCCAGCTTGCCAATGTCACTGTCGATATCATCTTGAGCAGAGTGTCGTATACTCCTCGACTAATGCAGCATATTTGGGGTGCGTTCCAGGACAAGAATGTCGCGCCGAGGACGTATGCCACCGGCTGGTTGAAGACCATTTTGAAGAAGGAGGCCCAACACAAGGGCCACGTCGAACACACCGGTGGCGTGGATTTGATGGAGAAGTGTCTTAGGAAGGGTTTGGGCGATGCCAACCCAGCCGTCAGAGAAAAGACCCGATCAGCGTATTGGGCATTTGCAGCTGTTTGGCCCGCACGAGCAGAAGCGTAAGTAGTTATTGCCGGTTTTAAGGTGGTTGGTTTGGCTAACGGGACCCAGTATCATGGAAGATCTTGACGGAACAGCCCAAAAGTTGTTGAACAAGGACCCCAACAACCCCAACGGCCCTAAGAAGGGAGAGCCGGCTGCTCGCCCGGGCCTTGGGTTGTCCAAGAGCACAATGGGCACAAGCAAGCCAAGCCTGAGGGAAACGATGATGGCGCAGCGAAAGGCCAATCTTGCGACTAAGAACATCCCCCCTCGACCTGGGTCTGCCATGTCTCATTTCTCCCCTGTGAAAACAACGTCTGGTGCAAGCACATCCACCACCAAACCCTCCACAACCCGAACCCGCCCGGAGTCCTCTATCTCCGTGAATGCAGGGGGCATGTCCGGAGCCCCGATGCGGCCGACAAGGAAGCGAGGAGACATTCCGGCCCGCCCAGCGACCGCCGGCCCCTACTCGGTGAGAGGAGGCCAGTCCTCGACTGAGCTGGGCAGCCCGGAGAGCACCAGATCCAAGAATGTGACACCAAAGCGCAAGGAGACGACGCCCAGAAGGACAGGTCCCCGAACGCGGCCCGGCCACATGTCCCACGCCAGCGAGTCCAGCTTGCCGTCCCCCTCTGCCACTCGATCCGCCGCTAAGCCTGCCGCATCGCCCCGTGTGAGCCCTGCCAAGTTGAAGCAATCGCAATCTCACTTGCTGCCCTTTAGCAGTCCTGCTCGGGCCAACGAGAGTTTCTCCATCGTAGTCCCAAGCGTGAGCAGCAGAAAGACGTCGCCGGCTCCAGAAGAACGGCTTGAGTCCCCAACGAGTGAGCCCGTGCCCGAGCCCGAGACCATTCCTGAGCCTGAACCCATGGCCACCGGCCCTGAACCGTTGGCCGCCGAACCCGAGCCTGTGGTCGCTGAGCTCATCTCAGCTCCCGGAACCCCCGCTCCCCCCCAAGTGCCTGTCCTTCAAGTGTACGAAGACCCTTTCGTTGAGGAACAACAGCCGGCACCCCAGCCGACCTTTAGCGTCCCCGTGTTGGAGGACAAGCCTGTGAATGCTGATGCGGCAAACTTGCCTAATGCCAACGGCCAGCTTTCCATGTCCGGAGATGGCCGAGAGTCCCCCGATAAGTTCAAGCAGAGCTTGCGCCTGCTTGATAGCGGCATCGCAAGAATCCAGTCCCGGACGCTCGATGTCCATGGCTTCCGGAAGCTCCAGTCTCTGCTCCGCGAGAGCAAGGGAGTCATCACGGATGACAAGTTTGAAGCCCTGCTAGTTGGTCTATTTGAGTTTCTTGAAGACCACCTACCCGCCGTTCCACCCGAGAAGGCCCAGGATATCAAGGCTCAGATCCTTGCTACCATCAAGCTCCTCCTCCGCAAGGAGCGCGATAACTTCCACCCTCACGTGTCCAAGGGGCTTGAGTCGATCCTCGAAACACGTAGCGCGTATGAAACCCGGGCACACATCGTCAGCGGCCTCGAGGTCCTTGCCGACGAGCTAGTGACTATCGGCGATGGGTCCGAGATGGTTGTTGTTCTGACCAAGCGCCTGGAAGGCTGCGACGGTGCTGCCGCCGAGGACAATCGTATTCTGGGCACAGGACTGCACGTCCTGCGCTCTATGCTTGATAAGCGATCGGATTTCGTGCCATCTGAGCCGGAGCTTGGTCAACTAACTAATCTTGCGAGCTGCTGTCTCAACTCGGCCGACTCCGGCGTCCGCATGGACGCTGTTCAGCTCTGTGTTGCCATTCACTCCCGCGTGGGTGAAGCGGCCTTCTGGGCTGCTCTGAAGGATGTCAAGGACGACCCAAAGAGTCTCATTACCTACTACATTGTCAAGCGGCAGCGTGAGCAGGGCTCCGTCCCTGTTGCTTGAGTGACGTGAACCCCGGAGCAAGTGTAACATCAATGGGCGCCAAGGTATGTTAAGGAGTAGCCGAAAAAGAAAATACCCAAAATCAAACTATTGGGGCGTTGGATGTTGGAGTTTGGGGGAGAAGGATGAACTGAATTGTCTTTGTTGTTTTTGATCGTTTTTGATTTAGATTAACCTGTTTGTATTCTGGCAAGAAAAAGTCTAGGGAACGGCGCCCGGGAGAAGGAAAAAGAGCTTCTTTTTTTGCGCAAAAAAAAAGGCTCGACTTCTTTTGCGCCTGGTCTTGGGCTGCGTTTGCGCTTATCAGTGGATTGTCTGGCCATGTATACCGAGGGGGTTGCCATTGCGTCTCTTTTTTATCGTTCGGTTTAATTGTTGCGAAATACCTCCCGTCACTGTACTGAGTCTAGGCTTTTTTTTGTACTTGTAACCTTAGTACCTTTGTAATTCAATCTAGACATGTTTAAAGTGCCCTCGTGTTTCGATACCGCGCACGACTTTATGCATGCGATCCAACGTCTGAGTGATTGTGACGGATGTATTTCCTCCACCAGGTCTAGCGTATAAATATTAAGCTAAAAGAATTACAATACCGGAGGCAGAAAGAAGTAATTTTGAAAACAATCTAAGAAATCATGAGATGAATGTGATTATTTTGATATTACTTTAATTGTTCATTTCAAGTCAAAATTCCAACACATTTCTGCATATGTTTCATGTACTAAGTCTCGGTCAAACTGATCATCATTCAACGGTTGTATTATACGCAAAACGAGGTCAATTAACGGCAGCAGCATCTTGATGAATTATCAGTATTGAAGCACAAGCCCAGCAAAACACAAAGAAAGCTTTCAATCATCATGGAAATACGGACTTCAGGCACCAAACCATCTCCGGGTTTCATTTTGCTTTTCAACTCGAGACTTACATCCTAGCCTGACCAAAAGCAGCTGCTGCATCTCCTCAGAACAGAAACGCCAAGGGATTCCTCATCCAGTTTTCCCTCTCAGTGAAACCCATATTCATTGTACATACACAGTTGGCTCTCTCGCTTCGCCTCGAGCCATTATCCTGCCCATTCATCCAAAGATAGCGACCGACTGAAAAAGAAGACATGGCAGAAGAGGGGAAAGATGGTGTCAAACTCCGTAACAATGTCCAAAATTTTCTGTTGATTGGTTTTCGTGCCAGTTGAATGCTTTCCCCCTTCGCTTAAGTGGAGGGGGCCAAAGAGGGAATAAAAGGGGGTTATGTATCGCAAGATAAAAAAACCTCCGGGTCAAGCTCTGCAAAAAAAAGGAATAAAAAGAAACAAGTGATGATGCACCCAGTTCCATCAAGAAAAAAATCCTGGCAGTGCAAAACGGCGACGACGGACCTAACTAATACTCCCCCTTCTCCATTCCATTGCCACAACAGTCTGTCGCCCATTTCACACATCAAGCAAGAAAAGCGCATCGAAAAAAACAGAAGTGGATATCATTAAATGTCCTAGCACAAACGCCCCCATTGTCAAGCGGGCACTCTTCGAGATGAAAGGTCCGTTTCAAATCCAAGGTGCTAAATCGGAGAGATGACACATGAATAATCATGTGGCGAGAGGGGCGCTGTCGTTAGCTCTTTCATGAGCACATCCCCGTCTTGCTGACGCTGGGATTAAGCGTCCTCGAAGATAGTGCCACTGTTCTCGATGACGAATTGGATAGCAATATTCTTGGCATGCATGTCAGTCATCTCACGCTCAAGACTTGTATCTCGCATAATGGTTGGTGCAAAAACGACAGCCAAATTCTTGGGAGACATCTACCAATAGTTAGCAAACAAGGACATGCAACGATATGCGAATAGTAACGCACCAAATTCTCTGCCTCGCGCTTTGCAACACGCGAGAGATGGAACATGAGGAACTCGAGACAGTCACGGTGCCTCTGGGGCATGGTAGCGAACGCTTTGTTCAAGTGCGCACAGCGTTCTGCTTCATCCATGATAGCTACACTCTGTCAGTGCTGAATTCTCAAACCAATCATTATGTAACACATACCAGTTGATTCTAGAACACGCTCATACACATCGAATGTGAGTAGAGGAACAGGCAGCTTTCGGAAATACTGCTTCAATACACTGGTAACGGCAGTGATGTCTAGATCAGGATCTGAGATGTCGAAATTTTCGTCTTTGCTGAAGCCATCTTTGATCATGTTGACCTGAGAGTTACCACCGGTTTTTCGGTAAATGCCCTCCTGGTCCATGCCACGAAGCTCGACCTCCTCGATACAGCGTGTCACAACGCTGGGGATCTGCCGGCGCTCGTGATCAGCTCGTTCAGCTAGATCGGATCCAAAAAGGACAGTGGGGGGCTCTGCTGTGACTGCTGAGGGAACATTGTTGGTAGATCCAGACTTCGGCATAGGGGTCGTCTTCTTGCTGCTGAAGAACCCGAAACCCTGTCGACCTGGGTCGATTTGCTGTCGGCCTTGCTGGGCACCACCAGTAGATCCGTTGAGGGTGGCAGGGTTGCTCGGCTCCTGAGCCACGGTCGTCATGTTGTAAGGCATACCGATGTTATCGTTGTTGAGTCCGCCTTGCTGGTGCTGCTGTCTCTCTCGGTCGTTCTGGAAAGCGACCACAGCCTTGTTGACACCCCTGGCAACCTGGGCAAGACCCTTGGAACCCTTCTTCCAGTTGAACTTCTTGACTTGGCCCTTGCGAACTTGAACAACGGTTGGCCCAGCTTCCAAAATGGCCTCTTCTTCACCAGGGACCAGCGTAGCGCCGGTGGTCATGCTAGCAGCATCCAAGTTGAGCGACGAGTTGTTCATGCTCTTGGTCTGGCTGTAAATGCCCAAACCAGCGGGAGGCTTGCCGTCGGTGCCAATCTGTGACTTGAATCGCTCCTGGATCTGGTGAGTCAGGTCGTTGTTCATGTCAGCAAGCTGTGCATTCTTGGATGAGAGCTGCTCAAACTCGAGAAGAGCTCGGTCTCGGTCAGCCATGGCCTGGTTCTTCTCGTCGATGAGCTGATCGCGCTCCTCGTGCAGCTGCTCGATGGCAGCAGACATGACCAGCTTCAATTTCTCCAATTTCTGGACAAACTCTTTCAGTGCCGACTCCTCGAGGTCACGAGGATCAACAGGTGTCTTTGTTTCCTTGGCCCGTTCAACGTATCCAGCAAGAACCTCGAGCTGGCGGATCATGATTTCAGTCTGGGTGTCTAAGACGGATACCGTCTTGCGCTTCTCAATCAATTTCCTGTTCAGGTTCTTCAGGTCCTTCTCTGTAGTAAACTGTCTCTCTAACTCAGCCACACGCTGTTCGGAGTTGCGCAGCTGTCTCTTAAGGAATGCAGGATCATCACCCGCAGCAAGTGAAACTGGGCTGCTGATTTCGTTTCCTTGGCCATAGTCCTCGGCACCAGGTGTTCTTGGCCACCGTGGCGATCCGGTGCGTGTGGTTTCGCTGATGCTTCGGGCATGGCCAGATCTCGAAGCGTTCTGGGTTGGCGACTCGACGCTGTTTGTACGTCCATGTCGAACGGCGTTCGAAACACGACGCAATATCGAGGTGGATCCTTCATCAGTGCCCAGAATCCGGGCCATGTCCTCATCCATGCTGAAGTCAGCACCGCTACTCCATCTAGGTAGTTTCGGTGAAACCTTGGGGGACCCTGATCCATCCTTGGGGTTTGCTGATTCCTTTCCGGCAGGGTGGCCCTGGCCGGAGGGAGCGGGCGGCTGGGCCGGTCGAGGCTGTGTATAGTTATCGCTCTTATTGTTCTGTTCCTGAGCGCTGGGGGCGCTGGGGGCGTTGGGACGGGAGGGGGTTCCTCGCACGGACGTCTCATCGGTCGTGTCTTGCCTGCCGGGCTGTCGAGGCTTCCCGTTAACTGCATCATCGTTAGTAAACTGCTTTTTGTTTCTTACAAAGTCCTGGCTCGAAATCGCATACCATTCGTTCTTGAGTTGCTGTTGGGGACCTCCTTTCGAGCAATGGGTTTGGCATTTTCCGGTCTAGATGAAGTCCTGGTGGAAGAGTCCATAGAAGCGCGGAGGTCCTCATCTTCATGCGGCTTCGATTCCACAGACGTTCTCGAAGGGGGCGTGGTAATGTTTGTATCCGAATGAGGCACACCTCCTTGGCCGTCCTTTCGTGCGGCTCCATTATGGGACGGGGTGTTGTTCTCGGTGGGGATGCCAGATGAGCCCGAACTGCTTCTTGACATCATCTTCTTAGTCTTGGGGGCATCTTGCAGCTTGAAATCTTCCTGAGAAGCCTGCGGGCGGCGGGGAGGCGGTTGCTGCTTCTGTGGCTTCTCTTCTGGCTGAGAGCGGCGAGCAGCATCTCTGCCAGACTTGGACAATTTCCTGGCTGGCAGCTTGGGAGGAGTTTCGTAGTCAGAGGCTGACGATGGTTGCCGGCCCTTCTCTTGGAAGGCAATATGGGGCGTTGTGCTGTGCGAATCACTTCGCTTCTCTGACGTTGGTTGTTTCGCGTTGAAATAGTCCTTGTCTTTCTTCCCTCCAGAGTCCGGTACACTCTCTGTGGTAGCAGATCGAGGGGTTGGGCCCGGGCTTGGATCTAGGGCAACGGAGATAAAATAGCTATCAGAACCATCGTTAGAACCCTGCTCAGCCCGCGAGACAATGGTCGAATTGCGATTGCTCCGATATGTGGATGCCGGCAAACCCAAGCCCTCGGCCTTTTGGTCAGGCGAGTGAGCTGGCCTGGAGTTGCTTCTAGAGGAGGATTCGGTCTGATCGTGGCCGGTCCGCGGTCGCGGAGAGAGCTCGGTGGCTGTGTCAGACTCGGGATCGACCCGGTCGTTGGAAAAGGCATTTGGAGGTATGGCGTTTGGAGGAAGAGCCGGGAGTGATTTCTCTGTAATCATGGGTGAATGTTCTTTCTCCCTTGCTTTTGCAGCCGCCGCTGCTTTTGATTTCTTCCTACGCCTAGCCATTAGAGTCTCGTGGCAGCCCATACAGAAAATGCCCTGCGAGGTCCTGGCATATCTGAGGTTATCAATCTTGCGTTTACAGTTCCGGCAGCGGAAGCAGGTGGCACAGAAAGCCTGGTCCCCCGTAAGGATAGCCAGATCCTCAATCTTGTTGCCGCAGGCGCTGCAGCTGTACGTGCAGTTGTTGCAGATAAGAGATCCATCGCCGAGGAGGAGCAGGTTCGCATCGGAATCTAGTAGGGTGCCGCAAGTGTTGCATCGGAAGCAATCGAGATGCCATCTGTTGCCAGCTGGGAATGAAGTCAGCTCAAGGTTCTGTGGTTTCACCAAAGTAGGCTTAGACAGCCTGCCGAACCGCAGTGTCTCGCGAACATCGACAGCGAGTGCACCAACGGGGATGAAGCTAAATGGGTAGACCTACCAAGTTCAAATGCCTTTCCTTCCTCGAGAATCTGAAGCAATTCATGTCTGTCAGCCAACCGTGCGCGTATAAGTGGAAAGGGGAGGCAGATAGGCGCACCTCTCCACAGCCCTTGCAAGGGAAAACGTCGTCCGTCTCGTGGTCCATAGAACCATCGAGGTATTCGTCTACGATGGTACTCATGGTGGGCAGTCGCTATGTCAAAGATGGTTTCAAGATCGTGGACACGGGTCAAGTCAACGAGGGGTGGCGTTGGTGGTGATGCTCATGGAGGGTGCTGCAGCCCAGGGAAGCATGGAAAACGGTCGAGGCTATTGAGCTAACGTCATGGACGAGAGCGAAGACAGCAGCGGGAGGATCGATTCGTGGTCGGTGTAGGTCTGCCCGCAGGGCTTGGCGCAATGATGAAGACAGCGAGAAGGTGCAGCTGTAACCGATAGGAAGCGAGCGTCTGTCGGAGGTTTGGCAACCGAAGGTCTCGGGATGCTGCGACGTGGGAAGTGTTGCTCGAGGGGCAAACGGCCGACTAGATGGGAGCAGCGGGCAAGCCCAGACCAGGTCAGGCCAGGGGGTGGGTGGAGGTTTGATGAGGGCGAGGGTTCAGGACTCTTGGGCCCGTGGAACACGGCCGGGGGGGATGCTGTGTTGCAAGGAGGGGCGTGAGCAGCGCCAGCGCAGAAAATACAGCAACTCAGTGAGCGGGTGGGTGGACAATGGGAGCGACAGCGATGTACGATGCGCCTCTGCGAGAGGAGGGGAGAGCGAGGAGAGTTGTCGTCGTGGGCGGAGAGGAATAAGCGGCGACGGTGGATGTGTGCGAATGTGGCGGTGGGAGGCGGATAGATGATGACCAGATGGGCCGGGATAGCAGATGGAGGATTGATGATGGAGAATGCAAAATGGATAGGGAAAAGTTGACGTCGCCGGTCCCAGTGCCAGTGCCAGACAAGAAAAGAAAGGAAAAAAAAAGAGAGTCCGTCTGGGAGTGTCAGAGGAATGGAAACGGAAACGGAGGCGTGGATGGGGATGGGACGGGATGAACAGCAACAGGGTTGGAGGTGGCATGGGGGGATGTGAATTAGGGATTAGTTAGGGGGAGTCTGCGCGAGAGGGGGCGCACTGCCCACCGAATGGAGCATACCTACGTGCCTTATGGGACGGGTCGCTTGCTACAGTGCCAATGCCGTGCTAATTGGAAACATCGACTAACAAACCTACGGCCTTGATCACTCCATTGCCATTTGGTTGCCGCACCCCCCTTGGTGGGTTGCAGGAATCCAATCTGGTGGGCGAGAGGCGAGGAGAGCTTGTGCTTGTGGTGTGTGGAGGGGAAGGGGAGGAGCGTGAGGGGGGTGGTTTCGTAGCTGGAGCTGGCTGGCAGGGCTGTTGCGTTGCAGCAGATGGATGGATGCGTGTAGGAAGAAAACCCCCAAGACCCTTCTGGACGCACGCATTCACTAAAAAAAGACAGGCTCTCACACCCCTGCACGCTCAGCCCAGAACAGAGACACGAGTCCCCCGTATAATATCTTTCCTTTTTTTTTTTCCTGCTCCTGGCGCCCTGTGGCCGGCCCCCCTTTGCAGGGCATCACCTCATCCCAGGGCCCGGCAACGACGACGACAACAACAACGGCACCAACTTCGGTCACTGTTTCGCGCATCTCTGAGTGCGCTGGAATGCTCACTAGTTACCATCCCCACGCACGTATGCCCGACCCTTTGGCCCGTAGTAGCCGCCGCCCCTTGGGTGTGGGTTTCGAGCGGCGCAGAATGTGGCTCCAGCAAATACCGGACTGGACGCAGGATCCGAATTAGACGAGGGCGAGGGAGTGTGTGCTGTGGTTCCGTACTGTACGCTGCTTGCGAGCTTACTTATCCTTCCTCGTACTTGGTGCCCTGACGATAGCGAACGAACGACGAATGGTAGCTCCCGTACCTGCCTGTGAATGGCCCTTAGCCAAGTTCACGGTGGAGACATCGGCTTCTCTGGGGGAAGCACCAACAGTGGAACCCCCGCCGCTAGGCCATTCCCTGTAGCTGAGTGCATTGTGCCTGTGATCTGAGCGACGGTGGATTTCTTAGATACTGCTAAGGCAAGGTACAGTACAGCAGGTGGCCAGTGTAGGCTCGCAGCTCCAAGTTGCTTGACGTCTGTGATGGTTCCCGTCCCGGCGACACGACGGAGGCTTGGAGACATTCATGGAAGAACAAAGAAAGGAAAAAGTCGACAGCGCCGCCGCATCCGTTCCGCACCCCCGTACCGGTCCCATTGTAGACCCTTATGCTTCTTTTTGTTCCCTTTTTTTTTCTTCTTTCTAGATCTACACTAGGGATAAAGCAATGTCTTCTCCCTCCACCACCACACCCATGTTATCATGCTGATCTCCCGGGCCCAACTGCGACAAGGCACAACTAATTAGGTCAATCTCTGGCAGTCGTCCCTCTCCATCAACAAAACCGCCACCACGGCCACACAACAATATCAAGACAGCCGGTCGTGAGGCTAAACCAGCGCCCATCTGCAGGTGCCCTCTTGGTGCCGGTCCGGTCCATGTCCAGGGGAGTCAAGAAGGGTGCTCGGGCGATTTGACGAACCAGCCCCGACCAACAGCCGCGCTTGAGGCGGTCGTGGATGCCAGGTGGCGGTTGTTTGATCATAGTCATCCTCCACCATCCAGGACGAATTTGTCAACGGGGTTTCTCGAAGCATCGAATGGGCTTAGACTCTTCAGGGAGACCTGCCCGAGACACTGTCAGCCAGAGACACCGGGCTTGCTGTGGCTGGACGCCGAGACGAGTAGCGGCCAACAAATTACTCCGCTGACATCAGGTCTCTTTTTTTAAGCACGCCATGACACAACCAGACCTGCTGTGTACAACACAGCCCTTGAACGATTGCCAGTCCGACACTTTGCTGCAGAAGACCCTTGCCAAAAAAAAAAAAAAATTAAAATTTTTAAATTTTAAGTCTTAGCATTTTTCTCCCAAAGATAATCTCTCAGATTCTGTTAGGATTATTTTGCTTGAGAAATTGTGGTTATTTTGGCTGTGTCAATTTGTGCAGTGGCTGCAGTGGGGAAGAACCTCCATTACAACCATTCAAGGGTTGGATTGTAGGCTCGGCTCTCTGCGGTTTCTCGTCAGATGATTGCTACGCGAACAATATCCAATGAAGCGTTAGCAATGCTTACGACCCCTCTGTAACGCAACGTCCCAGTTTTTCTCGTCGCCATCTCAACATATGTAGTGATAGGGGAGCCTTGTCAGATGTCGTCGTGTCTGGGTGTGTCTGTTCGACCTTAGCGTCCGTTCCCCACTGTAATGCGATGCCATCCGCCACGACTCTGCCTTGTACAGACCGCCCCCTTCAACAAGGTCCAGCAGAGAGGAACTGAGAAAAACGACTGGACCGTCAGCATTGATGGGTTTCTGCGTAAAAAAGGGGCCGGCACCTGGTAGTCGGTCTTATCCGGCAGGTGAGATGATGGGCCAAGATCGGACAGGAAACCGTCATTAGCCCAGCCAAGCAGCGATGGTGAGCATTGCAATATCATAGGTCGATTTCCAGATGCGCTAATATCAACGGCCTGCTTTAGGTATCTCGTCAACTCGTGTTATATTGACTTCGCTTAGCAGCGACACATCTGGGTTCTCCATATGTGTATTGTTGATTCGATATCTTAGATGGGTTCTCGGATGTTCCGAGTCTCTTGGCGATAAACAAAAGCATCCGAAATTATTTTCCATTATATTGCTTTGTGTGATGGTGGTTGAATGACACTGTCTCTCATGTTCGCTTCCCTCAATAGTTTCCCACACCTTTCACCACTCCATCTTTTTTTTTTTTTTTTTTTTTTTTTGCTTTGTTTCTCACAGTGGATTTTGCTTCTGCGGGCTTGCTGCATCTCGGCCGGCTGAAGCCGGCTGCACCTAAAGATCAAGGCGTGGTTGTGTCGTGCCCCTGGCCCTGTGCCCTTTTTAGCTCAAGAAGCATGTGTCACAGTGTCATGGCTTTGGCCATGGGAAATTCAAGCATTGAGTGACCAAGGCTGCTCCGTTGTTTCACTTACAGTAGTTCCCTTGTTCTCGCAAATGATGAAACCCCCAGACGCGAAACAGACCGCACAAAGGGTTGTTGCCAGCTCACGATTGGATTCACAGCGCCTCCCTGCTCGAACCCTCGTCCCTGTCCTTGCCCTTGCCCTTTACCTTCGCTGTGCCTGCCCCTTGACATTCCAGGTCTGTTCCTCTCGATGCTTCTTTGCATGACTAAACATCTAGGCTTTCTTGGCCTGTCGACGGCCTCCCATGGATAATACCGTCAAAGGCGACGAACGGATGTTAGCCATTGTCCCAGCAACGCGGCGGCGGCGCACCGTGGCCGCGAGTGGCGTTATTCAACATGATGAAACCACGTTTCTCCCACTGAAGAGCTACCCCTAGCCACACGATGCAGCTTGAGCAGCCCGAAACGGCATAGTCGGCTTGTTCGACGAAAACAGGGGTTTCCCTGCGCACTCAAGAAGCTCGCATGAATGCGGTCGGCAATTTGTTAATGCTAACCAAACGTTGTTGTACAAACCTCAAACGTGCCAGTCCCGCTCACAGGCCCAGAAGCTCGTCCCTGGAATTAAACATGTCGCCCCGGTACGGATACAGCATCTGCTACCCCGGATCCTGATGCCTTGAAAACTTTGGGAACTGATCGCAACGAATGTATAAGCTCAGCGTCCGCGGAGGATTGCTGGCAGGCATCCTGAGGGATGGATTGTAATCGCCCGACGAGGGTGCCCCCAAAACAACCAACCCACCAAAAACTCCATCCTCATCTTCGTTTTGTTTCAAGATTCCATCCTCCCGCATCCAATTTTGCCCCTCGGGAGCAAATTTCTACCGCACTGATTTCAAAGAAAAGAAAAATCCGGTCCACACCTCTATCCTCTTCCGGGGATGCTGTCCGGCGGTCAGCGCCTGTTAGACTCATCCTCCTTGCACTTGCTAATTGGAGTGTTGGTCTCGCCATGCTCGCTATTGCAACCTGCCCTACCCCAACCTAGATGCTACCCAGGGCTGAGATATTTTTGCCTTGACAAGGTATAACCCGTTGCTACGCTGCTGCATCGCAGGAGGGTGTTCTATCCTGTATGTACGCATAGGCGACCCTACTGTACTTTTTTTCCCACACACACACACACCCACACTCGCTCGCTCACATGCACGTGCACATGCACACCACCCACAACATCCATCATCATGATCAAAGCTTGCCAAGCCCTGTTTCAACTTCCTGTACTCGATGCGGCCGCCACGGAAAATTTACCTGCCGTGCGACATAGAGCCTAGAGTTTTCTTAGTTCCCGCCCTTCTCAGCCGCAATCTCGTGTCTTGAGCTTCTTCTGGATGCGCAAGTTTTGACCCACTGGTGATCTGTCCTGACGTCGCGAATTGACAGTGGCGGTACATGGCATGACATCAATGGTGATGACAGTCGATGATGTGCGCCAACGTACGCCGCCGCGGGTCTTGGTCTCTGCTCCTGCAAATCCCCTAGTGCATCACGGCGCGGGTGCAGCGCAGGCCGGGTGCTCACACGATCGCGTCGGCTGTCGATCCAGATACTGCTGGTTCCTTGCAGTCGCCACGCTTATACGCCATGTTAAGGTGTCAGAATTGTCCACGCAACCCCCCCTGGGCGCTTCAATGCCAACTCACTCGCTAATCCGCGTCGGGGAGAGTCTCATCCTGGTCTCATCCTCCCGGACACACCTCAACACCGGAACTCACGAGGCTCCCTCCTACCCATCCTGGCTCGCGTCCGGCATGGCCGGTAGCATCTTGTGTTCCTTGCTGCATCTCGATGACCCACATGCTGATGCATTGGTACCATTAGGGGAAACCCCAGCCCAGCACCAGGCAAACAAGGGCACCTGTCAAATGTCGATCAGTGCTCCCATAATTCCCAGTCCCCTTGTCTGAAGTTGTGGGCGGGCGCTTGAGAATATCCGTATTGCCCGACTATGCTCTCGCTGCCCCTTGGTGAGATATGATGGTGGCACAACAAAGAAAGAGATAGTTGCAGGAGAAGAGCGCTCTCTACCGTGCGAAGGAACCCGCGTGTTTCACAAAAGATTCCAGGCTGTGCTAAAGGTGACGCATCATGTTCTCGCATGCTACGGCGCGAAACTTCAGTCCATCCACCGTATAGGTAGCTGGTACCGGTAATATTTCTCTTTGCATTGACGTGCGGCTGGCACTGGGGAAAGTGGCTAGCCACAACTCAACATGCAAGGCCATTCCTAGCCGTGCGCACGAGAAGCTGAGGTTACACGTCGTCTAAACCTAGTCCGTCGCCTCCAGCTTATGCACCCCGCCAGATTGGGATGTATGAAGCCACTGCACAGTGGTTCTGTCAAGCCATGTTGATCCTTCATACGCATCACAGTCATGTCGTTGTGCAAAGCTATCATTACTCAGCTTAGATCTGAAACATGCACTTGGCTTCCTCGGTCCCAACACTGCATCATCGTACAGTCGTACACCCAATCGAATACCAGCCATCACATGGTCTCACAGACAAAGCCGCACTCGACAAATGAAATACAAGGCATCAGAGTCTTGTGGGCGGTTAGTCAGGGTCCTGCTTAGTGGACCTTCTGCTCGCACCGAGTCAGGGTCGGGGTTGCAACCATGAATCTCTACATTAGCCATTGACATGTTGACAATTCGCTCAACCCCGGGGAGTAAAAGAACTAGAGACCCAGTGCCGTGGAGAAGATCCACGTTGACAAGTCGAATACGACTCAGCATTTGCTCACCGACATTGTCGTCAGATGGTCAGTTCCGGTAGCACATAGATTAAACCCAGATATTGATGTCGAAACTATAATTCGCATATACGATGGTATCATTCTCAGAAAAGAAAAGAAAAAAAGAACATCAGCATCCTAGTATCCTAGTATCCTAATTTTAACCTCGGCCATGATTTGAGAATGTGAAAGCATCAGATTGGCGTCTTTGACGCTCATTAGCACATGTCCTTTCTATCAGGCTCACCCAAAACTTTTTGTTGATTCCTTGTTTCAGAATGTCACCTCCTTGCCCATTATTTGTCGGCCATCATCTTCTTGACCTTATCCAGTAACAGGGCGCTCTCTCGACCCAGCTTCTTCTTACCGTCACGGTCTCGGGTCTTGGCCATGGCTTTCTTGAAGCGCTCTCGCTCTGCCAGCTTCTTCTCACGCTCCTCCTTTCGACGCTGAAACTCCTTGGCCCTCTCTTCAGCCTGCGCTCGTCGCTCATCAGCCTTCTTCAGTTGCTTGTCGTAGTACCCCGGGCGCCTTGTTCTGCGCCGCCTTCCATCGCTCTTGTGCTCGCCATCCGACTCTTCCTCGGCGTTTATCTGCGCCTTGTTCTCGTCGGCCAGCATGAGCTGGCGAGCGGGATGGATCTGTTCTTCCGCCTCGCTGGTCTGACCGTCATCGCCCTCAGCCTCATCCTCATCAGCGGCATCATCGCGAGCGGGTTTACCCTGCGCCGCGGCGGCCTCCTGCTCACGAGCCTTGATCTTGGCGTAGGCCTTCTTGACCTTTGCCTTGTGAATCAGCTCCTTCTTGATTTTTGTGACTGAGGTGGTGTGCTGTTAGCCTTGATCTGTTCACGTCGTGGTGGGTATAGAGGGCCATGGGGGGCAGGGGAAAGAAAAAAAATTCTGAAAGCGAGCCAAGGGACCAACCTTTTCGGCGCCAGGGACCGTCGGGCAGATTCTCAGGGCCGACTCGGAAGCCATGCTTGGGCTTCTTCGCGGTCGGGTCAGCGTCTGATGTGTCTACGGGGCGTTTCGAGACCATGGTGGACGAATGCGATGCGTGTGCTCGCCGGTTTGAGGACGTCAACACGCTTCACTGAGAATTGAGACTCGCTCGGTGAGTTGGAGGTGTGCAAAGTGGACCCCTTTCGGGGGGCGTGCGTCTTAGCGTCATGGTTCGCTCACCACCGTGTGCAGGTCGGAACCGGAGGGTGGACCCGGGGCACGGCAGCCTCGTGGACGGAGGTGAGGGCGAAAAGTCGGAGGCACAACGGGGTGGTATTACCGGGTGCAATGTCGGCGCTTCTTTTTATTTTTATTTTTTATTGTTGTTGCTTTTCATGTTCTCACCATGTCGGGTGCGCGACGATGAGCTGACGGGCGCGGGATGGACCATGTCCGAGGACGGAATGTGCGGGAAGGGCGCGCTGGCAGTGGTCTGACTGGGCTGGGCTGCTACGTGTCTGCCAGGTCATGGTGGTTACAGTGGGTGATGGCAAGTCGTGACAGGCTGGTGTAGGAGGCAGGTTGGGTGCAGAGTCCCGGAAGACGGCGGAAGGGAACTGTCAGATGTGACGAGGAGGAGGAATGCCCAACCGAGTTGACTGTTTTGTTTATTGTTATTGGAGTATGCGTCGGCCACACCGCCGGGCTTTCTCTAACAAGCCCACGTCGCGGACTGGCAGAACGGCGAGGTTAACACGGATATTTTCCCTTCACTTTTCCAGGGGATTCAACCCGCTAGCAGGTGGTGACCGCTGTGGTGTCCCGTGTCAGCGCACCTCTGTCTGCTTCTGGGCCGCTAATCCTGCTGCTTGCCGCCGGCGGGGCCATACGGAAACGCCTGCTCCTGGGACCTCCTGGAACACGACACGACGTCTAGTAGGGGGAGTGCTAGCGGGTGAAAGAATGCATGACACAATACGCAAGCATCGGCGATGGGGATGCAGTCATGGAGGGGGAAAAGATAGGTTAAGTGAGATTGGGGGACAAAATGACATTCACATTCTGAATGTCATCATGATAATAATAATAAAGACGAGAAAAATTTTTCTAATGCCGCTTAATTGCTACGCTATCCGAGTTATATCATGCTGCACATTGCGCATCCCTCTTTGCAAATCTAGGCGCCTGACGCCGTTCCTGTACAAACCGGCCCCGTCAGCAGTGGCGGGAGGGTCTGGATTAGTGGGTTGGTCCCAACGGCCAGTGGCGCGAAGCGCTAGACGAAACCCACTGGGTGCCCGAGGCTTGGGCTTTGTTTGCGGAAGAAGCCATGGCCATGCAGCGACGAATGGCACGAGGCGTCGTGTGAGGCAAAAGTATGGTCGAACGACGACGATCGCATCCGGTTTGTGCCTGAAGGCGGTCCCGACAATTCCGGCTTTTTTGCTCAGGTTCCCATCCCTTCCCCTTTCTGGACGGGGCCCTTTTTGGATTCGGGGAAGCATTAATTCCAGTTTTTTTTTTGTTTTTTTTTTGGGTGGCATTTTCTCGTCTTGCTCTAGACCCGGCGAGACTCGAGAATCCATGTGCAGAACTCCAACAGCTCACACATCATGGTACAGTCACCGTCACATTTGCAGGTCACAAGTCTCGCTCCACTTTGATCTCTCCACTTCCCACTCTCCACCCCTCTCCACTGGCCCGCCGGCCGACAGCTTTACCCAAGACAGCTTGGCTTTGCTTGACCCTGGTGCCTTCTCTGGGGGAATGATTGATTCACTTTCACCGCCATCGGCGCCGCGAGTGCCGCTGTTCTGCTTGTCCGCTACCGCTAAGACGTGTGCTACTGGCCGACGCCGCTGCTGCTGTCGCCAAGCCCGGCCTCACTCTCGGGATACCTTGATGTCGGACGTCGTCTCATAACAAGTCCATGCCCGCCTTTCGACTAGCCCTCCTTGCCGCCCCTTGACATTATTTTATGAATTCTGCATCCTGCTCTTTCCTCTCGGCTACTTCCACCACGCACCGGCTCGCAATCACCCGCATTAGAGAAAAAAGAAAAAGAACATCGCCGGAACGCAAGCCTCACGTCCCTCGGCTGGCCCATCGTCATCGGTTTCGTGGATGACGTCTCACGATCCCAGATCCCCCATCTCCAGACCCACGGGGTGCCCTGGCAGCCGCCTGCATGGCATGATATCCACCGCGGACTCACCTTGAAGTTTTCTTTCTCGCCCGATTTTCAAAAGGTAGCTGAAGGCGCAGGGCGCAAGCGCAAGCTCGGCTTTCTGCCTTCTGCTACCTACCCAACCGTGCCTTTTCACATTCATGACGAACCAAGCCCGAGTCGACAGCCTCGCTGTGACTCCCACGCCCCAGCACTGCTACCGCATCCACCTCCACCATGCCCATCTTCCAGGACGACCTCGATCACCACGATCCGCTGGGAGGCCCGGAGCCCATTGACGTCGGCCGGAGGCGCCTCTCCGAAGAGAGCATCCGCACCCATCTCTGCGAAGGCCCAGTCCTCGACAGCCCGCGCCCTCCCCAGACTCCCAAGTCCGACAATGAACCTGCAATATCCGACCGTGCTGCCCTCATTGAAAGGTTGAAGCGAGCCCAGTCACCAACCTGGATCGCAAACCGTCATGTATGCCCTCGTCCTGCGCCCCATGTCTTGTTCCCACGTGCTGATAGTCTCCCCACCAGATTGAGTCCATATTGCAGCATACCGGCTCTCCCAACACCCCAAAAAGACCCCAAACCCCGTCCGATCACTCGGGTCTCCTGCCTCCGGCCCAAATAACTCCCGATAAAACCGATAGACATGATAGTCCTGACGAGAGACTTCGAGATGGCCTCAGCATCGAACGACCAAGGTCCGCGCTACATAGTGGTGATTTCACAGAGGAAGAGAAAGGATCGGATAAGCCAGTAAGACCATTGAGCCGACCTCACATTGACGGCGGCGCTGGTCCTACCGAGAATCCATGGATCACCACTTCACCCCCAAGGGATTTTGCGCCGTTCCATATAGACCGGTCTATTCCATATTCTGAAAGCGCCGAGAGCTTCCCATCCGCTACCTCGCCTTCGTCGTCTTCCTTCGCCTCGAGTTTCGTCTACAAACCGCCCACGAGCCCCCTGGTGCAGTCCGAGAGTTATGACGAATTCGACCTGTCTGTGGATGGCATTGACTTCTCAAGCCGATTAAACTCGCGGCGATACACCTCCAATTCGGCCGTGTCCTCACCCTTCGTATCGCCTTCGCCGAGGCATTCTATGGCCCCTCGGGTCTCGTCGTATCGAAGAGAAGCATTCCCTTACCAAGCTCATCAGCCGAGAAGATCTTTGACTTCGACCCCAAATTTCTTGTCAAGCTACCAAACTGGGAATTCGCCCCAAACGCCTGCGTTTTTGCGCTCTCGTCGGTCGTCTTTGGTTTCAGACTCTTCCCCGCTTCACCATGCCTCGATGGTCGGGTCCTATGAGGAGAGCATTCTGCGGGGTCGCATGTCCACTACTCCCTCAAAGCCCTTGGAATTCCTGGCACAAATCGGTGTGTTGGGCAAGGGAAAGTGCAAATCCAGCCTGAGGTGCCCACCTCATGTCACTTTGTCGTTCCCGGCCGTATATTACAGCTACAGTAATACATCACACGG
Organism: Calonectria pteridis; assembly: GCA_022837005.1. Classification (NCBI taxonomy): domain Eukaryota; kingdom Fungi; phylum Ascomycota; class Sordariomycetes; order Hypocreales; family Nectriaceae; genus Calonectria; species Calonectria pteridis. Next base: position 8,530 of record JAKZGU010000008.1, on the reverse strand, counting down.
GCGATCCACCACGGACGATGGGCCCAGCCCCTATGTTGGCCAAATAGACCTGGAAAATGGACTTCCCAATCCAGACGATGAACAGAGAGCAAAGAGGAAGGCCCAGAGCCGTTATGCAGACAGAAAGTCGATCGAGGATGATCTGGACTTGATGCCCAACCAAAGCCCTGATCGTGACATGCGCCGGAATTCGAGGGCAAAGCGCAAATCCGGTGGCCTCAAAGCCCCACCTGGAGGAAGCTACAGAATCCCGGAAAAGGGGCAGATTCAAATCATCATCAAGAACCAGAACAAGACGGCTGTCAAGCTGTTCTTGGTGCCCTACGACTTGACGGGCATGGAGCCAGGAACCAAGACCTTCATTCGCCAGCGGAGCTACTCGGCAGGCCCCATCATCGACAACATCCCTGCCACGTCCGAGCTAGACTCGATGGATAGGCCTATCCTGCGATATTTGGTTCACCTGCATATCTGCTCGCCTGCCCGAGGCCGCTTCTACCTGTACAAGAGTATCCGCATCGTATTCGCCAACCGTGTCCCCGACGGCAAAGAAAAGCTGCGCAACGAGACCACCTGGCCCGAGCCACGCTTCACCCCGTATAAGCCCATCCGCGTCATGCACCCACCGACGCCGGCGCCCTCGGGCCCCGGTGCCATGCTCGCCGCAGAAAAAGCGTGGCGCAGACGAAGCGCAGGGTTCCCCATCGGACCATCCAGCCAGGCCTTCGACATGATGGATGGCCTCTATGGAAACGGCTCGTCCGGCTCCTTTGCTGCCGGCAACACGCGTCCTATTGAGCCCATCCCCTTCTCTCTCCCTGGCCGCGACCCCATGGGTAGCGATGCTAGTGATGCTACGGAGTCGGCAGCAGCCCCCTGGGGCATTTATTCACCTGATTCATCCCAGGCTAGCCGCCCATCAACCAAGGACTCGGGTGCAGATCCTTCCAGGCCTTGGAGCCCAACCCTATACGAGAAGCTCAACAAGGGTGATTTGGGCTACGGAGGCAATGCCTTTCACATCATCGGGAACGGCTCACCCGGCACAGAGGGTTTACTCTCTCAGCGGTTGCGTTCTTTGGGGGTGAAGCGGCCGCCTCCACCCGATGCGCCGGGCGACACAAGTCCCTAACTGCATATTTCAATACGCATAAAGTCCTTCACATAATCTTCACCATCTGCATTTTGTAAATAGATCTGTTGCTCCCACCCTTCTCTCACCAGCGATCATTTGAACCAAGAAGGGTCATGAGTACTTTTCCTTGAGTCATAGACCGGCCATATATCGGATCAAGGAGTTTTCTGCTTTTTTTTTTCTTTACTTCTAGTCTCAGCATGGCTCTGAGATTGGCAAGTCTTGGCTTTGGGACACGGCGTTATTCGATACCAACACAGGAGGAAATAGGGGCCAGAGATAGCTTGGAAGAATTGGTCCGGAAGGGATCGACGGCCCGATGTCAGGGTCTGATAGAGATGTAAAATAACAAGCTTCTTTTGATATTATACATAGTACAAAGTGCAAATGCTCAGTAGGGTGTTTGGTACATATATGAATACACATCTCATCTCATCTCATCTTGCCATGTCGTTGCTATGAGCAAGCAGTCTAGTCTATCCAACCTAATCTAACATGCACCGTGCTCTATATCGCTTCATCGTACATGCGTTATTGGAACCTACCACATTTTATCCATTATCAAAACACGGGGCAACAGGGGGGGTTTTTTTTTCCTTTTTTTTTCTTTGTTCTTTTCCTTTTAGTATTTTGTCATCCTGTGCCCGATTCATTGGCCATCAGAAGATGCATTTTGACTCGAGCGAGGAGGGTTTTGTCGTCGGTTTGGCTTTCGAGAGCCGCGGGGCTTCATCGCAGGTCTCGTATCGCCGTGAGGACGCTGGTCGTAGCGGTCAAAGAAGCTGTTCCAGTACGAGATGCGCTCCCGGGCAACAACCTTGTCGGGGTCCTCGGCAGCGGCTTCGGGGCTCTCCTCGGGCAAGACATTCTTCTCCTTGGCCAAGCGCTTCTGGCGTCGCTCCGCCCAGATGGCCGCGTAGCGCCTGATGCGCTTGTGGAGCTCGTCCTTCCACTTCTGGTGCTCCTCTGGGCTCTTGGGGGTGGTGCTCTCGATGCCCAGGCGCTTCTCGCGCCGCTGCTCCTTCATCAGCTGCTTGAGCAAGGCTTCCTTGGCCTTCATGAGCTCGTCGTATGGCATGCTGCGCAGGATCTTGTCGAGATCTCGGATGTTCTCGCGTTCCTGGTCGACCTGGTGCATCATCTGCAGCGTCTCGATGTCCGAGGTGGTGAAGGCTTGATAGAGGCGGGGATACTTCTCCGCAACGTTTTCAAGCTGACGCGATACTTCACCGTCCCAAGCGGCAATCTTGCGGAGCCTGAGCCATTCCTGCATGAGCCTAAATACAACGTTCTTGGGCGCTCTCAGCGCGCGAGTGTTTCGGAAAGCCGATCTGTCTTTGTTTGTCCTTCCCCAGTTCCAGCCTTGCCAACCTGGCATGAGCATCGTCTCGCACCAGTGCATGGCCCGGTCCCATCGGCCCATTTCCGCGAGATATCGGACAGCAAGCGACCAGTTGGCGTTTGTGAGCCTGAACCCTTCGCCTGTTACGTTGTCGATGCAGTCGGAGAGGCCCTGAGCATCATTCTTGTCACGGAACGCCTTGATCGCGACATTGATCACTCGAGACAGGTCATACTCGTGGCCAGCGTAGATGCCCTCGCCGCTGCGTTTCCTGCTCGTTTTCAGGACGTGCTGCCACGACTTCTCCCAGAGATCCATGACCTTGTCTAGATTGCCGTCCTTGTAGTGTGCCAGCATCAGGGCGGATACAATATTGGGAGGGTATTGGCCAGCCTCCTGGAATTGAGGGAACATTTCGTTGAAGACAGTCATCAGATCCTCAGCGGTTCCAAACTCGCGCAGCTGAACCAAAAGGGCTATCGCTCGACCAACAGATTGAAACCCAGTCCTTGGAATTGCGGTAACCTCGTTTTCCTTGCCGGCGGCGTTTTGGGTAGTCGTTTGACCGGCCACCTCTTCCCGTGAAATGATCATGGCTTCACGGAAATGCTTCACAAACTCCTTGCCCATCTTCGACGTGCGCTCCACGCCTGGCTTTTGTCGTGCTGCGGACTCAACGACAGCCACCAAGGCGCTGAAATTGATTCGCATATCGGACCTCTGCAGCCGTAGATGGAGAGCATCTACCACCTTGTGCTGTTCGCAACGAGCGGCACCCGCCATGACGATGGCATAATGCTCGGGAGAAAGTATGAACATGTTTTCCTCTTGGGCTGCCTTGAGGAGAGAGTACGCGGCATGAATTTGGTCAACATTGACCAAGGCTTGGAGCAGGAACCGGTAGGTGTCCTCGTCCCAATCAATATTAAATTCCTTCATGCGAGCCAGTAGCTGTTGGCATTTCATGATATTGCGAGCTTCGCCGTTAAAGTTGATCAGCTGGTTCCAGATTGTGGTGTGCGTTAAACCTCGCTGCGCCAACTCGATGCAGAGCGACTCGGCTTCATCCAGAAGCTCGTTTTGACAGTATGCCACCACCAATGCAAGCGACATCTCTTTCGTGACCTCGACGCCAGTCTGCTGGGACCGATTGAACAAGTCCAGAGTGGTCTCCAAATCACCCTTTTTCGATGTCATGGCCATGACATGCGTGTAAGTCCAGGAATCAGGCTCATGGGTCTGACAAACGTTGTCGAAGATCTCCAGCACCTTTTCATAGTCATTTACCCTCACGTACGCCTTGAGAAGCATGTTGTAACTGTCAATATCGGGTTCCGCCCCGTGCTTGTTAATCATGTCGTCCAGCACCTTTTCCGCCTGAGCCGCATTGGAAACCTGTGCGTAAACATTCAGGATGCTCCTGAATCCACGCGGCGTCTTGAGCATGTCGGGATATTTCCCCACATATTCGGCCCAGAGCTTTTCCACAACGGCAACTTCACCCTTGGCCGCATACAACTTGAGAAACTTTTCGTAGCCCCATTTGCTCAAGCCCCCGCGCGTGTTAGTCCAGTCCTGATACACCTGCTCCAGGCCAGCCATGTTTTTGGGGTAGCAAATCTTGAACATTCCGTGCAGCATTTCCAGACTGGGCACAGCATCAGGCAGCTCTCGGAATTTTTCGTACATCTTGGGAAGCTTGTTGATGTTCTGCCTGCTTTCCAGGTTGCCCTTCAACCGATTAAACATTAACTCAAAATATCGAACATAGAGCCTGGCGTCACCCAGGGTTTCGAGGATCAATGAGGCTTGATCGGGTGTGCAGGGCTGCATTAATGCCATCGAAGCAAAGTGTCTCCGGAACAGTCGAAAGCTAACATAAGAAGGCTCGTCTTGCTTCACCCGTTTGTAGTACTCGGCACCGTCCGTCACCAAAAAGCTGCGGAAGGCAAAGTACAGAGTGCCTTGATTGGGGATGCCCCTCAGTTCCCTCAGCCGCTGGACGTTGGGTTTCCGTTCGGCTTTGGCCTCTGCGGCACAGTACGCTTCCCAGACATCCAACGCCACCGCCCACTTCCTTGAGGTGATTGCATCGGCCACTATGTATTCAAGACCGCCCGTTTGGCCCTTGGACTCGAGACCATTCTTAAACTGCTTGACTGCAGAAGTGGGATCCCCTGCGCGCAAGTAGAGGAGAATGCCCGAGATCTGCAGGTCGTTATCCAACTCCTCGGCGGGGATCTGCTTAAAGACCGAAAGCGCTCTCCCATTCTCGACTATTCCATGCGATTGCACAAGGTACATGACAATATCGGGCCGCACGGCAACTTGGCTGTCGAAATCGAGGTGGTGGTAAAGGTCCCAGACCTCAGCGTAATTATCGCCGCGCTCGTCCGACAAGAGTTGGTCCAGGCGTCTCAAGGCGGCCTTTGGGTCGTTTATGGGCGATACGTCGTCATTTTCCTGTTCTGTCGATTTGCCCTCGAGGGTCGGTTCCGTAGTCGAAGACGAGAAGTAGCGTCTCCGCGGCGCAATGGCCGTTGGTTGGGCATCTTCGGTCCGGGGGAGCTTGGGGTATATTCGACGCAGGAGCGGGAGGGTGTTGGTGGGGTATAGGAAGTCGAGCACAAAGGCCGAGGCCATCAGGTTGGCCTGCTGCGGGGAGGACGAGTCGGCGTCGGCAGGCTCGTGGTCGGCGGCAGCGCGCGACGGGCCCAGCCAGTTGCTGGAGAGCTCAAGGGCAGAAGCTCCATGCTGCCAGAAAGCTGTATGCAGTCGGCGGCAGCTCTTTGTGGGCTTGGGGAGAACGCGCTGGAGACTGCATGATTCCAGGCTGGCTGCGGTTCTCTCGAGCATTTGGTCGAGGGGTGTTTCGTTCGTGCTAGGCCACAGCGACGACCAGAATTATCGGCATGCTTGGCTGGGCAGCAGCAGCAGCAAAAAAAATTGGCAGAACTGCAAGTGGCGAGGATGTCAAATGTTGGAGGAGGAATTGGGAGGGGACGAAAGTGTGCGACAGCGGTTCAATTGGAAACTAGGCACGCCAAGTCTCAGGTCTGCCGAATTGGACTGGTCGACGGGAGCAAACTCGAGAAACCAGCGAGTAGAAGAGAGAGAAAAATGCGAGAGAAGCACGCCGCAATCCGCAAGTCGGACGTTGAAGAAGTCGGTAATCAGTTTTATCACAATCAGTCCATGTTCCAAAAAAATCCATGAGCTATGAACCGCCGTAGCCAATGAGCGTGGGCCCATAGCGGACCCGGCCCATGCCCATCCATGCCCCAGAATACCACCTTGGGAATAATGGCTGGCCCTGAGATGACGGACAACACCCTGAAAGCATGAACCAGGAACCAGGAACCCAGCCCGGTAGGGCGCTTTGTAATGCCCAGGAAAGCAGGGTCTTATGTCGATGTTCCAAATAGCCGGTTCCTCTTTGCCCCCCCACTCCTTTTGCCCTCTTTCTTCCTGTCCCTCTCACGGACGGATTGAATGATGCGAGGGGAATCAGCCCACTTCCACCGCAGTGAAACGAAACACACACACACACACACACACACATGCAATAGGAATGAATGAGCGGGAGTAGATGCGCAAAGGAAAAACAAAAGCTATTATTTCTCTCCATCTGGTTCTCTGTGAACCAGAGGCAATAGAATATATCGTACACGATTGGTTCAATTTTGGCCAATTTCTCGTCACAACCAACGCCATGCTTTCCTTGCCTAAATAGGTGCAAGTTTCAGAATAATGAAGCCGACAGAAAACGCCATATTTCCGGTTCCCGTTCCTAGTCCTATTCCCATTCTCATTCCCGTGGTCCGTTCTGAAAGATTCCCAGAGTGAAGATTTTGAAACAGAAGAAAAAGAAAGAGTTAAAAAAAAAGTAGAAAGTCATGCATTTTGCACCATGCATGGGGGATTGTAGGTGGGATGATATTCCGGATCATGTGTCCGTTTGTCTTGTCTCTTGTTCTGTCCGCTTTGTATCGCGAGACATTGATCATGTCAAGCCGTTGTTAACCGCTTTCTGGCTTCATGGCCTCGTCTTCGTCGGAGCTTGCAATCAGTTCGTTCCTCAGCCCGGAGAGGACGTCGGCCAGCCGAGGTGGTTCGGGTTCCAGGTCCAGCCGAGGTCCTCGACTTCGGCTCCGGGTGCGCTGGCGGCGTCGAAAGACCTGCTGGTGCTCAACAGGCGAGGAGACCCGCGAGGGGCAGTGCTCACGGCGGATGCGGGCGTGAAGCAGTCGCCTTCGGGCGGGCGAGGGGACTCGTGGAGAGGTTGCTCGCGAGGTGAAGCCCAGGGACGGCGAGGTGGCCCGGCGGCGGGAGCGGCCCCGGAGGGTGCTGCACTCTTCCGCTGGGGCGCCTCGGACTGGTCGGACGTTGCCCCGGGTCGTGCTTCGATCTCTCTTGCGGCCTCGCATAGTATCGTGTTCGGAAGTAGGGGAAGTGAGAATGATGGTGGGCTCGGCAAATGGTGAGCCGCCGTGGATATGGATAACTCCCGCCGTCATGTTGGCCTTGCTTGGGGCAGTCTTGCTTACGGTCTCCTCTTGCTGGTGTATTGATGGTGGAGGAGCTTGTTGGAGGGGGGGGGAGAGGGCGGCGGCGTCGGCGGAGCAAACAAAACAAAGCACGTAGGAATAGATGTGGGGGAATGCAGGACTAATACATGTACAAGATACAACTAGGAAATGGAAGTGAAGGGAGAGTCGTCTGTATTGGGGTCGGTTCGAGGTGGACAAATCAAAGACGCAGCAGATGCGGGAGTGAGACAGCGTTGGCGTTGTACAGCAAGTCGCCCAAAGTGACGGATATGCAGACAAGGTCTCCAGGGCCCGAGGATGGAGAGGTAGAGGCGCATCCGTCCACTTATTATAGACGATTGGCCCAGAACAAAGGGAAGCGCAGGAGAAAGGGGGGAGTGCATGCGAACAAGGGAAATGGGAGGGCCATGGGGTCAAGCATGACGATGGGGGGAGGGGTGGCCAGCCATGATCCATGCATCGCGCTCGAAGTCTCGCGAATGTTCCCACACTCGCATGATGGAATTACTCTGTAATGGGACACGGCTGTTTGTGCTTGTGCCAGCGCCAGGGCCCAGGACGGGGTTCCTTTCATCGGGATCCCCTGGTAAGCGTGCCTGTCTGCCTGTGTTTTGGCATGTGTGTCGACTACGCATCAGCCACCAACCGGCCTAAACCTTGATTGATGATGGGCACGCGGGCGCTGATCGAGTTCTCCGCGATGAGAGACAATGATGCGAGCTGCCAAAAGGCCGTTGGCCATGGCATTTTTGGCTTTCGCAAGCACCAGTGTTAATAAATTATCGGCAAGGCACTAACACCGCCGGCCGTCTTCCCCGTCGCGGGCTACCCCAGCTCGCCTGTCGTCGAGGAGGGTGGCAGATCACCACCATGCGCAGCCCGGCGAGATTGGCCAGGCGGGTTTCATGACGTAGCATCTGCCGACTGCGCTGCGTGTGCCCGAGGAACACAGATGGATGACGGGCTTGAACTTAAGGGGGGGAGAGAGGGGGTGAAGAACAAGTGGGAGTCATCATGGCCGCACCACCATCGACCGACTAACACCGAGGCGAAAGAGACGAGAGCCCACGCCACTGCTCCTTGGGACACAACTCTCGTGGCATCGCCGCAGGGCAATCAAAGACCAAATAAACCTTCGCCGGGGAAGCAAATGCCAAAGTAAGGCGAGCCACACCCAAGGAAGACTCGCTTTTTTTTTCCCTTCATCCCCCCCCCGCAATTGTAAAAAAAAAAAACTACGGGCTCCCTCGTATGTCGAAGAGGAGACGCTACCGCTCGTAGTCGGGGTGCTAGCTAAAGTCCAAGCCACCAAACAATGTGTGATGTGCCTAGCCGGCTGAACATGCTTTTGCCATGCTTTTGCCAATTTAGTTTCCCAGCATTGCAGCAGAGCCGCTGCAGCTCAGCCCTCCCGGCCGTCATCGACAACCAAGAAACTCTGTCTCAGTTGATCGAGTCTTGTGGTGGCGGGGGGGGGGGGGGGGGGGGATGAAGGATGGCAGA